>JANLNO010000009.1:682500-1282500 GCA_024678965.1 Bradynema listronoti
AATTCGGAGACCACCAACGCCAATAAATATGACGACATGAGCGGAGTAGGCTCGAACGTCGTCACACGCCAGTCTTCATCTTCTTCTCTGAGATGCAAAATTTTTGATTTTTTAATGAATTACATTCGTGATATGTGATAAATGAAGGCTTCATTTTAATCCTGCCCCTTTAGAAACTAATCATTTTGCGAAGCTACCGAAATATCGGCTGGTTTGATTGGCATAAGCATGTGGGATGGAGCTGATGCGGTCAGCATCGTCACGTATCACCCACACTGTGCAAAGTGGTATCTATTGTCTTCCAAATATGGAGGATATTTAGGTGGGGTCGGGAGTGAAACCAATGTCCGTCCCTATTGCAAAGTGAAACCTATCGCACAACCACTAGGCCACTGCTCCCCTTTTTCTTGTCTGCTTTGACACATATAAGATGAAATTTACGTCATTGTTTGATAGGTGTTACTTAACGCCCATAAGTTTTTTGGATGCACCACAGTCAATTTCCAAATCGCCTTGAATGCAGGCTCATCTAAACAGGGCACCATGCGCCGCGCATTTATTGGCTCCATATGCGTGCCGATCACATACAATTTTTTGCCATCGTTGTTCAAGTACGATGTAGAAAACAGTCCCACATTTTCCTCATCGTTGATCGGACCCGAATACGGTATCTGCATTATCATACAAATATTAATTTAATCTTGACAGAAATTTGTTTCAAAGTCATTGATATCCAAAAATTTTTTTGATCAATTGAGTTTCGGCTTAAAGCGTGAGTGAATGAGGCTGAGCTTGCAAACTAGTCTGAGCCTAGCGTGAGAGGTAAGCCTGAGTCTGACTCTAAGCCAAGAGTATAAATGAGCCTCAGCCGCAGGCTGAGTCTAACTGGGTCCCCAAAATTGGAAGGATGAAAATAGCACATACGTACATAAATATTATATTCCTGGCTGAAATTGAGCTCCTGATCCAACTCGAAAAAACTTTTTGCAAGGTCTCGTTTACCGTAATCCTTGTGACATTTACTTCCGACAGTATTGTCTATAAAAAAATTTCCAAAAAATTTAATTGGTCAAGAGTGAGCTTGAGGTTAAAAGTGAGCCTGTCAAAATCAAGATAAGCCTATGCATAAATTGAGACTAAGCTTATTACATTTTTCGAAGATTCATAAGAGCCTAAAAAAAGTTTTATGAAACTTTCGCCAACGTTAAAGGACGATGAATAGACCAGTTTTGATTCCAATTTGGTGATTTGCCTACGCTTATTTCCAATGTGAAAAAACCTAAAACCTCCGAAATTTTGCTTATGCGAATTTGTCGCGGCTCCTCGGGAAATCGCAGTCCCAACGCGTTGAGTTCCATGGATTTTGTGGAGCGTTTCGCCGCGAATTGCATAGTCAAATTCGCTTCAAATGTCCCACCAAACAACGGAATCTTCACCCGCAAATCATAATTTTTGGCTGTGATATCACCAGATAGACGAAGTTTCTCGATGCCGGGCAAATTCGATTGGAGCTCCGGCGCTTTTGTGCTCCCACAAAAAATATTTTACAAATAAATATTTAAAAAAAAATTCCAAAAATGATTGGCCGATAATTTTGAGTTAGAACCTCCCCTACCATCTTCTCCCCTCTTTCGCAACACCTGACCCCACGCACCCCGCACCCAATCAAACAAAAAGTCTCTCCCCTAAGAGTAGAGGCGTTCAAAAAAATTTTAAATGCTCAATTGGCTAAATTAAACCAAAATCACAAATGTAATACAAACATTTCAATATCAGTGTCTGTTTTGCCGGTTTCGTTATTTCTCATAATGTCGATTTGAACAGAATTGTTTTCGTTCATTTTAATGGTGAAGCCCATGGAATTGTCTTTTATCAGCATATATATGAAAAAAAAGGCGAGAATTATACGGCGAATTGTGGACACCATCCAGAGAAATAAATGCACCGGTGTGAGAACGAAAAGCGGCGCGCAAATATAGCCGCGCGCCGACGCGCTCGTATTAACCTCGGCGCTCATTTAAACTTTTCTTGTATGTATTTGTAAAATTCGAATCGTCTCTAGTAATTATTTCAACTGATTAAGTCAAGGAGGAAGTCCAAAAAAACCGAGCCTCGATAAGTAGCAATTAGAGAATATAAGAAATGAGTTTTTATAGTTTTTTTCATTTAAAATGGACGGCTAAACGGGATGACTATGCCTAATCGCTAAAACCGGTGTCGGGACTTAACTTCGAGGCATTTAAAAGGTAACTTGGCTTTAAACGACCCATTCTTTTAAATTTGAGAATCATTTTGAGCCTTTCAGGAATCGTTACCAGTCAGTATAACTCCTAAATGACTTACTAACTCGGAGTCATTTAGTGAGTCAAAGTTGTTTGAGGAATCAAGTTCCAGGACTGCCTAAAACCTAAGCTCAAAAGCCTAAATTCCATGTCTAAGATTAAGTCTTAGCATAAGTCTAAAATCTGACTAAACTTACGCTTAGATTTAAGTCTAAGCTAAAAGTCTTTAGCTGAGTCCCGTTTTGTCCCAACACTAAATAAACCATTTTTTTTATTAAAATATAAAATGAGAAAAGTGAACGCGATTAAATAATAGTTAACGAATAGGGAAACAAAAAAATTAAAATTTATAATAACATGATCATTTTCACTATTATAATAATCTTATTATTTAAAATAAACGTTTAAAATTGGTTATTACGAAATGTGAAAAAAATTTTAAATTTTCAAACGAATTCTTCAATGGTTAGAAAATTCAGAAGGATTAACCAATTATTTTTTGAGAATAGACAAAAAAATTTTCACAAAAGGACAAATCTTAAAATTAAGTAAATTGATTCCGTATTTGCCTATACTAAAACTAAAAATAGCCTAATTTCAAATTTTTTCACGCTGTTATAATGATAAAATGGCAGTTTCTAATATCTAATTCGAACGAATTGTTTTCATTTATTTTAATGGGGAAATAGTATAAAAATGTCTGACTTGTCTAACCATTGGATGAAAGCCATCGTCGCTTTTTCGCGAATGTAATCTGGGGGATATAAGCGAGAAAATCAATTCAAGATACCGTGGCACAGTCGGATCGAAGATTGAGCGATGGTCCCGCTCGCACCGACCTTTTGCTATTTTCGAAAAAAAATTTGAAAAATTTTTATAAAAATTATTTTTAAAAAAACAAATGAATGACGCGCAATTTGAATTTGTTTCAAACTATTTTTTACAGTAAAAATATTTTTTTTGCTATAATCTTTAGATTTTTTTCTGTTTTATCTTATTGTGGCGATCACTTCTTTATTTTTCTTATGGTCCTTGTGCTTATTACTAAGTGATGCCACAAAAATTTATTTTATTTTGTTTGTGTTTCGAATTTATATTCTCTTTTTTATTCAACAAAAGTGCAGAGCACCAATTAACAACAATTATATGAAGCCAAAAAAACTAAACTAAACTTAAAAACTAAAATTGGACCTAGAACATTATGAGCGAACAAATTATTGCAATAAAGGAATTTCGCGGTCAAAAGCTTAAATAATAAACTATGGCTTAAGCTACAAACTGAGATTATTAGATTTTCATCGCGTTCGCGACACTTATTCATTAAACTTAATCATTAAACTTAAAACTCGAATGAGCACGAACTTAAAGATTTGAAATTGAGTGTTTGAAATGTATTATTAGAAATATAAGAAACAAAGGCATTATTAATTATATTTTTTAAGATGAGAGATTTGGTTTCAAACGTCAACGATGTTGGTGGCACACTCGTGGGAACGCCACCTCCTCACAAATTTTTTCTTTACTAATAATAATTAGGGAATTTTCGAGATGAAAGGCGGCGCTGAGGATACGAGTTAAAAGCGCATATGATACGTATAGTGAAAATATTATTAAATATGAAGAGAGACATACGAGAAGAGATAACAATGTTAATTTAAGCCACATTTTTTGTTGGGTGAGTTGATAAAGGCGGAGAATATAGCCGAAAATGGCAAAGCGACTCGTTGGTGTGAAGCTATGAGAGAGATGGAGAAAAAGCTGTTAGGAGAGTTGAGCGTGGAGAAATTGAAGGTGAAACAGGTGGGGTGTATGGGGAAAGAAACTGTATTAAAAGAATTGAGCAAAGAGTCGAACGAATAGTGGGCGTAGCGACTGTGTTAGGAGGATTCAGTGGAGGGTCGAAAGAATTGAAAATGGGCGGCGAGTGGCAGAAAGGAGAGGGAAGGAGGATTGAAAGAAGAATGTGTGAAGAAAGCAAGAGAAGGACACAAATGATCAAATACACGAAACGGATTTATGAAAAAAAGAGGAAAATTGAATAAAAAATTGGCTGAAAAGTATTTTTTTATCAAAAAAATGTTTTTTGTGCTATTTTTTATTTCCATTAAAAATGCGAAAAAAAAGTTAAAAAGAAAAGTTAAAAAAATGATGAGAAAAAATGCGAAATGAAAGACCACACACATCCATCGTAACAAGTGTTAGAACGCCTTGTAATCGTAACTCTATATACATACATATGTTAAACATATGTTGAACAATATAAAGCATTACGGTGCAAACGTAACGCACTCACAAAAAAGAAAAAAAAGAAACGGTAAGCGCCTCGCTTTTATTAATAGAAATTTTTTTCTTTGTAAAATGTGAAAAAATTAATAATTGAAATTAATGGTGCAAATGTTGTGAGAGACATTTTTTTCTACTTTTAGCTTTTTTTACAAATTCCTAGTTTTCGCACTTTTTTTGTACCGTTCTTTAAAAAATTACTCATTTTTTAGCTTTCATTTCAAAATTGTAAAAAAGAATAAAAGGTTCGGACAAAGAATAATTTTTTTAGGTTTGATTTAAAAAATGGGATTCTAGAAGTATTTAATTAAATTTCTATTTTAATATTTTAATTAGAACAAAAATTAAAAATTGTAATAAATTTTAATTTAAACCTCATTTTTTACAATTCTTTGTTTTATCTTAAATGCCACATAATGCTACGCTTACAATTAACTTTTTTTTGCGGTTTGCGGTTTTTCATTGTAAGCAGAAAAGCGGCGAAAAAGTCGCCGCAAACCGCAAACCGCAAAAAAAATTGCTTATTGTAAGCGTAGCATACATAATAATTCGAAACTTTTCAAAAAAACTTAATTTTTATTTTAACATAATTTACACTTCAGCTTTTTTGGAATTAATTAATTTAAAAGATCGTAGATCAAATTTGTCTAAAAAAATAATTACTTTTTTAATAGATATTAATCAAATTTTTATAATCTCTTTTCCTAATTCATTTCTCATTTTTCAAATTTTCTCTTAAATTTTCTCTTAACTTTTTTTTTTCTTTTTCTCTTTTCTTTCTGATTTTTTTCACGCTTTTACGGTGATTCGAAATCTGACAAAAATTGAAAAAGACGTGAATGGACGAGAACGTAACGGTATTTTCAATACTTATTATTAAAAGAAAAGCGGCGCGAAATGTGAAAAATTACTCCGAGGGCGGATTAATTAGGTCGCGCGATTTTTGAGCGACGTACTAAAAATAGCGCGTGCCGTAGCTTTTTCATCCACATTTTCTTTCCCTGCCATTTTCTTGCACTGTGAATTTTTTCATTCCAATTTCAATTTGCTTCGTTTCAGTTTTTTTTAATGGAAATGCATTAATTAAATTGATTTAATTTTTTCCGTTTATTTTATTTTTGGCAAAATTAATTTTTATCGCTTAACATAATTTTTTTTCCGTATTTAATAAATACGCATTCCAATAAATAAATACTATTTATTTATTGGAGATAAAATAAATGCTATTTATTTATTGGAGTGCTAATATAATTTGAGTCCTGCCTTACATTTGAACTTGTTCCTTGTAAACGTAAGCAAAAATTTTTCGTGAAAAAAATTGTACATAGGACACTAAATACAGTAAAACAGTAAAATAATTTGAAAATCTTAACATAATGAAAAATAATTTTACAAAATTTTTAAAATATTCACAGCAATATTTGAATTTTTTCAGCGATTAAAAATCAAAGCCAAAAATTCTTTTTGCTATAGTAACTCACAAGCAAAGTTGGCGCCAAACATTAATTAGTGGATGGTGCGTAACATGCGTACCGTAAAACCGACTGCATTTTTCTCTCAGAAAACTACAAAAATGTTTACAACACGTGATGTGGAAACAAAATTCTTTAACTTTTTGTTCATTTTTACGTTTTGGTGAGAACGAAATCATGTAGAATTCTTAGTCACTTTTCTATCTTTAGACTTGAGTTTTTCTCTTTTTAATTTGATATTATTATTGTGTTTTTATAGCAAAAAAGTCTTATTAAAATTTTTGTTAAACATTTAACTGTTATTGTAGTTTTTTTAAATTTTGTAAATTTATATAATTTTTTTCGTTTTGGCTAGTGATCTTTGTAACAATATTATAAAAAAGTAAAAAAATTTAAAACAATTTTTAATACTAACAGTTTTTAAAACTGAACCTTTGCAAATAAATTTCCAATATTTAAATTGACTGTAAAAACGTAAAAAGTAACTTTTTAAAAGTTTTGTTTTATTTCTTATTGTTCATTCAACAAAAAGTAAATTATTTTTGTGTTACTTTTCAAATCTGAGTTAAAAATATATTTAAAAAACTGTAGAATTCAAATTTGGAAAGGCACAAATATGGTGGCAATATTGTACATTTTAATGCATTAGGTAAATAATCTCAGAACATTTGCTGAACACATTACGGTGTTGGTTTTCAAAAATCTTTTTTTTCACTTTACATTCTCTGCATTTTTTCGACTAAAAATCAACAAGAACCATTTGGGCACTTTCGCAAATGTCGCTTTTGCTTTTTGCCTTTTTTCTCAGCTGGCTAAAAAGATTTGTGTTTTGTGTTTTTAAAATACATCAATTTGATATTTTGTCAAATCGACATACATTACACACATACGTGTACATATGTATATGTATTCGATGAAAAAAAATGCTGGGCCAAATCACACAGCATTTTTTCTCATAATGATTTGACTAAAAAAGCAAATTTTGTTTTTTTGTTTAAAATCTTTTATGCAATTAAAATAAATTTGTGTATTCGATTGTAGTTAAAAAACAGCCTATTTATTAATTGACAAATTGGTTTTTTTATATATTCGATAAATCGCAAATTAACGAAAATCTTTTTTAATAAATTTATATTTTTATTTACAGCTATTCTTTATGAAATTCAATTTAAAATTTGATTCATATGCGTTTAAATGCCTAAACATTTTTTTTATATACTTAAAAAATGTAGATAAATTTAATAACGTAAGATTTAATTAATGAAAAAATCTTTTTAATTACAGATATTTTTTTCTTTAAACAATTTTTAAGGCCTACAGATACGGAAAAACTTTTAAAAATCTTTTTTTACACTTTTTTACTTATTATAAATAAATTAATAAGCTCGCGGCATGCATTTTTGACACGTGAATGTTTTGCATTATGCCTAGCATACGTGCTTTATACATGCATTTATGTATGTAGCTTTCTATCATGTACATTAAAAAAAGTAATGAGACAAGCTCATTAATAAACATTTATTTGCATTTTGTATATATTAAATGTGTAAGGACTTAAAAATGTTTACATTTGAAATTACCGAAAATGCATTTTTTTCTTTTTGTACAACAAATACAGATGCATCTGCATGTTTGTATATCGTGCATGCATAACGTGTGTAAATTTTTAAAATATATTCAACTTGAAATTAATTATAAAAATTTAGCGTAAAATTGTCTTCGTTTTTGTAAGAGCGATGCGCTTACAATAGAAACATCGCTTATGATAGAAAGATTTATGAATCAGGAAGACGAATTATAACAAGTATAAATGTTTGGCAAATATCGTATTACATTTTAAAGGACCATAAAATAGTTCACGTAAGTTGTAATAGGTAAGATAATATTTTTTAATCTATTTTTACTTACGGTATTTTATAAGCTTTAGTCCATTAAAAGTGCTTTAAGTATGTATGTATTTAAAATTTTGATATGTTGCACTTTTGAACCTTTTGTTCAATTTGTAATTTTTTGCACTTTTATATCGTTTATTTTTTTATTGGCAAAAGCTTACTTTTATTGAAATTTTATGATAATGAATCTTATCTCATTGTTACATAATATGTTAAATTTTGCCCTTTTTATGGTTCATTACAATATAATATAATATAAATTGCAAATACACTTAATTTTTTACTTTTAAATTTTTTTACTTTAATGTTTATTTTTTTCAATTGAAAATGGCGTATTTGATTTTTCATTTGTACTTTTTTTCCACTTTTTTAAATTTAATTTTTAGTTACTATCTTAAGAATTTAATTTTATAGTAAAAATTTTGAATAAACCGTAAGCTATAAACAATTAATCAATTTGATACAGAAATATGTACAAACATACAAAAATAATATAAATTTATTTTTAAATTTTTTTATTGTATTTTTATTTTTCGGGCACTTTTATAATTTTTAATAATATAGTAACTTTTTTTAGTTTATTTTGCACCTTTATTTTCGTTGTTTATAATATAGAAACTTTTTCTTATTGTTACCTAATTTGTGTTGAATTTTTTTGCTACAAAATTTTGTAAAAATCCTATCACATGCGCATTATCACATTACACATATGAAGATCATATGAAAATGTTTAATAAATCTTTTAAAAATAGGTAAATTTAGTAAATTTGCAGAAAAAAATTAAAACTATTCTTAACATTTTGCAAAAAAATGCATGCAATTATTATTATTTGTATTTGCTAAAAATTAATTTTCGTGACACTTTTATATTTACATTCATTTTCGAATGTTCGAAAGTGAAATGAAATAATTAAATTTGTTTGAAAGAAAAAACTATATTAAAACGTCATTCTTTCTTGTCGACTTTAAAAAAAATTACTCTAATTTCGAATAAAATATAGATAAGTTTATTCAACAAAAATTTTTTAATTTATTTTGCTTTTTAACGATTAAACATCAAAAATTTAAAAAAGCAAAAAAAATGCGAAAAGGGTTTTAAGGCTTTTTTATCAAAAATTTTTAAACTGACTCGTGAGTTTTCATATTTTTATTTGTTTTTTACTCACAAAACACATGTTTTGTGGGTTCAATTTTATTATTGATTCGAAATAATTTTAAAATAAAAAAAATGCTAAACAAATTTTGATTTCTGGCAAATTTTGATTTCAAGTGATAACACTGCCTCTAAATGACTCCAATTAACTCTCGAATTAAGGGAAGGAGTTATTTAACTAATTTATTTTTAAAATGACTTTGGGTTAAATACAAGTCGGAGTCATAATGAAGCCGACTCCTGAGCCTTGTGACTCTAGAGCAGTGATGGGTAATGGCTCGAATTGTGGCTCTTGGCTCGCATTTTTGGTCGCGAGCCATAGAGCCAAATAGCTCTTAAAATTTTAAATGGCTCAAGAGCCAGAGAGCTAAGTTGGCTCGTGAGCCATTTGGAATTTGACGAGCCATTTAGCTCTATGGCTCGTGAGCCATTTAAAATTCGCAAGCCAACTTGGCTCTTTTAAAAATAATGGCTCAATTTTTTGAGAGCCAAATTTTTGCTAGAAACGAGGTTGGTTCTTGGCCCGCGAGCCAAATTTTCAATGGTGGCTCGCACAGGCGAGCCATCTTTCGACTAGCTCACATGGCTCGCGTGGCTCGCAAATTTTTCTTTCTCCAAAAATTTTTGCTTTCTTTTAAAATGTTTAGCGAGCCATTGAGCGAGCCACGCGAGCCATACGCGAGCCATTTGGCTCGCAAAAACCAAAATTTTTGCTCTTTTTTGAAAAAAATTTCTTGCGTGGTTCGCTCAATTGTTTGCAGTATAAAACATTTATTTATTGTAAAAATGTATCAAATAAACCCATTAAAAGAATAAAGCGTTAAAGTAATATAAAAATACTCATCTTTTATACCTAAAAAAGCTATATATTTTTAAAGACTTGTGGTAAGTAATTTCGATATCTTTAATTACAGACAAATCCACTAATGGGATGTAATAGCCACACATTTCTCTGCCAGTTCGTCCCATTCTTTGAGTCATACCTGTATAATCAACTTCACGTACACTTAGGTAGTCTAAGCCACGCACATCATATGGATTAGCTGTTTTTTCGGTAATTCCATCGATGACGAAACGTATAGCCGGAAGTGTTAGGCCAGTTTCTGCTATGTTTGTAGCGATAATCCGTAATATGTAAATGCAAAATTAACCAATTTTTAGACTAAAGAAAAATCGTACCACTTTGCGTATAGCCGAGTAAGTTTCTGTATTATAGTCCCAATCAATCTGACTGTGAAGACGATGATAATTAATAAGTCGTTTCACACCTAGCTGGTGAATGTACTCATTGCCAAAAATAAAAACAAAGTAATAAATGCAAAACTAATTTACTAACATAAACTTGCCATGTATGACCGCCAGTTCCTCTTCCAGATATTTCTCAATTGAAATTTTAATGTCGGGAGGAAGTGTTGCTGACATGAAGAATTTTGTATAACCGAGAGTTTTAGCACGATGTAGCACCATATTTGTAGACATAGAACGATGATGAAACTCGTCCTGAAAATAATAATAAACAACCGCAATTAAATCATTTAAAGACTAACCAAGAATATAGCATGTATGGCCGTAGGCTTAAACGACAATATAATTTCCGCTATGCCAGTAGTTACGTAAAGTACCGACGTAGTGTCTATCAGCTTTTTCTGACCGCTATAAGCGTAACCAATAGTATGGCCGACCGTATCTTTGATTTTACGCGAGACAAAAGTTGCCACTAATTTATACTAATTTAAAAATTTTGGAAAGGAGGGGGCAAACAAGAGTTTTATTAATCATTAAGTAAAAGAGGGGGGATCTAAGCAAGTGCCTAAGAGTTTAGTCTGAAGAAAACTGACCGTTGAGCTTTTGCCGTAACCAGTGGGCGCTTCTATTATAGCCGATTTCTTTTGAGCTACAACATTGCGAAATGGTTCCACAAGATGTGGATAGCTTTTAGGTTCAAGCTGTATAGCCGGAATAATAGCAGGTGTTTCGGCCCATCGCTTCAAGAAAGAATAGTGCTGGATCGGAAAGTTATTGATGTCAAAATCATGCGACTCCATTTCTTCCAGCTCGCCAATTTGATTACGCAATGTATTGCCGAGATCAATGCGAAACATCATAAAAGTTTTAGCCTAAAATTATTTGAGCGAATCACGTCAAATAGGATTAATAATGAAAATTCGGATTCACCAGCAAACTCTCGTACGTTTGTGTCAAAAGTTTTTTTCTAAAATTTCAAATTGTAGTCAAAATGCCAAAAAAATTAGAATATTTAAACAATAAACAGGAATTATTTAAATAAGTGTGATATTTTTTTTCAAATTCAACGGAATCAAACGCGAGCGATTCATCAATCATTAAGTTTTCGATACAAAACAATTCATCCATCTAAAATAATTTTTGGATTAACATACAAATTAACCCTCTCCCCCTGAAGTTCACGTAAAGGAACAAAAGAAAAAGTTGTATCGAAAACTTAATGATTGATGAATCGGCTATGTGTCTGCTCGCGTTTGATTTCGTTGAATTTGAAAAAAAATATCACACTTATTTAAATAATTCCTGTTTATTGTTTAAATATTCTAATTTTTTTGGCATTTTGACTACAATTTGAAATTTTAGAAAAAAACTTTTGACACAAACGTACGAGAGTTTGCTGGTGAATCCGAATTTTCATTATTAATGGCAAGTTTATGTTAGTAAATTAGTTTTGCATTTATTACTTTGTTTTTATTTTTGGCAATGAGTACAATCACCAGCTAGGTGTGAAACGACTTATTAATTATCATCGTCTTCACAGTCAGATTGATTGGGACTATAATACAGAAACTGACTCGGCTATACGCAAAGTGGTACGATTTTTCTTTAGTCTAAAAATTGGTTAATTTTGCATTTACATATTACGGATTATCGCTACAAACATAGCAGAAACTGGCCTAACACTTCCGGCTATACGTTTCGTCATCGATGGAATTACCGAAAAAACAGCTAATCCATATGATGTGCGTGGCTTAGACTACCTAAGTGTACGTGAAGTTGATTATACAGGTATGACTCAAAGAATGGGACGAACTGGCAGAGAAATGTGTGGCTATTACATCCCATTAGTGGATTTGTCTGTAATTAAAGATATCGAAATTACTTACCACAAGTCTTTAAAAATATATAGCTTTTTTAGGTATAAAAGATGAGTATTTTTATATTACTTTAACGCTTTATTCTTTTAATGGGTTTATTTGATACATTTTTACAATAAATAAATGTTTTATACTGCAAACAATTGAGCGAACCACGCAAGAAATTTTTTTTCAAAAAAAAGCAAAAATTTTGGTTTTTGCGAGCCAAATGGCTCGCGTATGGCTCGCTCAATGGCTCGCAGAACTTTTTTCAAAGAAAGCAAAAGTTTTTATATTGCGAGCCAAATGGCTCGCGTATGGCTCCCGTGGCTCGCTCACTGGCTCGCTAAACATTTTAAAAGAAAGCAAAAAATTTTTGGAGAAAGAAAAATTTGCGAGCCATGTGAGCCAGCTGGGAGCCAGCTCCAGTGGCTCGGCTCAATGGCTCGCGAGCCATACTTTAACTAGTGGCTCCAACTTACGAGCCAACGAACCAAATGGTTCTTATTTTGGCTCTGAGCCGAAATGCGAGCTATTTGGTTCGTTGGCTCGTGAGCTATATAGCTCTCAGTCATGGCTCTCTGGCTCGCGAGCCATCGAGCCAAAATAATAATTCGTGGCTCATTGGCTCAAGAGCCGAGAGCCTTAGCCACTTTTTTGCGAACCAATCAATAAGAGCCGCGAGCCACGAATGGCTCAATGGCTCACTGGCTCGCGATGGTTCGCGAGCCAGTGAGCCATCACTGCTCTAGAGCCACTTTGGATTTTCGAAACCGGGAGCCATTTAATGAGCCAAAGCACAGCCCTCGTATCAACCGTACAGAAATTATTCTTTGTTCTTTAAGGCTATTTGAAAAATTGTACTTTTACTTTTGGCAATGAATCCATTAAGGATAAAAGTTCTCGTTACGATCTATAATTTCAAATTTAAGCATTTAATTTAAGCGCTTTTTTAAAATTAATTATTCGACAAAAAGCGAATTAAATAAAAGTGCAAAAATTTTTTAAATACATCGAAAAAAGGGCAAAAAATTAATAATTTTTTTTTCCGATTAATTTCTGATAATTCAAAAAGCTGAAATTAATCTAATTCCAGCATTTTTAATAGAAAAAAAATGTATTTTTATTTTTTAATATTATATTATAAACTTTTACACTTTTTCGGTTTACATCTTTGCGAAAAAAAATTAATTTGCGTAATTATTATTTATTTAATGTTCGGATAAATAAAGTATGAATGGTGTTGGAAACTTGTCTCCTTAAACCGACTCCCACTCCCTAAATTACTCCCGTGGGTTAATGAGGCATTCTAATCTTAAACTTGGACTCTTACTGTCCCATAAGTGACTCCCAAATTTGAAAGAAGTCTCGTTTAACCATTTTTGATGCCGAAGACTTCTTTTGACCTGATTAGACTTAGGCTTTGATCTGATTAAGCTTAAGCTTTGACCTGATTAAACTTAGCCTTTGACCTAATTAGACTTAAACGTTGACCTAATAAGACTTGGCCTTTGATCTAATTAGGCTTAGACTTCCACCTGATTAGATCTTTGACCTAATCTTAGACTTGGAATTTAGGCTTTTAAGCTTAAATATAGTCATTCCGTATTATTCCGTCCCGTTTTGTCAAGTATCAAAAACTAAACATTAGAAATCTATTTAATATAACTTAACTTAAATTAAATTGGTAAAAATTTGTATAGAAAATTTAAAAAAAGCCAAAAAGTACAATTTTGCAACATTTGCTTAGTGTAAACTAATAAATAAAAATGTTTCCGTAAAATGCCATTAAATTACTAAAAAAAATGCTTTGAACTTTTTGTTATTGTAAACTTCGGTAAATTTCCATTTAATTTGATTTATTTGTATTTCATAATAAATTTTTTTCTTTTGAATTCGCCTATTTTACTTTATAAATTTTTAGTGGTAATATATTTTCTGGCAGAAATTTGAATAAAATGAAAAATTAACATGTGTTTTTGTGTTTTGAACGGTGCTGGAATTCCTAAAATCCTTTAAACGACTCTGACTCATTTAAAGGAGCCAGGTCCTAAACGATTTCGAGAGAACAATTTTCATTACGACTCCTAAATAACCCACCGACCTCCATTCCTGAATTAATCAAAACTTGCATTTTGTAGGGAATAATTACTAATTTTAATCGGTCCACGCGTTTAATAACTATTCCTACAAGACCTGTGTGCACAAAGTGATAACTATTTTTTTGAAGAAAAGCACTTTATTTTTTTTTAGAATATCTTTCAAACAAAAAACAACAATAATAATAATAAGAATAAAAAAGTCCAGCACGTCAAAAAACCTGAAGCAAAACGCGCTTTTTAATTTTCGCCAACAAAAAACAAAACGCTCCAAAAATGCCAAAAAGAATAAATTAAATTTGAATTGTTTTAAAATAATCCAATTCTCGCTATTCGCGACACATTTTTTTAAGCCAATGACGTGAATTCAGTAACTTTGTACTCAATGACTTGCACTCATAGAATTGGACCGGAGAAAAAAGCCGGAACCACGACAAGAAAATGAGTGACAAGCCAGATGACTCCATAAATTGCCAGCCATTAAGACATAAATGGTTCCAGATGGCTCCGATAGATGACTTCGACCAGTTGGCTCCGCAGCGGAGCCATATGGCACCAAATGACTCAGGGCCACTTATAGAGTCAGAACAATGCTTAGAGCCAATGACTTGGAGAGATAATAAATAGGATTTTCCTTTAAGCAGCACATTTAAAAAAATTATTTTTATAGAATTGAATTATTGGCATGTTTAAATATAAATAGATCAAATTCAATTGGAGATCGCTAAAAGCGGCGAAGAACTAATTTAAGA
This sequence comes from Bradynema listronoti, assembly GCA_024678965.1. Classification (NCBI taxonomy): domain Eukaryota; kingdom Metazoa; phylum Nematoda; class Chromadorea; order Rhabditida; family Allantonematidae; genus Bradynema; species Bradynema listronoti. Next base: position 697,535 of record JANLNO010000009.1, read on the forward strand.
AAATGAGTGAAAATTTTTCTTCTCTTTTTTTCATTTAATTTTTTGTGGTTTTTGTTCGCTAAAAAATTTGGGAAGAAAAAAATGCAATTTTTTGGCAATTTTTTTCGCGCATTATATTTTTTGCATTTTTCCAATATCTAAATATTTTCTTCTTTCTCCCTTTTTTTCCTCTTTCTCTACCTCTCTTTCTCTCTCTTTTCACCTTTCTATTTCATAACTTTACCTCATGATCACTTTTTTTAGAATTTCCGATGAAACATTTTTCATTCATTCTTTTATTTTGGGAGCAGTGGCCTAGCGGTTGTGCGATAGATTTCACTTTGCTTGAGATGAAGTTCAGTTCTACCTCCGATCCCATCTAGGTGTTTCCATATTTGGAAGACAATAGGTACCACATTGCACAGTGTGGGTGATACGGCGGTGCTGGCCAGGCCTTGCAAGCCGCATCAGCGATACCGCATGTTTATGCAGCAAACCAGCCGAGATTTCTGTGGCTGAATGGCTCTCATCCAAATCCGCCAAATGATTAGTTTAAAGTCATTTCCAACGGGGAAGATTGATCTGGAGCCTTCACGTATCACGTATCTTTTATTTTATAAATACATTTTTGCATTTTTTTCTTTCTATTTTGGTTGTTAAATTTTTTTAGATGAATTTTTAAAAGAAAAAAATGGAACGCACTTTTATGAGAATGCTAGAAATATGGAAATGCTTTGAGAATAAGAGTGAGTAGAGAAAATGCAAAAAAAATTTGATTTTTCATCGTCTATCTTTTTGAGCTTTAATATCCACTTTTACGTCCATTTCTCCAGTTTTCTCTCCCTCCCTCTTTCTCCATTTCCTTTTTTCATCTCTCCGCACTTTGCTATATATTTTTCCATCTTTTTTAAATGTATAGTAAGATGGATTCTTTTGTGATAAGATGGACGAAAAAAAGAAAAGATAAGGATAAAAAGAGAGAAATCATACATATGAGATTTTATGACGACTGGAAAAAGGAAAAGAAAGAAAAATAACGTGAAAATTGGAAAATATAAAAATGTGAGAAAAGAAAAAAGAATGATGCAAAAAGATGATGCAAACGTGATAATGATAGCGCAAAAATGCAGCTGGTCGAGCTTTTTTCGCTTGGCTGTTCGCTTTTTTTCGGCTGCACACACACAAACAGCTCTTCTGCTAACCGCAGCATTTTAAAGTGTTCGAAGAGCAAAGGATTATTGCCACAAACATTTTTGGGACGCGTCTTTTCGCTTATAATCGCTGAAGAAAAAAAACGTGTAAAAGTGAGAGAAGTCGAGAAAGCAGAGAAATAAAGCGTTGAACAATTAAAATTTATTTTAAAAAAACGTAAAAGATCAAAAAGCAAACAACGTACACTTGCTACATAAGCACAAAACACAAATTGTATATACATATTAGGTGTACATATATGAAAGTTCGTTTTACTTTGTCTAATATTTTTTCATAAACAAACTTTTTTTCAAAACATTTGTCTATCCATCTTGTAGAGTGTTTAAAGCGCTATCTAATGCCTCTTGAATTTTTAAAAAGGTTTGTATATAAAATTTTAGGACAATTTTACAGATGACCACCGAAGCACCAACAAAAGAACATTTGCTGGAAATTCTCTTATTCACGTTTAACTGGAAGAAAAGTGCCGCCGATTCTCACAAAATGATTGCTGAAGTTTATGGCGAAGATACGATCACTGCCAGAGCCTGTCAAGAGTGGTTTTGGTTGACTCCCAAGCCCAAAGTTGACTCCCAAGCCCAACATCCATGGAAAGAAGGTACTGCTCTGCATATGGTGGGATCAGAAGGGTATTTTGTATTATGAACTTCTCAAACTTGGCGAAACTGTTAAGGCGGCTCGTTATAAAGAGTAATTAATCAATCTGAACAGAGAAGTTGCCACCAAACGATCAGAATGGACCACAAGACACGAGTGTCCAATATTGCTTCACGACAACACCAGACCTCATGTTACAGAACGGGTCAAAAATGCCATGAAAGAACTGAAATGGGAAATCTTACCCCACCCGTCCTACTCTTCTGACATCGCTCCGTCGGATTATTACTTATTTCGATCAATGGCTCACGGATTGGCGGAGCATAAGTTCACAAAACAAGAAGAAGTGCGAAAATGGCTCGATGAATGGATTGCGTCGAAATAACCGAAATTTTTTTTTTGATGGAATCCATAAGTTGCTTATAAATTTGAATAATGTTGTTGTTAATAATGGTTGTTATTGTTAATAAAAGTTTATGTCGAAAATTTTTTGGAATTTTAATTTTTTGAATCGTAAAAAAACGAACTTTCATATTTGTATACCTAATACATATTTTCGCATTTTTCAAAGATGATTGAAAGAAGAAAAAAATATGATGATGTGTTATTTTTACGATATATGCACATTTATTTTTGTGTGATGCAGAAGTATTTTTTTGGGTGATTATTCACATTTTTTTAAATGTTAATTTCATTTTTTTACTTTTTCCAATAAATTTTGTCAATTTGAAATTTAGAAATTTAGAAAAAAGCCCGCATATTAAAATTTGTTTTTAACTAATTAATCTTTTTTCATTAATCACACGAAAAACTTATCAGCACAATGGTTCGAAAGTTGATAATGATGATGATGGTGATAATGATGATAATATCGTACGGCATTTTATAAGCTTTAAATGAAAATACTGCATTTTTATTTGGATAAAAAAATTTTTTTTCGCATTTTTTAGAGGTGATTGAAAGAAGAGGAAAAAAGTTGAACGCTGAACTTTTTTTTGTCGCGTTCTTTATATTCCTTATGAATTAAAAAAATCGACAGAAGGATTAATACAATGTATAAGCTTTAATATTCCTGTATGCATCATATGAGTTTGTGTGCATAATTGTGTGTATTAGTGTATAAGGTGTTGCGTTTTATGTATTCTCAAATACACAATTTACATACACACCGTAATTTTCCTCATCCATTTTTTTGTTCACATACATCATTTTATTTTACACCAAAGTGGTGGAAAACAACGGAAAAAAATGAAATTGCTTTTTGTGAAAAAAAATCTCTACATTTTTTCCGAAAATGTAATCTTACAAAGAGTACAGATGTACATAAAATATGATAAAATACATGCATTTTCAATGGCAATTTTATACAATGACATATGCGCGTATAGACATACATATGTGTGATGCTGATGCTGATGTATTTACGATGTAAACATAAATGACAAAAAGAATTGTACGCCTTTTCAAATTTTTAATAGCCATTTTTTTATTTTACTACTATCATTGAGTAATATGTTGACAAATTCAGTGTGGTACGTTTTTACAAGTCTAAAAAAATTTCTCGCTCAACAAGCCTGACGCATCGGTATGATGTTTGATGATAGTTATAATGGTAGGTGGAAAAGTTTTTTTATATTTGCTGAAAAGACCTCTACATTTTTTTCGAAAAATCCTTACATTTTTAAGTTAATCGGCTCGATTATATTGCTGTGTATCTTTAATAATTGATTCATTTCAAGCACTTATAAATTTTTTTCTCCAATTAATTTCGTTTACGTGAAATTTCTGTATTAATATTGATACGGTAGGCTAACTTTATCAATTGTATTGTTTTTCATTTTATGAAAAGTTATTATTTTCTCCTTTTTGATTGATGATTAGAACGGAATCATTTTTCTTATAGCTTCAACACGTTTTAACATAAAAAGGAACGGTATTGTTGCAAAGTTTTTATTTTTCTCACGTCATAAAAACCAAAATAGTCATTACAGTTTCTGATATATGTATAAATGTAAAAATGTTATAAAAATCATGGTGATAATGAATGAAATGATGATAAAATTTTTGGATTAATTTTAAAAATTAAGTTTGAGTAGAATAATTTATAATTGACCTTATTAATTTTTTTTATTGATTGATCAGTTGATTTTTCAATACTTTATGCATTTTATATATTACTGTATTTATCAAGCTAAAAATGTAAAAATATGATTTATTGCTTAGTTTGTTTTCGAATGAAATCTAAATTTAACTTTAATTGCAAATGTAACATAGGTAATCGTTAAAAACATTAAATATCATTAAATTTAATATTTAATTTTTGATCACAAACAACATAAAATGAAAAAATGACATTTCTTTTATTACAATCAAAGCCAAAGTAAATGTGAACAAACTCAACGTGAAAAAATATCTGAATAAAAAAATTTAACATTTGCCTTTTTGTTCCATCTTAAATTTGAAAAAAAAGTCAAAGCTTATTCATTTCTTTTACCTTCCTCTTTAAGTTCATTCACACACAGATATTTTGTGAGTGTAAGTAAGATAGATTAAAGATTAATAGAAAAATTTAATTTTATTTTTAAATAGTGAAAAAATTTTGTTAACAAAAATTCAGCTACATTAATATTTGAAGAATCTTTTTTAATCAATAAAATTTTATTTCTTCAAAAAAAAGTGAACATTGTGAATATTTATGTATCCAGTAATGTATGTACACACATATGTAATCATTTTTATTTTTTACTACATATATTTATACTTTTCTTTTTCATTTTTTTTCTGTTTCTTTTCTTTTTCATCGTCCTTTTCTCAATGCATTTTTTCTCTTCTTTCTCTTTTTTTCCTTTCTTTAGCTTAACAAACGTTCGCTTTTTTTTTTCACAACACAGCGTTATTTTAGCACCGTAACGTAGAGTAACGTGTAACGTGCACGCGAACGGCGTGCGTCCGCTAGCCAAAAATTTAAAAAAGAACGCTTCACAAAAAGTGCTGCGAACTTATAAGTAAAAGAGAAAAAATGCTGCTAGTACTAGAAAATTTTATAATTTATTTATGTTTTTGTGCTCTTTTTATTTTTGTTTTTAACAATTAAAAATTGGTTTTTAAATTCATTTCGGAAAAAAAATTTAGTTTTTAATTTACAAATGATTACTTTTTAATAATGAACTTACTTTTGAAATAGTTTAATTATTTTAAATTATTACCGGAATCAAATTATTATTATTTGCCGGAATTGTATAAATGTTTTTGTTTGTTCGAATTTCCATATATGCATAATTTTCGAACAAAACAAAAATAATTTCATTGTAACATTTATAAATAATGTTTTATTGAAATGAATGCGCTTTAAAAGTGCGTTAAAATGTTAAGAATGAGAAAATAAATACAACTTTTTGAGACAGTGATATGTTCGATGTTTAATGCATTTTTAAAACTTATAATTTAACACATTTTTTGTTGTTGTACAAATGTTGTTTCAGTTACTAATAATAATTATTAATCGCTGAATGACAATTTAATCCGTTCGACGTACCGTATTTAAACTACTTATATTCAAGATTTTTTCAACTCGAATTTAAGAACGATAATAATTGATTATGAATGTCGTCGAACGCAATAATCGCAATGCTAATGGTAGAAACAACTCCGTAAACAGCAACAACAACAATAGCGGAAACGTTCAGCGAATGAATGGTATGCCGAAGAATATTGTTGAAGCGGCGGAAATCGTAATGAATGGGTGATTAGATTATACTATAACTTATTACGATACCAGTTACTAACATTAAGCTTGTACGAAAAATGTACATTCTATTTAATATTTTTAAGAAAATATACATTATTAACTATTTAATATTTTTAAGTAAAAAAATTTTAGAACAAGATTTTCTTCAACGCCGCCAAGTGATGATTCTGAATGCTCGCCAATCTCATCTACTGATGTGGCACTTAACAATTTGCTAATCAGCCATCCGCAACAACAAAGCAACAACGGTAGTGCGTCCAATCGCTCTATTTTACAACAACAACAGCATACGGTACAACAAGCTTTACTACTCAATAACGGAGTAGCTAACGGCGTGAACGGTAGCAACAATATTTTGCACGGAATCGATTTCAACAACGTTTCTCAATTATACAACGGTATGCATTTGTTGTTTATTTTACGGTATTGAAATCATTTTTTTATCATTTTTTGTATACGATATTATTTTTATTCAATTTTTATCCAATTAGACATATTGCAATAGATAGCAATGTGCATATTGCAATTTTTTGTTGGTAATTTTTCTCCAAATTCTGGTCAAATTTTCTACTTTTTTTCGATTTGACAATTCATAATTGAAAATCGTAAAAGTGATCATCTCTCACATGATGTGAGAGATGAGAGTCACATCGACAGTTCCAAATTAAAAGTATAAAGAAAAATGCCATGAAAAAAAGTGGTCGTTGCTTATTAATGCGCGAAAGTGAATAATTTTCACGTTAAATTTTTTAAAACTTTTATACATATATACGATATGGTATATTACTAATATTTTTAGTTTTAAAAAATGTAATTTTATCTAATTACTTTTTTTGGTCGATTATTTTTTATTGCGATTATTATGTTAACTTTTAAACGGTCTTATTTTGTTTCAAAATCAAATTTACTAATTACATTTTGAGATGAAATTTTAAAGAAAAAAATTATTTAAATGAATAAATTAAAAGTAAACATGAAAAAATAAAAGTGCCAAAAAAGTAAAAAGAAATTTTAAAAAAAGAGGAAGGAGAGGAAAAAAAACTTTGATAATGAAAGCTCACTACGTAAAAATTTTCCGTGATTTTTTCTACCTGATAATGTTAATGAACATGTTAGAAATGGACGAAAAGTATTGCGACGAAAATATCAAAAAAAAAAAAAATTTATTTTTGTCGAAACACTTTTCGTGTGTTCAGCCGAATACGAATAACAATTAACTATGCATAATCATAGCATTCTTTTTTCAATTAAAATTTAATGATAATTTATCTTCAAAAAATTGAAATATTTTCATTGATAATAAACCCGATTAAAGATAAAAGGATTGGAAAAAAGTGTCAATAAACTTCAATATAAAAGCTTTGAAATGATAAAATAGAAAGAGAAAAGAGAAAAAAGAAAGAAATTATCTTCTTTTTTAAGTTTATTTTTTAGTTAGTTTTTAGTTAAAATTAAAAAAAATATAGAAAAGTACCTAAAAAATTAAAACCGATTTAAGCTTATTCAATACTTTTCTCTTCACTTTTCTTTTCTCTATTCCTTTCTTTTTTCTCGCGATCACATTTTTTTCTCTCCGTCGGCGAACGTTGTGAATAAAATGGGGAAAAAATAAATTATTTCTTTACTTTTTTCTAATTAATTTTATTTATTTTTTAACGTTTTTTTAAAATTTATTTTAGTGTTGTTTCAAAAATTTTCAAATTTATAATTTATTTTTTAATTAGAAGAGTTCGTGTTTGGTCATAAATAAAATTTTTATTTATAATTAATTGGCGAAATTAATCGTTTTCAAACAATTAACCGTACTAAATTTCTACTATAGGTAATGATTCCTTTTTTGTAGTTACTATTTTTGGATTCGATATTGCGAAGAAAATGCATGTTTATACAGTAGAAAATTCTAATCTAATGAAAATCGCGCAGCTTTTAACTTTATATCGTAAACTGTAAATGAAAATTGTTTTTGTTGTAGACAAGAATTGATCTAATTGATTTAGCTATTTCAAGACAACTTAATTAAGCCAAAATCAAACTTGGCTAAACAAAAAGCTTCAAGCTTGATCAAAACTTGGTCAACTACAATTTTTGAAATAGCAAAATTGATTTTGGCTTAATCAAGTTTAATCTTGCTTAGCCAACAAAGTTCTATCTTACTATCCTGGCAAACTCTTGACTACAACATATATACAGTTAAATTCACATATTAGATACAATATTTTAGAAAAATGGGTTTGCATATACCGTAAGAAAACTATAACCTAATAAAAATTACGTAGCTTTTAATCTCCATATTGTAATTAAACGCGTGCATGCAAATTTTTGCAAAAAAAAATACAAATTTTATGAATGATTACGGTAGAATAAAAGTGAGTGTGAGTGTATAATTTTGCATGAGTTTCACTTGAAAAAATGTCTTTATTTTTTCCTGTAAAAATATTTTAAACAAAAAAATTACAAAAAAATTTTTAATTAATTCGAATTTGCAAAAGCGCAAAAAATATTTAAAAAATTTGTTTTAAATTATTTCTATTTGCATTTTTTTTCAATTTTCAAAGGAGAATAAATGAGAGAGAAAAATAAAGCACGGAGAAAATTAAGAAAGAGAGGGAGGGAGAGAAATGGGAAAGAGAAAGGATTTGAAGTGTGAAACGGGAGGAATGGCGGCCCACTTTTTTCCCGTATTTTTCCCAATGATATTATGTATTATACTGAGAATTTATAATGATAATGACACTTATATGTATGGATCAAAACCGTTCTTATTGATTTTGAAAAATCATTTGCATGGAGATGGATGATGAATATGGAATAAACTGATTGATTGATTAAATACATTAATTTATAATAATTTATAATAAATGATATGGGATTTATTACAAATTAGTCGTTGATATCAATGTTTTTATGGAATTGAATCAATAGCTTTATTTTCAATTATAACCCTTCAAAAAATTTAAATTTTAAAAAATTTCAAAATTTTTAAATCAAACTATAATAATTTTTTGGGCTTTTCAGAGCCGCTAAACGTGACCAGTTTGTTCGGCATGTCGCAGCAACTCAACGGCCACTTACAAAACGTCAATAATCTCGCCAACTCGGCGTCACTGGGCGGCCTAGCAGGCGGCTTGTCCGCCGGCGGCTTCACCGCGCACAATCCCGCAATGATCTCAATAGCAAACGGTAAAATCAGGCAGATTATTTTTTAGATCATTTCTAACACGGGAAAGAATTGGCCCGAGTCATATACAATTCGTTCATCTATGAAATAACAGTTATCAATTTCAGGCAGTAACCAATTGCATAATGGACTCATGGCGCAGCTGCCGCATTCGATATCGGCCTCGCCATCGGAGCCGAGCAGCAGCAACACGCTTAATAATGTAATGCGCTCGCGTCATCGCTCATCCAACTCTGATTCCATGTTCAAGTGTGCCTTCTGCCCGAAAAGTTCCCCACCCAGACAGTGGTGAGACAGCATCCAATATAAAAGAAAATAAATTATACATAATAGAAATTGGCCGAACAGGCTATTCAGAATTCGAGCCAAGCCTGAGTTCAGCCGGCTTCAGGGCCCAGCCGAGCTGAGCTGGATTCAGGCTGAATCGAATTGAGGTCAAGCAGTTCAAAAATAGGCCGAGAGTTAAAACGAATCGAGTCGACCCAAGCCCGGCCCATCTGCAACAAATACACATTATATTTTAAAAATATAAATTTTTTAGTTGGGCAATCATATGGATGAGTGCCGAGTGATGCGCCCACACGAATGCACGCAATGCGGTAAGCGCTTTAAGGCGCGCGGCGGTCTGCAACAACATACTCGCATTCACTCCAGTGATAAACCGCATCATTGCAAGTATTGTACGAAAAGTTTCACGCAAAAGTCTCATCTGGATCAGCATGAACGAATCCATACAGGTACAAGAGATTTTTAAAAGAAAAATTTGAGATTGAACTTTTAAAAGAATCTAGAATAAAATTATAAATCTCAAAAATATAAGGTAAAATTTGGAAATTAAAATTAAGAAATAAAAAATTGCGTATTTGTGAAAAAATATCATTGGAGTATCTGACCGTCTGGCCGATTGGCGAAGCCAATCGCTGTTTTTTCGCGAATGCAATCAGGGGGATATAAGCGAAGAAATCAACCCCATTCCCACGAAGAATCAATAAATCAATCATGGTTCACCGTTGCATGATTTCGATTCCGGTTTGACTCGGCCAAGCTAGAGTTAAGTCAATACCAGTGTTTGTGGTTACTGGACCCTCTGGGCACCATTCCCAGTGTTGGTACGTCCCACAGCTAACTGAGTCAGCCGGATGAGAAAGTATTGTGATGGTGCACAACTATGATTCCACATGACACAGCGAACCCGCAATTACGCCGGTGTGCGGAACGCGAACTGTTGGCTTGCTTGGCCGGGTCTGCCCTTCCGTTGCCCAAGATAACGTGGCAGTCGTGGCATAGTCGCGTATAATCGTGGCATTGTCGTGACCTAGTCGGATCGAATATTGAGCAATGACCCCGGCCGCACCAACCTTTTGCCATTTTCGAAAAAATTTCCAAAAAAATTATTTTTTAAAATAATTAACGCAACTCTAAAATGAATGGCGCGCGATTTAAATGATATTCAAATAATCATTTTACTATAAGAATTATTAGAAGTCCAAATTTTGTTAGAAATTTTTGAAAATTTTATTTCTTCCAAAATTTGTTAGAAATTTTTAAAAAAATTTTTTCTTCCAAAATTTGTTAGAAATTTTTAAAAAATTTTTTTAAATAATTGACGCAACGTCAAAATTAAAATTAATTTGAATTCGTTCCGAAACTAATGGCCCGAGTTCATCCTAAAATCTGTAAATCTCCCGGTACGAAATGTCCCGGCGCGAATTGTCCCGTCACAAAATGTCCCAACCCCAATTCGATGAGTCCCATTGCCCATATATCGCGGAATAGTCGAATCGAAGATTGAGAAATGATCCTGGCCGCAACAACCTTTTGTCATTTTTGAAAAAATTTTCAAAAAAATTATTTTTTAAAATAATTGACGCAACTCCAAAATGAATGACGCGCAATTTAAATGATATTCAAACAACACTGCTTAAATCTATATTTTTAGCTTTTAGTCCTAGGCATAATTGAAAACTTAAGAGTTTAGTCTTTATTATTAGGCTTTATAAAAATTAGATTTTATAAAAGAAAATCAACTCCAAAAAAACTCCAAAATAAATGGCGCTCAATTTAAATTATCAATGAGCAATCTTTTTTCACATTGTCTTATTTTTAGGCGAAAAACCATTCCAATGCCAATTCTGCGGAAGGATCTTTCGCCAGAGCTCCCAGCAAAAAGGCCATGAAGCGACGCACGGCTTGGTGGGTGGCGCGGGTGGCACGTCACGGTCGCGCGGCATCTCTGCGGACGGTGTCAACGCGCTCACGCAAACGTTGAGTCTTGTCGCGCCGCAATCGCACGCCATAAGTGGGACGCGTGACTCCCAACAGAATGCGCTCTCCACAGAGCATGTAAAATTTTAGCGCTTTTTATTTCGATCAATATTTTCCCATAGGACACTCACATTTAAATCAAGTGTAAGAAACTGTATGAAATTTGAGCATATTTTGCCACTAAATCAAAGCCGAAAATTGTACGCGCAAACGGTCGTTTCTAGTGAGAGTTTCAGGCGAGCGGAGCGGGCAGCTCGCAGAACTCGCCAATCGACTTGCATTTGAGCTATCAAAGCCAACAAAATCACCGTCAAAATCAACAACAACAACAACAGCAACAACAACAGACTTCATTAATATTCCTCCAACAACAACAACAGCAACAACAGCAAAGGGCTAACCAAGACAGCATAGTGGACACGGCCTCTTTTTCGCGTTTTCCTCGACAAATTATGAGCTCAAAGAGCGGCGAAAGCGAGCTGCATTCCCTGCAGAGTCAACAGAACGTCATGCTTCGAATGATTCATCATCAACAGCAGCAACAAATGAATCAACAACAACAACAACAACAACAAATTAATCATCAACAACAACAGCAACAACAACAACGCCAACAACAAAATGGTGGCGTCGGCGCGTTGGGCGCGCTAATGAACACCGGCGCGGGTGGCGGTGGCGGCGGCGCGACGGGAGGCGGCGGCCGGCAGCTGGCTGCCGACTCGCTGCTCGCGCTTAAAGGTGCCGGCGCCAACGAGCACCTCCAACAGACACTCGAGCTCATCTCGAGCCGGTAAATGTGTGTGATTGGATGTGTTGAAAATTGATGAGAAATCATTCCGACAAAGCCCAGAAATTTCCCAAAAAATCTTTCATATGAAATTTTTTTAACGAAAATTTCCCAATTTTTTGATTTCTCAATTTTTCAAGTTGCTGTTATTTGAATATGAAGTAAAGATGTGCCGGGCTGGCAATCTTTAACTCGGACCGGGCTAGCCCATCGTCCGAGCCTAGGGTCGAGCCTCGGACCTAGCCAAAACGGACCTCGCCGAGACAAAATAGGCTGGGCCGGTCTATTCCCCCTCCCCGAATATCTCTAGTATTTAGGAATAAAAACTGGAACACTTCAAATGTTCAGCTAGGTCCGAGGCTCGACTGAAACACTTTAAATGCAACCAATCAAAATACAAGAATGTTCCATTAATCCTGTCGCAACCCGCCCCATCCCATTCCTCTAATAAATCCAGTTAATTAGGCAAATTCTGGATTCTGTAAATGTATACCCCAATGTTCGATATGTCCCCAGATTTATTATTTATCAATTTATCAAACATCAGTCATCATTTTATACATATATATGCACATAAAAAACATTTTTCCCATTTTTTTTCTTGTCCAATTCGATTTCGAAGAGAGAAATAATTTTCTTTCTCTCTCTCTCTTTACATATTTATTGATTTTTCATATTTTCTCTTTTTTATTTTTTTCCGAAAAATTTTGTATCCAGCTTAAACACCAATTTTATGTGAAACTTAAAACACGAAATGTGAAACACAAACACACACATTACAGACAGAACACACAAAAAAAATACGTTGGTCCAAAAATTTAAATAAACTGAAAAATTGGCATAGTATTTAAAGTTTAAAGTCGAACTTTAAAAAAATGCAAATCTCTAAAATTATAATTTGATTCTGCGGGAAATTCGGAAAAAAATTGAGTCCTCCTAATCGGATCCTAATCGAGTTATTTACTCTAGACACAACGCCAATTGTTCCGTTTTTTCAAATTTTGGAACACACTCAACACATTCGTCTCTTCAAACGGGTCTCTAGTCGTTTATTTTCTTTTTAAAAATTTCATTTTTTTTTACTCTTGTTTCAAAAATTAGCTTAAATTTCCTCAAACCATTCGAAGCTGAAACTTGACCCTATCTCCCCCTCCTTTTTTTCATTAAGTAAGTTTGGGAGTTTATAAAAAAATTTAATGCTCTTGAAATAATATGAGTTTTTGAGAAGTTCCCATTTCCATAAAGAGGTTATTAGATAGTTTTGAGTCTGTTCCCATAAAAGCGAAGAGTTTTGGGTCTATTCCTTTAAAGAGGTTATTAGGTAGTTTTATTCCTATAAAATTTTGGGCTATATTTTTTTGGCCAATTTCCATATATAAATCTTAATCCAGCCAGAATTATTTTCAAGACACCAAACACGTTCATTTCTCATCTCCAAAATTGTAAAATTCTACACGTATCTACTTACACTTTTTTCCCATATTTTTTGCTTCCCCGTTACTTATGGAATTTTTTCTCCATTCCAATTTTAATTTTAATCTCTTCCAATTTTTCTTTTTTTTCTCAAAGAATATGATCAATAAAATAATTGTATTTTTTTGATCACAATGAATATTAATTTTAATTTGGAATCAATGTATTGGGCCGATGCATAATTATCTGCAGTTTTCGTAAGGAATCGTGACTCCTTTGCCCGTGGAATCGACCGACTGAAAAGCAAATGGGATGCAGTCCTTGAAGTGGATGATGAATACGCTCCCGAATAATCATTTAAACATGTTTTTGTCAAATATTTTTTTTGTTTTTGTTGAAAAAATTTGTTGAAAAAAACTGCGGATAATTATGCATTAACCCAATATTATTAAGAATGAGTTGAGAATAGGCAAAATTCGCTCCTCTGAGAACTCTTGGGCAGCGCTGGGACTTGACTCTAGACGAATCGGACTTCATAAATAAATCCGAATTCGGGTCTCTGAGTCATATAGGGAGTAATAACGATTCTTTCCAACTCCTTAATAACTCGAAATGACGCACAAATTCGAATGAAAGAGTCGTTTTAAGCCTAAAAATGACTCGGAGTAAAGTCCCAGCATAGTTCTCAAACCAAGCGAGACATTTCGCTATATTGATCCCGATCCTTTCATTGTTCCGGCCCTTACACAACAATTTTTTTTGCCAGGCCGCATTTTTTTCAATTCCATTCGAATATCATTTTTGCCTTTTTTTCTTCAATCGATCCCAGTCAAAAATCTATATTAATTTTAAAATGTTTTTCTTCCATTTTTTTACTTCGTTTTCGTAATTTGTAAAAGTGTTGAATTGTAATCATATATTTTTTTCTTTAATCAAATAAACTACGAAAACTTTACATTAATAAAAATAATAAACAAAAATTTATAAAAAAAAATTTTTTTTTGAAATTTTTTAATGGCCGGGTGTCTTGAGCCAAATTTAAATTGGCGCCAATGAGTTCATTCTGTTGTATTGGATCCAAGCGTGTCCAAATTTTGTGCCCATTTTTATGAAACTGCAACGAAGGCTGGCACAAAATTTGAACTCCAACGGATTCACATACAACAGAATGAACTCATTAGCGCCAATTTAAATTTGGCTCAAAACACCCGCGAAATTAGGGTAATAAGATTTAATACAGAGTTTATATAGAGATAGGCATCAAGTAAAATTTTCAACGAAAATGGGTTTACTTTTTTAGAATGGATTACTTGACAAAAAAGCGAATATTTTTTCTCATTTTCTAGTTTTGCTTTAAAATTTTTAGTGTATCCTTATGGAATTTCTTTACTTTTAAAATTCGAGAAGAATGATTTATTTTAGGCTAACTTATTAAACTGATCAAGTCAAAAATGTTTACAAAATATAGCAATAGCAGTAATAGAGAAAATAAGGGCATTAAAACTTTTGCCAGTGATGGAGAACGACACGATAGTCGGAATAATTGTTTTTGTCAAAAATTCCGTAACACATTTATGTAATGCTTCTTATTTTTCTTATATGGGTCCAGTCGACATCAATGAACGGTCAGTTTGATGAAGCTCTAGAAAGTCGTTGTCATAAAGTAAAGACCTCTGAAAAAACCTTTGGAATGGTATTTTTATGTGGTGGTCCCCGATAGCGAAACTAATCGCCAAGCGTTTCCTTCGAGGTCAGTGGCGCCATTTGGTAACTCGAGTGGGACGTCATTCCATCTCTTTTCCGTGTCGGTGTTAACTTTTAAGTAAACCGGAAGAAAAAATTAGCTAAAAAGGGTTGAAAAATTTCATGGAAACTTGGAAAATTTTTGCCGTTTATTGCATTTATTTTACTGGTTATTTGAGTGATTCGATAATAATAATACAGATCGAGATTAATTTCTGTGTATTTGATACATATACAATATAGAATGAATATGTAAGAAAAAAATTATACATACATATTCAACCTCATTCAGTCAATCTCATTGAAAGAAACGGCGTTGCTATTTTTCTCTTTTCTTTTTTTTTTAATTTGCATAATTTTTACTGCTCATCGTTATCTTAGAGACATGTATTATTATCGAAAAATAGAGAAAGGGAGGAGAGATGGGAGAAGGAAGAATAAAGTGGAGATGGAGAGGAAAAAGAAAAGGAGAGAAGAGAAAGAAGGTGAAGAGAAATAAGATAAGAGAGAAAGAAAAGGAAAGAACGATAAGGATAGTGAAGGAAAGAAAGAAAAGGATGGAAAGAATGAAAAGAAAAAATGTGATATGTAGAATATAATACGTACAGAATGTAATGTAATGTAATATAATCGCTATCGTCGGCGCGTCCTTTTTTCGGCGTCATTTTCATTTTTTTCTTTCTTTTTCTCTTATAATTTTGCGCATTTTCTTAAAGTTTAAGGAAAATCTCTCCATTTTCCCTAATATTTTCCACCACTTTCACCTGTATAATCCATCGAATATGAATATACATATCCTTAATATTCAAGTGCATAATATATCCCCATGGGTTGGAAATATATGAATTCACTTCCATATCGGCTCTTTCCCCTTAAATAATGATGCATTAATTTTGCTGTTGTTTCATCGCTGCGCCTCGAAATTATTATGAATAAATGCAATAATCCGGCTTGAGCCATTAGCCCGTCTAGCCTTGATCCTCATCCGGGGGCTGATGAGGATTATATGACGTATGTTTATTTATAAGATCCCTTCCCTATTTTTCTATTCCTCTCATCCGTCCGCCACTTATTTTTTTGTCCTAATTTATGTGTTGATATTTATGTACACAATGTGTGTTCATCACCTTATTATTTCATCTCTCCCTCCGTTACCTCATTTCTCCGTTCACAAAACAATCAAATAACTCTTCCGATTGTTATTGTTTCGTACGTAAATATGTAGGTAATTATTTTCTTTTTCGCTTTATGTTTATTCCACGCTTCCCTCGCACTCATCCTCAGCATTCTAATCATTAATATTCTTTACCTATTCTCTCCTCTCTTTTTTCTATTGCCTTTTTCTTTTCTCTCCTTCCATTCTATTTTCTTCATTTCTCTGCTATGTTTTTCCGTTTTCTTTCTATCTATTCCACTTTCCTTTTCTCTTCATCTCTTTTCTTCTTCTCTCTCTCGTCTTTCTTTTTCCTTTTCTCTCTCTCTCTTCTTTCTCCTTTCCTTCTCTCTCTGACCCTCTCCATTTTTCCCTCTTCTCATCTCTTTCTTTTGCCTTTCATTTTGACCGTTCGTTCATCATTGAACATTTTAAATATTATAAATATATTCACGATCATTCATCACAATCATTCTCATCAATTCTTTGTTTGTGTGTTGCTTTTTGTCTATTGTATACATTGTGTTTATGCCTATTTTCTCGGTTGATTATTAAACGCATTGTTTTTGTTATATACATATAAATAAACCGTCCAAATTTTTTTTACATTTTTATTTTGAAATTGATTTAAATTTTCTATTTTAATTTTTAAATTTTGAATTAATTTTTTTCAATTTTTTTCTATTTTTGTTTTGCTTTGATATTTTTTCTTAAATTTTTCAATTTTTTGTCCCGCCATTTTCACACAATCGAATGAATCACGCCAAAATGTTTTTGTTGACATTAAATTTGGCTAACGAATAGCAAATAAATTGATTTTTTAATTTTTTCATCATTAAAAAACAATTTTTTCTATTTTTAATTAGCATTAGCTCCATGTTTTTACCCTAGTCAAGCTCTAGATATTGAAATTGTAAAGATACGTGGACTCTGAAACTCTAAAAAAACTAGAACACTACGAATATCCCCAAGAACTTTCTGGAACTTTAAGAATGTCCCTAATAATAAAAAACTCCTGGAACCCTAAAAAACGCTTGGAACCCCAAGAATTTCCTGGAAAGACCTCCTATAAATCTAAAAATGTTTCTTAGAACCTTTTGCGACTTTAAGAACATATCGAAAATCTAGGACCAGTCCTCATTTAAGAAAATTTCAACTTTTTTTGATTATTAAATTTTTAATAATTTTTTCAATCAACTTTAATTTTTTTCACTTTTAATTTTCGAACAAATTAAAACTGAAAAAATTAGTCCATTTTTCAATTTTTTCCAGATATTATTTTACTCGTCATATTTCATACCAATTTATTGATTTTACCGCAGTAAATTTTTTATTTTATATTATTATTATTCGTGCATATCATATTTTTTTCACATATTTCTATTAGAGGTGTGTCTGGCCGGCAAGTTTCAATTCGGGCCGAGCCAAAATAGGTCGGGCTGGACTAAAATCGGTCAGGTCGGGCTAAAATTGGTGGAACCGAATCAAAATGAGTCAGGTCGAGCCAAAATAGATCGGGCCGGGCCGGAACATCACCAATTTCTATGTACAAGTTCATATCGGGCTCGTACATAATTTAATGTCAGAAATGTAATATTTTGTTTAGAAATTTCTCCCAACTTTTTTAAATGCGTAAATTTCGATGGGAATCAAACAAAACTTTGCATAAAATTAAAATTTTCGCAACTTTTTTTTTTACTTTTTTAATTATTTTTTAATGGAAAATTTAATCGTAAATTATTTTTTAATGGAAAATTTTCGATAAAATTTTTTGCTTTTTTATCAACGTTTTACAAAATTTTTCGAATTTTAATAGGTATGTGATTATGTAAAGACACCATCAAACCCAAATCAATCCTCCTAAGTTAAAAATTATCTTAAAGATAAGATAGATCATTCCGTGGCTTAGGCCTCTTCAAAAACTTTACTTTTTTCATATATTTTTTACTGTCTTACTATTTGTAAATATTTTTTTTTTGGGAAAAATATTTAATTTTTCGCTTTTTCTAAAAGTAAATAAACACATTCGAATGAATGAGTTGTTATTGATGTTATTTTCAACTTTTTTTCAACAAAATTGTAAAATCCGCACAAATTTTCATTAAAAAGTAATAGATAATTTAAACCATTTGAAAACAATTTAAAATTTCGCTTTTAGAATTAACGTTGTGATAATCAGAGTGATGACTTGGCTCCGATTTGACTCCGGATCCGTTAATTAAAATGACTTTGGAGCGACAATGGCTAAGTGGCTCAATAGTGGCTCCCGGCTCAAAAAAATAGTGTCTCATGGCTCAAAAAATCCCTCTTATTTTTAGATACAAATGCCCCATCCCCTCTCTTCTTCTTGGGTTCAATCACTTTCTTTTCTTTTTTTCCCTAAATGCATTATAAAAAATGAAATATTTTCTAAAAGTTTTCTTTTTTTTGGATTAAACTAAAGTTAACATTGAACTATTAAAGAAAATGAATGAAATTCCATTGCTTTTTTCCTAGAAATATTTTTGCCCATTAACCTTTTAAATTTTTGCTTTAAATTTTGAATTTTTTCTCATTTTTTATACAATTTTATAAGAGAGGAGCTACCGATTTCATAATTATTTTTAGAAATTTTATACCATTTTTCTCATTTTATTTTAATTTTGGACAACTACCACATGCGTTACACTTCTAAAATCGTGGAAAAATAAAAGAAAAAATAATCCGATAAATAGATTAATTAACTAATTTTTGACGATATTAACCAATTTTTATTTCTTTGATTATTTCATTTCATTATTTTTTGATTTTTTGGTTCCTTTATATTTTTTCACGTTGTGAATCGGTTTTTTTAATGAAATACGGGAGAGATCGAGATTAGTAATAACACTTAATATTTAATAATTAAAACTGTTAATAATTACTTCATTTAAGACAATTTTTTTAATTAATGTCATGATATTCGTTGTGAGATGAAATCACATTTGAGATCGTTATGAAGTTACCTCACACAACAATTAAATTTTTGGGCTTTTAAATAAAAATAGCATTTTTCCCATTAATTTGATTATTGGAGGACTGAATCGATTGATTAAAACAGAGCCTTAAAAGCAGAAAAAAGAATTTAAAATGAACAAAAAGACTTTTAAAAGATTCAAGAAAGCTTTTAAAATAGGAAAATGGAACAAAAGGACTTTGAAAAGATGCGAAACGGCATTTTAAAGGATAAAAGATCATTTAAAGCAGAGAAAAGGGCTTTCAAAATAAATAAAGGGACCTTTAAACATGACAAAATAGCCTTTTAAAAAGAGAAAATGGCAACCAATATCAAAGGAAGAAAACCTTTCGATTGGGTCATCACTGGCAAAGAATCTTTTTCCTTTTAAATTTTACGTTTAACATGTTGAAAAAAGATGTGTGACTCAAGAAAGCATTTTGTTGATTTGATTTGATGAAAGAGTGAAAAGCAGAAGTTTATTACGGGTTTTGACAGGTGAAAATTTTTGTGGAAAAAATCGAAAATTGAAGCGAATTGAACGTGAAAAATTATTAAAAAAATGTAATAAAACATATTTGTATTTGGATGGAATACAAACGCGTATGTCTAAGTGTATTTCAGCCAGATACACAATTGATCATTTGTGTATTTTGTCTGTTTCAAATGTGTAAAGCAGTTTCTTATGTAAACATCTTATGAAAATTTTTTTTATTAAAAACGAATCTTTTATGTCCCAATAAATTGGGAAGTGAGTGGATGAGAAATGTATTGAAGATATTAGGCGGAATTAAATGAAGATACTAAAGTTGTGGAGGCTAAAGATAAGAGGAGAGAAATAGAGAAAACAAAATGGAGAGAAAATATAAGGAAATGAGAGAAAAAAAGAAGATGAGAGAAGAGAAATGAAGAGAACAAAATGTAGAGAAAAAGGAAGAAAGCAAAAAAAATTATTTGATGGAAAGTCTTTCGACAAAAGCCAATGGATTTATTAATATTTTTACCGAAGAACTTTTCAATCGACTCAATAGTGAGAGGAATTTTCTTTGCTTTTGATGCGATTGTGATGATTTTGTAAATTGTAATTTGTTTATGTAATTCACAAATACATAAATCATAGTTACAAAAGAAAAAGAAAATTTTTTCTTCAAAAAAATTGACTTCTCTTTTCTCTTTGTTCGATAAAGAAAAACATTTTCTTCTTTTTTTTGATAACTTATTCAATTCACTTTTTGTTCTTTCTCCTTACAAAACACAAAAGCGAAGAAATGAAAGAAAGAAAGAAAGAAATTACTCACGTAAAGTGGAAAAATTGGACCAAACATTTTAGAAAATATTTCAATATTCCTTTTCTCCCCCTTCTTTCGTCCTTTCTTTTTTCTTGTCTTTGTCGAAAAGTGTTGCGACGAGCTGAATTTTATAAAATTCTAATATTCATAAAAACGTAAATGTGTGCATCAATTTCGATTTCGATATAATAATTTTGCTTTAAAAAATTTGTTATTTTTATTCCATATGTTTTATCGAGTTTGTTAAAATTTTGCTTATAACTCTTTGTTAGTGCCGAGTCGATTTTTTTTATAAAACTGATAAACTGAGAAATCGTTTTTTTCATTATTCCATTATTTGACAAATCACTTGATATTTGCAATTGCTAATTTTCGTAAAAATCTAAAAAATCATCGCCTAACTTTCAGCTTTAAAAGCGTAATTTTACAGTGATTTCATTTCTATATTCACGTTATGAGTGCATTTGACACAAACGGCACTCATCACAGCGATAATTTCAACAACAACTCGATCAACGAGAACATTCAGCCGGCCGTGGCCTTCAGCAATAAACCGCTTATTCATCTCTATGTGAAGGTAACTTCGCTTATTCATTTCTTTGTGATTAGCTATATTGAATTCGGGTGGTTTAGGTAAATTTTGTCGCAGTTTGTCCATTTATTACATTTAAAATTCTTTTTTTTTCTTCGATTAGGCCTCGGGAATTGATTCGCGAAGAGTGGGCGCCTGCCTATTCTGTCAGGAGTTCTGGATGGGACTGTACGCACTCTATGAAATGGGCGCGGTACGTGTGGAAGTGAAAACCGTCAACATCAATTCGGAAGCCTTTAAGAAGAAGTTCCTCGGAGCACAGCCGCCCATTATGGCCGAGGAGGAAAAGTTTGCTCATTTTATATAATTATATTCAAATAAAAGTGTACATCTCGTTTGGGTTCACACCAGGAATGTCGCCGAATTTCGATTTTTTTTATCCTACAGATCGCTCATTTCCGAAAAATAGCCAAAATTTTGGTTGAAATATATATAAAATATAGAAAAAAATTTTTGGGCGGCAACCAGAGCCAAAGTCAACGTTAATAATTGAACTCAACGATTCAAAGATGTGAATCCAGGGAGTTAACCACAAACACTACGTGCCCATCGCCGAACCAGGAACGCGCCCCTGGGGATGCGAACCCTAACTATAGCTAGAGAGAATAAATCGCGGTTTGATTAATTATAATAATGGGAAGGTGGGGAAAAATTATCACTTATATAGATGGCGGATACAACGTGAAAAAGTTATGACGGCTTTCGCCCAATTGCCAGACGAGCAGACAGTTAATGATATTTCGCGATCAAATAAATAGCCAAAAAAAATCCGGCGATTTTTTCGTACCGATTTCCGAAATTTTAAGTTTTATCGGAATTCAGATTTTCGAAATCTAACATTTATTTTCGCGACAACCCTGGCCCACATATTTGGAGCTCCTCCCAATCTTAATTTTATTTATTATTAACCAATTTTTAGAGGAATAATCTACACGGATAATCGAGAGATTGAGGGCCGCATCTTCCATTTGGCTAAGGAGTTCAACGTGCCGCTCTTCGAAAAGGATTTACACGTCGAGAAGAACATTCAGAACTTGTATAGAGTAGGTTCTCTTTTTCGATAACAATTTCTTAGAATGAAAATTCTCATTTTGTCGCGAATAGCGAAAACATGAATTTGGTTATTTAAAACAATTCAAATTTAATTTATTTTTTTTTGGCATTTAGACTGCGTTTTGTTTTTTTTGTTGCGAAAATAAAAAAGTGCTTTTTGGCTCCAGTTTTTTTCTTGCCGTGCTGGACTTTTTATTATTATTGTTTTTTATTGTGGTTTTTTGTTTAAAAAGATATTATAAAAAATAAAGTTATCTTCTTGGGCTCGTTTTCACTCAGTATTACATAAAAAGGAAAAAGTCGTTACTACATTTTGTGCACATAGGTCTTGTAAGGAATAGTTATTGAACGCGCAGACCGATTAAGAATATTATCTATTCCCTACACATTTAATCCCGTTCTTAATTGTCATTTTCTCCAACGAACATTATATATCATTATCTTTCTAGAATTTTAAAGTGTTCTTGAGAGCGAAGGCGGACCACGACAAAAGCGGGCCGACGACAATCGAGGGCCTGCCGCCGCAAATTGCCAGCTCGCACAACAAATTGGTCGAACAACTGGCGGGCATCGATCAGGTTCGCTCCATATATTTGTCCGTCAGATTTTTAGATAATAACCATAACATTTTAACAAATATCTGGCTCATTCCATAGGCCTCAATGAGTTTCATTCATATGAATTTTGAGGCCTATTGAATGTGTTTTTTTAAATTCAATTCACATTTTGGCCCCATTTTTTTAGTTGCTATCGCAACGCCGAACCCGCTATTTGGTCGGCGACGACATGACAGAGTACGACTGCGAGCTAATGCCGCGTCTGCACAACATGCGCATTATAGGACAGCGTTTTCTCGGCTTCGATATTCCGCATAATTTCACCTACTTATGGTCCTATATTCTCACTGCCTACAGGACGGCCGCGTTCATCGAGTCTTGTCCCGCGGACCAGGACATTCTTCATCACTGCAAGGTTTGTGTCTTATTACCCAACGAGTTATTACCCGATATCCACCCGGTTATATCCGAGAATTTCCAGGAGCAATTGAATCTGGTCACCAATCAACGTGAGACTCTTCAAACCCCGACAAAAACGCACACCATTCCCGAGGACGTGCTCGAGGACATTCGCCGTCTTGGCCTCGCAAATTAGACCGATACACACATTTAGAACATTGCCCACACACGATCCAATAATCCAGAAATATGTCTTTTGGCTTAAGAAAAAAATATATTTATAAATTTATTTTTCTCAATTCCATTCCATTTTTTTCTAATAAAATTTTGTACGCGTAGTGTTAATTATTGGAAGATAAAATTATCGATTTGGTTATTACATTAGGCATTATCTTTGTGTAATGAATGGGAATTTATTCGTATAAATAAAAACAAAAATCGTGTGCATGATGTATATTAACAGATGGGCCAAGCCGAGTCAGGCCCGGCGGCTCGACTCGACTCGACTGTAACGTATACTGAAAAATAAGATATCCATATTTGAGCACGGATAAAAAAGTTATATTGAGGTAAAGAGATAAATCGGGCCATGTTTTGGGATTTTCCATAGCTAAAACAAATTTCGGATTTGTGGGGCTGGTTCTTGGTTCTGATACCTCTAATACCTGCTGGACAATTTTTTCACTTAATAAAACAAGTTTGAAAGGTTTCAAAGCATCGATATTATTCCGAGTCCGAGTCAATGGCCGCCCGCCGGCGGTCGAATTTTACCTTTGTGGTGCTCGAAGTCCGTTCGGAAATGTCGTCGAGAACCCGACGAAATTGCGCATCCGTCATTTTTCCGCGAACTTGGCCGCTCCTGAAAAAATTTTTTAAAGAAATTATCACAAGTTCAACCTCCAAAAAGCCCAAAAAATATTTTTTACCTTGCCATATTGATGATCATCGTCTCGATTGCTTTCGCCTTGTCTGGCTTCGCCAATTGGAGATTACTCAATCGAGCGAGCGCATTCTGATCCAAAACCTAAGCCATTTTTTTTATAAATAAAAAAGATAAGTAATTGCTAAGTCAAGAATACCTGAGTAAGTATGGAATTTTTCATAACATCCTGTTCGATGCGACGTTTTTCCATCTCTTCGGGATTCTGCGCCGACTGCCCCTAAAGTAATATAATTTAAAACATAATTTTCGCTACTTTAAAATACGTATTCGATATTTCATTTCAATTATAAATTACCTGCTGAAGTTGAAGCTGCTGAATGCGATTCGCGCGAATGGCTTCGAGTTCATTGTCCTCCATGATTTAGAATAGAACTATTAGGGATCTCTAACAAAATGACATTAAAATAAACTCAAAAAATATTAAAATCAGCAAATTTACGGCAGTAATAATCACATTCTATTTATTCTAACGAATATAAAAATAAAAATAATTACATATTACGAGTTTTAAAGAAGCGAAATATCAGCGTCAATTTTTGGATTGTAAAGGAAATGTTTTGGTAAAAATGCTTAGGTAATGTTAAATTTCAATTCTCTGTTAATTTGCAGTTAATTTTTCGCAGTTTTTATACGCCAAAATGGCATGAAAAAGGATCGAGAAAGACCAAAAAAATTGAAAAAAACGTAAAAAAATGTAGAAAAATTATTTTTTAATTCCTTTTAATTGAAATTTGTCTCAACGCGAATATACTGAAAAATTATTTTTTGAAATTTTTTTTTCGAAAATTAGAATTTTTTGATCATTCCATTTCGTTCTTTTGGGTTGAATTGATAACGGCGATTGATAAACACAAACCCTATTTTCACTATTTAATTATGTCAATCAATTATAATGATATTATAGAACGTGTTTAAATAGTCAAGGAAAAGAATGCCGAAATGTCCTTATGTCGAGGATGAGGAAAAAGAAATTCTTAAGGATCCGCTCAATGTTGATTTGGTGAAGCGATTGAATAAGCTATTAAATGAGAAACGTCAAGAAGAAACTCTCGAAGAGCTAGAGGCTAAATTCAAAGCATTTAAACCGGTTTGTTTTCTGGATTTTTAATGGAATAAATTTATCATTAGATATTCAGAAATATTTGTTATTTTTTCAGGAATGTGCAAAAAATTTTACTCGCTTTGATCAGTTTCCCATTTCACGGCGGACGCTGCGCGGTCTTGCCGACGCGGGTTTTGTGAATCCCACGGAAATTCAGCGACAATCTCTCGGCTATTCTCTCACCGGACGTGATGTAATCGGCGCGGCGAAAACGGGCAGCGGCAAAACTCTAGCGCTAATAATTCCAGTAGGATTTTTTCGAATTTATAGTTGCGAGAAATTTTTTTTTTATTATTTTATATTTTTTTTAGCAAAATTATTCTAAATTCTAGGCGTATAACCCGCTGATATTTTAGTAATTTTTGATTTTAGTTGCTCGAATGTTTATATCGCAACAGTTGGTCGCGTACGGACGGCTTGGGCGCGTTGGTTATTTGTCCGACGCGTGAGCTTAGCTATCAAATTTTTAAAGTGATTAATGACGTCGGCGGTCGGCATCAATTTTCCGTCGCTTTGTTGATAGGAGGTAAAAAAAATGGAAATGAAGATGGATGTAATTTATGTATTAATGAACTGAAAATTTTATTTGGGGTGGGTTGCATTCAAGGAGAGAAGACATGTTAGTAAGGTACGCTTTAAATCATATACATGTTACGGCCAATACTAGAAATCGGCCATTTCTAGAAATGGCCGGCCAAAACTAGAAATGGCCGGCCAAAACTAGAAATGGCCGGCCAAAATAATTATGGCCGGCCAAAACTGAAACTGTAATAATAAATGACTGTAATAATAAATGATTGTGAATTAGCGTATTAGCGAAAAATAGACAGCAAATCATTTATTTATTACAGTTTTCATTGTTACAGTTTATTATTACAGTTATTATTACAGTTTTTTGTCTTTGAAAAGATTTTTTTTTATATCATAATTATTTTGGCCGGCCATTTCTAGAAATGGCCGATTTCTAGTATTGGCCGCAACATACATATTTCAATCAATTAATTTTCACAGGCACAAACGTGGAGTATGAAAAGAAGCGTCTGGCGACGATGAACATCGTTATTTGCACACCGGGCCGACTTTTGCATCACATGGACGAGAACGAATGTTTTACATGCGACCAACTTCAAATGCTCATCATCGACGAAGCGGATCGCATTCTCGACATGGGATTTCAGCGTCAGGTATTATAGTTTATATGTTACGGGAAAATATGTTGCACGGCCAAATACGTATTTTCCCGGCCATATACGTATTTTTCCGGCCATATACGTACTTTCCCGGCCAAATACGTATTTTCCCGGCCAAATACACATTTTCCCGGCCAAATACGTATTTTTCCGGCCAAATACACATTTTCCCGGCCAAATACGTATTTTTCCGGCCAAATACGTATTTTCTCGGCCAAATACATATTTTCTCTGCCAAATACGTATTTTCCCGGCCAAATACGTATTTTCCCGGCCAAATACACATTTTCCCGGCCAAATACGTATTTTTCCGGCCAAATACGTATTTTCTCGGCCAAATACATATTTTCTCGGCCAAATACGTATTTTCCCGGCCAAATACGTATTTTCCCGGCCAAATACACATTTTCCCGGCCAAATACGTATTTTCCCGGCCAAATACATATTTTCCCGGCCAAATACATATTTTCCCGGCCAAATACGTATTTTTTCGGCCAAATACGTATTTTAACGGCCAAATACGTATTTTCTCGGCCAAATACGTATTTTAACGGCCAAATACGTATTTTCCCGGCCAAATACACATTTTCCCGGCCAAATACGTATTTTTCCGGCCAAATACACATTTTCCCGGCCAAATACGTATTTTTCCGGCCAAATACGTATTTTCTCGGCCAAATACGTATTTTAACGGCCAAATACGTACAGTGTGACACAAAAGTATAAAGGCACCGAATTTTTGGACATAACTTTTCAATGGAATGACTTATCGCTTTGAAATTTTACTAATAAATGTAGAATTTAATGTTTAATCGTGTAGTATAACTCGTTTTGAGATCGTATTAAAAATAAAAATTTTTTGGCACATTTTTGAAAAATCGGGTGACACATAAGTATAAAGGCATTTATTTTTATACTGAAAACAAAATATTAACTCAAAATATCTTAACAATTAATAACTAGTAACTCTTCCCGCTTTTTCAATTGCTCCAATCATGCGTTGCGGCATACTGCGAACCAAATTTGTGAGCGTTTCGACCGTGATTTTGTCCCAAGCCTTTTGTATCGCAGCTTTCAGTTGCTCGGTGTTATCAAACTGCCTGCAATCGGCATAAACGTCCCGTACGAGTATTCCCCATAAATTTTCAATGGGATTAAAATCGGGCGACTTTGCCGGCCAAGGAAGAAGAGGAATGTTTTTGGTCTGAAACCAAGCTTTTGTCGACGCACTCACGTGAATGGCAGCATTATCCTGTTGAAACGTTAAGTTCGCGGCTCGAAAACGTCTTTTATACGGCAGAAGATATGTCTCGAGAATCTCCTGATAATCCGACGAATTCATTCGGCGCGTAATGAACACAATGGGAGTTTTTCCAAAACTAGAAAAGGCTGCCCAAATCATAACACTGCCACCGCCAAAACCGCGCTTCGAAAAATATCTTGGTTCTTTCCTCAAATCACGCCAGTAACTAGAAAATCCATCGGGGCCGTCAAGGTTGAATTTTTTTCGTCAGAAAAAATGATCTAAAACGGAAGTGTGCAGGAAATAAAACGAAGTGTGCAGGAAAAATAACGCAAAAAAACCTGGTTCCACTGATGAATCCAACTAACGTGTTCCTTCGCGAATTGCAAACGAGCAGCTTTGTGGGCGGCTGTGAGGCATGGTGTTATACAGCACCGCTGGCGCTTAATGTGCGGAGATGCCTTCAAAACGCGACGCACCGTTTCGCGAGATACTTCAGGGACGATTTCCTTGCTGATGCGCCTGACGCCCTTTGTCGAATTTGACGCTGCATTGATAATTCGACGCTTTTGCCTTGACGTTAGCTTGCTAGGGCGGCCGCTTCGCTTTTTAGAACCATACGCATCCATATCGCGGCAGAAATTGTCAATAACGCAGGGACTACGATTGATTTTTTTTGCAATTGTACGATTAGACAGTCCCATGTCCTTGTAAGCCCGAATCTGTCCCTTTTCCGCTTCCGTTAAATGCGATCCACGAGGCATCTAGTACAAATTATTACAAAATTACATTTAAAAAACAATTTATGTCAAAGGGAAAACGTACAAAGGGAAACAAAGGGAAAAAGTACAAAAATGGAAAGTGCCTTTATACTTATGTGTCACCCGATTTTTCAAAAATGTGCCAAAAAATTTTTATTTTTAATACGATCTCAAAACGAGTTATACTACACGATTAAACATTAAATTCTACATTTATTAGTAAAATTTCAAAGCGATAAGTCATTCCATTGAAAAGTTATGTCCAAAAATTCGGTGCCTTTATACTTTTGTGTCACACTGTATTTTCCCGGCCAAATACGTATTTTCCCGGCCAAATACGTATTTTCCCGGCCAAATACACATTTTCCCGGCCAAATACGTATTTTTCCGGCCAAATACACATTTTCCCGGCCAAATACGTATTTTTCCGGCCAAATACGTATTTTCCCGGCCAAATACGTATTTTCCCGGCCAAATACACATTTTCCCGGCCAAATACGTATTTTCCCGGCCAAATACATATTTTCCCGGCCAAATACATATTTTCCCGGCCAAATACGTATTTTTTCGGCCAAATACGTATTTTAACGGCCAAATACGTATTTTCTCGGCCAAATACGTATTTTAACGGCCAAATACGTATTTTCCCGGCCAAATACACATTTTCCCGGCCAAATACGTATTTTTCCGGCCAAATACACATTTTCCCGGCCAAATACGTATTTTTCCGGCCAAATACGTATTTTTTCGGCCAAATACGTATTTTCCCGGCCAAATACGTATTTTCTCGGCCAAATACGTATTTTCCCGGCCAAATACGTATTTTCCCGGCCAAATACACATTTTCCCGGCCAAATACGTATTTTTCCGGCCAAATACACATTTTCCCGGCCAAATACGTATTTTTCCGGCCAAATACGTATTTTCTCGGCCAAATACATATTTTCTCGGCCAAATACGTATTTTCCCGGCCAAATACGTATTTTCCCGGCCAAATACACATTTTCCCGGCCAAATACGTATTTTTCCGGCCAAATACACATTTTCCCGGCCAAATACACATTTTCCCGGCCAAATACGTATTTTCCCGGCCAAATACACATTTTCCCGGCCAAATACGTATTTTTCCGGCCAAATACGTATTTTCCCGGCCAAATACGTATTTTCCCGGCCAAATACACATTTTCCCGGCCAAATACGTATTTTCTCGGCCAAATACGTATTTTAACGGCCAAATACGTATTTTCCCGGCCAAATACTTATTTTCCCGGCCAAATACACATTTTCCCGGCCAAATACACATTTTCCCGGCCAAATACGTATTTTCCCGGCCATATAAAAATTTTTTTCACATTCATTCAAATTATCGTAAACTTTTATCGATAAAAGTTTACGATAATACGATAAAAGTGTACGATAATTTAAATAAGTGTGAAAATTTTTTTATATGGCCGGGAAAATACGTATTTGGCCGTGCAACATATTTTCCTGCAACATATGTTATATATATGGATTTTCGAGGGAAATTATTGGAAGAAATTTTGAAAATCCAGAAAAATTCGGAATAATTTTTTGCTTTGAGATGGACTCGATAATCGAAAATTTGCCAAAACAACGCCAAACGTTGCTATTTTCGGCCACGCAGACGAAACGCGTCGAGGATCTGAGTCGAGTCTCGTTGAAGGATCCTGTCGACGTGTCCGTTCACGCCAACGACGAAAAAGCGACGCCTGACAAGTTGGAACAGGTCGGGTGGGGGAGGGGGGGGGAATGGAATGAAAGGCTAGCGGACAAAAGAAAAAAAAAACGTCACGTCTTATGAATCGGCTCGATCCTTCTATTACTCATTTTTTACACAATTTTTAGACGTATTTTGTGTGCGAGGAACACGAAAAAATCAACATGCTTTGGTCGTTTCTCAAGACGCATTTGAGACAGAAAACACTCGTTTTTGTTACGTGCTGCAAGCAGGTAATTTTCTACTTTATATTTGGTATTTTTTGCTAGCAAAATTGATTCGGTTATGTCTTAAATTATTCTAGGTTTTTAGAATCGAGAGATAAGAGATTTTCAGCACAGAGGAAATTGATTTTCGCTCATTTTCGGGCTAATTTTTATGAGCGTATAACCACTTGAAATTATGTAGCGAATTTGGCTATTAACCTAGTAGAGAGAGAGAGAGAGAGAGTTTTGAATGAGTATTATGCGCATTCATAGTACAATTTTTATGCATTTTTTTTCTTCATTCGTGTTAGGCTCGCTATCTGACGGAGTCCCTTCGGCATTTGAAGCCGGGCCTCTCGCTGATGGGTCTCTGGGGTGATATGTTGCAGACGAAACGACTGGAGACCTTTCAAAAATTCGACGCGAATCAGCGCGGCGCGGCGATGATCGCGACCGACGTGGCGAGTCGCGGGCTCGACTTTCGCAACATCGATTGGGTGCTTCAGTTGGATTGTCCGGCCGACGTCGACGACTACATTCATCGGTGGGTGGGTTGGCGGGCATTTGAGTCTCGAGCTAATAATTGATTTCCAGCAACCTTATTAGCCCTACTTTAAACCATATAACGCATTCTTGCTTTTTTCAGCGTCGGACGAACGGCGCGCTTCGAGAATCGTGGACGCGCGACGTTGGTTTTGACGCCATCGCAGGAGAAGTCATTCGTCGATTTGCTAACCAAACGCAAAATACCCATTACCAGATATCGGTGAGAATTTTTTTTTAGCGTGTGGAGTCCAAAAACAAGATAGAAATTCGAATTTTATCAAAAATCTTATAAAATTGTTTAGCCAAAACAATAATCGACTAACGGATATTCGCCTTAAGCTATCGAATTTAATGGTGCCATTTCCACAATTAAAAGAGTTCGCCCAACGTGTAAGTGTTCCATTTGTTTTCGTCGTGTCATAAAATCATTTTTGGCTGATGAATCGGGCATTTGCCACTTCGTTTTTCCTTGTTTCTTTAGTCTAGAGTGATCAATATCAAAAATTTTACCATCTATTTTATTTCAATTTAATATTTAATATTAATTTGCTTTTCTTTTAGAGTATTGTCGCTTACGCTCGCGCCATTTACTTTATGAAGCTCAAGTCGGTGTTCGACGTGAAGACGATTAACTTTGAAGAATTGGCTAGGTAATTCTGGAATTTGATTTATAATATTTTGATTAATACCTTTTAAAGTAGTATAATATTATTTTTACAGCTCGTACGGACTGCCGTTAATGCCACGCATTCGCTTTCTGCAACGTAAAGGCGTTTTGCCCGCTAGACGACCGCACGATTTTGTGCCGCGTTTCGTCGAAGGCGCAAAAAGCTGCGCCGTCGTCGAAGAGATTGTGTTGACCGATGGCGGCGCCGACATTGCCGGCGAATGGGACCCGGAGCGAAAGCGCATTCTTTTGCCCAATAGGAAATCGTTCATTGGGAAAGAGGAAGTTGAGAAGCAGCAGAAAAATGAGAGACAAAGAAAGAGAAGGGCCACAATGTCGGACGAGAATGAAGAGGCGGAAAGCGGGCAGTTCGGCGCGAAATCTTCAACCATTTCAACGACGACGGCCGCCGCCGACGACGTGAATGAAGAAGGTAGAGCCTTTTGATGTTGAGAATGAGTCAATTTCTTGAAAAAGTAGGCGTTAGGGTCTTGAAAAAGTAGGCTTTAGGAACGTATTCAGTCTTAGGGCACTGACAATTTTCTAAATTAAGACGAGAAACCTAATGAAATCATCGAGCAGAATGAAGCCGATGAAGAAGAAGCTGATGACGATAACTTTTTACGCGTGGCCAGGCGCGACGTTTTCAACGTTCTTAAGGGCGCCACGCTTGAGGTGGGAGGGCAATTTAATTCTGCTAGCCTTCGGCTTACTCTTTTTCTTTCTTTCATTGATTTGTTTTTGATCTCTATACTATGTAATTAAGTATCTATACTATAGTATCTATACTATGTAATTGCTATTAGCTTTTAACTTGTATTAAAATGAAATAATAAAAATGGACTATTAAAAATTCATTCATTTTAGGACGAAATCGGCGCGCGGATTTTCCACAACAAAAAGGACCACCACGTGACGACGAAACACGCGTTCGCCAAGAAGATTTTGAAGCGCGGAATTCGCCTCAATAAACGCATAAAATTCGAGGATAACGGCGAGGCGAGCGACCACGAGAACAAGGACAATGGCAATGCCAATGGAGTGGGCCTATAGATGAGTTTATAATATTGGAAAAGAGGGGCAAAAAGCCGGGATTTGACTCCTCAAAAACGATTCCGACTCCTTAGATGATTCCGGGTCGGTCGATGAGTCGTTTAAGAGTTGCGATGACTCCTAAATGACTTCGAATGACTTGCAAATTTGAAAGGCCTTAAGACTCAAACCGACCTACTCAAAAGGAGTCATTTAATTAGATAACCCTCTAAATGACTCGGAGTCAAGTCCCAGGATTGACGGAGAAGGCGCTGCCAAGCCTCGAATGAATGGGAGAGACAGAGAGCGATCGCAATCTTAGACTTATAGATGATATATTCGGAATGAGGGGCCATATAAAGGAAGAGCTGAATAAATTTACTAAATGAATTCACAAATTTATATATAATCAATTTGTTGTTATTGTTATTGTTGTTGTTGTCTTTCTCAACTTTTAATAAAAAAAATATATCATTTTTTTCTTATATTTTTCACTTATTTTGTGATTGAATTCAATTTTCGAATATTTTGACTAATGCCATTGCCTTATGATTTGATTATATCGAGCCTATTTCTTTTCCGGAACAAATGTTTTCTTCGGGCTACAAGCCGCTGAAACCTCTTTTTTACGTGGACTCGGATAAGTTGAGCGACGAGCAACGCTATTGGAATCGATTAAAGGCATTATAAATTATTGTTTTTTATTCCTTTCAATTAGTGAGTTCATTTTTTCCTTCTTCTAGGAAGTGTCCGTATTCCAAGAGACGGGAAACATTACGTCAACGGAATTCTTACCGGTGCATCCGCATCATGTCGCTACCACATACAACAATTCGGTTTGTTCTTTTTATTTGGACGACCAACAGGGCTGTGAATTTACTGCTCGGCTCACAAATGGCTCAGCGAGCCACAAATGGCTCAGCGAGCCATTTTTGTGAGCCACGGCCAACCGATTGAGCCATAGCTCGCGCTAACCATAGCTCATTTTTTAAAGCGTATCTCCAGAAAATTATTTTTAATTGATTATCTGTTCTCCATTTCAGCCGGTTAGGCTTACAAAGACTAAACAAGACTTAGGCTTAGGCAATTAGGCCTCGGCTTAGCCTATAAATCCACTTTGGCTATACTTGAATTATTTGAATTATGTTTTAAGCTTAGGAATTTTTTTCGGAAAGGGGGGGCGATCCGATAACTTCCAAGAGCATCTTTACAGATAAGTTGAGCATACTTTTCATCTAGATATCTCTTTACGATACGAACTCGTGCGTTCCGATTGCGCATTACACAAAGATCAAAACGCCCATAAAATGCGCCGTATTTCGAGCGGACGGACAAATTTTGGGTCTGTTCCGTTTTTTTTTGCCGGAGGATTTTTGTGCCTATTTTAATTCGGCGTTTGAGCTTTTTATTGTTTTTACAGCCGCCGGCGCTCACGACGGACTCGTCAGACTGGTGCGCGTGGCGGCCGGCAAACGCGCCGACAAATGCACGCTACATTCCATTCAGAATTTCCCGAAGGCGCATTCCCACGCGGTGAATAGCGTCGCGTTTGCGCCGCCCGCGGGCGTTATGTTCGCTACGGTGGCGCACAACGGCGCGGTACGCGCCTGGGACGTGTCGGATTCGCGCGGCGTCGACGCCGCGCCGCTTTGGAAAGTCGACGGCGCGCACGCGGACCAGGCGCGATGCGCCGTGTTTGGCACGCGTAACACGAACATTCTCGTCACCGGTGAGCCGATAATAATGTTGACGACTCAATTCTCGGTCGGATCTTGGGGGCCCCACTTTTGGGGGCCATATTATTACAACAATTTTTTCTCCATATTTTTTTTGCAGGCGGCTACGATCACAAGGTGAAGGTGTGGGACGTTCGCGCGGCGATCGCGGCCGAAAACCGCGACGGCGTCGCCGCGCCCACGCTGCAAATCGATCATGGAGCGCCGGTGGAGCGCGTCCTGCTCTTTCCCAACGAGACGATTGTCGCATCGGCCGGCGGCTCGACGGTGAAGCTGTGGGACGTGGCGGCCGGCGGCAAGCTTCTTCACACAATGCACAATCATCTCAAGACGGTAGAGAGAGAGAGAGAGAGAGAGCTAAGCGCTTGACTTTTCAGCTTGAGCTCAAGCTCGATTCTCATCATACCACTTTTTTTTTTTCGCGCACACTTTATTAATTCGAATGTTTTACAGGTGACTTCGCTGTGTTTCGCCACCAATCGGACGTGTCTGCTCAGCGCCGGATTGGATCGGCGGATAAATTTATTCCGCTGTGATTCCGGCGACTTTTCGCTGGTGAAATCCTGGAAGGTAAATCATTTTGGTTGGGTTGGGCATGCTTCTGCCGCCCAATAGCCTCCCCCTCCTTCTGCCCCCTCTAAAAGTCGTTTAGAAGCATTAATGATTGAAATTTGCTTGGGGGCCTAGGCGCTCAATGGGCTAGCTAGCCAACTTTGGGGGCTTTCAATGGGCTAGCTAGCCAACTTCCGGTAAAGGGGGGCTAGCTAGCCAACTTTGGGGGGCTTTCAATGGGCTAGCTAGCCAACTTCCGGTAAAGGGGGGCTAGCTAGCCAACTTTGGGGGCTTTCAATGGGCTAGCTAGCCAACTTCCGGTGAAGGGGGTGGCTAGCTAGCCAACTTTGGGAGGGCTTTCAATGGGCTAGCTAGCCAACTTCCGGTGAACGGGGGGCTAGCTAGCCAACTTTGGGGGCTTTCAATGGGCTAGCTAGCCAACTTTGAGGGCCTAGGCGCTCAATGGGCTAGCTAGCCAACTTCAATGGGCTAGCTAGCCAACTTTG
The DNA here is from genome assembly GCA_024678965.1 of Bradynema listronoti. Lineage (NCBI taxonomy): Eukaryota > Metazoa > Nematoda > Chromadorea > Rhabditida > Allantonematidae > Bradynema > Bradynema listronoti. The sequence goes on from JANLNO010000009.1 coordinate 732,696, forward strand.
GGGGCTTTCAATGGGCTAGGTAGCCAACTTCCTAGCCATTTTTTTCTTTTAAAAAGGTCGCCGCGCCCGTGTTGAGTCTCGCGATGTCGGCGGACGACAAGCGCATGGCGTTCGGCATGTCGAATCTGTTGACGATTTACAGACGCAAGACGGAGAAAGAGCTTTGCGACGCGCAAAGAGCCGCGTCGCTGGCCGCCGCCGCCGCGTCGTCCGACGCGTTGAGTGACGCGAAGTCGGCGCGTAAGCGCGAACGCCATCGTCCCGCGCCGTTGATTATCGACGCGGCGGCGGCGCAGCACAAAGACGAGTCGCGCAGCAACGCCGGCGCGCCGTCCGTTCTCCAGCGTCAACGCGCCGACGTGGGCCTGCGAATGACGATGGTCGCGTTGATGACGCGTCGACCGGATAAGGTCGGTGGATGAGTTCGGTCCACATCGACTCGGCTCATTTCAATAACTTTTTTTTCCAGCAGAGAAAATTGAGTCAGCTGGACCGCGCGCTTCGCGATCGACGCTATCGCGAGTTCTTCTCGCTGGCCGTTTCGCGCTGCGGCCTCGAGGCGAATCGACCCGAGTACACCGTCGCGGCTCTCCACCAATTGTGCATTCACCAAAAGGTCGCGTTGGCGCTCAGCGGTCATCCGGAAAGCGTTCTTCGCGACTTTATCCACTTTCTCGAGCTCAATCTCTTTAAGGCGCCCTTTTTCAACGTACTCTACGATGTGTTCAACGCATTTTTGAGTGGGTTTTTTTCTTTAAAGTGGCATTTGAGTTTGGCTCAAATCGATCCGGAAAAAGCCGTGTCCCAAGTGTGAAACCATTTCCATAATGAGTCGATCCTTTCAGAAGTCTACTCCTCCGAGCGTCTCTCCGCGAAAACCATCGACGCGATCGATCGTCTCAAGGCGGCAATTTTCGAGGAAATCGCCGTGGAACGAGAGCTGGCCAAATGCCTCGGCGTTGTGTCGATGATCGCGTATCGTGCGCGAACGGACGCGGTACGAAACGCGCAGTTGCGCCACGCCGAGAGCGACGACGACGACAACGACGACGAAGAAGAAGAGGAGGAGGTGGGGAAACGCGAAAAGGAAATCCAAGTGAACGCCGGCGGCGCGACCACTAAAAGTGATGATGACGAGGAAAAGGAAGAGGCGGACGAGAACGCTATGGACGTGGACGGGGAGACGGGAGACGGACGCGCGACGGACGAAGAAAAAACGGCCAAAGTCGCCAGGTCGTCGAGAAGACGAAATAGGAAGAAGAAGAAAAAGTCGGACGTCGACGAGGCGACGGCGGCGGACGCTCCGCCGCCGCTCGTCCACAACGACATTGTCATCGTCGACGCGAAGCGCACGCGGCTCACGGCACGTTCCGTCGTTTGGGATTTTTGATGTCGGCCGCATGTTGTGCCCAAATATATCATATATCTTGTCCTCCTCCACTTACTATAATGCAATGTGCGCGTGTATCGCGGGTTCTCATTTGTCCCGCGATTAGAAGAGAGGAAAATGGGCGGCAATAAAATCCGTTCAAATCATTGAATTTTGGGCTAATAAAGAGATGGAAAATAAGTCGGAAAATATGAGCGGCTTCTCCACCCAATCCCATTTTCCATTTCGCGGGGGCCTCCTCTCATTTTTGGTTCTATTATATTTGTTGTTGCTTTCGTTCGTTGTTATCGATTTTATAAAATTATTGGCATAAAAATTTATTCCTTTTCTAATCTAGGTGATAATAATTTCGGGGTCTACGGGATTTCCATTTTGATGCATCCTCGACTAAACACATTTCGCAAGGGCTCACACTCGTATCAATAGATATTATTGGATATTTATGCGCGCATAGTTAATTAGTTTTGATGGACTCTGTATGGCCAAAAGGTCAAGTAATGGCTAGTATAAAGAGAAATATTTTCAAGCAATAATACGAGAGGATATGAGCCCAAGTTATTGGGTTGGGGATCCCATAGGAAAATCAATTTCCCCGCCTTAATAAAATTTTTATTTCAGAAAATTGTAACTTGAAAATCCAACAAAAATATACAATAAAAAAATTGATAGGCGAATAACAATTGAAAAAAAGAAGTTTATGCAGTTTTTAGTCGCTTTTCCTCACTAAAAGCTGTACGCCTCTTCGGATAGCGCGTCCTGACGCGCTATCCGACGGGTTTGCTGAAAGAAGCGCAGTCCAACGACGAAAAAAATTGTTACTCTTACTTATACTTACAGTTGCCGGCGATATGCTTGTTTGGTGATTTCTTAGGCCATTTGAAGTACATCGGTGAAGGAGTATGGCTCTGCCCAACTTCTCACCCGTTGATTCCGTATTTCTACAACGCGAACCGATGGAATGCTTGATTTCATTTACAAGCAGTAAATATGGCGTCGAATGGCGCGAGGCCCTTATGATAAAAGTCGTCAACTACACTAGAGCCAGCCGAAGAACCGGCAGCATTTATTAGGTTGGCAAAAGAAATGTCCGCAATGTTTGTATGGCTATTTCTTGGTCTTAATAAAAGTTTAGTGTTTCCAAAATTAAAAAATTTTTACCTAAAAATCCAACTTAACCTAAAGTGACTTAATCGAACCAAAATTAAAATCAAAATTAAGTACTTAACTTAATTTAATCAAAGTTAAAAGCAAAATTAAATACAAATTTTAATTTTACAAAAATTAAATCAAAAATTAAGTTATTCATTTTATTTGCAAAAATTAAGTGAAAAGTTAAAAGCATTGTTTATTGATTTAATAAAAAATTTTATTTTTCGCTAATTTCTACTCGAATAAATATTAAAAAAATGCGACTTTTTAGGGACCAATAATTAAGAAAATTAATTTAAGCTATCGGATTCAGATTTTAATTCTCTACCAATTACTTTTTAAATCAAGTCTTTAAGTAAATTGGAAAAAAGTTACAGTCGAAAATATAAGGTCAACTTTTATTTTTTGGAAATTTTTTGAGTGACTTTACTGTTTCAATTATAAATTTTTTCCCGAGTTACTTAGAAATTTGATTTAAAAAATATCGGATAGAGAATTAAATTTTGAATAGGATAGTCATATTGGATATTAGCAATAAGTATTTTAAAGGTAACAAAATTTTAGTCAACGTTGAAAATCCTCAAATTTCGATGCTCATTTTCCTGCTGTGCTGGCCTTTTGACTTATTAGCTAAATATACCGGCTTGTTCCTTATTCTCGTAGTAAATATGCATCCGACAAAGGCCAAGCAATTCAAAAAAATTTTTTTTATATATGTAGTCTGTAAAATCCACGCTGACTATTTTCGCGCCGGTCATTTCCCTCGCGAGCAGCTCGAAGAGATCCGTGGAGCGTTTGCGTACAATCACGGGGGCGCGTACCGCGTCCGCGTAATCGCTGGCCGTCAGCTTCATCGTCGATGTGGTTTGATAGCAGGCGACATGTTTGTTAAAATAAAAGATCTGTTTCTGAAGCTTGTGGAGAAAAATGCGCAGCGTCGTACCGCGCGTCACGTTCACGATGTATTGATGTGGAATAAGATCTATTATGTCTCTTTTGTCGTGCATGTACATTTTAATAGGGACGTAAAAGTAGTCACTGGCTAAAAACGGATACATATGTTTTGTTTTTGTCATTCGTGACTTTGGTTGGCCGAGATTGACTTTAGTTGGCCGTGATTGATTTTCCAAGAGTCAGTTTGGCTAGACAAGAGTGAACTTGGCTTGCCAAGATTACTTAGCCAAGGTCCATTTTTATTAATCAATGAAAAACATACGGTAAAAATATAGTCCCTCGCTATTCCATTTCTTGCGCATTTCTCTAAAAATAAACTGTATATTACAAATTTTCCGTGTGTGTATTCAAATTTCAATCAAATTTTCAATTCAATTTACTCTTCATTAATACTATCGTCGTAGCATACGCCTGCATTCATTAAAATATCTAGCAGATTCTCGTCGGGACCAATGTGACGTTGGCTTTCTTTGGACGATTTTGGTTGAAGATAGGCATGGGTCGTGTTGATGTCTTCCCATTCCATTCGCTCCACAATGCTGGGAATCGTGTCATTGTTGCGGATGCGTACGAATTTCACTTTTATCTCCAGATTTATGCCAATACCGTTTTCGCGCACCACTATCGGGCATATTTTCATTACTATAAATACATGAACATTAGCTAATCATCTATAAACTAAGTGGGAGACTATAATGGCTAGGACGGATCGAATAGGGCCAACCCGACCCAATGCGATGGCAGAAAATCAAATTTCGGCTATTTCGATTAAAAATCAGCCTATTTATTATAGTCACTTACACGTGGTACATTCATAAAATTCCGACACAAATAATACCACAATAACAATCCCGAAAATGAATCGCATCCTTCACGAATTTACAACAAAATTTCGGAAGAAAATTGTTTTGAATGAAATATGGGAAACTTTAAAAATTGGGATTTTTCAAGCCTTTTTATATCGTTTCGAATTTTTTTTATATGTATATTAATTTTTTAAATAATTATTTTTAAAATGAATCGCTTTTTTTGAAAAATAAAAAAAATTTTTTTATAAAAGGTCAAATTATTATTTTATTTTTAAGAAATTTTTTATATTTTTGCAAGAAAAAAATTTAAAAAATAAAAAAATGGAACATTATGATATCATTATTTAAAAAAATTGGTTAAAGGACGCATGAACACCAATATAGATGGATTTCCACACAATTTGTTTTCTACAATAGATAGAGACGTGGGTTTTTTTGCATTTTGTATAGCGTTATCCGATTTATGGGGGACGTGTTTCAGCGATTTTTAAAATGTTTATTTTTAGCATTTTTATGGAGGAAAATGCAACGAAAAAAGTGCATGTAGCTGAGCATTTTTTTCGGAGAGTGATCCGATGGACTTGAAACTTTTGCTATAAGTTCCTCTTACATACACTATTACACTCCATAAATTTGAACCTGATCGATTGGATTGGAGCCGAGTTATGAAACCTCAAAAAACGGCAAAAATGATAAATTTCCCGCCTTAATAAAATTTTTATTTCAGAAAATTGTAACTTGAAAATCCAACAAAAATATACAATAAAAAAATTGATAGGCGAATAACAATTGAAAAAAGAAGTTTATGCAGTTTTTAGTCGCTTTTCCTCACTAAAAGCTGTACGCCTCTTCGGATAGCGCGTCCAGACGCGCTATCCGACGGGTTTGCTGAAAGAAGCGCAGTCCAACGACGAAAAAATTGTTACTCTTACTTATACTTACAGTTGCCGGCGATATGCTTGTTTGGTGATTTCTTAGGCCATTTGAAGTACATCGGTGAAGGAGTATGGCTCTGCCCAACTTCTCACCCGTTGATTCCGTATTTCTACAACGCGAACCGATGGAATGCTTGATTTCATTTACAAGCAGTAAATATGGCGTCGAATGGCGCGAGGCCCTTATGATAAAAGTCGTCAACTACACTAGAGCCAGCCGAAGAACCGGCAGCATTTATTAGGTTGGCAAAAGAAATGTCCGCAATGTTTGTATGGCTATTTCTTGGTCTTAATAAAAGTTTAGTGTTTCCAAAATTAAAAAATTTTTACCTAAAAATCTAACTTAACCTAAAGTGACTTAATCGAACCAAAGTTAAAATCAAAATTAAGTACTTAACTTAATTTAATCAAAGTTAAAGACAAAAAATTTCGACAAATAATACCACAATAACAATCCCGAAAATGAATCGCATCCTCCACGAATTTACAACAAAATTTTGGAGGAAAATTGTTTTGAATAAAAAATGGAAAACTGTAAAAATGGGAATTTTTCAAGCCTTTTTATATCGTTTCGAGTTTTTTTTTATATATTAATTTTTTAAATAATTATTTTTAAAATGAATCGCATTTTTTGAAAAATACAAAAAAATTTTTTTATAAAAGGTCAAATTATTATTTTATTTTTAAGAAATTTTTTTTTATTAAGAAATTATTTTATTTTTAAAAACGGATACATATGTTTTGTTTTTGTCATTCGTGACTTTGGTTGGCCGAGATCGACTTTAGTTGGCCAAGATTGACTGGCCAAGAGTCAGTTTGGCTAGCCAAGAGTGAACTTTGCTTGCCAAGATTACTTAGCCAAGGTCAAAAAATCCATGGAAAAGTCACGGTAAAAATAGAGTCCCTCGCCATTCCATTTCTTGCGCATTACTCTAAAAATAAACTGTATATTACAAATTTTCCGTGTGTGTATTCAAATTTCAATCAAATTTTCAATTCAATTTACTCTTCATCAATACTATCGTCATAGCATACGCCTGCATTCATTAAAATATCCAACAGATTCTCGTCGGGGCCAATGTAACGTCGGCTTTTTTGGGCGTTTTGAGTTGAAGATTAACATGGTCGATGTCTTCCCATTCCATTCGCTCCACAATGCTGGAAATTGTGTCATTGTTGCGGACGCGTACGAATTGCACGTTTACGGGTAAGTCTATCGTACCATCGACATCGCGCACCGCCATCGGGCATATTTTAATTGCTATAAATACATGAACATTAGCTGATCATCTATCAACTAAGTGGGAGGCTAGAATGGCGGATCGAATAGGGCCAACCCGACCCAATGCAATGGCAGAAAATCAAAATTAGGCTATTTCGATTAAAAATCAGCCTATTTATTATAGTCACTTACACGTGGTACATTTACAAAATTTCGACACAAATAATACCACAATAACAATCTCGAAAATGAATCACATCCTCCACGAATTTACAACAAAATTTTGGAGGAAAATTGTTTTGAATAAAAATGGAAAACTGTAAAAATGGGAATTTTTCAAGCCTTTTTATATCGTTTCGAATTTTATTTATATATTAATTTTTTAAATAATTATTTTTAAAATGAATCGTATTTTTTGAAAAATACAAAAAATTTTTTTGTAAAAGGTTATTCGTGACTTTGGTTGGCCGAGATTGACTTTAGTTGGGCAAGATTGACTGGCCAAGAGTCAGTTTGGCTAGCCAAGAGTGAACTTGGTTTGCCAAGATTACTTAGCCAAGGTCCATTTATTAATCAATGAAAAACATACGGTAAAAATAGAGTCCCTCGCCATTCCATTTCTTGCGCACTTCTCTAAAAATAAACTGTATATTACAAATTTTCTGTGTGTGTATTCAAATTTCAATCAAATTTTCAATTCAATTTACTCTTCATCGATACTATCGCCATAGCATACATCTGCATCCATTAAAATATCCATCAGTATCTCGTCGGGACCAATGTGACGTCGGCTTTCTTTGGGCGATTTGGGTTGAAGATAGGCATGGGTCGAGTTGATGTCTTCCCATTCCATTCGCTCCACAATGCTGGGAATCGTGTCATTGTTGCGGATGCGTACGAATTTCACGTTTACGGCAAAGTCTATCCTAACACCGACATCGCGCACCGCCATCGGGCATATTTTAATTGCTATAAATACATGAACATTAGCTGATCATCTATCAACTAAGTGGGAGGCTAGAATGGCGGATCGAATAGGGCCAACCCGACCCAATGCAATGGCAGAAAATCAAAATTTGGCTATTTCGATTAAAAATCAGCCTATTTATTATAGTCACTTACACGTGGTACATTCACAAAATTCCGACACAAATAATACCACAATAACAATCCCGAAAATGAATCGCATCCTCCACGAATTTACAACAAAATTTTGGAAGAAAATTGTTTTGAATAAAAAATGGAAAACTGTGAAAATGGGAATTTTTCAAGCCTTTTTATATCGTTTCGAGTTTTTTTTTATATATTAATTTTTTAAATAATTATTTTTAAAATAAATCGCTTTTTTTGAAAAATAAAAAAAATTTTTTTATAAAAGGTCAAATTATTATTTTATTTTTAAGAAATTTTTTATATTTTTGCAAGAAAAAAATTTAAAAAAATAAAAAAATGGAACATTATGATATCATTATTTAAAAAAATTGGTTAAAGGACGCATGAACACCAATATAGATGGATTTCCACACAATTTGTTTTCTACAATAGATAGAGACGTGGGTTTTTTTGCATTTTGTATAGCGTTATCCGATTTATGGGGGACGTGTTTCAGCGATTTTTAAAATGTTTATTTTTAGCATTTTTATGGAGGAAAATGCAACGAAAAAAGTGCATGTAGCTGAGCATTTTTTTCGGAGAGTGATCCGATGGACTTGAAACTTTTGCTATAAGTTCCTCTTACATACACTATTACACTCCATAAATTTGAACCTGATCGATTGGATTGGAGCCGAGTTATGAAACCTCAAAAAACGGCAAAAATGATAAATTTCCCCGCCTTAATAAAATTTTTATTTCAGAAAATTGTAACTTGAAAATCCAACAAAAATATACAATAAAAAAATTGATAGGCGAATAACAATTAAAAAAAAGAAGTTTATGCAGTTTTTAGTCGCTTTTCCTCACTAAAAGCTGTACGCCTCTTCGGATAGCGCGTCCTGACGCGCTATCCGACGGGTTTGCTGAAAGAAGCGCAGTCCAACGACGAAAAAAATTGTTACTCTTACTTATACTTACAGTTGCCGGCGATATGCTTGTTTGGTGATTTCTTAGGCCATTTGAAGTACATCGGTGAAGGAGTATGGCTCTGCCCAACTTCTCACCCGTTGATTCCGTATTTCTACAACGCGAACCGATGGAATGCTTGATTTCATTTACAAGCAGTAAATATGGCGTCGAATGGCGCGAGGCCCTTATGATAAAAGTCGTCAACTACACTAGAGCCAGCCGAAGAACCGGCAGCATTTATTAGGTTGGCAAAAGAAATGTCCGCAATGTTTGTATGGCTATTTCTTTTTTATTTTAGTGTTTAGTGTTTCCAAAATTAAAAAATTTTTACCTAAAAATCCAACTTAACCTAAAGTGACTTAATCGAACCAAAATTAAAATCAAAATTAAGTACTTAACTTAATTTAATCAAAGTTAAAAGCAAAATTAAATACAAATTTTAATTTTACAAAAATTAAATCAAAAATTAAGTTATTCATTTTATTTGCAAAAATTAAGTGAAAAGTTAAAAGCATTGTTTATTGATTTAATAAAAAATTTTATTTTTCGCTAATTTCTACTCGAATAAATATTAAAAAAATGCGACTTTTTAGGGACCAATAATTAAGAAAATTAATTTAAGCTATCGGATTCAGATTTTAATTCTCTACCAATTACTTTTTAAATCAAGTCTTTAAGTAAATTGGAAAAAAGTTACAGTCGAAAATATAAGGTCAACTTTTATTTTTGGAAATTTTTTGAGTGACTTTACTGTTTCAATTATAAATTTTTTCCCGAGTTACTTAGAAATTTGATTTAAAAAATATCGGATAGAGAATTAAATTTTGAATAGGATAGTCATATTGGATATTAGCAATAAGTATTTTAAAGGTAACAAAATTTTAGTCAACGTTGAAAATCCTCAAATTTCGATGCTCATTTTCCTGCTGTGCTGGCCTTTTGACTTATTAGCTAAATATACCGGCTTGTTCCTTATTCTCGTAGTAAATATGCATCCGACAAAGGCCAAGCAATTCAAAAAAATTTTTTTTATATATGTAGTCTGTAAAATCCACGCTGACTATTTTCGCGCCGGTCATTTCCCTCGCGAGCAGCTCGAAGAGATCCGTGGAGCGTTTGCGTACAATCACGGGGGCGCGTACCGCGTCCGCGTAATCGCTGGCCGTCAGCTTCATCGTCGATGTGGTTTGATAGCAGGCGACATGTTTGTTAAAATAAAAGATCTGTTTCTGAAGCTTGTGGAGAAAAATGCGCAGCGTCGTACCGCGCGTCACGTTCACGATGTATTGATGTGGAATAAGATCTATTATGTCTCTTTTGTCGTGCATGTACATTTTAATAGGGACGTAAAAGTAGTCACTGGCTAAAAACGGATACATATGTTTTGTTTTTGTCATTCGTGACTTTGGTTGGCCGAGATTGACTTTAGTTGGCCGTGATTGATTTTCCAAGAGTCAGTTTGGCTAGACAAGAGTGAACTTGGCTTGCCAAGATTACTTAGCCAAGGTCCATTTTTATTAATCAATGAAAAACATACGGTAAAAATATAGTCCCTCGCTATTCCATTTCTTGCGCATTTCTCTAAAAATAAACTGTATATTACAAATTTTCCGTGTGTGTATTCAAATTTCAATCAAATTTTCAATTCAATTTACTCTTCATTAATACTATCGTCGTAGCATACGCCTGCATTCATTAAAATATCTAGCAGATTCTCGTCGGGACCAATGTGACGTTGGCTTTCTTTGGACGATTTTGGTTGAAGATAGGCATGGGTCGTGTTGATGTCTTCCCATTCCATTCGCTCCACAATGCTGGGAATCGTGTCATTGTTGCGGATGCGTACGAATTTCACTTTTATCTCCAGATTTATGCCAATACCGTTTTCGCGCACCACTATCGGGCATATTTTCATTACTATAAATACATGAACATTAGCTAATCATCTATAAACTAAGTGGGAGACTATAATGGCTAGGACGGATCGAATAGGGCCAACCCGACCCAATGCGATGGCAGAAAATCAAATTTCGGCTATTTCGATTAAAAATCAGCCTATTTATTATAGTCACTTACACGTGGTACATTCATAAAATTCCGACACAAATAATACCACAATAACAATCCCGAAAATGAATCGCATCCTTCACGAATTTACAACAAAATTTCGGAAGAAAATTGTTTTGAATGAAATATGGGAAACTTTAAAAATTGGGATTTTTCAAGCCTTTTTATATCGTTTCGAATTTTTTTTATATGTATATTAATTTTTTAAATAATTATTTTTAAAATAAATCGCTTTTTTTGAAAAATAAAAAAAATTTTTTTATAAAAGGTCAAATTATTATTTTATTTTTAAGAAATTTTTTATATTTTTGCAAGAAAAAAATTTAAAAAAATAAAAAAATGGAACATTATGATATCATTATTTAAAAAAATTGGTTAAAGGACGCATGAACACCAATATAGATGGATTTCCACACAATTTGTTTTCTACAATAGATAGAGACGTGGGTTTTTTTGCATTTTGTATAGCGTTATCCGATTTATGGGGGACGTGTTTCAGCGATTTTTAAAATGTTTATTTTTAGCATTTTTATGGAGGAAAATGCAACGAAAAAAGTGCATGTAGCTGAGCATTTTTTTCGGAGAGTGATCCGATGGACTTGAAACTTTTGCTATAAGTTCCTCTTACATACACTATTACACTCCATAAATTTGAACCTGATCGATTGGATTGGAGCCGAGTTATGAAACCTCAAAAAACGGCAAAAATGATAAATTTCCCCGCCTTAATAAAATTTTTATTTCAGAAAATTGTAACTTGAAAATCCAACAAAAATATACAATAAAAAAATTGATAGGCGAATAACAATTGAAAAAAAGAAGTTTATGCAGTTTTTAGTCGCTTTTCCTCACTAAAAGCTGTACGCCTCTTCGGATAGCGCGTCCTGACGCGCTATCCGACGGGTTTGCTGAAAGAAGCGCAGTCCAACGACGAAAAAAATTGTTACTCTTACTTATACTTACAGTTGCCGGCGATATGCTTGTTTGGTGATTTCTTAGGCCATTTGAAGTACATCGGTGAAGGAGTATGGCTCTGCCCAACTTCTCACCCGTTGATTCCGTATTTCTACAACGCGAACCGATGGAATGCTTGATTTCATTTACAAGCAGTAAATATGGCGTCGAATGGCGCGAGGCCCTTATGATAAAAGTCGTCAACTACACTAGAGCCAGCCGAAGAACCGGCAGCATTTATTAGGTTGGCAAAAGAAATGTCCGCAATGTTTGTATGGCTATTTCTTTTTTATTTTAGTGTTTAGTGTTTCCAAAATTAAAAAATTTTTACCTAAAAATCCAACTTAACCTAAAGTGACTTAATCGAACCAAAATTAAAATCAAAATTAAGTACTTAACTTAATTTAATCAAAGTTAAAAGCAAAATTAAATACAAATTTTAATTTTACAAAAATTAAATCAAAAATTAAGTTATTCATTTTATTTGCAAAAATTAAGTGAAAAGTTAAAAGCATTGTTTATTGATTTAATAAAAAATTTTATTTTTCGCTAATTTCTACTCGAATAAATATTAAAAAATGCGACTTTTTAGGGACCAATAATTAAGAAAATTAATTTAAGCTATCGGATTCAGATTTTAATTCTCTACCAATTACTTTTTAAATCAAGTCTTTAATTAAGTTGGAAAAAAGTTACAGTCGAAAATATAAGGTCAACTTTTATTTTTTGGAAATTTTTTGAGTGACTTTACTGTTTCAATTATAAATTTTTTCCCAAGTTACTTAGAAATTTGATTTAAAAAATATGGGATAGAGAATTAAATTCTGAATAGGATAGTCATATTTGATATTAGCAATAAATTTTTTAAAGGTAACAAAATTTTAGTCAACGTTGAAAATCCTCAAATTTCGATGCTCATTTTCCTGCTGTGCTGGCCTTTTGACTTATTAGCTAAACATACCGGCTAGTTCCTTATCGTTGTAGTTAATATACATCCGACAAATGCCAAGCAAAGCAAGGAAATTTCTTTCAACTATGTAGTCGTAAAAATCCACGCTGACTTTTTTCGCGCCGGTCATTTCCCTCGCGAGCAGCTCGAAGAGATCCGTGGAGCGTTTGCGTACAATTACGCGGGAGCGTACCGCGTCCGCGTAATCGCTGGCCGTTAGCGTCATCTTCGATGTGATTTGATAGCAGCCGACATGTTTGTCAAAATAAAACATCTGTTTCTGAAGCTTGGGGAGAAAAATGCGCAGCGTCGTACCGCGCGTCACGTTCACGAGGAAATGATGGTCAGAAATCATATTTTCAAAGCTTAATTTAATTGGGACGTAAAAGAAGTCACTGGCTAAAAACGGATATATATGTTTTGTTTTTGTCATTCGTGACTTTGGTTGGCCGAGATTGACTTTAGTTGGCCAAGATTGACTGGCCAAGAGTCAGTTTGGCTAGCCAAGAGTGAACTTGGCTGGCCAAGATTACTTAGCCAAGGTCCATTTTTATTAAACAATGAAAAACATACGGTAAAAATAGAGTCCCTCGCCATTCCATTTCTTGCGCATTTCTCTAAAAATAAACTATATTACAAATTTTCCGTGTGTGTATTCAAATTTCAATCAAATTTTCAATTCAATTTACTCTTCATCGATACTATCGTCATAGCATACGCCTGCATTCATTAAAATATTCAGCAGATTCTCGTCGGGACCAATGTGACGTCGGTTTTCTTTGGACGATTTGGGTTGAAGATAGGCATGGGTCGAGTTGATGTCTTCCCATTCCATTTGCTTCACAATGCTGCGAATCGTATCATAGTCGTGGACGCGTACGAATTGCACGTTTATGGGAAATTCTATGCTAATACCGTTTTCGCGCACCACCATCGGGCATATTTTAATTGCTATAAATACATGAACATTAGCTGATCATCTATCAACTAAGTGGGAGGCTAGAATGGCTAGGACGGATCGAATAGGGCCAACCCGACCCAATGCGATGGCAAAAAATCAAAATTTGGCTATTTCGATTAAAAATCAGCCTATTTATTATAGTCACTTACACGTGGTACATTTACAAAATTCCGACACAAATAATACCACAATAACAATCCCGAAAATGAATCGCATCCTCCACGAATTTACAATAAAATTTTGGAAGAAAATTGTTTTGAATAAAAAATGGAAAACTGTGAAAATGGGAATTTTTCAAGCCTTTTTATATCGTTTCGAGTTTTTTTTTATATATTAATTTTTTAAATAATTATTTTTAAAATAAATCGCTTTTTTTGAAAAATTAAAAAAATTTTTTTTTATAAAAGGTCAAATTATTATTTTATTTTTAAGAAATTTTTTATATTTTTGCAGGAAAAAAATTTAAAAAAAAAATAGAACATTATGATATCATTATTTAAAAAAATTGGTTAAAGGACGCATGAACACCAATATAGATTTCCACACAATTTGTTCCAACTTTTTTCCACAATAGATGGAGACGTGGGTTTTTTTGCATTTTGTATAGCGTTATCCGATTTGTGGGGGACGTGTTTCAGCGATTTTTAAAATGTTTATTTTTAGCATTTTTATGGAGGAAAATGCAACGAAAAAAGTGCATATGGCTGAGCATTTTTTTCGGAGAGTGATCCGATGGACTTGAAACTTTTGCAATGAGCTCCCTTACATACACTATTACACTCCATAAATTTGAACCTGATCGATTGAACTAGCGCAAACAAATCGAGCACGTCGCGCAAGGCCGCCGAAAAAAATATGCGGCGCCCGGCGGCGGCCAAACGCGACGCGAAATTTGCGTTCATAAAATCTAAACTAATGTGGAAATATAAGTATAATTGTAGGTAAATTCGGGAAAAACAATTCAGTCTGAACGAGACTATTTTCATGTGTCGGGAGAAGAAGGAAAAATATAAGATTTGATTTAATTATGGAATTACAAATAAAAATATCTTACATTTAGCTATATATGCCCATTATTGTATTCTTTCTTTCCTTTTATATACAAACATAGGTGTACGTATAATATATATTGTACCTGTTTGTTCTAACAAATATTTGTCCTAATAAATAAATAAATAAAGAGACTTCGTGCAAAACAAGCTACTCAAAAATACAAAACCAATTTAGAATTTAAAAAAAACATCACTTCAAATAGAAACAATAAAAAAAGGTTTTAACAATTCACTCAACCAATTACCCACTATTCTTTTTCTTTTCTTTAATTTTTTTTTCCAAAAATTTTGAACATATTTTGGCACTAATTTAAAACTTTAACCAATGGTTGTAAATCGAAATCTGTATGATGAATGGGGCCTTTCTGCACTTGTTTTACATATTTTTCTTTCTTTTTTATCTTTCATCCATTTTTTTAAGACTCACCACTCAAGTACGACGACTCGGCGTATCACAATACGCTTTTGCAGACCTATGGTCCTCATTTGCTTTTAAATGTGTCTGTATTTCCCTTTTCGATTTTTATGGGTTTGGTGTTTTTTGGCACGTTTTTTTGTTTTCGGGCACAGTTAAACCTACATTTAGAAAATGTCGAAAACTTCAAAAAATCTAAGCGATATTCTTGTTTATTGATTTTTTAGGCCATATGAAGTACATCGGTGAAGGAGTATGGTTCCGCCCAACTTCTCACCCGTTGATTCCGTATTTCTATAACGCGAACCGATGGAATGCTTGATTTCATTTACAAGCACTAAATATGGCGTCGAATGGCGCGAGGCTCTTATGATAAAAGTCGTCAACTACACTGGAGCCAGCCGAAGAACCGGCAGCATTTATTTGGTTGACAAAAGAAATGTCCGCAATGTTTGTATTGCTATTTCTTGGATTTAATAAAAGTTTTTGTAAAAGAAGTTTATATAACTGAAAGGGCGTTTTCTTGCGAATATCATGATAGAAAAATTATTTGTAATAACTCTATTTTTTGAGCAAAAATTTATATTTATAGATAATCGACCAAAGTTAAAAAGTTTATAAAGTTATCTGGCTTTTTGTGGCTTAATTATTTATTAATTTTTTAAGTAATTATTTTTAAATATTTATTAGAATATTCCGAAATTGAAAAATCCAAAAAAATTTTTAAAAAAAGTCATTTCTTTAAAAATTTGTTTAAATTTTTGCAAGAAAAAAATTTAAAAAAATATCGATATACGTGCGAATACATTGTTTATTGATTTAATAAAATAATTTTATTTTTCGCTAATTTCTACTTTAATAAATATTAAAAATATGGGATTTTTAGGGACCAATAATTAAGAAAATTAATTTAAGCTATCGGATTCAGAATTTAATTCTCTACCAATTACTTTTTAAATCAATTCTTTAATTAAGTTGGAAAAAAGTTACAGTCGAAAATATAAGGTCAACTTTTATTTTTTGGAAATTTTTTGAGTGACTTTACTGTTTCAATTATAAATTTTTTCCCAAGTTACTTAGAAATTTGATTTAAAAAATATGGGATAGAGAATTAAATTCTGAATAGGATAGTCATATTTGATATTAGCAATAAATTTTTTAAAGGTAACAAAATTTTAGTCAACGTTGAAAATCCTCAAATTTCGATGCTCATTTTCCTGCTGTGCTGGCCTTTTGACTTATTAGCTAAACATACCGGCTAGTTCCTTATCGTTGTAGTTAATATACATCCGACAAATGCCAAGCAAAGCAAGGAAATTTCTTTTAACTACGTAGTCGGTAAAATCCACGCTGACTTTTTCGCGCCGGTCATTTCCCTCGCGAGCAGCTCGAAGAGATCCGTGGAGTGTTTGCGTACAATCACGGGGGCGCGTACCGCGTCCGCGTAATCGCTGGCCGTTAGCTTCATCGTCGATGTGGTTTGATAGCAGGCGACCTGTTTGTCAAAATAAAAGATCTGTTTCTGAAGCTTGTAGAGAAAAATGCGCAGCGTCGTACCGCGCGTCACGTTCACGATGTATTGATGTGGAAATAAATTTTTTACGTCTCCTTTGTCGTGCAAGTACATTTTAATAGGGACGTAAAAGTAGTCACTGGCTAAAAACGGACACATATGTTTTGTTTTTGTCATTCGTGACTTTGGTTGGCCGAGATTGACTTTAGTTGGCCAAGATTGACTGGCCAAGGGTCAGTTTGGCTAGCCAAGAGTGAACTTGGCTGGCCAAGATTACTTAGCCAAGGTCCATTTTTATTAAACAATGAAAAACATACGGTAAAAATAGAGTCCCTCGCCATTCCATTTCTTGCGCATTTCTCTAAAAATAAACTGTATATTACAAATTTTCTGTGTGTGTATTCAAATTTCAATCAAATTTTCAATTCAATTTACTTTTCATCAATACTATCGTCATAGCATACGCCTGCATTCATTAAAATATCCAACAGATTCTCGTCGGGACCAATGTGACGTCGGTTTTCTTTGGACGATTTGGGTTGAAGATAGGCATGGGTCGAGTTGATGTCCTCCCATTCCATTTGCTTCACAATGCTGCGAATCGTATCATAGTCGTGGACGCGTACGAATTGCACGTTTATGGGAAATTCTATGATAATACCGTTTTCGTTCACCACCATCGGGCATATTTTCATTACTATAAATACATGAACATTAGCTGATCATCTATCAACTAAGTGGGAGGCTAGAATGGCTAGGACGGATCGAATAGGGCCAACCCGACCCAATGCGATGGCAAAAAATCAAAATTTGGCTATTTCGATTAAAAATCAGCCTATTTATTATAGTCACTTACACGTGGTACATTTACAAAATTCCGACACAAATAATACCACAATAACAATCCCGAAAATGAATCGCATCCTCCACGAATTTACAATAAAATTTTGGAAGAAAATTGTTTTGAATAAAAAATGGAAAACTGTGAAAATGGGAATTTTTCAAGCCTTTTTATATCGTTTCGAGTTTTTTTTTATATATTAATTTTTTAAATAATTATTTTTAAAATAAATCGCTTTTTTTGAAAAATTAAAAAAATTTTTTTTATAAAAGGTCAAATTATTATTTTATTTTTAAGAAATTTTTATATTTTTGCAGGAAAAAATTTAAAAAAAAAATAGAACATTATGATATCATTATTTAAAAAAAATTGGTTAAAGGACGCATGAACACCAATATAGATTTCCACACAATTTGTTCCAACTTTTTTTCCACAATAGATGGAGACGTGGGTTTTTTTGCATTTTGTATAGCGTTATCCGATTTGTGGGGGACGTGTTTCAGCGATTTTTAAAATGTTTATTTTTAGCATTTTTATGGAGGAAAATGCAACGAAAAAAGTGCATATGGCTGAGCATTTTTTTCGGAGAGTGATCCGATGGACTTGAAACTTTTGCAATGAGCTCCCCTTACATACACTATTACACTCCATAAATTTGAACCTGATCGATTGAATAGGAGCCGAGTTATGAAACCTCAAAAAACGGCAAAAATGATAAATTTCCTCCTTAATAAAATTTTTATTTCAGAAAATTGTAACTTGAAAATCCAACAAAAATATACAATAAAAAAATTGATAGGCGAATAACAATTGAAAAAAGAAGCTTATGCAGTTTTTAGTCGCTTCTCCTCACTAAAAGCTGTACGCCTCGTCGGATAGCGCGTCCTGACGCGCCTGCTCGGCGCGTTCGGCCGCCTGCTTGCGTTGGTAGGCCTTGCGCATCGAGAATTTGATGCGCTCGTAGGGTCGGTCGAGGTCGAGTTGGGCGCGTTCCTTGGCGAAAATCTCGCGGAAAAGCGTCCACTCGTCGAGGCGGATGCCGGCCACCTGTGTGGCGAACGTCACGTCGTCCGTGTCAAAGATGCGAAACATTGGCGGATTCTCCTGGAAGTTGGTAATATTGAGATTCAATAAATAATGGAAAAATCTCTCTCCATGTGAAATAAGCCACCATTTTCAACTGAGGTCGCTTCGGATCGGGCAGAAGGTATTTGCCGGTGCGTTTCAGGCACTCGTGTCGCGCCATAATCTCCTCCAGCGGTAAATCGTGCCAGTGGATGCACTCGACGAACTCCTCCTCCGGCTCAATGCCCATGTGGAAGTAGACGTACTCGTAGCGTAGAACCAACTCCTCCGGATCCTGCAGGCTCACCTGTGGAGAGGTGAGCATAATCGAGTGCATCTGAGCAAAGGATTTTCGGGAATTTATAAAGAAAATTTGGTTATGCACTATTCAATTTTAAGTGCTGTAAAATCCACCTCTTCGGGTCCGAAGAACTCGGCGATCGTCTCCAGCGCGACGTCCATTTTCGGCGCGTCCACCGCGAAAAGTAACGGTGGACATTTGCGCAAAACGCTGAAAATTTGTGGGCCCGAGAGAATGCCACGCGATAGAAATACGTTGACGCGCTCCTGAACGCTCGCCGGTGTCACGTCGAGCAGCTCATTGGTCCAGCTACCAAGAAAAATAATTTGAAATTGAATAGAAAAAAGGCCAAAATTTGAGAGGGAAAAATAGTTCAAGGGAGAATTAGGCAAAGCCCACTCGGCAATAAAGCGAATTGCGTTCTCGTAGGTAATGCCGGTATACTCCATAAGCAGTTGGATGTGCTCAAGGGTCAACGAGCCGCGCCGCGTCAACGCGATAAAAAGTTCTTCGCGCTTAATGCACGCGTCGAAAAGGAATTCGGGAGTAACGCCTAAAAATTAAGCGGCTTTGAGTAGAAAATGTTTATTTTCTACACAAAAAAATATTCAAAAATAGTTTATTAAGAAATAATAATCAGAGCATACCCTCGTCGAGTAGATGCTGCATTGGCTTGACGGCCTTGTCGATGGCGTCCGGGTCGCCCCAGGGCAGCAAGAATGTGCGGCCTTGCTCGGCGTGCGCATCGCGAATTCGTCGCAGCAGCTCGACGCCGTCCGTCACAAAGCTTAGCTCCTCGCTCAGCACAGCCGAACTTAAAAAAGAGACTTGAAGTGGGGGATGCGTCCGACGTGGAGTCAGAAAAAACGCTGAAGGACTAGCGCAAACAAATCGAGCACGTCGCGCAAGGCCGCCGAAAAAATATGCGGCGCCCGGCGGCGGCCAAACGCGACGCGAAATTTGCGTTCATAAAATCTAAACTAATGTGGAAATATAAGTATAATTGTAGGTAAATTCGGGAAAAACAATTCAGTCTGAACGAGACTATTTTCATGTGTCGGGAGAAGAAGGAAAAATATAAGATTTGATTTAATTATGGAATTACAAATAAAAATATCTTACATTTAGCTATATATGCCCATTATTGTATTCTTTCTTTCCTTTTATATACAAACATAGGTGTACGTATAATATATATTGTACCTGTTTGTTCTAACAAATATTTGTCCTAATAAATAAATAAATAAAGAGACTTCGTGCAAAACAAGCTACTCAAAAATACAAAACCAATTTAGAATTTAAAAAAAACATCACTTCAAATAGAAACAATAAAAAAAGGTTTTAACAATTCACTCAACCAATTACCCACTATTCTTTTTCTTTTCTTTAATTTTTTTTCCAAAAATTTTGAACATATTTTGGCACTAATTTAAAACTTTAACCAATGGTTGTAAATCGAAATCTGTATGATGAATGGGGCCTTTCTGCACTTGTTTTACATATTTTTCTTTCTTTTTTATCTTTCATCCATTTTTTTAAGACTCACCACTCAAGTACGACGACTCGGCGTATCACAATACGCTTTTGCAGACCTATGGTCCTCATTTGCTTTTAAATGTGTCTGTATTTCCCTTTTCGATTTTTATGGGTTTGGTGTTTTTTGGCACGTTTTTTTGTTTTCGGGCACAGTTAAACCTACATTTAGAAAATGTCGAAAACTTCAAAAAATCTAAGCGATATTCTTGTTTATTGATTTTTTAGGCCATATGAAGTACATCGGTGAAGGAGTATGGTTCCGCCCAACTTCTCACCCGTTGATTCCGTATTTCTATAACGCGAACCGATGGAATGCTTGATTTCATTTACAAGCACTAAATATGGCGTCGAATGGCGCGAGGCTCTTATGATAAAAGTCGTCAACTACACTGGAGCCAGCCGAAGAACCGGCAGCATTTATTTGGTTGACAAAAGAAATGTCCGCAATGTTTGTATTGCTATTTCTTGGATTTAATAAAAGTTTTTGTAAAAGAAGTTTATATAACTGAAAGGGCGTTTTCTTGCGAATATCATGATAGAAAAATTATTTGTAATAACTCTATTTTTTGAGCAAAAATTTATATTTATAGATAATCGACCAAAGTTAAAAAGTTTATAAAGTTATCTGGCTTTTTGTGGCTTAATTATTTATTAATTTTTTAAGTAATTATTTTTAAATATTTATTAGAATATTCCGAAATTGAAAAATCCAAAAAAATTTTTAAAAAAAGTCATTTCTTTAAAAATTTGTTTAAATTTTTGCAAGAAAAAAATTTAAAAAAATATCGATATACGTGCGAATACATTGTTTATTGATTTAATAAAATAATTTTATTTTTCGCTAATTTCTACTTTAATAAATATTAAAAATATGGGATTTTTAGGGACCAATAATTAAGAAAATTAATTTAAGCTATCGGATTCAGAATTTAATTCTCTACCAATTACTTTTTAAATCAATTCTTTAATTAAGTTGGAAAAAAGTTACAGTCGAAAATATAAGGTCAACTTTTATTTTTTGGAAATTTTTTGAGTGACTTTACTGTTTCAATTATAAATTTTTTCCCAAGTTACTTAGAAATTTGATTTAAAAAATATGGGATAGAGAATTAAATTCTGAATAGGATAGTCATATTTGATATTAGCAATAAATTTTTTAAAGGTAACAAAATTTTAGTCAACGTTGAAAATCCTCAAATTTCGATGCTCATTTTCCTGCTGTGCTGGCCTTTTGACTTGTTAGTTATAAATATCGCCTAGGCCCTTAGTTCACGATGATTTGAAATGTATTTGGGA
The DNA here is from genome assembly GCA_024678965.1 of Bradynema listronoti. Taxonomy (NCBI): domain Eukaryota; kingdom Metazoa; phylum Nematoda; class Chromadorea; order Rhabditida; family Allantonematidae; genus Bradynema; species Bradynema listronoti. Next base: position 754,169 of record JANLNO010000009.1, read on the forward strand.
AGTTTGAAGCATTAACATATTCGATCATTTCAATAGGGACGTAAAAGAAGTCACTGGCTAAAAACGGATACATATGTTTTGTTTTTGTCATTCGTGACTTTGGTTGGCCGAGATTGACTTTAATTGGCCAAGATTGACTGGCCAAGGGTCAGTTTGGCTAGCCAAGAGTGAACTTGGCTGGCCAAGATTACTTAGCCAAGGTCCATTTTTATTAAACAATGAAAAACATACGGTAAAAATAGAGTCCCTCGCCATTCCATTTCTTGCGCATTTCTCTAAAAATAAACTGTATATTACAAATTTTCTGTGTGTGTATTCAAATTTCAATCAAATTTTCAATTCAATTTACTTTTCATCAATACTATCGTCATAGCATACGCCTGCATTCATTAAAATATCCAACAGATTCTCGTCGGGGCCAATGGGACGTCGGCTTTCTTTGGACGATTTGGATTGAAGATAGGCATGGGTCGTGTTAATGTCCTCCCATTCCATTCGCTCCACAATGCTGGTAATTGTGTCATTGTTGCGGACTTGTACGAATTGCACGTTTATGGGCAGATCTATGCCAATACCGTTTTCGCGCACCACCATCGGGCATATTTTCATTACTATAAATACATGAACATTAGTTGATCATCTATCAACTAAGTGGGAGGCTAGAATGGCTAGGACGGATCGGATAGGGCCAGTCCGACCCAATGCGATGGCAAGAAATCAAAATTCGGCTATTTCGATTAAAAATCAGCCTATTTATTATAGTCACTTACACGTAGTACATTCATAAAATTCCGACACAAATAATATAACAATAACAATCCCGAAAATGAATCGCATCCTCCACGAATTTACAACAAAATTTTGGAAGAAAATTGTTTTGAATAAAAAATGGAAAACTGTGAAAATGGGAATTTTTCAAGCCTTTTTATATCGTTTCGAGTTTTTTTTTATATATTAATTTTTTAAATAATTATTTTTAAAATAAATCGCTTTTTTGAAAAATAAAAAAAATTTTTTTATAAAAGGTCAAATTATTATTTTATTTTTAAGAAATTTTTTTTATTTTTAAGAAATTATTTTATTTTTAAAAACGGATACATATGTTTTGTTTTTGTCATTCGTGACTTTGGTTGGCCGAGATTGACTTTAGTTGGCCAAGATTGACTGGCCAAGAGTCAGTTTGGCTAGCCAACAGTGAACTTTGCTTGCCAAGATTACTTAGCCACGGTCAATGAATCCATGGGATACACACGGTAAAAATAGAGTCCCTCGCCCTTCCATTTATTGCACATTTCTCTAAAAATAAACTGTATATTACAAATTTTCTGTGTGTGTATTCAAATTTCAATCAAATTTTCAATTCAATTTACTCTTCATCGATACTATCGCCATAGCATACATCTGCATCCATTAAAATATCCATCAGTATCTCGTCGGGACCAATGTGACGTCGGCTTTCTTTGGGCGATTTGGGTTGAAGATAGGCATGGGTCGAGTTGATGTCTTCCCATTCCATTCGCTCCACAATGATGGGAATCGTATCATAGTCGTGGACGCGTACGAATTGCACGTTTACGGCAAAGTCTATCCTAACACCGACATCGCGCACCGCCATCGGGCATATTTTAATTGCTATAAATACATGAACATTAGCTGATCATCTATCAACTAAGTGGGAGGCTAGAATGGCGGATCGAATAGGGCCAACCCGACCCAATGCAATGGCAGAAAATCAAAATTTGGCTATTTCGATTAAAAATCAGCCTATTTATTATAGTCACTTACACGTGGTACATTCACAAAATTCCGACACAAATAATACCACAATAACAATCCCGAAAATGAATCGCATCCTCCACGAATTTACAACAAAATTTTGGAAGAAAATTGTTTTGAATAAAAAATGGAAAACTGTGAAAATGGGAATTTTTCAAGCCTTTTTATATCGTTTCGAGTTTTTTTTATATATTAATTTTTTAAATAATTATTTTTAAAATAAATCGCTTTTTTTGAAAAATAAAAAAAATTTTTTTATAAAAGGTCAAATTATTATTTTATTTTTAAGAAATTTTTTTTTATTTTTAAGAAATTATTTTATTTTTAAAAACGGATACATATGTTTTGTTTTTGTCATTCGTGACTTTGGTTGGCCGAGATTGACTTTAGTTGGCCATGATTGACTGGCCAAGAGTCAGTTTGGCTAGCCAACAGTGAACTTTGCTTGCCAAGATTACTTAGCCACGGTCAATGAATCCATGGAAAACATACGGTAAAAATAGAGTCCCTCGCCCTTCCATTTATTGCACATTTCTCTAAAAATAAACTGTATATTACAAATTTTCTGTGTGTGTATTCAAATTTCAATCAAATTTTCAATTCAATTTACTCTTCATCGATACTATCGCCATAGCATACATCTGCATCCATTAAAATATCCATCAGTATCTCGTCGGGACCAATGTGACGTCGGCTTTCTTTGGACGATTTGAGTTGAAGATAGGCATGGGTCGAGTTGATGTCTTCCCATTCCATTCGCTCCACAATGATGGGAATCGTGTCATAGACGCGGACGCGTACGAATTGCACGTTTATGGGCAGATCTTTGCCAATACCGTTTTCGTTCACCACCATCGGGCATATTTTCATTACTATAAATACATGAACATTAGCTGATCATCTATCAACTAAGTGGGAGGCTAGAATGGCTAGGACGGATCGAATAGGGCCAACCCGACCCAATGCGATGGCAAAAAATCAAAATTTGGCTATTTCGATTAAAAATCAGCCTATTTATTATAGTCACTTACACGTGGTACATTCACAAAATTCCGACACAAATAATACCACAATAACAATCCCGAAAATGAATCGCATCCTCCACGAATTTACAATAAAATTTTGGAAGAAAATTGTTTTGAATAAAAAATGGAAAACTGTGAAAATGGGAATTTTTCAAGCCTTTTTATATCGTTTCGAGTTTTTTTTATATATTAATTTTTTAAATAATTATTTTTAAAATAAATCGCTTTTTTTGAAAAATAAAAAAATTTTGAACATATTTTGGCACGTACTCGTAAACGCGCTTCGGTCAAGACGCGCGACGTGTCATTTTTAAATCATTTTTAAATCACTATAAAGAGAAAATTAAGCTTGAACCTGACATCATTTTTAAAAATGATATTATTTTAGAAACATTATTTGAAATTTTTAAGAAAAATTATCGTTATTTACAAAGGCACAAAATTGCAAATTGGTGAATTGATTGAGAAGAGCTTGAAAAATGGTCTCATAAATCACATCGCCATTGTAAAACGTTTTGTTATAAATCCTCGAATAATAATTGACGAACGCGTTTGCGCGGAAATTGAGCACGTACCGCTCGAAATATTTTCCGATATGGGGCGTGTATTCCAATCGCTCATATTGTTTATTGATTAATTTGAAAATCACATACTTTTCTTTCTTTTTTATCTTTCATCCATTTTCTTTAAGCTCACCACTCAAGTACGACGACTCGGCGTATCACAATACGCTTTTGAAGATCTATGGTCCTCATTTGCAAATGGGTCTGCTGAAAGAGGCGCAGTCCGACGATGAAAAAATTGTTACTCTTATACTTACAGTTGCCGGTGATATGCTTGTTTGGTGATTTCTTAGGCCATTTGAATTACATCGGTGAAAGAGTATGGTTCCGCCCAACTTCTCACCCGTTGATTCCGTATTTCTACAGACCGCAACGCGAACCGAAGGAATGCTTGATTTCATTTACAAGCAGTAAATATGGCGTCGAATGGCGGGAGGCCCTTATGATAAAAGTCGTCAACTACACTGGAGCCAGCCGAAGAACCGGCAGCATTTATTTGGTTGACAAAAGAAATGTCCGCAATGTTTGTATGGCTATTTCTTGGATTTAATAAAAGTTTTTGTAAATGAAGTTTATAAAAATACTTTAAAAAATTTTTAAAATTTTTGCAAGAAAAAAATTTAAAAAAATATCGATATACATGCGAATACATTGTTTATTAATTTAATAAAATAGTTTTATTTTTCGCCAATTTCTACTCGAATAAATATGTAAAAAAGGTGCGTTTTTCAACTTTGGCCGACTTTTTATGGACCAATAATTAAGAAAATTAATTTAAGCTATCGGATTCAGAATTTAATTCTCTACCAATTACTTTAAAATCAAGTCTTTAAGTAAATTGGAAAAAAGTTACAGTCAAAAATATAAGGTCAACTTTTATTTTTTGGAAATTTTGAGTGACTACTTTTTGGCTGTAACTTTTTTTCAAGTTACTTAGAAAGTAATCGATAGAGAAAAAAGTTCTGAATCGAATTAGTAAAATTAATTTTCTTAAAAGTAAAGTTTTGATCCTTAAAAAGTTGGCCAAAGTTGAAAAAGTCCACAAAAATGTCGGAGTAAAAGGTTCTTGGATTGACAAAATGAAAAATTGGCATATAACCAATAGTCATCCGCCAATAGGCCAACATTCATTTGCTGGTCCTTTTAGCGCATTGCCTAATAATGACTTGGAACGAAGCGCAAGTCGCGCGTCGAGTCGCGCGTCGCTGCAGATGGAGCGCGACAACAGCCTGTGGCTGGGCGCGCTACGATATGGCGGCGGTCTCGTTGGGCACTTTCAGCCCGAGCAGACCGTAGCCTATATGGGCGGTGATTATTATCGTAACGCGTCGGCGATAATACCACAATAACAATCCCGAAAATGAATCGCATCCTCCACGAATTTACAATAAAATTTTGGAAGAAAATTGTTTTGAATAAAAAATGGAAAACTGTGAAAATGGGAATTTTTCAAGCCTTTTTATATCGTTTCGAGAGTCCACAGTAATTATATATTAATTTTTTAAATAATTATTATTAAATATTTATTAGAATATTACGAAATTGAAAAATCCAAAAAAAATTTTTGGAAAAGGTCAAAATATTTTTATTTTTAGGAAATTTTTTATATTTTTGCAGGAAAAAAATTTAAAAAAATAAAAAAAATCATTACCGTAATACCTCAAATTTAATCAGCAAAAATGATGCCACTTTTAGCGTTTATTCTTTTTCGAAGCGCGAATACGCCAACAGACACGGTTGCGACTACCGCGTTCGATTGGCGCGACGAATTGCACGCGGTGCTAGCCTTTCGCTCGCTCAATAGCCTTTCGCTGCCAATTATCGCAAACGCGTGCCATTCTATGTTTCGGCGTCCCGACGCGCATGCGCGACGCGAAAATCTCGCCGGTGATGACTATGCGCACAAAAAAATATTCACGTCGCGCGTCTTGACCGAAGCGCGTTTACGAGTGCGTCGCGTTGAACATGCAGCGCGAGGTGCTCACGAACGTCACAAGAGTAATAATTTTTTTCGTCGTTGGACTGCGCCTCTTTCAGCAAACCCATTTGCAAATGAGGACCATAGGTCTGCAAAAGCGTATTGTGATACGCCGAGTCGTCGTACTTGAGTGATTAAAGAAAATGGATGAAAATAAAAAAGAAAGAAAATTATTATTCGAGGGTTTATAACAAAACGTTTTACAATGGCGATGTGATTTATGAGACCATTTTTCAAGCCCTTCTCAATCAATTCACCAATTTGCAATTTTGTGCCTTTGTAAATAACGATAATTTTTCTTAAAAATTTCAAATAATGTTTCTAAAATAATATCATTTTTAAAAATGATGTCAGGTTCAAGCTTAATTTTCTCTTTATAGTGATTTAAAAATGATTTAAAAATGACACGTCGCGCGTCTTGACCGAAGCGCGTTTACGAGTGCGTTACGTTGAACATGCAGCGCGAGGTGCTCACGAGCGTCACATTCACTTCGAATGCATTCGCCACAATTTTACGCCACGAACGGAAACCGGAATTCCTCCACGAAATTACGCAAATGCTTCGTAAAAAAATCTGAGAGTGAATGTGAAAATATAGTTTCACATTCGACTTTTTCTTTGCCATTTCTTTTTTTTGTTTTTAAATGTGTCTGTATTTCCCTTTTCGATTTTTATGGGTTTGGTGTTTTTTGTTTTCGGACACAGTTAAACCTACATTTAGAAAATGTCGAAAACTTCAAAAAAAGAATAAAATCAGTAAAAAACATTCTTAAATTAGAATTTCCTGCCCCAGAAAACCTAAAATAAAAAAAATTTTGTGGTCCGATAGCTCGTAAGAACCCCTTTTTTTGTTTTTTTTATTTTGAAACGGTACTTTTATTTTTTCCTGGCTTTTTTTTTTAATGCAAAACCATATTTTTAATTTTTCTTTTTCGAGGCCGATTTTGAAACTGTATTTTTGTTTGCTCAAATTTTGAACTGTATTTTCTTCGTTTTTTCTCATTTGCTTATCACCGCCTATACCTAAAAAATATGAAATTTTTTTCATCGGGGCGCCGAAACATGGAATGGCACGCGTTCTCGATAATTGGCAGCGAAAGACTATTCAGCATCGCGTCCAATTCGTCGCGCCAATCGAACGCGGTAGTCGCAACCGTGTCTGTTGGCGTATTCGCGCTTCGAAAAAAGAATAAACGGTAAAAGTGGCATCATTTTTGCTGATTAAATTTCAAGTATTATGTATTGTTTTATTTTTTTATTTTTTTAAATTTTTTTCCTGCAAAAATATAAAAAATTTCCTAAAAATAAAAATATTTTGACCTTTTTCAAAAAATTTTTTTGGATTTTTCAATTTCGTAATATTCTAATAAATATTGAAAAATAATTATTTAAAAAATTAATAAATAATTATTGTGGACTCTAGAAACGATATAAAAAGGCTTGAAAAATTTCCATTTTTACAGTTTTTTATTTTTTATTCAAAACAATTTTCTTCCAAAATTTTGTTGTAAATTCGTGGAGGATGCGATTCATTTTCGGGATTGTTATTGTTATATTATTTGTGTCGGAATTTTATGAATGTACCACGTGTAAGTGACTATAATAAATAGGCTGATTTTTAATCTAAAATAGCCGAATTTTGATTTCTTGCCATCGCATTGGGTCGGACTGGCCCTATCCGATCCGTCCTAGCCATTCTAGCCTCCCATTTAGTTGATAGATGATCAACTAATGTTCATGTATTTATAGTAATGAAAATATGCCCGATGGTGGTGCGCGAAAACGGTATTGGCATAGATCTGCCCATAAACGTGCAATTCGTACAAGTCCGCAACAATGACACAATTACCAGCATTGTGGAGCGAATGGAATGGGAGGACATTAACACGACCCATGCCTATCTTCAATCCAAATCGTCCAAAGAAAGCCGACGTCACATTGGTCCCGACGAGAATCTGCTGAATATTTTAATGAATGCAGGCGTATGCTATGACGATAGTATCGATGAAGAGTAAATTGAATTGAAAATTTGATTGAAATTTGAATACACACACGGAAAATTTGTAATATAGTTTATTTTTAGAGAAATGCGCAAGAAATGGAATGGCGAGGGACTATATTTTTACCGTATGTTTTTCATTGATTAATAAAAATGGACCTTGGCTAAGTAATCTTGGCAAGCCAAGTTCACTCTTGGCTAGCCAAACTGACTCTTGGCCAGTCAATCTTGGCCAACTAAAGTCAATCTCGGCCAACCAAAGTCACGAATGACAAAAACAAAACATATATATCCGTTTTTAGCCAGTGACTTCTTTTACGTCCCAATTAAATTAAACATTGAAAATATGATTTTTGACCATCATTTCCCCGTGAACGTGACGCGCAGTACGACGCTGCTCATTTTTCTCTACAAGCTTCAGAAACAGCTCTATTTTTTTAACTTACATTTCGTCTGCTATCGAACCATATCGCAGATGAAGGTGACGGCCAGCGATTTCGCGAGCGCGGCACCCGCCCCCGTGATTGTACGCAAACGCTCCACGAATCTCTTCGAGCTGCTCGCGAAAGAAATGACCGGCGCGAAAAAAGTCAGCGTGGATTTTACCGACTACGTAGTTGAAAGAAATCTCAATGCTTTGCTTGGCAAATGTCGGCTGTATATTAACTTCGAGATTAAGGGCCTAGGCGATATTTATAACTAACAAGTCAAAAGGCCAGCACAGCAGGAAAATGAGCATCGAAATTTGCGAATTTTCAACGTTGACTAAAATTTTGTTACCCTTAAAATACTTATTGCTAATATCCAATATGACTATCCTATTCAAAATTTAATTCTCTATCCGATATTTTTTAAATCAAATTTCTAAGTAACTTGGGAAAAAATTTATAATTGAAACAGTAAAGTCATTCAAAAAATTTCCAAAAAATAAAAGTTGACCTTATATTTTTGACTGTAACTTTTTTCCAATTTACTTAAAGACTTGATTTTAAAGTAATTGGTAGAGAATTAAATTCTGAATCCGATAGCTTAAATTAATTTTCTTAATTATTGGTCCATAAAAAGTCGGCCAAAGTTGAAAAACGCACCTTTTTTACATATTTATTCGAGTAGAAATTGGCGAAAAATAAAACTATTTTATTAAATTAATAAACAATGTATTCGCATGTATATCGATATTTTTTTAAATTTTTTTCTTGCAAAAATTTTAAAAATTTTTTAAAGTATTTTTATAAACTTCTTTTACAAAAACTTTTATTAAATCCAAGAAATAGCCATACAAACATTGCGGACATTTCTTTTGCCAACCTAATAAATGCTGCCGGTTCTTCGGCTGGCTCCAGTGTAGTTGACGACTTTTATCATAAGGGCCTCGCGCCATTCGACGCCATATTTACTGCTTCTAAATGAAATCAAGCATTCCTTCGGTTCGCGTTGCGGTCTGTAGAAATACGGAATCAACGGGTGAGAAGTTGGGCGGAACCATACTCTTTCACCGATGTAATTCAAATGGCCTAAGAAATCACCAAACAAGCATATCACCGGCAACTGTAAGTATAAGAGTAACAATTTTTTTCATCGTCGGACTGCGCCTCTTTCAGCAGACCCATTTGCAAATGAGGACCATAGATCTTCAAAAGCGTATTGTGATACGCCGAGTCGTCGTACTTGAGTGGTGAGCTTAAAGAAAATGGATGAAAGATAAAAAAGAAAGAAAAGTATGTGATTTTCAAATTAATCAATAAACAATATGAGCGATTGGAATACACGCCCCATATCGGAAAATATTTCGAGCGGTACGTGCTCAATTTCCGCGCAAACGCGTTCGTCAATTATTATTCGAGGATTTATAACAAAACGTTTTACAATGGCGATGTGATTTATGAGACCATTTTTCAAGCCCTTCTCAATCAATTCACCAATTTGCAATTTTGTGCCTTTGTAAATAACGATAATTTTTCTTAAAAATTTCAAATAATGTTTCTAAAATATAATAATATCATTTTTAAAAATGATGTCAGGTTCAAGCTTAATTTTCTCTTTATAGTGATTTAAAAATGATTTAAAAATGACACGTCGCGCGTCTTGACCGAAGCGCGTTTACGAGTGCGTTACGTTGAACATGCAGCGCGAGGTGCTCACGAGCGTCACATTCACTTCGAATGCATTCGCCACAATTTTACGCCACGAACGGAAACCGGAATTCCTCCACGAAATTACGCAAATGCTTCGTAAAAAAGTCTGAGAGTGAATGTGAAAATATAGTTTCACATTCGACTTTTTCTTTGCCATTTCTTTTTTTTGTTTTTAAATGTGTCTGTATTTCCCTTTTCGATTTTTATGGGTTTGGTGTTTTTTGTTTTCGGACACAGTTAAACCTACATTTAGAAAATGTCGAAAACTTCAAAAAAAGAATAAAATCAGTAAAAAACATTCTTAAATTAGAATTTCCTGCCCCAGAAAACCTAAAATAAAAAAAATTTTGTGGTCCGATAGCTCGTAAGAACCCCTTTTTTTGTTTTTTTTATTTTGAAACGGTACTTTTATTTTTTCCTGGCTTTTTTTTTAATGCAAAACCATATTTTTAATTTTTCTTTTTCGAGGCCGATTTTGAAACTGTATTTTTGTTTGCTCAAATTTTGAACTGTATTTTCTTCGTTTTTTCTCATTTGCTTATCACCGCCTATACCTAAAAAATATGAAATTTTTTTCATCGGGGCGCCGAAACATGGAATGGCACGCGTTCTCGATAATTGGCAGCGAAAGACTATTCAGCATCGCGTCCAATTCGTCGCGCCAATCGAACGCGGTAGTCGCAACCGTGTCTGTTGGCGTATTCGCGCTTCGAAAAAAGAATAAACGGTAAAAGTGGCATCATTTTTGCTGATTAAATTTCAAGTATTATGTATTGTTTTATTTTTTTATTTTTTTAAATTTTTTTCCTGCAAAAATATAAAAAATTTCCTAAAAATAAAAATATTTTGACCTTTTTCAAAAAATTTTTTTGGATTTTTCAATTTCGTAATATTCTAATAAATATTGAAAAATAATTATTTAAAAAATTAATAAATAATTATTGTGGACTCTAGAAACGATATAAAAAGGCTTGAAAAATTTCCATTTTTACAGTTTTTTATTTTTTATTCAAAACAATTTTCTTCCAAAATTTTGTTGTAAATTCGTGGAGGATGCGATTCATTTTCGGGATTGTTATTGTTATATTATTTGTGTCGGAATTTTATGAATGTACCACGTGTAAGTGACTATAATAAATAGGCTGATTTTTAATCGAAATAGCCGAATTTTGATTTCTTGCCATCGCATTGGGTCGGACTGGCCCTATCCGATCCGTCCTAGCCATTCTAGCCTCCCACTTAGTTGATAGATGATCAACTAATGTTCATGTATTTATAGTAATGAAAATATGCCCGATGGTGGTGCGCGAAAACGGTATTGGCATAGATCTGCCCATAAACGTGCAATTCGTACAAGTCCGCAACAATGACACAATTACCAGCATTGTGGAGCGAATGGAATGGGAGGACATTAACACGACCCATGCCTATCTTCAATCCAAATCGTCCAAAGAAAGCCGACGTCACATTGGTCCCGACGAGAATCTGCTGAATATTTTAATGAATGCAGGCGTATGCTATGACGATAGTATCGATGAAGAGTAAATTGAATTGAAAATTTGATTGAAATTTGAATACACACACGGAAAATTTGTAATATAGTTTATTTTTAGAGAAATGCGCAAGAAATGGAATGGCGAGGGACTATATTTTTACCGTATGTTTTTCATTGATTAATAAAAATGGACCTTGGCTAAGTAATCTTGGCAAGCCAAGTTCACTCTTGGCTAGCCAAACTGACTCTTGGCCAGTCAATCTTGGCCAACTAAAGTCAATCTCGGCCAACCAAAGTCACGAATGACAAAAACAAAACATATATATCCGTTTTTAGCCAGTGACTTCTTTTACGTCCCAATTAAATTAAACATTGAAAATATGATTTTTGACCATCATTTCCCCGTGAACGTGACGCGCAGTACGACGCTGCTCATTTTTCTCTACAAGCTTCAGAAACAGCTCTATTTTTTAACTTACATTTCGTCTGCTATCGAACCATATCGCAGATGAAGGTGACGGCCAGCGATTTCGCGAGCGCGGCACCCGCCCCCGTGATTGTACGCAAACGCTCCACGAATCTCTTCGAGCTGCTCGCGAAAGAAATGACCGGCGCGAAAAAAGTCAGCGTGGATTTTACCGACTACGTAGTTGAAAGAAATCTCAATGCTTTGCTTGGCAAATGTCGGCTGTATATTAACTTCGAGATTAAGGGCCTAGGCGATATTTATAACTAACAAGTCAAAAGGCCAGCACAGCAGGAAAATGAGCATCGAAATTTGCGAATTTTCAACGTTGACTAAAATTTTGTTACCCTTAAAATACTTATTGCTAATATCCAATATGACTATCCTATTCAAAATTTAATTCTCTATCCGATATTTTTTAAATCAAATTTCTAAGTAACTTGGGAAAAAATTTATAATTGAAACAGTAAAGTCATTCAAAAAATTTCCAAAAAATAAAAGTTGACCTTATATTTTTGACTGTAACTTTTTTCCAATTTACTTAAAGACTTGATTTTAAAGTAATTGGTAGAGAATTAAATTCTGAATCCGATAGCTTAAATTAATTTTCTTAATTATTGGTCCATAAAAAGTCGGCCAAAGTTGAAAAACGCACCTTTTTTACATATTTATTCGAGTAGAAATTGGCGAAAAATAAAACTATTTTATTAAATTAATAAACAATGTATTCGCATGTATATCGATATTTTTTTAAATTTTTTTCTTGCAAAAATTTTAAAAATTTTTTAAAGTATTTTTATAAACTTCTTTTACAAAAACTTTTATTAAATCCAAGAAATAGCCATACAAACATTGCGGACATTTCTTTTGCCAACCTAATAAATGCTGCCGGTTCTTCGGCTGGCTCCAGTGTAGTTGACGACTTTTATCATAAGGGCCTCGCGCCATTCGACGCCATATTTACTGCTTCTAAATGAAATCAAGCATTCCTTCGGTTCGCGTTGCGGTCTGTAGAAATACGGAATCAACGGGTGAGAAGTTGGGCGGAACCATACTCTTTCACCGATGTAATTCAAATGGCCTAAGAAATCACCAAACAAGCATATCACCGGCAACTGTAAGTATAAGAGTAACAATTTTTTCATCGTCGGACTGCGCCTCTTTCAGCAGACCCATTTGCAAATGAGGACCATAGATCTTCAAAAGCGTATTGTGATACGCCGAGTCGTCGTACTTGAGTGGTGAGCTTAAAGAAAATGGATGAAAGATAAAAAAGAAAGAAAAGTATGTGATTTTCAAATTAATCAATAAACAATATGAGCGATTGGAATACACGCCCCATATCGGAAAATATTTCGAGCGGTACGTGCTCAATTTCCGCGCAAACGCGTTCGTCAATTATTATTCGAGGATTTATAACAAAACGTTTTACAATGGCGATGTGATTTATGAGACCATTTTTCAAGCCCTTCTCAATCAATTCACCAATTTGCAATTTTGTGCCTTTGTAAATAACGATAATTTTTCTTAAAAATTTCAAATAATGTTTCTAAAATAATATCATTTTTAAAAATGATGTCAGGTTCAAGCTTAATTTTCTCTTTATAGTGATTTAAAAATGATACCATTTTTTTCAGAAATTTTTAAAAATTTTAAAAAAATTACTTTTGAATAACTTTTGAATTTAATTTTTTCAAATTTTTTATATTGCTTTCATCATTTTTGTAAATGATGATCTTAGACTCAAGTTTCTTTTTCGAATTTCTCGTTATAGTGATTTCAAAATATTTCAAAATGATATCATTTTTGTTGATGATGTCGGGCTAAAGCTTAATTTTTTCGAATTTTCTTTTATAGTGATTCAAAATGATATTATTATTTTAAAAAAATTGGTTAACAGTAGAAATTTTAAGTCTATAAGCCTATAAGCCGCACGCTGCAGTTTGAATTTTGAACGAATTTAAATTTTTTAAATCTTTTTGGCATTTTTTTAATGCAAAACGAACCTTTTCAAGTTTATAAATTATGGGTTATGTGTATATTTTTGTGTAAATATTCAATTTACTTTTATTTTGTACACACAAAAGACATACATACACGGAAGTAAGTAAAAAACATTTACGAAAACATACATTTTTTGAGAAATAAACATTAAATGACGAAAAAAAGCTAGTCAATTATGTTGTCATACGTCCACTTTTCATAAAAAAATGAGAAAAATGCTTGCGGGCAAACCAAATATGCGGAAAAAAGTAAAGTCTTGCTGGTATACAAGTTGCGGTAGTGTATTATACAATAGAAAGGTTTAGGCCAGACTCGGTCTCACCCGTTTCGGGGGGGGTGACCCAGTCTGGCTCGACTCAGTCCCGTTGAAATATTTTTAGATGATCCGGCTAATCCGACTTATTTTTGTTTAAATCGGTCAGGTACGGCCAGGCCGCTAGTTAAAAATTGCCGGCCCTGCACATCTCTAATGTATAGATAACATGTCTGCAACGGTTAGCTGGAGATGAGCGGTTTCGCCGCAACCTTTTACTAGTATCCGGTTCCGAAATGTTCCGTCTTGAAATATTCCGTCTCGAAATATTCCGTCTCGAGATGTCCTGTCTCGAGATGTTCCATAACTGGAGAGGCAGATTCAAAATTGAGTTACTCAGTAGGGGGACAAAACTCGTTTTTGCCACTCAAATCCCCCCCTCCTCTTCTTATGGTGAAAAAATTGTTAAGAATGCAATTCTTTTCATATTTTTAAAGATTTTTTATGAGTGTTTTGCGTGTCATGGGACCTGCGATTTCACATCATTTTCATACACATATTCATCACACACACACACACACGTATGCTGTATGTTTGTGCATTCAAAATCGTCCAAAATTACCCAAAAAAATCACACGGACAAATCACGTGTGTGATAAAAAAAGAAAAATTTGTCTTTCTTTAAAACATATTTTCAAAATCACACATAAATGACATTTTAAAGGGGAAAAAACTTGAAATTTTTCAATTTAATTTAATTTTTTACTTAAATTTTTTTATTGAAACTTTTCGCTAATGCATTTATCGCTAATTTTTGCGTGTATTATAATTTATTGATATCAAAATACAATATTGTACCGTATTGATATCAAAATACAATATTGTAATGTAATGTACTGATATTTAAATACAATATTGTACCATATTGACATTTAAATACATTATATATTGATATCTAAATACAATATTTTTACTATACGTAAACAATAATTATGTATTGTATATGAGAGAGATGCGTCGGAAATATAGTCATTATTGTATGTTGCCGGAGACAATAGTATTTTTTATCTCCGATTTTTCACCTACAGTGATCACTGTATTTCCGACGCATCCCATTTGTCTTTTTTATCTTTTTGAAAAATTATTGCGATATACTTTATGTTATGTATGCGTTTTGATACGATACGCATATGGATCTTGTAAAATTGATACGATACTCAAATGTGTTTGTAAAATAGATACGATACGCATAAGAAATGCGTCGAAAATAATCATTATTATAATTCGAAAATGAAAATACTATTGTCTCTGACTTTTTTTGACAGAGAAGTCAGAAACAATTCCATTTTTCATCTCCGATTTCCGGTATAATGACTGTATTTTTGGCGCATCCCTAATACGCATATGTATTTACGGGGGAAATACGATATATAATGTAAAAATGTAAAAATTCTTCGTTTTTAGCATTTTTAGCCAAGTAAAAAAAATGCAATTTGCCTCGCTCTTTTTTTATCGAAAAAAATGTGTTTTGCAGAGAAGACTAATGTCTTATTTCGTTAGCCCTTATTGATTGTGTTTTGCGACATACATAAATGTGTATGCATGTGTATTGGCTTGGAGAAAATATGTGTATGTATATGTATTTGTGTGTGTATTGGTGTTGTGTGTTGTGTGTGTGTATAGCTGGCTTCAACAACAATTTTTCTTATTTCTATTTTGTCTATTTGTCAATTACGCGGCGTGTCTTGTGACGCATTTTAGAAGCGAGCCGGATTGCAAAATAGAGAAAGAAATGCGGGAGAAAGGGATAGAGAGAAAAAAGAATATGTAGGAAAAAAAAGAGAGAAAGAAGAAGAAAGGAAGAGAAAGATACATAGAGAGAGAATAGAGAAAAAAGGAAGAGAGAAAAGAAAAAGAGAAGAGGAAAATAAAGAGAGAGAATGAAAAAGTGGATAAGAAAAAGCACCAAAATGAATCGGCTAATATTTGGATGAAAGAACAAAATTGTTGTATACTAGAATTAGAAGCTTTGTTGAATGAAGTTAAGAATAAGTATTATAGAGAGATATGTGATACGAGAACTTTGAGTGCTTGAAAGAATATTAAATGAGACTGAGAGTTCTGAGTTTTTTAATCTCCATATCTTCCCCCTCCCTCTGCACCCTTTTCCCCCTTTTCGTCATAATTCGCCCAGCTGGTCTGGTGGCCGTATGCATGCATGAAAAGTATTGCATGGCTGTCGTGTACGTTTTTGCCTTTATTATTTAACAAATTCCTTTTTAATTCCTTTCGTTTTGTTGTTGTTTTCGTGAAAAGAATTCGAATAAAATGTATTCCTATATATTCCTATACACATTTCTATACATATTTCTCTCTCCATTTTTTCTCATAGTTTCAAGAGTTGTTGGTACGCAAGCACCAGACTCATTTTATGTTGTATAATTGATTCATTTTTCATCAATTTGCGGCACAAAATCCCAATCTAAATTTCTGCCCTTTTTCTCACTCTCCCTGTCGACTATTCTGTTATCAACTCACGGCCTCTTCATTCCTCTCTCGCCCATCCCGCCAATTCGTCCTCACTCTCCTCATGCTCTACTCTCCCTTTCATCTCTTTCCCACTCTGCCCCTCCTTCCAAACATCAATCAATTGGTTTTTTACTCGATTATATTTGCATGAATTCGTTTCATTTTGCGTCATTCGACCAATCCGCTTTTTATGACTCCTTCCTCACTCTTCTCATCGACTATTCTATCATCAACTCACGGCCTCTCTACCCCGTCAGCTTTGTATCATCGAGCATGAATGAATTTTCGTCGTCGTCGGATCAGCTAATGATTTATTGATATTTTTTATTTTCTATTTCTAAACAACCAACTATTCTCTCACTTCTCATTTCTCTCTTTTTTACTGCCTTTTCTCCATTTTCTCCCTTTTTCCCTTTACTTTTCACTTCTTTTTAATGGGATGAACACGAAAAGTTTTTCGTGTTCATAAAAACAATAACATTTTGAAATATTTTTGTCGAAAATTCCGTGCCCAGTCTAGTAATTTTTATTTTTCTTTTTCTCTTTTTTCTTTTTAATAAAAAAATTCTTTTCTTTTCTTTTCGTTCCTCCTTTCTTTTTTCAATTCCTTTCCAATCTTTGCTCCCTTCACTCTTCCTCCTCCCCCTATAATTCCTTTTTCCTTTTCATTCGTCATTTTTATGTTTTTTCATAAAACTATAAAAGCAAGCAATTAAATCGAAAAGAATTTTCCGCGAAAAGAGCCCCCTTACCCCGTCTTATCTAAGTCCTCTCCCAATCCAATCCCTTCCCTCTTCACTTCCTCCCTCCTTTTCTCTTCTCTCTTTTCCGTAAAAGACTTTCTTTTCCTCTTCACATCTAAGCATCTTGCCAATCCAATCTCCTTTCACTCCCTCTCTTTAGCTCCCCCTCCCCTCCTTTCCCCCTTCTCAGCTAAGTCCCCACCCAATTCAACCCCTCCCTCTTCCCCCTCCTCTTCCTCTTTCTCTCATTTGCCACCGAAAAATTCCTTTCCTGGTTGTTGTCAAGATTATTAAGAGCTACTTTTTTTCCACTACATATTTCTCGCTAACCAAAAGGCAAAGAATTTTTATTTACATATTTTTCTTTCTTCCGCATTTCTTCAAACGGAAAATCTCTTCCGTTTATATAACTAGGTTTCAACTTTTTTTTGTTCGAATAAATTTTGAAAATTTTTTTGTTTTGAAAATTTTACCACGGAAAATGCGTACACCGCATGTCTACTGTAATTTTATCGCTGTATACTGTGATCTTGTTTTTGGTATTATCACCGATCTATTTTTTGGTCTTCTCTTCTCTTCTCTTCTCTTCTCTTCTCTTCTCTTCTCTTCTCTTCTCTTCTCTTCTCTTCTCTTCTCTTCTCTTCTCTTCTCTTCTCTTCTCTTCTCTTCTCTTCTCTTCTCTTCTCTTCTCTTCTCTTCTCTTCTCTTCTCTTCTCTTCTCTTCTCTTCTCTTCTCTTCTCTTCTCTTCTCTTCTCTTCTCTTCTCTTCTCTTCTCTTCTCTTCTCTTCTCTTCTCTTCTCTTCTCTTCTCTTCTCTTCTCTTCTCTTCTCTTCTCTTCTCTTCTCTTCTCTTCTCTTCTCTTCTCTTCTCTTCTCTTCTCTTCTCTTCTCTTCTCTTCTCTTCTCTTCTCTTCTCTTCTCTTCTCTTCTCTTCTCTTCTCTTCTCTTCTCTTCTCTTCTCTTCTCTTCTCTTCTCTTCTCTTCTCTTCTCTTCTCTTCTCTTCTCTTCTCTTCTCTTCTCTTCTCTTCTCTTCTCTTCTCTTCTCTTCTCTTCTCTTCTCTTCTCTTCTCTTCTCTTCTCTTCTCTTCTCTTCTCTTCTCTTCTCTTCTCTTCTCTTCTCTTCTCTTCTCTTCTCTTCTCTTCTCTTCTCTTCTCTTCTCTTCTCTTCTCTTCTCTTCTCTTCTCTTCTCTTCTCTTCTCTTCTCTTCTCTTCTCTTCTCTTCTCTTCTCTTCTCTTCTCTTCTCTTCTCTTCTCTTCTCTTCTCTTCTCTTCTCTTCTCTTCTCTTCTCTTCTCTTCTCTTCTCTTCTCTTCTCTTCTCTTCTCTTCTCTTCTCTTCTCTTCTCTTCTCTTCTCTTCTCTTCTCTTCTCTTCTCTTCTCTTCTCTTCTCTTCTCTTCTCTTCTCTTCTCTTCTCTTCTCTTCTCTTCTCTTCTCTTCTCTTCTCTTCTCTTCTCTTCTCTTCTCTTCTCTTCTCTTCTCTTCTCTTCTCTTCTCTTCTCTTCTCTTCTCTTCTCTTCTCTTCTCTTCTCTTCTCTTCTCTTCTCTTCTCTTCTCTTCTCTTCTCTTCTCTTCTCTTCTCTTCTCTTCTCTTCTCTTCTCTTCTCTTCTCTTCTCTTCTCTTCTCTTCTCTTCTCTTCTCTTCTCTTCTCTTCTCTTCTCTTCTCTTCTCTTCTCTTCTCTTCTCTTCTCTTCTCTTCTCTTCTCTTCTCTTCTCTTCTCTTCTCTTCTCTTCTCTTCTCTTCTCTTCTCTTCTCTTCTCTTCTCTTCTCTTCTCTTCTCTTCTCTTCTCTTCTCTTCTCTTCTCTTCTCTTCTCTTCTCTTCTCTTCTCTTCTCTTCTCTTCTCTTCTCTTCTCTTCTCTTCTCTTCTCTTCTCTTCTCTTCTCTTCTCTTCTCTTCTCTTCTCTTCTCTTCTCTTCTCTTCTCTTCTCTTCTCTTCTCTTCTCTTCTCTTCTCTTCTCTTCTCTTCTCTTCTCTTCTCTTCTCTTCTCTTCTCTTCTCTTCTCTTCTCTTCTCTTCTCTTCTCTTCTCTTCTCTTCTCTTCTCTTCTCTTCTCTTCTCTTCTCTTCTCTTCTCTTCTCTTCTCTTCTCTTCTCTTCTCTTCTCTTCTCTTCTCTTCTCTTCTCTTCTCTTCTCTTCTCTTCTCTTCTCTTCTCTTCTCTTCTCTTCTTTCTTTCTCCTATTTTATGTGTTATTGTTTTCGATTTTTTGAAGAGCAGTTTTTTGTTTGCTTTTGCATTTTTTTCTCTCGAAGTATCGAAAAATTTTGAATGCAAATAGTCCTCGGCTTCCTCCGAATTATTTTTTTCCATCAATTTTTCGCATTTTTTCACACAATCTATTTCTATCATTTCATTTTTATATCATTCTATTAGTTATTAAAGCATTTCAATTTAATTGATACTGATATCAATCAATTATTGATTTTTCAAATTCATTCTTCTTAATCTCATTTATTTTAACCGTAAAATTATATTTATATCAATAATACTGCTGCGGTTCAATTTTGATTAATATTGATATCAATTAATTATTGATTGCAAATGATATTTTTCAAATTATCATTTATTTTCAAAAGCTTTTTTCCATTTTTGATGTCAAATTTATTTAAATTTGAATTTTAAATGAGAAAAATTTGTTATTTACTCTAATTTCGCGTGTATAAGGTCGGATGTTTTGAACCAAATTTAAATTGGCGCCAATGAGTTCATTCTGTTGTATTGAACCCAAGCGAGTCCAAATTTTGTGCCCACGAGACAAAGGCAGGCTCAAAATTTAAACCCCAACGGATCCGGTACAACAAAATGAACTTATTGGCGCGAATTTAAATTTGGCTCAAAACACCCGGCCTTATACACGCGAAATTAGGGTAATAATTTCTAAACACCGAAAATTAATATCAGACTATAATAATATCAGTTTTGCAAATTGATTGATATCATCTTTTCCATTGACAATGAAAATAAAAAAAATTTATTTTCAACTTTTTTCGGACAAAGCGTAACAGATTTTGTTCATATAAAAATAGTTTTTTTTGAGAATTGATATCAATTAACATTATTCGTAATGACATGACATAGCTTGAATAAAATGAAATGGGATTTTTTTGAAAAGCGAAATAAATAAAAATTCTTTTTCATTGACTTGAAAGTGTAAAAAAATTATTGAATTTCATATTGCTAATGCAAATTTAATATCATTTTATAGATGAAATATCACCGAGTTAACAAATAATAAAAAAAATTTTTTAAAGTTATATTTGATTCTAACATTTACCTATAATAAAAATATATATTTTTTAAAATTAATTTACGGAATTTTTGCAGCAAATTATAATTCGTTGGTCTGAAGAAATAATTTTTTAATCGATTTCAATTCGAAAATTACGTGCGAAATGATGTCATTTTTGTTGAGGGAAAATATTTTTTTATTCGAAATTTACCGCCAAACGGAAAGAAAGAAAACGAAAAAATTAAAAGAAAAAAGAGAAAAAATGAGAAAAGAAAAAATAAAAAGAATGAAAAAAAAGAAAAAAGAGAAATGAAAAAATGTACAGAAAATGCTAAGCGAAAATGCAATAAAAAACACAAAAACACAAAAATGTGCGTCCGAACACATAACTGTACTCATTTGTATATTTTTTCTGCAAACACATATACACAACTACATAATTGTTAGAAGAACGTAAAAATACAAAGCGAAAAAACGTGAAAAAAACTCGGAAAATTTAAATGAAAGCATGCGTGTTTTACGTGAAATTCACGCGCAACGCGTTCTAGGAAATGAATGCAATTTTCGCGTACGTGTATGTGTTGCATTTTTTGTGCTTTAAAACGCAGCATATTAATCGCGTTGCGTTTTTTCTGATCTTTTAAACTAAACACACCAAAAAAAGTTTTTCGACAAAATTAAATGCATTTCGATGTATTTTTGTAGAAAGACTTTTTGAAATGAGAATTTCTCTCATTTTTGTTGTAATTTGTTCTTAATTTTCTTAATTATTTAAAAAATAAATTTAAAAAATTTTTTTAAAAATCATTTTAGCATTTTTCTAATCATTCAGCATTAATTTGAAAGCATTTTTTCCATTTTATATTTAAACCGTTGGCTAAATTAATAATTGCATAATTATATATTAATTATATATATATAGACGGATTTGTTATGGTAATTTCTTAAAATTTGCATATCATAACTGTATTTATGTTACGGACAAATATTAACCTGTACATTAATCAATAATATTTAAGTGGACTAAAAAAAGCAATTAATTAAAAAGTTTTTAATAGGCTAATATCATATCAATTTTATATTTACTGGCCGGATTTATATTTTTTGGGCGATGTGGACAAAACGGGACGGGACAAAGGGGGATGGAACAGAACGAGATGACGATGCTTATCTTAAGCTTAAAAGCTTAAAAGACTAAAAGCGCTGGCCGCGAAAAACGCGTCAAACAAAAATAGGTATAAAAAAGTGCGTACACATTCGAACGATTTTCGAGCATTTTTTTTTCGTTCGCTTAAATGGAAGGTGCGTTTTTTTACAGTTGAATAAGCCCGTATGCATCGTCGACCGGCACCGTAATATCGTATAATAGAATGAGTATTAAGAATACAAATTACGAAGCTATGTGTTCAAAACGTACTCAAAACGTACGTGTGTGGAGTACACAAACACACAACCGACACACACAAACACACAACACACATGAAATGAAATCGGCCAAAAAAATGAAAACATTCGAAAAATACACAAGTTGATTATACACAAGTCTTTTAGTATTGTTTTCAAAATTTAAATACAAAACAAAGATTTCAAATTTCTTTTTTTATTTCACTGTATTACAAAATCGAATTGAATTCGCTACTTTTTCGCTGAGTCGTTTTCTTATCGCTTCGCATCGATTCAAAATGTTTTTTTTTAATTTTATTTTGTTTTTATCATTAAAAATTAATTAACTTTTGTGTTGTACCCATTTTCTGCCCGAATTCGTATAATAAATTTGGAGGGAGGGAGGCATAGCATCAATGAAAGATAGAAGAGGGGGAAAAACGAAAGCGAGAGAGAGAGAAATTTAAATTGGCGCCAATTATTTCATTTTGTATATAATCTGATTTGGATATAATCTGAATGACTTGGCACCAATTTAAATTTGGCTCAAAATATCCGGGCTTATCCACACGAAATTAAATTCACAGGAAAATAATATGTGCAAGGACTTTTTGGTCACCTCGTATACCTAATGATCATTTTGTCCATTGTATCCTCAACTCCCGTCCACGATTCTCAATTCAATTTTTCAATATACAATACATAAATTACTATAATATATTTAATTTCGACACATTTTGCCAAACAAACGAACAAATTAAATATTTCTCAAATCTTCGAAAAATTGAATCGATTAATCCGTCAATTAAAATCGATCGATATTTATCCGCTATTATCGTCAAAAACGCTCGAACTTTCCCCAAATTTTTTTGACGAAAAATTTTTTTCTTCACATTTGAACGAGAAATTTGGGGAATTTTGAATGATTCACCTGATCAGTCGACAATAATGATCATTATCATTATCATTATTATCATTATCATTATCATTATCATTATCATTATCATTATCATTATCATTATCATTATCATTATCATTATCATTATCATTATCATTATCATTATCATTATCATTATCATTATCATTATCATCCTTTCGCATTTTCGTCATTGTTTGTGGAATAGCGAAAAAAAATGAAAGGCGAAATTTAAATTTCATAACACTTTTTTTGAATTCTTCGAAAGTTGAAACCTACCGTATTTTTCTATCCCTATATTAGTGATGTGCTAGGTACACATGTTCGAGTCGGAAAAATCGGGTAATCCGGCGTTTTTTTTCAAAGTTCCTGTTCGCATATTATGTTACATTTTTCTTTGTTATTCTTTACTACTTCACGTCAGTGCCTTTTTATGCCTTTTTTTATTTTATGTTGGTTCGAGTTGAAAATTACTTAACCGGCACATAACTAACGCATATGTACTTATTGTGGCAAAAAAAGACCAAATTTGCCGGGCCCGGATCGATCGTGGCTCGGTTTGACCTGAAATGATCTTGGCTCGTTCCAACCCGAATCGATCGTGGCTCGGTTTGACCCGAAATAATCTTGGCTCAGTCCGAATCGAATCTCGGTCCGACCAGGCCCGATCCGAAATAACTCCGACCTGATCAGTTTTTCGGCCTTGTCCCTTCTGGTGGGAGTTGAAAATTGCCGGAATCGGCACATCTCTAATACACATGCACATATAAACAAGAGAAAGGGGCAATTTTACACCGGGTCTTCAACGAGAACCCTGAATATATCTAGCATGTAATAATAATATATGTACATAAATTTGTATGTAAGTATAACACTTTCAAATGTATTTTCTTCATTTTGTATTTTGCTCAATTTCTAAATGGGAAAAATCGGTGACAATTTACGTCAAAGAGCGATGAAAAGATTTATTTTATTTTTTTGTTTATTTTCCCAATCAATTTTTTCTTTTTATATTTTTGTGTGTAATTCGATTTTTGCGATTAGAAATCTTTCACAAAAAAATGGTTGTGTATATTTTTGTGTATTTGTATTTTTTTCTGAATAGCCATAATATACAGCTGTGTAAATATACGAAACATATATTAATGTATATTAAACGTAATAACAGGCGCACCGACATTTGCGCCTGCGATATTTGCGCATTTTTCAACGTTGACTAAC
Organism: Bradynema listronoti; assembly: GCA_024678965.1. Lineage (NCBI taxonomy): Eukaryota > Metazoa > Nematoda > Chromadorea > Rhabditida > Allantonematidae > Bradynema > Bradynema listronoti. The sequence goes on from JANLNO010000009.1 coordinate 777,886, forward strand.
TTTTTGAGGATCATAAAGCTATATTTCAGAAAGTTAATTTATTTTACTCGATTCAGAATATAATCCTTTATTGATTACTTTTTGATTCAAATTCCTAACTATTTTGGAAAAAAGTTACAGTTGAAAAAGTAAAGTCAATTTCTATTTTTTGAAATTTTTTTAATTGCTTTTACTATTTTAATTGTAAATTTTTGTTTGAATTTTATGTGTGCGTATTATTTGTATGATTTGTGTGTTTTATACTAATCATCGACGAACGGGGCGTATATTTATAGTCACTGGGGGGGGGAGGGATTAATCCGCTAGAAGTTAAATTCTCGATTATCAGGGCGAAAAAAAGTGAAAGATTAAACGTGAAAAATGGAAAATAAAAAAATGCAAAGTGAAAAAATGCAATGTAAAAAATGCAAAAAATTTTAATGGCGTATATGTTGTATTGAGATCGGCCAGCCTGGAAATGAACTTTCCTTGTGAGGACGAATTGTTATTGGTGATCAGCAATGTTGTGACCTAGCTCTGGGTTACTCCGGAGCCACAGCCGCCAGCGGCTTCGTTAGCTTTTTTCAAAAAAATCCGGAGCCACGAAAAAGCCAGATGACTTCATAAATTAACTACTAATGGCTCCAGATGACTCCAAATGGCTCCAAATGACTGCGGAACCATTTATGGAGCCGAAGCCACTTATTGAGTTAAGTCACATCACTGGTGATCAATGATGGGTAAGTGGCTCGGTAATAGCTCGCAATCAAACGAGTTAAATGCCAAAAAAAATCTGATTTTTTTGACTCAATTTTGTCGAATTTGGCTCAAAGAATGAGCCATTTGCCTAATTTGCCCCGCGAAGCAAACCACTCTATTGAGTCATTTAGCCATCACGTGTGATTGGTGATGCGAAATTTCGGGACGGATAAGGTGAAAATAACTTAACTTAACGTTGGTCTAAAGCCAACAAGGCCTCTAATGGCTAAGGTTAAGCCTAAAAAAATTCAACCTAAATTTTATGTCCTATTCCGAAATTTTCTTTCCGAAATGTTCCAGGACCTTTTCTTTGAGGGGGAGGTGAAGGGGGAGGGGGATTTTGGGAATTTTACCATTATGTGAAAATATAATGAAAAATATGGAGGGATTAGAGAAAAATGCAAAATATTTTGGGATCAATTTTTTATTTTTCGCGTGTATGACACAAAATGCTCACGTGCCCAAATTTTTTTTCATTCATCAATTTGTGCACATTTTATATATATTTTTGGGTGTATGAAGTGAAAACACACACGAAGATATACAAATATGATATATTACAGATAGATATATTTATCAAACAGACAAGCATACAAATATAAATGCGTATGTTTTTTTGTGATTCATTCAGACAAAATAGATAAAATATACATATACATATAGACACATATGTAAATGTATAGGAGAAAATGCGGGCTGTAAAATTGGAAGTGAATTGAAAGAATTTATACGCATATGTTTGAATGGGTAGATACACAGACGAGCATACGTAAATCAGGATGGATAACTCACAAATAGTCATACAAACATGTGATAGATAAACATGGAGAGATATACACGAAAAAAGGATAGACAAAACATAAACAGACAGACACACATAATACACACAAAAATGGGAATATTTTAGCGGTAAAAAGGTAGAATTTGACAGTAAAAAATGCACATGAATATCCATGTTTTAAGCGAATAGACACACATTATGTATACAGAAGTTGGAAATGTGACGGGCTCCAAAATCGGATGATAAATTGAGAATTTCGCTGGAGTTGAAAAAAAGTACTCTAATTTTTGTGTATAAGCTAGACTGATGTATAAGCCCGAATCTTGGCGAAATGCAAAAAAGTACCCTAATTTCGCGTTTATAAGACAGTGTGTTTTGAGCCAAATTTGAATTGGGCCAATGAGTTCATTCCGTTATATCGGATCCGTTGGAATCCAAATTTTGTGCCCACTTTTATAAAACTGAAACGAAGGCGGGCACAAAATTTGGACCCCAACGGATCTGATACAACAAAATGAACTCCAATTGGCGCCAATTTAAATTTGGCTCAAAACCCCCGCGGGTGAATGAGTCCCTTAGAAACAAATCCCTTATGAAATGAAAGATGTGGATGAAAAATTGCAAAAAATGAAACAAAATATACATTTTTAAGAAATTTTTCAAAAAAAAATTTAAATTTAAATTTAAAAAATTAAAATTTTTTTAAATTCAAAATGAGTTTTTTGTATAAGCCCTGGCTTATATACACAAAAACTTAGGGTAATTTATAATTTCCGATTTCATTTCATTTCCCTCCACCCATTTGTTCAGCCGTGACGAGCACACACACATAAGCACACGCACAGACATTTACCACACATACAAATATGTGTTACATACATTGCAAACTTACACATACACAACAACACATAAATATTTGTGTTTCTAATTATTTACAGACATACATGTACGCGAAACACGGCTGTAAAAAATGTTTTTCAGAAAAATTTGATAGACAAAAACACGAGACACAAACATCATCATCATCATCACTGAGATGTTTAAATGTGTACTTTGCGCATGTGCTTATATATGTGTGTGCGTCGCGTTTGTATATGTGTATGTTGTGTATTTTGTTGTTTTTCTTTTCGCCGCGGCTGCCGCCTTACACCTCAAAAATGATGACAAAACTTATCGACTAAAAAATACATGTGATACACAACTATACAACTATACATACAGACTCACACACACACACACACACACACACTCACACATACATACAACAGAAATTGAGAGAGAGAGAGAAATAGAGGGAGAGAGAGAGACGTAGAGACACATCGAGCGAAATGTGTTATTACATCGACACACATACACAATAATAATTATAGAAAAAAATGGAAGGCATTGTGACTGGGCAAACGAGACCTTTCCTCCATTAAAAAGTTTTCAATTTTCACTATAATTTTTTTTTATTATCGAAAACCGACGTTTAAAGAAATTAGTCATTTTTGGCTGGCTGTTTTTGAAATTAAAAAATTATTCCTTTAATTGCCCCTCTTTAAAAAAGTTCCACGATTGAGCTAACTGGGCTAATAATTTTCAAAGGTCCAAGCTAGGAGATTTATTTATGAAAAAATATTTCACGAATATTGGAAATTTTGGGTTCGTTTATAATTATTTTATTTATTATTTTTTATATCGGAATCAATCTTTTATACAACATATTTACACTTCGCATGTAGAAGAGAAAATTTTGCACAAAATGATTTTGATTCAGAATCCAAAAACATTCATTAGGATCCATTTTATATGCCAAAAACCGAGAGGCTTAGCTTTCAATAATTGTCATGACGGAGTCATAAGAATAAATGCTAAGTGTTTGACCAGTGTCCGTAAAGCTTAGTCGTTTAGGCTTTGCTTGCGCGTTCAGATTCTGTCACGTAAGATGCCTTTTCCATATACACAACAATAATTTTCGACAAATGTAAATTTCTCAATTTTTCTAATTTACATTTTACACTTTTTTTATGCGATAATAATGAAGTACATATAATGTGACTAAATTATGACCGCTTTCCAATGATAGAAATGATAGGAACAAAATTTTCTTTCGCCATTTATGCGTCGAATTTCGAAGTGCTTGCGTGAGACTTTTTTCCGCGTTCTTTGATCGATTTTAATTGATATTTTCATTCAAATTTTGGAAAAAAATAATATATTCTATAATTCTCCCCAACCCCTCAATTAACTATCATATCATTAATAATACAATTGGTTATCAATGCTTATTATTATATCATTGATTCATTGATATTTTTCAATTTTTTTGCTATAATTTTTACGTTTTTTAAATTGACTACCGTAATTTTTTGAAAAAGTGGTTAATGATTTAAATTTACGGTTTTATTGGCAAAATGTTTTTTTGTGATTGTAAAAAATTTTTCAAAAAATGATGACATTTTTTTTCCATTATTTCATTTAGCGATAAGATTTTGATTTTGGGCCACTTTTTTTCATTTTTGTCTCTCAAATTCAAATGATGGAATCTTTTTAGAAAATGAGGGTATTTATAAAAACTTTTTTTGCATAAAAATGGCTTCTTAGTAAAAAAAGAAGAAAAATAGTGTATTAATTTCAGAGCTTCATGTATTGACTTCCTTTTCTAGTTACAAGTCATAGACAATTGGGAATCAAACTAGCTATTAAAAAATAATAAATAATTAACTGCTTCTTTTCTAGTGCTTATATATCAAAAGAAATACCTCATTTTAACATTTTTTTTATACTAGTTTGATACTAAATTTTTTTAGAGGAGAAATGAGGAAGGAGGAGTCATTAGTAGTACCAAAATAATAATGGTGTAGATTTCGAAATTCTTAAAAACATATTTGAAAGCAATTTTTTCCAATTTTTCTATGTTTTGACCTATCTTCTTTCGCTCGTATTTCCTCTTCCCTTATTTTTTTTATCATTTCGTTGTTGATTTATTATAGAAACGAATTATTGACTTTGATTTTCTAGAACTTTTCCTTGATTTTTTTAATTTTTGCCTTTATTTAGAATAGATTTGAGAAATGATTTTGGCAGTTTTTAATTTAATAAATTTTTCCCATTTTTATTACATTTTTCCATTTTTTTAATAATAATATTTCATTTTTTCGAATTTTACGATTAATTTTCGTGCATATTTAATGCCATTTCATTTTTGCATTAATTTTATATTAATAATGTGTTTTATAGTTTCTGTATTACTCTCGCTTAAATGGAGAATCAGCCTCAGCAACAGCAGCAATCCGCGTTATGCCGCTCGGGCTGTGGATTCTACGGTTCCGCCGTCACTGAAGGACTTTGCTCAAAATGCTTTAAGGATAATATCAAACAGACACAGGACGCCATGCAGCGCGTGGGACAGAACTCAAGTGAGTTATTTTTTGGGCTACTCTTATACACACAATCTCTAACCACTTCTTAAACGAACTCTATCCCTTAAATGACTTTGGATTAGGCGTTATATGGCTATTAAATGACTTCCAAATTCAAAGTTTGGCTTGGGCTTTGAAAGGTAAGTTGACTCTAACTTAATAGTTATAAATGTATAAATATACGGCCGAATATTTCAAGACTATGACTTTAGCTAGCTAAATCCCTTCATATGTTGATATTAACCTTTGACGTTATCATTGTCATTTTTTGATTGATTTAAAAATGAATTGATTTATTTTTTAGTGATAGCAACATTTTCATATGCTATTATAATTTTTTTCCAGATTCAACATCCATGCAGGTGATGAGCGGTGCGTCCACGTCGTCGGGAATGGAAGGCATGCCGACCGGCGTGTCTTCGGCTGTTGTCGCTACGATGGCGGCCGCCATTGACGCCGCCGTGACGACGCCCGACAACAACGCATCAGCGGCCGGGGGAACCGCCGAAAAGATGCATCACAAGCCGCTGGACTTAACGACAAACCCGTCGGACTCCGCCATGGACTTGACGACGGCTCGCGACTTCTCGTCCGCCAGTCTTTCCAACTCAAGGTTGGCATTTAATTGAAATCAGTCAGAAAAAGGACATAGTATTATATCATGCTACAGAAAAACACTTTGGGATGGACTTTTTTCTTTTAAATCTTCGATTTATTATTCCCCTAATCTTTTATCGTTTGCCTTTAATTCGATTGTTCTCAAAAGAACTCTCATTAATCAGCATTTAGTCTATTTGATATTCTACCTTTATGTTATTTATTAGGTGAGTTTCAGGGCAGTGAAATGTAACGAGGACATTTTTTTAGAGATGATCTATTGTATAAGCTTTTTCTTTACTTTCTCAAAATTATACCTCTTTGCCTTTTAACTTAAAAGCCTCTTGACTCTTTGCTTCTTAATTTATGAGGAAAAGAGTTTTAGGTCTTGCCCATTAAATCTCTTAAATTAGGAAACAAAAAGATAAAGAGACCCTTTTCTTGCCCCCCTCCTTCCACTCTTAACCGGACCCTTTCCTTGCTTCACTCTTAACCGAAAGCTCTTATTCCGCTTACTTTTCGTTTTTGAGGCGAACATTAGAAAAATATTTTGAGTAAACGTTTTTTCCGCCTTCTCTTTATCGAACGGACTATTTTCACTCCCGATTATCTATCTAATCTACGAGAACTGCCACGTAATAATCGCACAATTGAGTCGGTCATTCATTCGCTGTGTGCTTATCTAATTCTTCTTTTTTTTTCAGCTCCTCGTCCAGTTTCCTCGATGCAGCGACCACTTCGACCGGCGGCGGTCCGCCGCCGACGAAAAGGCCAATCGTTGTCACACGTGCAAAAAACGGGTGGGATTGACTGGTACGTGGCCAATTTTATTTCATTTCACTCTTCTTTTTTTGTGTGATAACATTCCTTTCACCATTTTTATTTTTTTTTATATATCATTCTCTATTTTTCCATTTGATTTCTGAACTATGAACATTAATTGAGCAATTGAGCAAAAAAAAAGAAAAAAAAACGAAGTTTTTGCGTGTATTAGTTTCACGATTCTCATTCATGACATCGCTAGGAAAAATTTTGTCACGAGGCTTATTATAAATCAATAGGTACCGAATATAATTAATAAGAAGCGTGGGGATAACTCTAGGGAGTTCTCTAGGGCTTTCGTATATCAATAGTGACGTGCCGGACCCTATATTTCAAACCAGACCATACATGGACAGAGGGATTTGGCCCCTTCCCCTTCATTGTAAAATCTTTTTTTTTGAGGGGGCCGGAGGTAATGCTTTGGAGAGAGAAGGGGGGGTTTGAACGAAGTTGAACCCCCTCTCCTCCGCTCATCTATGAACCAGGCCCAAACCCGACCCCGAGTCTGGAAAACTGACCCCCGGACTCGAATATCTGGCACGTCACTAGTGATACATGAAAGCCCCAGAGAGCTCTTTCTTTATTTCCCTTTAGAAATGATATTAAGGATGATATAAAAGGAGTATTCCTAAATATTTCCTTATTATCATATATTCATTCATTCATTCAATTCATTATTGATTAGCTCCGTCGTTATTCATTTTCATTAATCATCAATTATTTTAATTTTTTTCGCTTCAGGTTTCCCTTGCCGTTGCGGCGGAATTTTCTGCGGCGACCATCGCTATGATACGGCGCACGAATGCAATTTTGATTATAAGACAATGGAGCGTGAAGAAATCCGCAAGAACAATCCGATGATCGTCTCGGAGAAGATTCAGCGAATCTAAGAAAAGAAACAATCTACACACATACACAACACACAAGCACATACGCATAGACATACACATACATATACATTCTCGGCTCGCTTTGTGTATATGTGTGTGTGCGTCTGTATGTGTGTGAATACTGACTGGCGTTGAGTGCGCATTGGAGTTACTGATCCGTTCATTTTTCTCTTCTCCCCTTTTTCTCGGAAAAAACATTTTTTATTTGGCTCCTTTTTTTTATAAAAAAAATTACTATTTTTCTTCATCAATTCAAATGGTCCCCCGAAATCTTGTAACAATATGTAAAAAAAATGCGGATGTTTCTTTTCTTTGATGCAATCATATAAAACGATATTTTGTTTCTTTTAAAAATGACTGATTTTACTTCCATTTAAAGGAATAAGACCGGTGCTGGGATTTGACTCCTTAAGAGACTCAGACTCCCTGAATGACTCCGAGGGGTCAATGAGTCATTTAGGGTATTGTAATGATTGTTAATGGCTCTCTAAATGATTCCGGAGGGTTGATAAGTCATTTAGGATGTTGTAATGATTGTTAATGGCTCCCTAAATGACTTTGGAGAGTCAATGTGTCATCTAGAATGTCGTAACGGTTTCTAAATGTTTTTCGAATGAATCCCAATTCCCAAATTTGAAAGAAAGCTTTTTGAAACATACCTTCTAAAACTCGAAGTCAAATCACAGCATTGAATAAGACTAAAATCAAATTGGCCCAGCAAAGCTTTGAAGCTGCTCATTGTAGAGAGTAATTAAGACAAAGGCAAATATCTTCAAAATTTGAATAATTGTTGGGACATTGGTTGGGTTTTAAGTTGGGCTCATTTTAATTTGGTTTTAAGCTTAATATGGGCGAATTTCAAAGAGTTTTAAGCTTAATCTGGACTCATTTCAAGATCAAATCCCCAGCAGGCAAATTTATGCCCTTCTTTTCCGAGTGAAATTGGCAATCAAATGTAACAAACATAAATTGGATAGTAATGAAGTTGGTAACTCTGTTAATGGTCTTTTGTTTAACATTTGTGATCAAATATAAACCAAATTAAAGCTTAAGCTTGAAGTAACAAAGTTAATATTCAATATATCCCGAGTTAATTCCAAAATTTTATTCAAATTTTGAATGAACACTACATTATAAAACACAATAAGAACATTTAATAAGAAATTATTGTTATAGAAAATTCAATTTTTCCTCAATTTTTACAATTTTTATTCCAATTTTCAATTTTCCAAATTTTTATTTTTTGAAGGAAAATAAAAGTGAATTTATGCAAGACAGAAGTTTAAAGTATTTTACGTTCCGGATACCAGACATCCCCTAATCACTCTCCTTTGCCCACATTTTCGTCTCATTCATTTCCTTCCTCCCATCCTCTCATCCACCCTACTCATCATCTCTTCGCATCTCTATCCTTCCATCAGCTCCCCTCTCCATCCCTACCTACCGCATCCTTCTCCCACCTTTTCTCTCCTCTCCCTATCTTAAACCTTCTCATCTCTCACTCACTCACACGGATACACATATACTACATCTTCGTTGGTTTCTCGCCAAACTCTCCACAACACTATTACTATCACTATTTTATCTGACATGTACATTCTTCTTTCCCAATATGTTTTTCTTTTTTTCTCATTTTTTTGGCTGAAAATTTCTATTTTTTTGCATAAGTGAATGCCGTTTTTGAATGATGATGATTTTTCTTTTTATTTTTTATTTTCTAAGCTCTCGTTTATTCGCTAATAAACCAATTCAAATATGCAGAAATTTATTGCAAACAAATAAATCTTTTTGTTTAGAAAATTAATGGCCCTTTGGAACACATTTAATAGCCAAATATAAGTTTTGTACAATATTTTATAACTAAATATTCAATATAAGCTAAATATGAATCAAATATAACATAAATCAAAGCCTAAGCTATGAAAGTTATTTATGTTTGAGGAGTTAGACATCCCTAGGTAAATTTAACAATTTAAGCTCACTACTCAAAAATTTATTAATTGAAGGTCTTTTCTCGGTTCGGGTTACTCAATTTTTTCTAAAAATTGATTCGCATGGCTGTCTATTCCAGATAACGATGCCTGGGATATTGCCGTAATTTGCAGTAAAAAAGAATAAAAAATTTGCATAATTCGTGCAAAAATTATGGAAAATGTGAAAAAAATAAACAAAGTTAGAAAAATTTGGTTGACAAGAAATATCACTAAAGTGTCTGGTTTGTCTGGCCATCGAATGAAAGCCATCGCCCATTTTTCGCGAATGCAATTCGGGGGATATAAGCGAAAAAGTTAACGCCAATCCCAACAATCAATCGTTGTTGTGTTCACTATTGCATGATTTCGATTCCGGTTTGACTCGGCCAAGCTAGAGTTAAGTCAATACCAGTGTTTGTGGTTCACTGGACCCTCTGGGCACCATTCCCAGTGTTGGTACGTCCCACAGCTAACTGAGTCAGCCGGATGAGAAAGTATTGTGATGGTGCACAACTATGATTCCATATGACACAACGAACCCGCAATTACGCCGGTGTGCGGAACGCGAATTGTTGGCTTGCTTGGCCGGGTCTGCCCTTCCGTTGCCCAAGATAACGTGGCAGTCGTGGCATAGTCGCGTATAATCGTGGCATTGTCGTGACCTAGTCGGATCGAATATTGAGCAATGACCCCGGCCGCACCAACCTTTTGCAATTTTTGAAAAAATTTTCAAAATTATTTTTTAAAATAATTAACGCAACTTTAAAATAAATGGCGCTCAATTTAAATTATTAATAAGTGACCTTTTTTTCAGTGTCTTAAAATATAAAAAAATTTTATTTTTGTAAAATTCTGATCTATTTTTAATTGAGCCATGGTGAAAAAATATATGCATATAGTCGAGTTGTTTTTACCCCAAAATACATACAACCAATACAACCCGAGGGATATAGCTATGTATGTGTTCTTTTGACTATATTTATCGTGGAAGATGTCGTTTGGGCTTTGGCGGCACGGTCGGCGGCGGAGCGCGAGTTGCTAGATCGACGGGACTGCTGGCTGCCCGCGAATTCAATTCTGCATTTATCTCATTGGCTTGTGTTATTTGTGGAATCGCTTCGTCGGCATTCAAATCACGCCTTACGTCATTTGAATGCTTTAACGACTGAATGAATGGATTAAAGCCATTTCGTTCTGCAACAAATGACCCCGATTTCGGCCTTGAATTCGATTGGGTCGGCGTCTGATCGAAGTCTTTTGATTTTTCATTTGGGTCCTGATCCTCTTTCATCCGTTGTCCATTATAGTAGTATGAGGTTGGGACCATGTTGGGATCATTTGAATTTTCTTGATTGCGTACCATTGTACCGAAATTATTTATCCTTTCCATTGGCTTCAATCTCTCCCTGCCATTGCCATCGTCATTCTCCTCATTCTCATTGTCATCGGCTCTCCTTGGATTAATATATTCAATCGTTTTTTGTGGATTCAAATTCGACTCTTCCATACCCATTTTATCACCATTTTGTTTCGGACTAACCGACGTGGCACGAAGACGATCGCCGATTTGTACGAGGTGCTTATAGGCCGCTTGAGCTTCTTCGGACCAACCCTCGTCGACGAGCTGATTATTGGAGAGGTATTTTGAGCTGAAAAAGATGAAAATCAACCAATTTTTGGACCATTTGGAAAATCTCTAAACTTGATTTCATTGGATTCAGCGAAAAATTCTAAATCAACCTTAATTTGAAACGGAGTTCATAAATAGGATCGCAGGCACAAAAACACAATTTTTCATTTTATTTAAAATTTTGACAGCATCAAGAATGAATTCACACTTACGTGAATGGACCTCTGAGCGCGATGTGCCCATTAATTCGTTCATTCGCACAATTTTCACGCTTTCCATTCGCTTCGCCGTGTTCTCCTTCGGCGCATGCCGACGACGACGGCGATGCGCGTCCAATGCGTGCGTTAAACAATCGATTGTGCGCCTCCAGCGGCGGCGCGCGTTTTTGCGCGTCGCATAGGCGCTCGCGCTCCAATGACTGCGCGGCTTTTTTGTGCGCGTGCGCGACGCGCTCCTGCCAGCGTTCGCATTCCGCCGCGGTCATCGCGCGCACCGTTGACGCCGCTTCAGCCGCCGCTGCCGGAGGCAAAGGCGAGCACAGCCGGGCGCGATGTTCCAAGAGCGGCCTACAGTCGGACGACGCGTCTGCCGCGGTGTCCAGCGAAAAGTCGCTAATGTCGCGTTGTAAATTGTACAAAATTCGGTTGAGATTTGCGCCCGCGTCCGTCGTCTCGCCGTCTTGACAATTATTACTATTATTATTGTTGTTATTGGACTCATCTGTTTTGTGAGAAATTTCGCCGCTGAAAATGATTATTTTAGGGTATTTTGAGATAAAATGGAACCCAATTAAGGCGAATAATTATTAATTGGAAATTTTGATCTGGCCGCACCAACTTTTTATCAAAGTTTGGAACTAGATTTTTGCCTCTATTGGTCCAAATTATTAATTTTGAGTGGACAGCCCCATAATTTTTGGAGCTCCATGACTCGGGACCCAGGTACGAGCGACGGCAAATTTTTCAGTCCTGATTTTTTTAGACCATGGGGAATCGAAGGGCATAATTTTTGTACCGATCCGTTAAAATATCGTATTCGTAAATTTAGCTCTCTGGCCACAATGGGTCCTATCGGCCCTCGAACATCTCTAATGCATATTAGACATGAGCTAAGTCAATTGGACTCGGCTCAAAACGTGAATAACAAGTGCATCAGTATCATTCATATATTTTTTTTGGGGCTAGAACACGAAAACACACAAGCAAAATTACGAAAAAAATTTTTTTGGTCCAATTTGATCCTGAAACTATTACTTTATGGCCGGAATTGTGATCGCTAAGTTCGTGAGTTTCGTCGTAGAATTTGGCCGCTTTTTCGCCTCCGCCTGCAGCATTTCAATGTGCTCGTCGAGTTCCGCTTCCGACGCTTTTGATTGTTCCGCGCCGACGGCGGCGCAATGCGCCGAAAGGTTTTGGGCGGCAGCGCCGGCGACGAAACGCCACGCGACCCGTTGCCGTCGGCAAATTGCGCGGACACCAGCGAATTTGCGCCGCCGGCACCGTCGCAGCCGTCGGCGACACGCTGACGACGCGGCATGGCGGTCGGTGGACGCGGCGGTGCGCTCGCGTCAGCCTCGTTCTCGTCTTCCATGCGCGGCGTGGGCGTCGTCGCGTTGGTCGTGAATTGGTTGGCGGAGCTTCCACAGCCGCCCAATGCCGGAAACAGCTTTAATATTTTCATCGTACTCTCAATTTCTCTTGAAGTTAGTTGTAAATGTTTGAGTTGTTTGGATTAAATTTATATTGGCACCAATTGGAGTTCATTTTGCTATAGATCGGATACATTTGATTCGTTTATTTTCTTTTTATTTTCGCCTCATAACAAAATTGGACTCACATGAATACCTCATAATATAATAAATACCGAAAATGGACGCCGATTTAAATTTGAATCAAACAACTCCGAGGGAGCAGTGGCCTAATGGTCTAATGGTTATGCGACAGGTTTCACTTTGCAATAGGGACGAAGTCCTACTCCGTTTTCGACTTTATTTAGTATCTATTGTCCATCCATATTTGGATGGACAATAAGTACCACATTGCAAAGTGTGGGTAATAAGTGGCGGTGCTGACCAGGCCTTATATAAGCCGCATCAGCTCCATATCGCATGCTTATGCCAAGCAAACCAGCCGATATTTTGATGGCCGGGATGGCCCTCATCCAAACTCGCAAAATGATTACTTCCAAGATTATTTCCAACCGGGCGAGGATTGATCTAGGGCCTTTACGTATCAAGTATCACGTGTCGAATAACCCGCGGCTAATTCATCGGAATTCTAACATTTCTTACATTTTTCATGCCGAAATGTTGGCCGTCAACGCCTAAATGCCCGATGTGGCGAAGCTGCCCTGCGGCGGGCTAATGAGCAGTTTTCGGCGCTCCTTTTCCGCCTCGCTGCTGTCGCCGCCACCGCCGCCGCCGCCAATAAATTTGCTGAGAATTTTCGACTTTTTCGCTTGTTGGCCATTCGCTTTGGCGATGCTCGAGCTGCTGGTCGTCGTCCACGGATCTGAGGACGAGCAGGACGACAAGCTGACGGCGCCGTCGCCTCCGCCTTCCAGCAGAACATCGGTTAACCCGCCAATCGTCGTCGTCGTCATCGTCGTCGACGTTGCCAGAATCGCCGACGCGTTACGATAATAATCACCGCCCATATAGGCTACGGTCTGCTCGGGCTGAAAGTGCCCAACGAGACCGCCGCCATATCGTAGCGCGCCCAGCCACAGGCTGTTGTCGCGCTCCATCTGCAGCGACGCGCGACTCGACGCGCGACTTGCGCTTCGTTCCAAGTCATTATTAGGCAATGCGCTAAAAGGACCAGCAAATGAATGTTGGCCTATTGGCGGATGACTATTGGTTATATGCCAATTTTTCATTTTGTCAATCCAAGAACCTTTTACTCCGACATTTTTGTGGACTTTTTCAACTTTGGCCAACTTTTTAAGGATCAAAACTTTACTTTTAAGAAAATTAATTTTACTAATTCGATTCAGAATTTTTTTCTCTATCGATTACTTTCTAAGTAACTTGAAAAAAAATTACAGCCAAAAAAGTAGTCACTCAAAAAATTTCCAAAAAATAAAAGTTGACCTTATATTTTTGACTGTAACTTTTTTCCAATTTACTTAAAGACTTGATTTTAAAGTAATTGGTAGAGAATTAAATTCTGAATCCGATAGCTTAAATTAATTTTCTTGAAAATAGGGTTTTAGTCCTTAAAAAGTTTGCCAAAGTTGTAAAAGTGCGCAAATGTCGGGTTAGTAGTGATATGCCGGGTTGTCAGGTTTTCCGTACCCGGCCTACTCGGATTCCCCGACACGTTACTATCCCAGAGTCAATTCTTCTTCTACCTTTTTCTCAAAAGCACAATAATATCGCCGCGTTTGTGCGGCAAATAGGTCAAATCGCCAGCGTGCGCGCTGTCCGCGCCGCACATCAACAGCTGCGGCATGATATCGGGCAGGCGCGCGCACAACGCGTCGAACGTCGGACGCGCGTCGACGTCGTGCGCCCAACAGTCGCGCATTAGCGCGTAAAACTCCTCAGGACAGGCATTCGGCCACGGCAGGACGCGCCGTTCTACGTCAACGGCCATTAAAATCTGAAAACACAAGATGAATTGGCCAGAGTGAATGGGATGCTAATAACAAGATTTTTCATATAAGCCGCAAGACCGTTCGAAAAAATTTCTTAAATTTTGTGTTGGCCTAGCGTCTAGCGTATTGTATCATTTAATTTGCCGGGCCGAGGCCCAGCTATTTTCAATTTCGGGCCGAGTCAAGCATAGACAAATTTTGAGTCGGTCCGGACCATGTGACGCCAAAAATTTTTTAGGCCGAAATTGGCCGAATCAGATTGGGTCGGTCCTGGCCGCGTCGGGCCGGCCAAAAACAGAGTATTTTGTATCGTAACGCGATTTCAATTCAGTTTATTCAAATTTGGCTGCAATTAGCTAAAAATTTGAGGATCGCGCCGGAAATACCTGCATTCCGGTCATATGGTCCCAGGGCACGCCGCCGTACGTGAACATCTCCCAGAGCGTCACGCCGTACGCCCAGACGTCGGACGCGCTGGTGAAACGCATGAGTTTAATCGCCTCGGGCGCGCACCACGCAATGGGCAGACGCGCTGTCGCGGCGCACGCCTCGCTACGATAATAGTCCTCGCCGACGCCTAGCGAGCGGCTCAGGCCAAAATCCGAGATTTTTACCTGGAATTCGATTGAATTTTGAATCAGTTGGGGTCCAAAAATTGTTTCAATTTCATAAAAGTGTGCAGGCACAACATTTGGACTCCAACAGACTCCCGCATTAAATCTGGCTACAAAACACCCGCGGCTTATACACACACTTTTGTCGGCGACGCGACGAGCACGTTGCGCGCCGCCAAATCGCGATGAATTAGCCGCTGCGCGGCCAAATAGCGCATACCGCGCGCGATTTGTAGCGCAAAATCGGCAAGCGCGTCGACGGGAAATGGTTCGCGCCACGCCGGGCAACGAAGACATTCCAGGAGCGAGCCGCACGGCGCCAACTCGGACACCTCAAATTCGGGAACGTATGTATAAATTTTTTGTAATTTCGTGTATATAGGCCGCAGGTGTTTTGAGCCAAATTTAAATTTGCGCCATTGAGTTCATTCAGTTATATTCGATTCAAATAAGTTCAAATTTTGCGCTGCCCACTTTTGTAAAACTGAAACGAAGGCGAGCACAAAATTTGCACTCCAACGAATCCGATACAACAGAATGAACTCATTGGCGCCAATTTAAATTTGGCTCAAAACACCCAGCCACTTATACACGAGAAATTAGGCAACAAAATGTTGTAATACTACAACAAACCATCATCACAGCGCGAACATCAAGCACGACGCCATAGAGGCGTATGACGTTCTCGTGGCGCATTCGCGTCATTATGGCCGCCTCCTGCAAAAAGGCCGTCGAATTGGCGACGAGTTTTCCCGGCAGAACGCGTTTCACGGCCACCGAAAAAATAATGGAAATTTATTGGGGTTGGGACATTTCGTGACGGGACAATTCGCGCCGGGACATTTCGTACCGGGAGATTTACAGATTTTAGGATGAACTTGGGCCTAGGCTTAACCATTAGTTTCGGAACGAATTCAAATTAATTTTAATTTTGACGTTGCGTCAATTATTTAAAAAAATTTTTTTAAAAATTTCTAACAAATTTTGGAAGAAAAATTTTTTTAAAAAATTTCTAACAAATTTTGGAAGCAATAAAATTTTCAAAAATTTCTAACAAAATTTGGACTTCAAATAATTCTTATAGTAAAATGATTATTTGAATATCATTTAAATCGAGTGCCATTAATTTTGACGTTGCGTTAATTAATTTTAAAATTGAAAAATTTCAAAAATTTGCAAAAGGTTGGTGCGGCCGGGATCATTGCTCAATCTTCAATCCGACTAGGCCACGACAATGCCACGATTATACGCGACTATGCCACGACTGCCACGGTATCTTGGGCAACGGAATGGCAGACCCGGCCAAGCAAGCCAACATTTCGCGTTCCGCACACCGGCGTAATTGCGGGTTCGCTGTGTCATGTGGAATCATAGTTGTGCACCATCACAATACTTTCTCATCCGGCTGACTCAGTTAGCTGTGGGACGTACCAACACTGGGAATGGTGCCCAGAGGGTCCAGTGAACCACAAACACTGGTATTGACTTAACTCTAGCTTGGCCGAGTCAAACCGGAATCGAAATCATGCGATAGTGAACACAACCACGATTGATTGTTGGGAATGGGGTTGATTTTTTCGCTTATATCCCCCGAATTGCATTCGCGAAAAAGTGGCGATGGTTTTCATCCGATGGCCAGACAAGCCAGACACTCCAATGATATTTCTTGTCAACCAAATTTTTCTAACTTTGTTTTTTTCACATCTTCCATTATTTTTACACGAATTATACAAATTCGAATTTAGGATAATACACTCGAAATTAGGATAATACATGTATACGCTCGAAATTAGGGTAATACATTTAGACTTATGTACCATTTTTGTCTGAGTTGAATCTAATTTGATTCAAATCATATCATTTGCTTTATAATTTTTCACTTTTTAATGTATGATATTTTTGCGTTTGAAACCTGTAAAACGTCGTCCACGCCGGCGTTGGCGTCATTTCTATTCGCGGTGATTCGATAATGCCATGCGGCCTGGTATACACAACCAAACTCGCCTCGTCCCAGCTCTTTGCATAGATGAATGCATTCCGCGGGAATGACGTGCTGTTGGGGCAGGTCGAATCCGTCGGATAATCTGCGTGCGAAATCGCTTTCCGTTTGGAGGCCGTTGACTGAATACGGCGCGGAGTCGCGTACGTTGCCACCGCCGCCAAATACCTTTAAAACGGGATATGTACAGGAAAAATGGCGTATCCGAAATTTAAATATAGAAAAAATTCGCATTAGGTCATCATTTGGCATTGTGTCATCGAAAATTTTGGCATTGTATGTCAAAATCCTGGTTTTTAGCCCATCCACGAATCAAATACCCTAATTTCGTGTGTATAAGGCCGTGGATGTTTTAAGCCAGATTTAAATTGGCGCCAATGAGGTCATTCTGTTGTATCGGATCCATTGGGGTCCAAATTCGTTTCAGTTTCATAAAAGTGGACAGCACAAAATTTGGACTCGCTTGGATCCCGATACAACAGAATGAACTCATTGGCGCCAATTTAAATTTGACTCAAAACATCCGGCCTTATACACCCGAAATTAGGGTACATTAAAATTTGTATGTCATTTGACTCAGCGCAAAATTCCGAATCGATCCTATTAAAAACGAAGCGCCATACTAGGATCGTGATAAGGTTATGGGGCTCTAGACGCAACGCGGGATAAAATTTCATGTGGATAAAATCGGGTTGTTTGAGACAAATTTAAATTGGCGCCAACGAGTTTATTCTGTTATATTCGATTCATATGGGTCCAAATTTTGTACCCGTCTTTATTTTCGTCTCATAACGGCGGGCGTAAAATTTGGACCCGCTTGGATTCGAATATAACAGAATGAAAATTAGTTGGCGGCAATTTAAATTTGGCTCAAATTCCGTATGAAATTACGGTACTTTTAAAAAATGAGTCAAATTGGCATACATTTTTCATACAAATGAGGGCGAATTCATCTTCCTATTATTGGAATACCTTTTTCCTCAGCTTGACAACAAGCGTGTCTTTGCTCGCTAGCGGCTGAAAGCTCGACGACGCGACGATGCCGCTGGTCGAGCACGCGCCCGCCGCCGTCGGCGGCGCAAAGCGACGCGCAAACTCAAAGCGCAGGCGCTTCTGCTCGGGACGCGTCATGCCGACGCGTCTCAAGTCGCACTCCTCGCAAAACGCCAAGTCGCCGGCGTGACGCAGTTTTAGCACGCTTTTCAACTTATCGTGATATCTGCAAAATTGTAAATGGATTTGACTGACTGGGGCGAAGTGGAAGAGAAAGGGGCGCTATAATTTCTTCGGGGTTCTATCTTATAAACCAGAATTAGGTCTGAATTTTTTTTTTTTTTAGATCTATAGCAAAATCATTTCCTAGTAAAAACCTAGCGGTCCGGCCCCTTGCACTTTCCCCTTATCCTAATTTCGTAGCTGGGTGTCTTGAGTCAAATTTAAATTGGCGCCAATGAATTTATTCGGTCGTATCGAATCCGTTGAGATTCAAATTTTGTGCCTACTTTTATGAGACAGAAACGAAGGCGGGCACAAAATTTGGACCCCAACGGAGCCACATACAAACAGAATGAACTCATTGGCGCCAATTTAAATTTGGCTCAAAGCACTAGGCCACTTAAACTCAAAAAATTAGGGTAATAGATAATTTTTGCACTTGAAATTAGGGTACTTACTCAAGCAGGTCCGCATCGCGCAAAAAGTCGTGCAGCGGTGGCGGTACGAATTCGACGCGCTCGCATTTGGTGGGCACCATTTTTGTTTAGAAAATTAAAATGAAAATTATAGGAATTTATAACGAGCAGAAAATAAATACATGTAGGGCTAGATTTGTACAAACATTGTGTTGAGCAATTCTAAATTTTTTCAACTTTATTTAGCCCTAAGCCAAGCAGTGGCCTAGTGGTTATGCGTTAGGCTTCATTTTGCAATAAAAACGAGGTTCGGTTCCGTCCACCATCCAGGTGTCCTTTATATTTGAATGGACAATAGGTACCATATTGCAGAGTATGAATGATACGCGCCGATGCTGACCGGGCCTTGTATAAGCCGCATCAGTTCCATACCGCACGCTTATGCCAAGCAAACCGGTGGGATTTGGTAGCAGGGATGGCCTTCAACCAAACCCGCGAAATGCTTACCCTAATTTCGCGTGTATAAGGCCGGGAATTTCGAGTCAAATTTAAATTGGCGCCAATTAGTTCATCCCGTTGTATGCGGATCCGTTGAAGTCCAAATTTTGTGCCCGCCTTCATTTCAGTTTCAGAAAAGTGGGCACAAAATTTAAACTCGCTTAGATCCAATACAACACAATGAACTCATTGGTGCCAATTTAAATTTGACTTAAAACACCCGGCCTTATACACTCAAAATTAAGGGAATTTGGTTAGGCTTAATTACATTTCTCATTCTTAAAAAATAAAATTTATTAAAAGCTTTTCAAAAATTTTCGAATAAAAAAGCGAAAGAAAAGAAATTTTACAGCCGCAAAAATCAATAGCACAAATGATGATGATGAATGATAATGATGTGTTGTAATTATCATTTATCATTTGTGAACAAATGATATTATTACTATTGTAAAAGCACAAACATTTTTTTTGTTTTTTGTCGTGAAAAATTTTTTAATTTTCTAAATGAAAATTTTCTTTTTAAAAAATTAAAAAATATTTTTTCAAATCGGTTGAAAAATTCTTTATAGCTTAAAAAATTATCTATTCTAATTTCACGTGTATAAGGCCGGGTGTTTTGAACCAAATTTAAATTGGTGCCAATGAGTTCATTCTGTTGTATTGGATCCAAGCAAGTCCAAATTTTGTGCCCACTTTTATGAAACCGAGACAAAGGCGGGCACAAAATTTGGACCCCAACGGATCCGATACAATAAAATGAACTCATTGGCGCGAATTTAAATTTAACTCAAAACACTCGGCGTTATACACGCGAAATTAAGGTAAATCACAAAAAATGAGGTTCGGTAAATGCGGGGAAGAAAGATAAGATTCATTGGAATTCGAATCGTTGTTATCTGGACATAAAAAATTTTATTAGGATGAGTCTGAGCGTAAAAGTCTAGGACGAACGTTAGCCTGAGTTTGAGCTTAAACCTGTAATGCAGGCTTAAGATTGAGCCTAAGAGCCTGGAATGAAAGATGAGTCCATGCCATAGAGCGAGAGTGAGCCTATTAAAATTTTTGGTATCCCGATAAACCAACAAGAACCGAATCGATCGTTTACCGGATGAGGCTCATTGGAATCGAATCGATCTTTTTCCCGGATGAGGCTCATCGGTTTTCTGAATGAGATTTTAAAGATAATTCACAGCTTAGACTTAAAATTTGACATAAAAGAAACGTTTAAAAAGCAAAAAAAAATTTGAATTGGAATTTGAAGAAAGTTGGGAGAAATTGTGGAGAAATATTTTTTAGGAGATGGCCGAAAAGTTTTTCGACAAAAATACATCAAATTCTTGCTAATTTTGTCGAAGAACTTTTCGAGTCGATTCGATGAAATGCGAAAGAGGAAAAACATTCCGAAAAAAGCATTAAAAAACGCAAAAATTCTAAATGCTTTTTGACTTTTTAAGAAAATGTCCGGCTTATATGTACAAAATATGTATAATGAGAATAAAATGATTTTTTTTAGAATGAGAAAATCAACTGATAAATTGTTAGCATTGAGAAATTGAGAAAAAATGCAAACATTGAAGAAAAAAGTGCAAAAATGACCGCCGGAAAATGCGTTTAGCTTGCGGAAAATGCATCGAGAAAAGGTGCTTTTCGTTTAGCCGCAAAAAGTGCATATGCGAAAAGCATTTTTAATGTTTTAAGGCCGAAAAAATGTAAAAAGAAAAAAAAAAGAAAAAGAAAATATGACATGTTGCCAAGGAAATTTTTAAATTTACTTCCATTTTTTTGTGCTTTTGGGTGTTTTATTTATTCCAGATGTTGATTAAGGACCAAAAAGTCTCATGTTTTAAGGCTCAAAAACTTCTCAAATACTGGTATATAACAGCATCGTACAATAAGACCTTTTAAACCTATTTTTTTTAAAAATTCTGCAGACCGTAAAATTTTTTAAAAATTTTTTTTTTGATACGAAGAATTAAGTTTAGCTTAGCTCCTCCTCTCTCCTCAAATTTTTTGGATTTAATAAGCAAAAGATCAAGCTTATGTTGATTGCTTATCAATCAGAGTTTATTTATTGATTTCCAACTATAGCTCATAATTGATAATTCGACTGCATTGATTGACTATCAACCAGATCTCATTGATTGATAGTTAATCGAAATTTTGATAGTTGATTGCCAATCAAACTCCATTGAATGATTATCAACCAGATCTCATCGATTAATTTCCAACCTTAGCTCATTAATTGATTGATAATTCGACTCAATTGATTGACTATCAACCAGATCTCATTGATTGATGTTCAGTCAAACTTTATCGATTGATTATCAGCCCGGCTTCATTAATTAATATATCAATTAGAAAGTATCGATTATTTTTTTATATGCTTATTTGTATGTAAATATGTGTATATATGAATGAAATACATTAAAATATTTTCAAACAATGAAAAATAAATGAAATAAAAATAACTTTTTCGCGAATTTTTGTTGTCGATAAGTTAAAAAACTTTCAACAAAAACATTGAAAAATTCAAAATTTGTTTAAAAATGTTTTTTTTTTGTTTCAATTTTTACATGTTTTCTCATTTTTATCAACCATTTCTTCGCTTTCCTATCAATTCGCTATTATACATATAATATTTTTTTGGGAAGACATTTTTATGGGGATTATAAAATTTTGAATATTAGGTTGTAAAGAAAGTTTTTGCGGTTTTTGTTACTCAGCTCTTAATAAATGATAGCATTAACATCTTTTAATAATGATATCATTAACATCCTTTAACAATTTCGCGTGCATAAGGCCGGGTGTTTTGAGCCAAACTTAAATTGGAGCCAATGAATTCCTTCCATTGTATATGCAGAGTCCAAATTTTGTGCCCGCCTTCGTTTCAGTTTCATAAAAGCGAGCACAAAATTTGGACTCACTTGGATCCAATACAACACAATGAACTCATTAGCGCCAATTTAAATTTGGCTCAAAACACCCGCGGCTTACACAGGATAATTAATAAATCTCTTACTAATGATATTATTAACATCTCCTAATAATGATATAATTAATAAATCTCCTACTAATGAAATCGTTAACATCTCCTAATAATGATATAATTAATAAATCTCCTACTAATGAAATCATTAACATCTCTTAATAATAATATAATTAATAAATCTCCTACTAATGATATCATTAACAAAAATCACTTTGATAAAATACGTTTGAAATTTAAAGAAATCCATCAAAAATTTTTCGGAAAATTTCATTTATTTTCCAATAATTTTTTATTAGTCATATCAAATCGAACAAAAAAAAGAAAATTTGTACATAAAAAAATTAATCGCCAAATAAAAAAATGGAAATTTTCGAATTGATTTTTGCATTTTTAAATAATAAATTTTTAATATTATTAAAAATGAATTGATTGAGAGAAATGTTAAAGAAGAAAAAAATGTTTGAATAAAAGTCTTGGATTCTTGACTTAAGTTTGAGCCCAATATTAAGCTTAAATTCGGCACTAAGTTCAAGCATAATATTAGGCTTAGATTTGGTTTGGATTAAGCTTGTGCTTAAGTGCCTAAGTCCGACAAATATGTAAAATCGTGGCGAAAAATTGTGCTTTTTCCGGCTGGCTGTATCTGAATCACAAAAAAAAAATAAATGGAGTCCGATGAATGTAGAGAGATTGATGAGATTCCTTGAAATTCGAATCGATTGATTTTATAGGTAGAGGCTCATTGGAAACGAAACCCCCCCCCCTCCAGGGGTTTCTCAAAGTGAGGTTGGTTCATTGGGATTCGAATCAATTTTCTCGTCTCGCAAACGCCATACTCGCCGCCATAAACAGCCCGCCGGCCAGAAACAGAACCATCAGCACCGAGAAGGATACGCTAAAAACGATTTATGCAATTACCCTAATTTCGTGTGTATACGAATGAATTTAATAAATTGCTTACACTGCCCAAACCTCAAAACGCCAACAACATTCAAAGGGCCGATCCTCGCAGCACACGTAATAGTGAATCCACGAGCTCGATGGACACCTGTAACTAAAAAATAAGCTGCTAAGCTGGAGCGATATTTGCAGATTTTCAACTTTGGCCATCTTTTTAAGGACCAAAACGCTATGCTTAAGAAAATTAATTCAAGCTATCGGATTCAGAATTTTCTTCTCTACCAATTACTTTTTAAATCAAATTTCTAAGTAAATTGTAGAAAAAGTTATAATTGAAATAGTAAAGTTACTCGAAAAATTTCAAAAAAATAAAAGTCGACGTTATATTTTCGACTGTAACTTTTATTCTAAATTTGTTAAAAATTTGCTTTAAAAAGTAATCGATAGGGAAGAAAATTCTAAATCCGATGGCTTTAATTAATTTTCTTATAAGTAGGGTTTTGGTCCTTAAAAAGTTTGCCAAAGTTGTAAAAGTCCGCAAATGTCGACCAAACTGTGCCGGAGAAAAAAGAAAAAAAGAAAGAAACGAGAGTGAGAGATATGTAGAGTAAGAGAGAAAGAGAGAAAAAAAGTGATAGAGAAAAGCGAATAGTATTTTTAAAAAAGTCGTATAAGCCGCGGGGGCTAACTAACACATTGTTATGCTCATATTTTGATTTTTGATGGTGGCATATTGCTTAAGATTTTTGATTTTCTTAAACTTAAGTGATTGATTTTCTTAAACTTCATAAGTTTAAGTTCTTTAACTTAAAATGTTCAATCTTACATTTCCGCCATTCCGCCGGGATAGCCAAAACGCGAGCCGAAAAGGCCCCCGCCGGGCAGGCCGGCGGCAAGTCCGCCGGCGCCGATAAACGCGTCATAGGGACACGCAAACACGGATTGGGTGGCGTGAACACGTGCGGTGTGCGAACTCAGCGCGAGGAAAAACGCCGCGACCGCGGCGAGCGAAGGCGCGTCGACGTGCGCGTGGCACAAAATGCCAGACATTATCGTATAAAGCAAACGCGAGAGAATTTCCAAAAAGTACTATATACTTAAAAGAAATTTAGAATGAATTTGCGAGTTTATTATACGTATTGTTACTTGATGCATATCAGTTCAATTCATACATAAAAAGACCTGGACCTAGATTCGCCGCTGGATTTATGCATTTGTTTAAAATAAAAACCCAAAGCCAAGCTGGAATTAATCTAGAAAAGCTTCCTCAAACCTAAACAAGCTAGTAAGTCGGGATAAGGCGTATTTGTTCTTGGCTGGTATAAATCAAACTAATATGAATGAAGACATTCAATTGTAAATACATCATTTTCAGCCATCAATCAATACAATGAGTAAAAGATTATATAATGATAAACGTATTTTTTCACCCAATTGTACAATTCTATAAATATGATATTTGTTAAAATTCGTAGAATAATAAAAGAAATTTTACGTGAAAAAAGAAAGAATTTTTACGCACGAAAAAATTATTATATTTTTTGGAGAATTTTCTATTTTTCTGGCAAAAATTTTCTCGCGCTAAAAATTGAAAAATTAGGGAAGGGGGAGGGGAAGTGGAACAAAATATTTGATAGAATAGAGATATACGCGGAGGGTTATGAAGAGGATGAATGAGAATGAGAGCAATAATACACAGCCCGAGCGAGTTGAATCACACCCGGGCGAGTTGAATTTCAATCTTTCCAAGTATCTATAGCGATTATTATTTCCATTATCCTCCTCTTTTTTTGCCTTTTCTTTCCTCAAAGATTCCCGTCCCATTTTTCTTATTCCCCTTCCTCAATTTTTCGATATTTTAACATTTGATATGATATACGCGGAGCGATATAAAGAGGATGAATGAGAATAAAAGTAATAATACACAGCCCCAGCGAGTTGAGTTACACCCTGGAGAGTTGAATTTCAACTTTTCCAAGTATCTATAGCGATTATTATCCCCCATCCCCTCAATAATTCCCGTGATTTTTGTCTCATTTTCCATCATTCCCATTCCCCTTCTCTTTGCTCCTCGAAGATTCCCTCTCAATTTTCTCACCTCTCCCTCTACCTCCTCTTATATATTCCCCATTTTTTGATGTTTTATATTTTTCCGCGATTTTTCAATTTTCTGGCAAAAATTTTCTCTCATACGCTAAAAATTGGTGGAAAAAAAGTGGGACAAAATATTTGATAGGATAAAAAAGTAAGATAAGATATTTGATAGGATAGAGATAAATAGCAGGTGATGAGTAGAGAGTGATGAATGGGAATGAGAGCAGAAAACTAACTAAGCCCCAATTGAATCAACCTGACGAGTTAAATCTCAATCGCTCCATATCCCTAGCGATTATTATTTCTTTCTCCATCTTTCCCCCTTTTTTTCGCCCAATATTCTTTTCCTATTTCCCCTTCTCCCCCCCCTCTCATTCTCGTCACATTTCTCTCCTCCCCTCTTCACCATTTTTGATGATTTTCACTCAATTTCGAGGGGCGAGAAATATTTTGTTTACCTCAAAATATTTTCCCAGTTATAGTTCAAAAATTTCAGCCGCAAATTTCCTTGCATTTTCTCTGACTTTGCGGCCAGCCAGCTGTACAGCTATAATCCACACGCCAACAATATAATATAATGTATTGCCTGAAAAATTCCAGCCTCCCACACATTCCATCAAAATATATTTACTTGTAGTAAGAAAAAGAAATTTTTCGAACATTGAGCCGCCGACCTGAAAATAATGATTCGATCGGATATAAAACGTCAATGCGACAAAAAACTTAGAAAAAATTTAAGCCTGATTTTCTTTTATAAAATCTAATTTTTATAAAGCCTAATAATAAAAGACTAAACTCTTAAGTTTTCAATTACGCCTAGGACTAAAAGCTAAAAATATAGATTTAGGCAGTGTTGTTTGAATTGAATACCATTTAAATCGCGCACCATTCATTTTAGAGTTGCGTCAATTATTTTAAAAAAATAATTTTAAAAATTTTTTCAAAAATTGTAAAAGGTTGGTGCGGCCGGGATCATTGCTCAATCCTTCGAGACTACAATGTGCACTTTCTTCCGTGCACATCTGGACCTCAATCGAAAGAGAGCGGATCCGGCCAAGCAAGCCAACAATTCGCGTTCCGCACACCGGCGTAATTGCGGGTTCGTTGTGTCATGTGGAATCATAGTTGTGCACCATCACAATACTTTCTCATCCGGCTGACTCAGTTAGCTGTGGGACGTACCAACACTGGGAATGGTGCCCAGAGGGTCCAGTGAACCACAAACACTGGTATTGACTTAACTCTAGCTTGGCCGAGTCAAACCGGAATCGAAATCATGCAATAGTGAACACAACAACGATTGATTGTTGGGATTGGCGTTAACTTTTTCGCTTATATCCCCCGAATTGCATTCGCGAAAAATGGGCGATGGCTTTCATTCGATGGCCAGACAAACCAGACACTCCAATGATATTTCTTGTCAACCAAATTTTTCTAACTTTGTTTATTTTTTTCACATTTTCCATAATTTTTGCACGAATTATGCAAATTTTTTATTCTTTTTTACTGCAAATTACGGCAATATCCCAGGCATCGTTATCTGGAATAGACAGCCATGCGAATCAATTTTTAGAAAAATTGAGTAACCCGAACCGAGAAAAGACCTTCAATTAATAAATTTTTGAGTAGTGAGCTTAAATTGTTAAATTTACCTAGGGATGTCTAACTCCTCAAACATAAATAACTTTCATAGCTTAGGCTTTGATTTATGTTATATTTGATTCATATTTAGCTCATATTGAATATTTAGTTATAAAATATTGTACAAAACTTATATTTGGCTATTAAATTTATAGACCCAATTAGGCCATTTATTAACTTCAAAAAAAATTTCCTTCAAGTCTTTCGAGCCATAGCAAAAATTGATGAGCCAGAATAGCCAATTTTATTATACTTATTCTCCTCCGGCCATAATAGAATTTTTCTTTGGGCCTATGGATGCACAAATTTGTCGAGTATTGTTGTAAATTTGATTTTTCAATAGAAAATAAAGCATTTATATATTTTTTATCCACAAATTAATTTTTCTTTATTTATTTGATGACAAAAGAGAGAAAATATGACACCCAAAAAAAAACAATTTGGTTGTGTCGTCTCGCAAATTTTCACGGGAAATAAATATATTTGGTCTAGTCCACAGGGTCGCTTTTTTCTTTTTAGATCACACGCGTCTCTCTCTCTCTCTCCCACTCTATTGCTCCGTGTCCGCAATAACGTCGTCCGTGTGCTCGTCGTAGTCGTTCTCCTCGTCGGCTGTAGCGTCCTGGTATTGCTGGTACTCCGACACGAGGTCGTTCATGTTCGACTCCGCCTCGGTGAATTCCATCTCGTCCATGCCCTCGCCGGTGTACCAATGCAAGAACGCCTTGCGGCGGAACATCGCTGAAAGCGAGACAGGAAAATGAAATGAATGAATATAAAAGGACATGTGGGGGGGGGGGGGGAATCGGATTGATAAGCCAAATTTTATTATACTCATCCAATGAGAAGGAATATATGACCGTGGTCAGCGATGCGAAATCAACCCACCGGTGAACTGCTCGGAGATGCGCTTGAACAGCTCCTGAATGGCGGTGGAATTGCCGACGAACGTCGCGGACATTTTGAGTCCGCGCGGCGGAATATCACAAACGGCCGTCTTCACGTTGTTCGGAATCCACTCGACAAAGTAGGCCGAGTTCTTGTTCTGTACGGACATCATTTGGTCGTCGACCTCGCGCATGGACATGCGACCGCGGAAGATCGCCGCCACCGTGAGATAGCGGCCATGGCGCGGATCGCACGCCGCCATCATGTTCTTGGCGTCGAACATCTGAAAAGATTTCAAGCAAAATGCGATAGCTGGACGGGATAAGTGAGAGGCACTCTTCTCAACAATTTTTAGACCGATTTTCAATCGACTATAGAAAAGCTGATATTTTGCGTCTGATCAATAGCTTATCGCCCCCCCCCCCGAATAAATAAAAGCGATAAGTCCAAGGCGCGCGTGCCGACCTGTTTGGTGAGTTCGGCGACCGACGAGGCGGTATAGGCGGCCGAGCCCTTGGCGGACAAGGGCGCGAAGCCGGGCATGAAGAAGTGAAGACGCGGGAATGGCACCATATTAACGGCCAACTTGCGCAAATCGGCGTTCAACTGGCCGGGGAAACGCAGGCAGGTCGTCACGCCCGACATCGTAATCGACACTACAACCAACAAAATAAATTATGATCATTCGCTCATTGCCGTCAATTATATATGCGCGGCATATGTTCTATATTCTCTCGTAGCCAACAGCCCCATACATATTGTTCCAATCGCTTTTCTGATAAGTGCTTCAAATAAAAATAGAAAGCGAATACCGAGATGATTGAGTTCGGCGTAGGAGGGATCCTTTAGCTTAAGCGTACGGAAGCAAATGTCGTAGAGCGCCTCGTTGTCGATACAATACGTCTCGTCGGTATTCTCGACGAGCTGATGCACGGAAAGCGTGGCGTTGTACGGCTCCACAACGGTGTCGGACACCTTAGGCGACGGTACGACGGAGAACGAGGACATAATGCGGTCGGGAAACTCCTCGCGGATCTTCGAAATGAGAAGCGTGCCCATGCCGGAGCCGGTTCCGCCGCCAAGCGAATGCGTCAATTGAAAGCCCTGCGAGGAATTGAATTATAGAAATGGAAGATTTTCGGCGACCTCATCCCATTCATTCAATCATCACCAACCTGAAGGCAATCGCAGCCCTCGGCTTCCTTCCTCACGACGTCCAAGACGTTGTCGACAAGCTCGGCGCCCTCGGTGTAGTGACCTTTGGCCCAATTGTTGCCGGCGCCGCTCTGACCGAAGACGAAGTTGTCCGGACGAAAGAGTTGTCCGTACGGCCCGGCGCGAATCGAGTCCATCGTTCCCGGCTCCAAGTCGACGAGAACCGCTCGCGGAACATACTTACCACCTGTAAAATGCCCAATAAAACATTTGTGCATTAATACAATGTGATGAGAAAAGAAAAGGGCAAAAATTATCGACCGCTAGCTTCGTTGTAATAGACGTTGATGCGCTCCAACTGCAAATCGGAATCGCCTTTGTAACTGCCGTCGGGTTGAATTCCATGCTCGTCGGAAATCACTTCCCAGAACTGAAAATGAATATAATATAATATAGAATCAATTTCGCAATAATCCCGCGGTTTTTCCATTACCTTGGAACCGATTTGGTTGCCGCACTGGCCAGCCTGGACATGAACGATTTCGCGCATAGCTTATTATTGTTATTGATAAAATAAAGTCGTATTCAAAACTGAAAAAATAAAGCGTTTACATTTTTTTTCTTACAAAATTAATGAGGAAGACTCGGAAAATTCGCTGCGTAAAGCGTACCAATTTCCCATATTTTTTTGTGGGATAAAAGGGGAAGAGAGAGTGATAAGATGCGTTATGAGTCATCGTCTTCCTAGTAAAAAAAAGTGGGATAATATTTAAATGACCTAATCCAAAAAATATAGCAGATTACGAAAGAAAAAGGGGCAAATAAGTGAGGGAAAAAAGTCGCATCGCCGCGCGGTATAAAGAAGCTGAAATGAAAGGAGCAAAAAAATGTTCCCACAAAAATTGGAGAAAAAATCGCGGGAAAATTTAAAATTTTATAGCGCCATTTCAAATCAAAAATGAATCCTCTTTTAAAAATGGGAAAAAGACAAAATTTGGGAAAATTTCTGTTAAAAGTTCGGTTAAAAGTTTAAAGTCGATTAGAGGTTCATCGGGATAAGAAAATAATATGAATAAAAATACTGGTACATAGCTGATTACCCTTGTTATATTTTAGCCTGATTTTTTCTAGAATATTTTTAAGTCTCATAAAAAAAATAATAAAAGTTGTAAATCGAAAGTATGAGTAAAAACCTCTAAATTTGAAATCCCATTCATGTTCCACTATATTTTATATATTAGATAAGGTTATTGATAGGAAAAGTTGGAACAAGACGCCTTAGATGCGGGGGTCAGGACACCTTGTTTGTCCCTTTTTAAAGTTAGGATTTATAAATTTTAGATGTACTTTTCAGAGATTTCAAAAATTGAAAAAAGATGAGAATAACTCAAAACATTTTATTTTTGAGAGTTATGATTCAAAAAAAAAATTGTTTTCACATTCAATAAATAAGGAAAAATTGGGTTTTTTTGTTTTACAAAAATTTTTCTTATATTTATTCTTTTTCACTATTTTTGAGTGAGATTACACGCGCACGTACGAAAACAAACTATCAGATAATCGTAATGAAAAAAGATTTAGAAAATTAAAAGCAGTTATGTCTCGTTATTGGATCACCAACATTTTTTTCAGTATATTTCTTCGTTTTGAAACCCATAAAAGAAATTTTCGACCTCTATGAAAAAAATTATTAAAAGGTGTTATTTTGTCTTTGAAGCTTCACAAATCTTACTTTTTGTATAAGTTGAGCTGGTACATAATATTATTATCGACATTAAAAACCTTAAAAACCTGTTAATAAAATTTAAAGCAAAAAATTACAATACTTATTGATCCGATAACAAAAAAAACCCCCAGAAACTTATAAACAAAAAGGTTCAAAAAGAAAAAATTAATTAAGATCCAATTTTTTAATTTATCGTAGGAAAATTTTTTTTGAGGCGTTTGTTTGAATTTCAGAATTGCGCCATTTTACATTTTGAAAATACAATTTTTAATTTCTGTGAAAAAATATGTTAGAAATTTTTCTCGGACGCATTTGAGGAAGGACTTATCAGAGACTTTGATGCTTTCTTTTCTACTCTCTCATATTATCAAAGTTCTTGATGTCTAAACTTGAGCCTATTTTGTACCGAATTCAATTTTGTCGAATTTCCGCTAATTATTTGTACATTTGTGTGTGGATTATTTACCAAAAAAAAAAATTTCAGTTAATTTTTTCTCATAATGGACGATTACACCGATGACGAGGACTACGAGTTGGTAGGCATTTTCACGATTTACAGACATCTGAATTCTTTCTTTGCCGACTAATTTCTTTATATTTATTTATCTAGCCTTTAAAACTTTTCCTTCCTTTTTTTCAGGAGTATTCGGACGACTCGGGCAGCGAGCCGGACGTTCAGTTGGAAAATCAATACTACGCCGCAAAAAGTCTCAAATCCGATGGTGACGTCGGCTCAGCGTTGCAGGCTTTCCAGCGAGTGCTTGAACTCGAGACGGAAAAGGGCGATTGGGGTTTCAAGGCCCTAAAGCAAATGGTTAAATTGACCTTTAGCATGGTCGGTTTTTTTAAATTAAACTTATTCATCATAGGTTTTTAATATTATTAATACATTGAAAACTTATAATTTGTTACTTTCAGGAAGACTACGATTCGATGCTTGAGTACTATCGCCAGCTTCTCACATACATCAAATCGGCGGTGACGAAGAACTACGCGGAGAAGTCGATAAACTCTATTCTCGACCACGTCTCTATGTCAAAGCAGACCGGACTTCTTCAGCAATTCTACGAGATCACGCTGGACGCGCTGAAGGTCTTAGTTTATTTTACACTACTTTATTTTCAATCACTTGGGTTTCAATTAGATTTTGAGCACTTCTCCACTTCTTACCTTTTTTTAAGGGCGCCAAAAATGAGCGGCTCTGGTTCAAGACGAATACGAAGCTTGGCAAGCTCTACTTTGATCTTAAGCAATTCGATAAGCTCGTAAAAGTGGTCAAGCAGCTGCGGATCTCCTGCCAGGTTTATTTCGGCTTCTATTCGATTAATATTAATCATTTATTGGGTGGGGGGGGAGAGGACATTTCGATTTCGAATCGGGCTTTCTATTCGAATATTTTAAACATATTTTAGGATATTTCCTCGAAATTGAAATTCAAAAATTTGTGAAATTTTATTGAAATTTGAATAGTTTTCCTTCACCATTTAGACGGAAACCGGCGAGGAGGATCAAAAGAAGGGCACCCAATTGTTGGAGATCTACGCGCTAGAAATCCAAATGTACACCGAGCAGAAGAACAACAAAGCACTTCAGGCGCTCTACGAGCAGGCCGTTTACGTCAAAAGCGCCATTCCGCATCCGCTTATTATGGGCACGATTCGAGGTGAGACGAGAAATCGGCTATTTATATTAGATTTATGGCGTAGGAGACCCACTCTTGGTCTATTCGATTCGAATGCGTTCAATTTTAGACCTAATCTCGGCTTAGGCTCAACTTCAGCGTAAACTCAGCCATATTAGCTATATTGGACTGATTCTGAAGCCGAAAAGAAAAGGCTTTGAACAGGAGCCGATCCCATAGCTTTCAAATAATCTTGTTGTAAATATTTCCAGAGTGTGGCGGCAAAATGCACCTGCGAAATGCCGAGTTCGAAAAGGCCCATACCGACTTTTTCGAGGCCTTTAAGAACTACGACGAGAGCGGCTCGCTGCGTCGGATTCTCTGCCTCAAGTACCTCGTGCTGGCCAACATGCTAATGAAGTCGAATATCAATCCGTTCGACAGCCAGGAGACGAAACCGTTTCGTAACGAGCCCGAGGTGGTGGCAATGACTCGCCTCGTCAACGCCTACCAGAACAACGACATTAAGGAGTTCGAGGAGATTCTCACCACCAACGGCGACACAATCATGGACGATCCGTTCATTCGCGAGCACATCGAAGAGCTGCTGGCCAACATTCGTACCGAAGTATATTGTATTGGAAGTTTGGATGGATTCTCTATGGATCAATTCAAAATTGAATATTTTCCTTTCTATCGGATCGGGCACTAATCAATCGAGTTATATAACGTATAGGCAGTCGGTCTTAGTCGGCGCTCTACCAGATACTTGTGTGTATTATGCAATTATTAATGTTCTTCCAGGTACTTTTGCGTCTCATCAAGCCCTATATTCGCATCAAACTCGCCTATTTAGCCGACGAGCTTAAGGTGTCCAAGCAGGAGGTTGTTCGCCTCCTTGTCGAGATTATTCACGACAAATGCCGTCAGTTGAAAATCGATCAGGTCAACGAGACGGTGATCCGCGTCGGCAGCCACAGCGCCGACATGCTCGAGCAGCCGCGCGCCAACGCGATGGACAAGGTGTGCCGCGAGTTGGAATCACTTCTCGACAACATTACGAATCGCGTTGTTTAGAATAAAAACGAGGGGGAAAAAAAGCGAAAGAGCGCGTTTCTGTGTTGTGTGTAAAATATTTTCTCGTTTATTTCCTTCTTTTTTTCTCCTATGTTGTATGTACTTATTATAATTATTCGATGTATTTTTTCAAATCAAAACTGTGGAGACCTGATAACAAATGGCTTAACAGCCATTTGAAGTCGAATGGCTCCCTTTGATTCTCAAGTAAAAATGATAAAAAATTGTTTGGAATATTATATTTACACCAGGGTTGCCAGATGAAAATAAGATAAAAAAGAACGCTGGGCACGAAAAAAATATTTTATTGATAATTTCCAACAACAAAAAAGATTTTTCTAAAAATATCTGAATCGGTCTATTTCGTTAACTTTTCGGGTCAGATTCTTTATTCTCTCAACAATTACTTCTCGGAACTCCTGATCCTGTGTCTAAGAGAGCCATTCTTCATGGAAAAAAAGAACAAAAAATGGAAAAAAAGAACAAAAAATGGAAAAAAAGAACAAAAAATAAAAAAGAACAGACCTCCTCAAAAAGAGAACAAATCTTTTTAAAAAGGACATCTGGCAACCCTGATTTACACTCAAATTGGGTTTATTTTTTAGAAAAAAATTGTCAAACTAGTTTTAAAGCTGTTAGCTGATCAGCTAATCAAATAGTTAAAAAATAAGTCACTTTCATTCACATATTTTAATCGAGAATCGAGCCACCATAGGGCATGGCTTATTATGGGCCGTCACAATCTCCGGGCTTATATTATTACACTGGTCACAAATATCTTTGAGCCATTTAATGAACGAACCAATTTATAAGCGTAATTCTAACACTTATTGAATTCTTCTATGCGTTGAACGAATTTTCCTTTTTCTTATGTAAATTAAAGAACGAAAAAATCAAAGACACTTGAAAAGGAGTTGAAAAATAATAATTTTAACTATACACAGTCAAACCGTCTAATTGAGCACGCACTCCCCGACAAAATTCCAGATAAATTCTTTTTTATATTGAACAATAAATTTTTGGCGAGGTTTGCAAGCTAGGATAGTTATATTATTTTCGCTTCGGTTGACTGCAGGCGGAATAAAGATTATTCGAGAAATATTCGTTTTTGGTGATCAACGCTCCCATCGGAAAGTTATCTAGAGTATTTTCGCGAAACCTCTATAATCGGGCACCCTCTCTGTAATTGGGCACCTGCGAGAGGCGCCCAATTAGACAGGTTTGACTGTGTCTCTCGACGTGATCTTGGAATGGGGCTAAAACGTTTTTTATACGAATGTTTTATTATATTCCTCGACATTGGATTTTTATAAATTGCAAGCCGGCTGAATATTATTCGCATTGCAATTCTAATTAAACTGAAAATGAAGCTAAACTAGCATATATCTGAATCCGATTTTCATTTTCTTTTATACATTTTTTATTAAGAAGATTAGCAGATTGTTTTAGAACCCTGCTAATTAGTGACATTCTCCCAAATCCCATTTAAAACCGGGTTTTTTGAATTTATTTTATTTTTTACTTTATCAATTCTATCGAATAATAAAACATTTTTTTTCTATAAAATGTATTGGTTTTTGAATTGAAATGGTTCCATTATCCATATATGCACATTGAGTTTTGTAGTTACATTTTTAAACAAAAATCCCAAAAAGGTAAATTTGTGCGAATCCTAGAATGACTCTTCCGAAAGATGCGGACGCAAAGCAGGAAATGTTCGATTTGATTAAACGGCGAGCCGAAATAACGGCACGTTTTTAAATATGTTTATAAAAAAAGGAAAACGACTTTTATGATAAACTCGATGCTTGTATGTGGGAAAAGGACATTTTTGAAGGGAAAAACATAGGGATTTTAGCGGGTCCGGGCTGGCAGAAATTCGTGATGGTGATATTTTTGAAAAATTCTCATTTTTTTCGAATTATTTCAAATCTATTTTTTTTTTGGATAATTTCAGTCAATTTGTTACCATTAGAATTGATGGATATTGTGTATGTATAGAAGAATTTTTGAATTTGATGTATGTGGGCAATAATTAATCGTTTAATAGTCAGTCGAAATCCGATCAAGTTTGGCTCTAAAAGCTTAGACAAGCTGTCCTTTACAAGCTACAAGATCGATTTCATTAAGCGAATTCTGATGTTTTTAGGAGGCGTTGGCTGCACTCGAAAATCAAATCTACAATTTTGAAGCCACCTATCTCGAAGAGACCGCCGAACATGGAAACGTTGTTAGAGGTCCGTGAATATTTATTGAGCTGAAAACTTTCCAATCAACCTAATATGCGGATAAAAATGGGATTTTGAATGATTAATGTTTTCTAGGTAAATAATAGGTAAATTTCTAGGTAATAAAAGTTAAAGGACGCATGCTTTTTAATATGCATTTTCTGACAACATTTTTTGACGCCAAAATGGCGGAAATTTAAAAATATTTATGAAAATTTTTTTTTTGCTATTTTTCCTGTTTTTTATTTTTTCATCATCATTTGGTTCTTCGTTCAAGTCTATGTTGCGAAACTCTTCGAAAACCTCAATGGTGTCATCAACAATGTGCTTGATCGAGTTTTTCCAAATATACTGGACTAAATCATATAAAATATAAAAAAATAAAAAACAGGAAAAATAGCAAAAAAAAAATTTTTCATAAATATTTTTAAATTTCCGCCATTTTGGCGTCAAAAAATGTTGTCAGAAAATGCATATTGAAGGGCATGCGTCCTTTAAGGCGGAGTTTAAATGGGATTATAACGTGTTGTGTATGTGAAAAAGGTGACTTCCGTGGCAGGGCTTGGACCCGCGACCAACGCTTAACCGGAGCGCTGCTCTACCGACTGAGCTACACGGACCTTATTCACATACTTAGAATTTCTTCTTATATCACATACTTAGAATTTCTTATAAATTGTTGTGTATGTGAAAAAGGTGGCCGCCGTGGCAGGACTTGAACCCGCGACCAACGCTTAACCGGAGTGCTGCTCTACCGCCTGAGCTACACGGACCTTGGTCACATACTTAGAATTTCTTCTTATGACTCTGTCATAACATAACAGAATGAAGAACATCTAAAAATTAAAAATTGTTTGAACGGTCCTTCGGCTTATACACTACAAACTTGGGATTAGGATCAATAAGGGACTGTAGCATGCAAGTGATACTAGTCAGTTTTGTGTCTTTTGCAGGTTTTGAGCATTTCGATCCATCCACGACGATGTCATCATCGACGGGGTCGGCTGGCTCGTCCTCAACCACTTTTGCCGCGCAGTCCTCGTTGTCCGCCTCCGGTAAGGCATCAAAGAGGGCACCCAAAAAAGCGTTTAAGGAATCGGATCGACTCTTCTCGCTGTCGTCGGTGACCTCGCCGGTGGCGGTGCGCGGTGAGTTGGGCGAGGAAATTCTTGAGCAAATGAACACGCTCAGCAACAATCTCAGTCATCATCACGCGGGCGGATCCTCGTCATTCACGTCCTCCTCCATCTCCTCATCGACGACGGCTAACGGAATTAACGGCACCAAGAATGTGAAATGAAATGTCAATAACTTGAGAAATATCGTAATTTCGCGCGGATAACCCGCAGTCTTTTTTGAAAATGTTTTGAATATTTGCTTGGCTTTTATTCCATTTTTTTCAATTTTCTATCGAATAAAATTAAAGGAATATTTTCGTTGAAATAGAGTCAATTTACTGATCAAAAAATCCCCAATTATAACCGAATGTCAACCGAACGTTCAAAAAATTACACGAACAGCCCCTGCGGCTTATACACATGAACCGGGGTATTATAATCAACGCGCGAAATTAGGGTTATATTCTATAATTTCTTGTAAAAATGCGATTATCGTTGTAATTATTTTTATTATTTTTTACTATAAATCATTTCATTTCAATTTATTCGAGTATTTGACAATTTAATTATTACATCCAAAAATATTAAGATTAAAATTACTGATAATAAATTATTGACAATTAAAATTACTGATATAATTAGCAAAAAGCACACCAAATTTTAATCATTATTCTTCAAACTATAAGCAAGGTAGAGTTTTCGGCTTTTGGTGTTTGATGAACATCCTGATCTATTCCATCCCCAAGGATTAGATTGATAGAATTAATATTCGATTCGTCAATTGTTTTATTGTAGTCCACGTACTTGAGTTGAATGGTTTGGTTATCCTTCGCCGAAATGACAAATGATATGGGCAAAAATTGGTCTTTAATTTTATGGAAATTTGTCGTAATTTGGTTCTTCGTTTCGGGTGAAATGCGTTTTATGAACAACCCTAAAAAGAAGTGATAAATTTGAAATTCGAACCACCAATTTCAGCACGTATAATCCGCAGACTTTTGAGCATTTGTAATAAAAGACACAAGGACACATGGGGCGATATGGGGCGAATATTCAAAGCAGATAAATTTAGTAAATTTCCCTTTTTTAAATTAGAAAAATCGCAGCGGGAATATTTGAAATATGTTCGTATAGCTGTGGATAATACGCCTGGAATTTAGCCGACGAAATTTGCTTAAAATTTACTCGTAGCCTTTTTCACACGTTCCAAAAGCAAGATGGCTTGAGTCTCAAATTCGTAATGCTGTTCATGCGTTAGATTGAGCAAAAGGGCATCTGTATAAATTATAATAATAAATTTAATAAAAATGCCTAATTTTATTAATAATTTTATTAAAAGTTTCATTTTATACCTCTAAAATTGTAAAGATCAGATAGGTCGATATTCGCTAAAACATAATGAATAAAACATAATTCAAGTTAGTATGAAAATGATGAAATGAATTTTGTTTAAGCTACATATATGCCTAATAATGAGCTTGAGGAAGCGCTAAAGGCGCGAGCTCGTAATAGTGCTTTATCACACAAAGATATGATAGGGTTTTACTCTAATTTCGCGTGTATTTCGTGTACAAAATTTAAATTGGCGCCAATGAGTTCATTCTGTTGTATTGGATCCAAGAGAGTCCAAATTTTGTGCCACTTTCATGAAACTGAAACGAAGGCGGGCACAAATTTTGACTACAATGGAGCAAAACGAATGAACTCATTGGCGCCAATTTAAGTTTGGGTCAAAACACCCGGCCTTATACATGCGAAATTAGGGTGTTAAGCTGTTACATTATTAATAGATAATTCCGAACAGGTAAAGAATTGATCTGGGATCTTCACTCATCACGTACGTATCAATGTCGGAACACAGTGGTAGCGTGTTCTTTTCATTTTTCTGATCAATTTCTTTGTGGACCATGTTTTATTTTTTGCTTTAAATTATAAGTTAATTACCACTGCGTTTTGTATAATACCCCAGAGCCCCTAAAATCAAGGCCACGGTAGCAATAACCATTTCTTTTTATTGAGTAGTTTAGAAGAAATGAAAGTGAATGTCTAATGAAATGGAAAATGAAATTGGATTTAAAGTCCCGCGAAAATTGCGAAAAATTTGTTTTTATATAAAAATTTTTATTTTCAGAAAATTTTTCGACAATCAAAATATTTTTCGAATTTCCACTCGCATACTTGCACGAATATATGGGTATAATATGATGTCTATCAATGTATACGTGGAAATGAAATACCAAAAAGTTATTTATAACATTTTTCTTCTTTTTTTGTAGATGGGAATGGCGGAAAATTTTCGAACTTAAAGTTCATTTAAAAAAAAATTTTTAGTAAATCCAAATTTTCTGGGAAAAATATTTACCATTTATTTAATTATAATTATTCAAAAAAATTGCTTTTTTTGGAAAAATATAAAAATAATGGAGTCAACTGGAAAGTGGTTTGTCAAGAACAAATCTATTTTTTGGGTAGTTTTGTCAAGGAAACTTTTCGGACAAGCTTTATAAGAGCCTGTACCTCTAATTCTGTACTGGGTTCAAATGGTGTAGTGACCGGCAGCATGGAGCTTTTATGCTGCCGGTTGGGGGAGATGGGACATTAGGTGAATGAGGGGACAGTTACGGACCAGGCATTTGGGAGGACCCGACGTTTAGGGAAACTCGACGTTTCGAAAGGATCCGACGTTTGCAAAGATTCGACTAATGCGAGAACCCGACATTTGAGAGGACTCGACGTTTGTGAGGACCTGACGTTCGGGAGGACCCGACGTTTAGGGTAATCCGACGTTTCGGGAGGACTCGACCTTTTGGAGGACCCGACGTTTGAGGAGGACCCGACGTTTGGGAGGGCCCCTACGTTTGGGGAAACCCGACGTTTAAGGAAAATCCGACGTTTGCAAAGATTCGACTATTGTGGGAACCCGACATTTAAGAGAACTCGATTTTTGCGAGAACTCGACCTTCGAGTGGACCCGACTTTTTCTTCCACACAGCCTATTACATTATTACCGTCGCGTTTGCAGTTTTTGCGTGTCGAAAGTTTATTTAAATCGATAATGCCATAAATAATACCGCCCAAACTCGCTGCTATACCGCCTATAGCCACTGTGAGCACAAGAATCATTTCGCAAAATTTGTGAAAATTTTTTATTTAAAAGAAATTAAATGGCTGTCTCCGTGGAAAAGGATCCACATTTAAAGCCTGTTAAAAGTGCAACAAAAAAATTATTCGATTTTTATTTTTTGAAATATTTTTAGTGAAAAAAAGACAAAAATTTTTAATTGAATGCAAGTTTTTAAAAGTTATTTATAGTTAATTTTTTTATATGATTTTTTGTCTGTGTGTGTATCATACTTAGTTGATGATGCTACATTTCGAAGCGGACAAATATCGGACATTTCGGGAAGAAATTTCGCGAAAAATCTTGAAAAGATATTATAACCAGCGTTGTGACCTAACTCCAAATTGGCTCCAGAGTCCATCAGCCGCCAGCGGCTCCGTTAGCTCTTTTCGAAAAAAAGCCGGAACCACAAAAAAACCAGATGACTTTATAAATTGGCTCCAGATGACTCCAGATAGCTCCAAATGGCTCCGGCTCCGGCAGATAACTCGGAACTTTTCGCTTCGCAGCGAGCCATCTGGCTCCAAATGACTCCGGAGCCATATATGGAGTTGGAGCCATTTATCGAGCCAAATTACAGCGCTGATAATAACTAACGAATTTGTGAAAAGAACTTAACGTGAGGCTTAGCCGAAATCTGAAAACAACGAGGTCTAATGCCCATTTTCAGCCTAAAATCTGATCCGGCAATGTCCAACATAGTTTTTTTTGATATCGGAATTCGCTAAATATCGGGATACTCCTTCAAACGGTACTTCTCTTTCCGACCCCCTTCCCTCTCAAACGTAGCGATCCCTCAAGTCTTCACTTTTTCATCCAAATGTTCCGATTCCCCCTCCCTACCTTCAATCCAAATGCAAAATTAAAATGTAAACATCCATTGGTTAAAATATTTTATTCTAATTATTGAATATGCCATTTGATTATATTTATTAAGTGAGAGTACAATAAGTATAAGTAGCAAAAAATACGATGGATTAGGATTCTACCAAATTTATATTCAACTCAAAGCCGGGAACATCTTTTGGTGAATCGATTCCATCCTCGCGTTTGTGTTTGACACTATTCGGCTCGATTGTGGCGTTGTAGTCCACGGATTTGATAGTTATTATATTTTCAGCCGGAATAATGGCAAATGCGCTGGGCAGAAATTGGTCTTTCATTTGATTGAAATTCGCCGTAATTTGCTTCTTTATTTCGGGCGAAATGCCTTTCATAAATGCCTCTGAAAAAAGTGATAAATTTGAAATTCAAACCACTAATTTCAACATGTATAACCCGCAGGTTCATTCGAGTGTGTATAAGACGTGAGTGTTTTAAGCCAAATTTAAATTTGCGTTCATTCTGTTGTATGTTCATTCTGTTGTATCGGGTCCGTTGGGGTCCAAACTTTATGTCCGTCTTCGTTTCAGTTTCAAAAAAGTGGGTACAAAAAAATTTGGACTACCAACAGAATGAACTTATTGGCGCAATTTAAATTCGGCTCAAAACCCTCGCGCAGCTTATACACACACTAAATTAGGGTATTTCTTTAAATAATTAAACCGATTGCTTAAATGGAATAGGCCGCCAATTTAAACCCCATTAAAAGTACATTTTATTTAGGGGATAAAATTATGCCTGGTCAAATGCAAATATATATTCTCGCAAAACATATTTTTGGCTATTTTTTTCGTGTTATTTTTTTGCCAATTTTTTACAATGGCAAATATTTAAAAGTTCATTAAAAAATAATAAAAATAAATCCAAAATTTATGGAATTTATTTATAACTATTTTTACAACCATAAAAAAAGAATTTTTTCACAATTTTTGATTATCTTAATTTATCTTAATTTTTTTAAGTGGTCGGGTGTTTTGAGCCAAATTTAAATTGGCGCCAATGAGTTCATTCCGTTGTATCGGATCCGTTTCAAATTTTGTCATAATTTTAATTAGATAGAAAAATTTATTTATAATTTCTAAAATATTTCCAAAGAAAATAAAATTTTTGCACTTTTTTAAAAAATATTCATATTGGGTATGTATGTCTCCGAATAACTCGGAGCTTTTCGCTTCGCAGCGAGCCATCTGGCAACATATGTAGTTTTTTTTGATATAGGAATTCGCTAAATGTCGGGATACTCGTTCAAATGTCGGTTCTTCTCTTTCCGACCCCCCTCCCTCCCCCTCAAACGTAACGATCCCTCAAGTCCTCTCTTTTTCATCCAAATGTTCCGATTCCCCCTCCCTACCTTCAATCCAAATGCAAAATTAAAATGTAAACGTCCATTGGTTAAAATGTTTTATTCTAATTATTGAATATGCCATTTGATTATATTTATTAAGTGAGAGTACAATAAGTATAAGTAGCAAAAAATACGATGCATTGATCAGGATTCTACCAAATTTATATTCAACTCAAAGCCGGGAACATCTTTTGGTGAATCGATTCCATCCTTGCGTTTGTGTTTGACACTATTCGGCTCGATTGTGGCGTTGTAGTCCACGGATTTGATGGTTATTATATTCCGGTCAGCCGAAATAATGGTAAATGCGCTGGGCAGAAATTGGTCTTTCATTTGATTGAAATTCGCCGTAATTTGCTTCTTTATTTCGGGCGAAATGCCTTTCATTAATGCCACTGAAAAAAGTGATAAATTTGAAATTCAAACCACTAATTTCAACATGTATAACCCGCAGGTTCATTCGAATAGTTGCTGGTTATACATGTGCGTCCGGAATTGGGCCGAATGAAATTTGCTTAAAATTTACCCGTTGCGTTTTTCACGCGTTTTTTAAACAAATCGACGTGGTCCTCGAGTTCGTAACGCTGTTCACGCGTCAAATTGGCGAAAAGGGTATCTGTGGACACAATATAAACTCAATTTTGCCATCCGCATTCAAATCGATTTTTTTACTTTTATTAAAATTATTACCTTGGAAATTGTAGAGATGTAATCGGCCGATATCCGCTAAAAATTTTCAGAAAAATTATTCGATTTTTGGAGTGATACAATAA
The DNA here is from genome assembly GCA_024678965.1 of Bradynema listronoti. NCBI lineage: Eukaryota > Metazoa > Nematoda > Chromadorea > Rhabditida > Allantonematidae > Bradynema > Bradynema listronoti. The sequence continues at coordinate 820,618 of JANLNO010000009.1, forward strand.
AATGGAACGAGACAAATACGAGCCGCGCCGGCCAAAAACGAATCGGGCCGGGCTAGGCCAGACCAGCCCAAAACAAAGCTAAAAACAAATGAGTCTGGGCTAAAACATATAAGTAGTAATTCCAATAATATAACCAATATATAATAAACCGGAAACTATTAGAAAAGCCATTTCAAAAAATATTTAGAAAAAAAAGTTAAGGTAAATTGCGTATTTAATCGGAATTAAACTGACATATTTCACCATATTTCATCACGATTATTTCTTCGTGAGTAATCATATGAAAAATTAGCAATAAATAAATTTTTTGGGAGGAGGGCAGAAAATTTTTCGACCAGATGCAAAAGTATAATCATTTAATTAGATAGAAAAATCTATTTATATTTTCTAAAATATTTCCAAAGAAAATAAAATTTTTGCACTTTTTTAAAAAATATTCATATTGGGTATGTATTTTTATTCATAAAATCGGTATTTATATACCGATTCCACAGTTTAATTTTTATTTATATACCGATTCCACAGTTTAATTCCGATTAAATACGCAATTTACCTTAACTTTTTTTCTAAATATTTTTTGAAATGGCTCTTCTAATAGTTTCCGGTTTATTATATATTGGTTATCTTATTGGAATGACTGCTTATATTATTATGAACAGTGGTGGCAATAAACGCGATGGTATGTGATATAACATTACTAGAAGAAATATTCCGAGCCGGTCCGGCCTGGGCCGTTTTAGCTCATTCCGCCCCGGCTCGTCTTGGCCCAGTCTGACCTGTTTTTGACGGACCCGGCCTGACCCGTCTTGGCCCAGCCCGACCCGGCCGGTTGGGCTGGATCTGCGTGAAATTTTTGAGGTTACCTGCACAAAATCGTGTCGTATTAGAAATATATGTTTCAAACCGGTCCGGTCTGTCCGTTTTAGCCCAGACTCATTTGTTTTTAGCTTTGTTTTGGGCTGGGCCGGCCTGGCCCGGCCCGATTCGTTTTTGGCCGGCGCGACTCGTATTTGTCTCGTTCCATTTTATTGTATCACTCCAAAAATCGAATAATTTTTCTGAAAATTTTTAGCGGATATCGGCCTGTTACATCTCTACAATTTCCAAGGTAATAATTTTAATAAAAGTAAAAAAATCGATTTGAATGCGGATGGCAAAATTGAATTTATATTGTGTCCACAGATGCCCTTTTCGCCAATTTGACGCGTGAACAGCGTTACGAACTCGAGGACCACGTCGATTTGTTTAAAGAACGCGTGAAAAACGCAACGGGTAAATTTTAAGCAAATTTCATTCGGCCCAATTCCGGACGCATAACCTGCAACTATTCGAATGAACCTGCGGGTTATACATGTTGAAATTAGTGGTTTGAGTTTTAAATTTATCACTTTTTTCAGTGGCATTTATGAAAGGCATTTCGCCCGAAATAAAGAAGCAAATTACGGCGAATTTCAATCAAATGAAAGACCAATTTCTGCCCAGCGCATTTGCCATTATTCCGACTGAAAATATAATAACCATCAAATCCGTAAACTACAATGCCACAATCGAGCCGAATAGTGTCAAACACAAACGCGAGGATGGAATCGATTCACCAAAAGATGTTCCCGGCTTTGAGTTGAATATAAATTTGGTAGAATCCTGATCAATGCATCGTATTTTTTGCTACTTATACTTATTGTACTCTCACTTAATAAATATAATCAAATGGCATATTCAATAATTAGAATAAAATATTTTAACCAATGGATGTTTACATTTTAATTTTGCATTTGGATTGAAGGTAGGGAGGGGGAATCGGAACATTTGGATGAAAAAGTGAAGACTTGAGGGATCGCTACGTTTGAGAGGGAAGGGGGTCGGAAAGAGAAGTACCGTTTGAAGGAGTATCCCGATATTTAGCGAATTCCGATATCAAAAAAACTATGTTGGACATTGCCGGATCAGATTTTAGGCTGAAAATGGGCATTAGACCTCGTTGTTTTCAGGTTTCGGCTAAGCCTCACGTTAAGTTCTTTTCACAAATTCGTTAGTTATTATCAGCGCTGTAATTTGGCTCGATAAATGGCTCCAACTCCATATATGGCTCCGGAGTCATTTGGAGCCAGATGGCTCGCTGCGAAGCGAAAAGCTCCGAGTTATCTGCCGGAGCCGGAGCCATTTGGAGCTATCTGGAGTCATCTGGTGCCAATTTATAAAGTCTGGTTTTTTTGTGGCTCCGGTTTTTTCGAAAAGAGCTAACGGAGCCGCTGGCGGCTGGTGGGCTCTAGAGCCAATTCGGAGCTAGTTCACAACACTGGTTATGATATCAGAGGAGCCCAACTGCCGGACACTCCATGCTGCCGGTCACTACACCATTTGAACCCCGCAGAGAATTAGAGGTACAGGCTCTTATAAAGCTCGTCCGAAAAGTTTCCTTGACAAAACTACCCAAAAATTATTAGGTTGGTCCAAAAGTTTTAATACACTTAACAATTTTATAAAAATTTAAATTTTCTACAACAACAATGGATCGTTTTCATCAATATATACACGAAATGACGATTCGATCTAATCCTCCATGGCTGAATTTGTGCAGCAGCCAATTGCGGAATTAAAACTCCAAAATAAATGTTTATTAGATCCAAGAAATAGCCAAACAAAAACGTGCGACATTTTTTTTTGTTAAAACCTATTATTGAAAAAATGACAAAAAACTTTAAATGTTTAGCAAATTCGTAATTCGAAACCAATATCGACAAGCTTTGTGTCGAATAAAATCTTAAAGTTTTGGGATTCGAATACAAATAGAATTTTACAATTTAGTTAAAAAGTAAAAAAGTTATAACAAAAACAAATCCCGCTGTCAATTTGGTATCATCCGAAATTTGCGAAAAAATTTTGCATTCAATTTTATTATTTTTTAATGAACTTTTAAAATAATTTTTTTTAGAATTTTTGATTATTTCTTCGAGTAAAATCATATGGAAAATTATTTAAAAATAACTTTCGGGGAATTCTTTTTTCTTGCATTCGACCAGGTATAATAACTTTAATTTCAATTAGAAATTAGAGAATTTTGTTTATATTAACTAAAATATTTCTAAAAAAAAGTCGTGCACTTTTTTTAATGGGCTTTAAAAGACGTTCGATTCTATTAAAGTGATCAGTTTAAATTTTACAAAATAATTTTGAAAGTAAATTTTCGAAAAAAATGGTTTTTATTGTTGCAACCGCTCTGGGCGTGATTTTATACGGCGTTGCAGTGGGTATCGGCGGGCTAATTTACACGTTAAGGAATAACAACAATAAACGCGATGGTATTAATATGTGTGTTAAAGATCGAACCGGTCCGGGGAGGTGGGAGGGTGGATGGAGGGGGAATCGGCTCGGCCCGAAGGAACACTGCTTAAAATGACTCTGATCCATCTCGACTCGGTCTGGCCGGAAATGATTCTAGCTCGACTCTGTCCGGCTGGAAATCGATCCGAATAACCCAAAATGGCCCCAGCCCGACTCGTGCCAACTTCAATATGACTCAGATGACTTCGAACGGTCTGGCGCAAGTCGAAAATTGCCGGCCCGACACACCTCTAACTTATGTATTGAAGGTGTTCCGAACCCGAATTTATGACCGAACCGCAGTACATACATAATATGTATGTAGGTCTGTACCTGTGACTAATAATATTTCCGAAAATTTTAGTGGATATCGGCCTATTTCATCTCTACAATTTCAGAGGTAAAAATTGAATGAATGAATTTGCTTTTTTTATTTTTTAGCTTGTTTATTCACATTTTTAATTTAAGGCCATTCGACACAAAAATAAACCAAAATATATTCTAATGGGTGGCTCGGGGCCGGTTTTTGGATTACCCCGGCCCGTTTTTGGGACCAAATTAAGTCCCGACTCGACATCCCTTTAAAAATGTGTTTGATCCGATTGATTTGTTTATTTTCGTGACCTTTTATAGACGCGCTTACAACCAATTTGACGAGTGAACAGCGTTACGTACTCGAGGACCACGTCGATTTGTTTAAAGAACGCGTGAAAAACGCAACGGGTAAATTTTAAGCAAATTTCATTCGGCCCAATTCGGACGCACATGTATAACCAGCAACTATTCGAATGAACCTGCGGGTTATACATGTTGAAATTAGTGGTTTGAGTTTTAAATTTATCACTTTTTTCAGTGGCATTTATGAAAGGCATTTCGCCCGAAATAAAGAAGCAAATTACGGCGAATTTCAATCAAATGAAAGACCAATTTCTGCCCAGCGCATTTGCCATTATTCCGACTGAAAATATAATAACCATCAAATCCGTAAACTACAATGCCACAATCGAGCCGAATAGTGTCAAACACAAACGCGAGGATGGAATCGATTCACCAAAAGATGTTCCCGGCTTTGAGTTGAATATAAATTTGGTAGAATCCTAATCCATCGTATTTTTTGCTACTTATATTGATTTTTGCTACTTTATACTGATTGTACCCTTTGTTTAATAAAAGAAAATTTAGCCAAATAGACTTGAAAATGAATTTCGAAGGGAATTCGCTGTGAGACAAAAGGCAATTTAAACACTATTCGTTTTTAAATTACCATTGAAAATTTATTTTTAATTTTGAATTTTCAAAAGGAAATATTCAACCAAAAAATAGAAAAATAATAAACATTTCGAATATTTTATTAGCATTTACGATTAAAATGCGATGAAAGTAAAAATTAAATGAAAGAATTCATTAAAAATAACTTGGGAAATTTTCTTTTTGTAATATTTTCGAATTGCTGAAAAAAAATTCGTTACTTCATACAATTACATATGCATTTATACTTTTTTAGAAATGTTTCAATCATTAATTCCAATACTTATTGTAATTACTGCTAATATGAGAAAGGAAAAAAATCCTAGAATATATTTGAATGGCCGTTATAATATCATTTTCTATTAGATTCTTTTCAAATACTTTAGTGTGATAATTTCGAGGCAATGTTGTCTGAGGCATGACTTTCAGGGCTTCATTGTTTTCACTCCTCATTTTATTTCCTCAATGAATATCAGAGTGGTGACTTGGTTCCGATTTGACTTAGGAGCCAGTTCATTTAAATAAATGACTAAATGACTTCGGTGCCGGCTCCGAAGCCATTTAAATAAACTGTCTCCTTAATAGAAGTGGTAAAACTCTTTAATATGAAATTTGTAGATAAAACTGTTCTAGACTGTATGTATTATTGTTATAACTATAGTTGCATTCATTTTTCTCTATGAATCAAGTTATTCTAGAGAGGAGGGGAAGGGAGATTGAACTCATCGGAGTCAAATTGGAGCTGGTTCCGGAGTCACGTCGGAGCCGGAGCCATCTAGAGAGTCAAGTTACCACATTGATGAATATTCAATCAAACAATTGTATTCAATAGTGAATATATCCGACTCACTTTTAATCAATTTCTCGTCCGAGGAACGCTTGGACCTCGAAAAGGACGCCAATTTGCTTATCGAAAGTATAAACAATGCCACGGGTATGCCTTTTCATATTTTTTTGAGGCGCTCCTTAATAAAATGGGCTTAAAAAATCTATACTATACTTAAACTAAAATCAAATTCGCTCAGGAAAAGCAGCAGACCCTGGTATTTTGAGCCAAATTTAAATTGCCGCCAATGGATTCATTCTGTCATATAGGATAAGTTTTTTGAGTCTGTTTTTATTTCAGTCTCATAACTCTCCAAATTTTGTGCCAATAGTTATGGGACTAAAATAAAAACAGGCGCAAAATTTGGACCCGCTTTGATCCGCATATGACATAATAAACCCATTGGCGTCAATTTAAATTTGGCTCAAATTACCTGGGCCTGATGCTTTTGCTGGGCCAAATTTGATTTTAGTTTAAGAATAATATAAGTTTTTCATGTCCATTTTATTAATTCACACGAAATTGGGGTAATTACAGTGTCGTTTTGGACGAGCTCTTCGCTGAAGCGAAAAGAGCAGATGGTCGGTTTCGCTAAACTCCTTAAGCGGAATCTCATCACACAGGACCACGAGTTGTGTCAAGTCATAAAGATTTATGCGAGATCGATCACGTCGATTATGGAAAACGCTTTGGCGAAAAGTATCGACGAAAATTGTGAAAAATCCGCAGCCAAAAACGAAGCGAACTTAAATGATGGCTAATTGGAAAGTGGCGAAGAAATGAAAAGCGAAATTCAAATATAACAATTTTTGTTTAAAATTTATTATATCCTAATCTCGCATGTATAAGCCCGAGTGTTTCGAGCCGAATTTGAATTTGGCGCCAATGAGTTTATTCTGTTATAAAAATCCATTGGGATCCAATTTTTTTGTGCTCGCCCTCGTTTTAGTTTCATAAAAGTGGGCACAAAATTTAGACTCTCTTGGATTCAATACAACAGAACGAGCTCATTGGCGCCAATTTAAATTTGGCTCAAAACACACGCGAAATTAGGAAATTTAAAAACAATTTTTTTTGCCGGTGATTTTTTTTTTCGCCTTTTCAACTTTGACTAACTTTTTTATTAACAAAAAGTTACCCTAATTTCATGTTTATAAGGCCGGGTGTTTTGAATCAAATTTAAAAACGAGTTCATCCATTCTGTTGTATTGAAGCGAAAAGCGAGTCCAAATTTTGTGCCAACGAAAGAAAGAGAATAAAAGCTAGATAATTTTTTTTTTTGTTTTAAGAGCAAATAGAAAAAATTTCCTTTTTTAACTAATTTTCACAATTTTTCATTCCGTGCCGTAGAACGCAGTTTTTGAGAGTTGGAATGCTCTATAGGAATGAACTATTCGACTACGATATGCATAAAAGTGTACCCTCTTTCTGCCGGCAAAATTTTTATAAAAATATTTTTTATCATTTTTTATAAAAAAATGGATCGGGTAAACTCGAGAGGTGACAATATCGAATGTAAAATCTTGCCCTGATCCAGAACTCCCGAGCTGTGGGACGTCACGACACCGGATTTGGCTTGCCGAGGGAGTGAACCACAAACACTCCGCGCCATCGCCAACCAAGAACGCGCCCCTCGATATGCGAACCTATAGAATGATAGGACCTTAAATACAGCTCGAGAGAATGAATAACGGTTTGAGAACATCGACAATGAATTATAATGATAGGGAGGCGGAGGAAAATTATCGCTTATATAGATGACGGAAGCAACGCTAAAAAGTTATGATAGCTTTCGCCCAATGGCCAGACGAGCAGACAGTTAATGATATTTATTGGACCAGCCAATAATATTTCCCGGCCAAACTCCAAATCCAAAAAATTAAAATTAAGGAGCTTTTAGGCCACAGACCGGCCTGAAAACATCGTAATAATAACAATTCCATATTAATTGATAAAATAATAAAAATTATAGTTGAAAAATGATTCAAATGTAAGGACTATGACCGTATCTAAAAAAATCCTTTTTTATTTAAATTTGCGCGCTAAAATTGAATTTTCTGGCTAATTGATATTTTTGAAAAAATAAAAGATTCAACTGATTTTCTTACTAATTTTTCTATTAATAATAGACATGGGCATGGTTAGAGGCGTTAACTACAGCGAACAATTTTTTTCTGGACAACTTTTCAGTTTAAAACTTATTCAAAAATTAAAAGTTATGGCATCAAAATTTAAATCCGCTTAAGGGAATAATTTTTCACTTTTATTTTATTTATCAATTAAAATAATAGAATCTTTGGAGCATTTTATCATATGGCTTGAATTGTTAACCTATAAAAATGACGCTTATAACGTATATGTGTGTTTGTCGAAAGAAAATTTTTAGCGGGTCAAAAAGGTCGTTATGCGCAAAGAGTTTAACTACATCTATAGCTCTGAGCTCGATGTGCCAGTGCGCATTCGCGTCATTTCCCTCTTTGAATTTATGCCAAATGCGCGTGCGTTTGTTAACCAGCCATCTGGATGCATGCTTCTCAGGGTTATGGTGTGTTCTATTGATACATTTTGAATCTTTGAAACTAATGTTTTTTTAAATAAAATGCCATTTATTTTGGTTTTATTTCGTTATTAGGTTATTTGATTCATTAAATTGAACTAATTGAATTTACTTCGATTCTTGTTCAGTCTCTATATTTTTTAATTTTCATATTTAATCGCATTTTTGATTATGTTTACAGGTGGTGTGTAACGGGCGATATGTTGGTCGCGATATCCAGACCTCGTTTCGCTGGTCGACGACAAACGCCGGCGCGCGCTCTCAGCCTAACAACCACGAGCTGCAACGATGGAACGAGTGGCTGACACTTCCTGTACGCTACTCGGAGCTGAGCCGTGACGCCGTTATTTACTTTTCGATTTGGGACATTAACAATGACATTTCGCCGGTTATATATGAAGTTTAGCTTTTTCACACGCATACTACATATTTCTTATGTTTAGGTTTTGATTGCACAATGCTCAAAAACTCTCTTCAGTAAGCATGGCATTTATCGGTCGGGCCAAATCGATTTGCGAATGCATCGCGTCTCCGCCGCCAACGACGCGGCGACAGTCGCCGTCGACGTGGCGATGAATAGGTCGGAGGCGTGCGCGAAAATCGCCGATCAGTCGACGTTGATTCGCCGCCATCTTTCTCAGCATCCTCAATTCGTACTGGAAAAGAAGCTTGCCATGGTTAAAGCGAACGCGAGGGACCGTTCGAATGAAAAAAGCCGCGTGTGGCCGCCGATTTGCGGCTTCTGCTAAAGAAGATTAAGCTTTACGGACAGGATCTCGTTGATCGGGTCACCTGGCTGGATCGGATTACATTCAGTCGGCTGGAGGAAATCAAACAGGAGGTTCGGATTTTTAACGAGTTTATGAACTTAACTCCTTTGGGTTATCCACCGGAATAGTTGAGTTTGAAGCTTTGAGTGTATTCCGAACTTCATAATAATTCATTTAGGCGAAAAAAGAGGACCGCTCTCTCTATTTGACCATTCAATTGCCGAGCGTTCATTATCTGAACGACATTATCGCGTACACGATAATTTTTTACGCCGAAGACGAAGAGATGAATAACAATTATTATGGACGAATGCTCAACGCCGCTGAGTCGACGACAACAGCCAACGGTGAAAAAGAGCGCGCATTTTTAATCTATCAGATGAAGAATGAATGGGAATAATTATCCGATTTCTTTTTTAGTTTACACGTTCGGCGTTGACGAGGCCGAAAAAGCGGCGACGTGTCCGCCGGCGACGCGTTGCCCACTTCTTCTTCATATGACGTCGATCCGGAACTCGGACAAGACAATCTATGCGAGTTGAAGCATCACATGCTGACGCGTAACGCGCGCACAAATAACGTCGACCGACGCCTGCAGCCGAATCCGTCCACGCGCGACGCCATAGAGCAAATTATAAACGTAGGATCTTTTTTGGCTTAAGTTTACCGAAAATATGGCCTCAAATTGTGTCTCGAAAATGGTCTATGTATCACGGGCGATATGATAGATATTTTGGATTCAAGTTGGAAACCTAACCCGGCGTTTTTTTCAGAGTCTCAATTAGGCTTACCCGCGTCTTATACACGCGAAATTAGAGTATATACTTTCTTTTTTGACTCATTTTAACTGATGAGACCCAATTAGGGTCTTATATACGCGAAATTAGAGTATATACTTTCTCTTTTGACTCATTTTAACTGATGAGACCCAATTAGGGTCTTATACACCGAAATTAGAATATATACTTTCTCTTTTGACTCATTTTAACTGATGAGACCCAATTAGGGTCTTATACACGCGAAATTAGAATATATACTTTCTCTTTGACTCATTTTAACTGATGAGGCCTTAACTCGTATTTCGAAAAGGGCAAAAATATATATTTATTTTTCTTGATCATTTTGTTTGCTCCAAATTTATTCAAACACATTTCTCTAGGCGCCCAGCTCCCAATGCATGACGATGGAGGAGCGTGACGTGATCTGGAAATTCAGATTCTGGTTAAAGTCCAATCCGAAAGCGTTGGTGAAATTCATTCGATCGGTGAATTGGGAAGAGGACGCCGAAGTGAAACACGCCATTCAAGTCATTTTGTATGTTTTTTTCGTGAAGTTAAACAAAGAATTGAGAGGGGGGCGGGAAGGGCGTTGTATGTATTATAAATGAGAGGGTGTTAATCATTTTAACAAATTCAACTTTGAATAATGTTTATATGAATTCAAGGGGCAGGGGGCAGTGGTCTAGTGCTTATGCGTGATTTGTATGGGACGAAGTTCGGTTTCACTCTCCCCCCCCCCCCAAACCCACCTCTGTGTTAGCATATTTGGAAGACAATATAAGTATAATAGGTACCACATTGCACAGTGTGCGTGATACGAAGATGCTGACCAGGCTCAAGCTAGCCGCATCAGCGATACCGCCTAGAAAACCAGCCAATATTTCGGTGAGGGCTGGATAGGGCTGGATAGCCCTCATCCAAACCCGCGAATTGATTATCCTAATTTCGCGTGGATATAAGTGGCCTGGTGTTTTGAGTCAAATTTAAATTGGCGCCAATTGGAGTTCATTCTGTTGTATTGGATCCGTTGGGTGGTCCAAATTTTGTACCCACTTTTCTGAAACTGAAATTAAGGCGGGCACAAAATTTGGACTCCAACGGATTCGCATGCAACGGAATGAACTTCAATTGGCGTCAATTTAAATTTAACTGAAAACATCCGACCTTATACACGCGAAATTAGGCTACTTCCACGATCATTTCCAACGGGCGAGGGAATTGATCTGGGGCCCGTCACGTATCAGGTTATCAGAATTTTTTCATTTTTTAAAATTCTTTCAAGAAAATGGGAGCCAATTGACGCGTGCGATGCGCTGGAGCTTCTCACGCCCACTTTCACGCATTCGTTTGTGCGTCGCTATGCCGTCTCACGTCTACAGCACACCACGTACGCGCAAATTCTCCTCTTTTTGCCGCAATTGGTTCAAGCGCTTCGCTACGAGACGAAAGTCAGCGCGCACGAAATTCTGTTCGTTACCAGCGATATGTCCGTCACAAATGTGAGTACGAAATGACTGCTTAGTTTTATACGCAGCGCAAAGAGGAATGATGGGAGGGGGATAATTTTTGGGCGAGTTTAATTATTCCACACGTTCTTGCGTGTATAAGGCGCGGTCGTTTGAAGACGTTTTTTTTTGGAGTTTTAAATTATAGGTCTTTATTTTGTTATGAACAAACTTGAGCTTAAAACTTGTCCTATTCTGAGTCTTATATACACGCAAAAACATGGGATACGTTTTTAAGCTTTTGTCGCGAACGCGAAGAAAATCTAATAATCTCAGTTTTAGTTTATTATTTAAACATTAGTTTATTTTTTAAGCATTAGTTTATTATTTAAACATTTGTTGGTTTCACCGCGAAATTCCTTTATTGCAGTAATTTGTTCGCATATAATGTTCTAGGTCCAATGTTTAGCTTTTAGTTCAAGTTAAGTTTTTTGGCTTCATGTAAAAATTGTTATTAATTCGTGCTGTAGCACTTTTGTTGAATAAAAAAAATTATAAAACTCGAAACAAAGTAAAATAAATTTTGGGCGATCACTCGGCAATAAGCACAAGGACCATAAGAAAAAAAGAAGTGATTGCCACAGCTTTGTATTAGGTCGGCAAAAAAGTATTTCCGCTTTTTTATAATTTGAATCTAATGTGGATCTTTATTTTCATATGTCAGACACAAGAGCCGTTTCGGTACCGTCTGATAGCCCGGAAAAATGGCTTCTTATCTCTCATAACTTCGAGCTATTATAATAAACCATAGCTGAAATAAAGGCAAAAACTTTCAAAATTGCAAAAATTTGGCGGTTCAAATTCTTTGAGGCACAGCCGGCCGAGTCCTTCCTCAAAGAGCATTCATTCTTTTCATGAATGTTGACGATGAGTCATAGATCATGATGAATAAAACTTCTTGGATTGAATTAGATGTTGTAATTTTGTTTTTATAAAAAATGTCATTCCATATAAAAACGGAAAATACTTTCTTGCCGACCTAATATTTATTGTATTTTACAATTTCATTCGTTTTCTAGACGAGTCTGACCTCGTCGGACGGACTGCTGCCCGTGCCGGCGCAAACGCTGAAGTCTAACGTTGACGACGAAGTAACAAATTTGTCGACATCAATGGCCGAATATTTCGGCTCGGACGCGGATTTGGCGTTGTTTTTGATTCGCGAAGCCTGCGAGAACTCCACCATCGCCAACTTTCTCTATTGGTAAGCGCGTTTATTTTTAAAGAATGTATGAGAATGAATGTCTAATTTAACGGGCAGTCCAGTCCGTTCAAAACTGTTTGCGATGAACGAACTGTTTGCGATGAAACAGAAGACAAAAACGCCTAAATTTAAGTTTAGGTTTTAAGTTAAGGCTTAGGCTCTAATTGACTTGGGATCCATTAGTGTTGTGACTCGACTCCGAAGAGTTGACTGCGAAGCCGCGAGTTGCCAGCGACTCTTTTAGCTCTTTTCAACAGGCCCGAGTCACAAAAAGAGCTAGATGACTCCATAAATTGCGAGCAATTAAGACATATCGACTTGGCCCGGCATTTTGTGCTATTTCGAGTCTGTTAGCGACATTTTGATGGCCATACGACCGCAAAAGACCACCCGGAAGACCAGCGGAAAGATGGCGAAAGTTGATGGAAAAGCGCATAGAACTTAATTGGAAACAATTAGCAGAAGACCGAAAACAATATAAGCGGCGATTGTACGATTCACCACAGGACAACAACGTATTATGACACGGATCTTTAAATGTTCAAGTATAAGACATAAATGGCTCCAGATGGCTCCGGCTTCTACCAATTGACTCCTCATTAGTCGGCTTTGCAACCGAGTCATATGACTCCAAATGACTCGGAGCCAGTTATAGAGTTAAATCACAACAGCTTCTAAATGATTCCAAATGACTATCGAATTCATAAGAAAGGGTCGTTTATCTTCTAAATGACTCGGAATCAATTGGGAGTTAAGTCATCTTCATATTAATTTATTTATTTAATACACTCCTGGTCAAAATGATAGCCGAATTTGAAAATATAGCACAACTCGAGTTTTAATTGGCCTTTTTTTATAAAATTTTGCACGAACATGCCTTTCTCTATTATAAATCATAATCTTAAAACAATTTTAAAATTTTCGAAATTTTACCCACGTATTACTGTGTTTTTTTACTGTATTTTGAGTTTTTATCTGTGGACAAAATGATAGCCGAGGTTTATATTTTCGTTAGTTTCTAGGCATTTTATGAGTTTTATGTGATTGTTTTTGTCATTTTTGGTCATTCAGGAGTGTATAATTGATTCATGTGACTTGCTTATATAGGTATTTGAAAGTGGAAATCGAAGCGAACGCGGAAATCGACGAGGCCGTGAAGCAAATCTTTTCGACTATGATGGAACGTTTAAAAACAGCGCTTGCTAATGGCAATTTGAACGCACGGCAAACCCTCGCCACGTTGAATCAACAAAAGGTTTATTTTTTTTGTTATAGCTTGGGTTCAACAAATTATGATTCTAGGATTTTATAAGAAAAATAGGAGCTTATACAAAGAATTTGGGAGCTTGTGCAAAGAATTTAGGAGCTTGTGCAACGAATTAGAATCCTAATACAATGAATATACAATTGTATAAAGAGCAATTAAGATTATGTGTATTATAATAGTGATGGGCGAGGCCGGCAATATCACACTCGAGCCGGGCCGGGCCGGGCCGGGTCAGGCTGGGCCGAACCGAGTCAAAACGAGCCCAGCCGTGCTAGGCCAGGCCGAGCCGAGTTGGGCCGGGTCGAGTATAGCCGGGTAAAGCCGACAGGCCAAGCCGGATCGGGCCGAGCCAGGCCGAGTCGGGCTAAGCCGAGACTAAGCCGGGCTAAAACGAGCCTGGTCGAGCCGAGTCAAAACGAACCGGATCGAGCTGAGTCGAGTAGAGCCGGGCTAAGCTGAGCCGGGCCGAGTCGGGCTTGGCCGAGCTAAGCCAAAGCGAGCCGGGCTAAGCTGAGCCGGGCCGCGTCGGGCTTGGCCGAGCTAAGCCAAAGCGAGCCGGGCCAGATCGAGTCGGCCCATCACTAATTTATAAATTCTCATCTCAAGATCTCAAGAAAGTCAATAATTATTTTTTTTAAAGAAATTTGTGGACACGCTCGTTGAAATGGCGAAATTTGTCGCCGAAGTCAGCGGAAGTCGGTCGAAAAAGTTGGAAATGCTCAAGCGCAAACTTGTCGAAAATTCCGATTTGGCTGATTTGAAGGTTGGGACTTTTCAAGGTTTTTTTAGACTCAATTTGAATATTTATTTGTTTTTTTTTTCAAGGGTCTCAGTCTTCCATTGGATCCGAGCATTCGCGTCAAGAACATTCAGGCAGAGTCGACGCTTCTCTTCTCGTCGAACATGATGCCGATGCGGTTGAGCTTCGCGACAGTGCGCTGCTCCGTGGCGCCCTACGAATGCGGCGAGGCGTACACGACTATTTTTAAGCGCGGCGACGACCTGCGTCAAGACCAGCTCGTCATTCAAATGATTCGCCTAATGGACAGCCTGCTTAAGGCGGAGAAACTCGACTTGTGTTTGACGCCGTACGCCGTGCTGGCGACGAGCGTTTCCGAGGGCTTTGTTCAGTTTGTCAAAGCGGCGCCCATCGCCGACCTCAAGAGCATTCAAGTAAGCATTTGAATGTATTGGTGAATTAAGCTTAAGCTCAGCTCAATTCTAAGTTTAAGCCTAGCCTAATGCCAAACCAAGTTCAGCTTAATCATAGGTTAAAGCTGAATCCAATTTCAAGTTAAGGCTAGGCTAATCCTAGGCAAAAGCTTAGCTTAATCCCAAGCTCAATTCTAAGTTTAAGTCTGGCCTAATGTCAAACCAAGCTCAGCTTAATCATAGGTTAAAGCTGAATCCAATTTCAAGTTAAGGCTAGGCTAATTCTAGGCAAAAGCTTAGCTTAATCCCAAGCTCAATTCTAAGTTTAAGTCTAGCCTAATGCCAAACCAAGCTCAGCTTAATCATAGGTTAAAAGCTAAATCCAATTTTAGGCTAAGGCTAGGTTAATCCCAGGCAAAAGCTTAGCTTAATCCCAAGCTCAATTCTAAGTTTAAGTCTAGCCTAATGCCAAACCAAGCTCAGCTTAATCATAGGTTAAAAGCTAAATCCAATTTTAGGCTAAGGCTAGGTTAATCCTAGGCAAAAGCTTAGCTTAATCTCAAACCAAGCGTAGTTCAATTCTAGGCTAATTCTAATCTAAGGCTCGGCTTAATCCTAGACAGTTTAATTTGCGAGCCAACAAGAGCCAAATAGCTTGATTTTGAGCCGCCAAATTCAACAAGATTGAGCCAGATTTTTCAAGAAACTGACTCTTGGCTCACGAGCCACTTTGTCCATCACACTGCTGAGGGATCATTATGATCTATCAGAAATTATTTGAGCATTCGTGTTCCAGCACGAATGCCTGACTATGGCTCCGCAAAACCCTTGCGGCCGAATTGATTGGCAAATGATGCCGGAAAGGATTTATGTATTGAACCTGGAATTGAAATTCGAATCTGTGCTGAAATACATTCCCTTCAAATGGAATAATAATAGCCTCCGCTATTATTATTCCAAATAGCATTTTAAAATCTCCAGGAAACTCTTCGCACCTTTCGGCCCTCGTCGACGGGTCCGTACGGTATTGAGACCGACGTTCTCAACAATTATGTGCGCTCGTGTGCCGGCTATTCCGTAATCTGCTATATTCTCGGCATTGGCGATCGCCATTTGCACAATTTGCTGTTGTGCGAGAACGGACGAATGTTTCACGTGGATTTCGGCTTCATTCTCGGCCGTGATCCGAAGCCGATGCCGCCACCGATGAAACTCACCTCGGAGATGGTGAACGCGATGGGCGGTCAGAATAGGTTCTAAATTCAAATTTTTGAATGGCGGGGCAATTATTTTATATTTGTTTTATTATTCGCATCATATTACATATATACAATAGAAATATGCCGGGCCAGGAATTTTCAATTCGCACCGAGCCAGGCATAAAAAATTTTCGGGTAGGGGCAGACCAAAATAGGTCGGGTCGGGCCAAAATGAGTCGGGTCGAGCCAAAATAGGTCAGATCGGGCCAAAATGAGTCGGGTCGAATCAAAATGGGTCGAGTCGAGCCAAAATGGGTTGGGTCGGGTCAGATCTAAATGGGTAGGATCAAACCAAAATGGGTCAGGTCGCGTCAAAATGGGTCGGGTCGGGCCAAAATGGGTCGGGTCGAGCCAAAATGGGTCAAGTCGGGTCCAAATTGGGTCGAGTCGGGCTAAAATGGGTCGGGTCAGATCGAAATGGGTTGGGTCGGGACAAAATAAATCGGATCGGACAAAATGGGTCGGGTCGAATCAAAATGGGTGGAGTCGAGCCAAAATGGGTCGGATCAGATCAAAATGGGTAGGATCAAACCAAAATGGGTCAGGTCGAATTAAAATAGGTCGAGTCGGCCAAAATGGATCGGGTCGAGCCAAAATGGATCGGGTCGAGCCAAAATGGGTCGGGTCGGGCCAAAATGGATCGGGTCGAGCCAAAATGGATCGGGTCGAGCCAAAATGGATCGGGTCGGGCCAAAATGGGTTGGATCGGGACAAAATGGATCGGATCGGACAAAATGGGTCGGGTCGGGTCAAAATGGGTCTGGTCGGGACAAAATGGATAGGATCGGACAAAATGGGTCGGGTCGGGCCAAAATGGGTCAGGTCGAATCAAAATGGGTCAGGTCGAGTCAAAATGGGTCGGGTTGGGCCAAAATGGGTTGGGTCGGACCAAAATGGATCGGACCGAACTCACCCAGAAAATCTCTATTATAGTCTAATTTTTATCAAAAATTTCTCAGAGTCGGGCCAACCAAAAACGGGTTGGCTCGGAACATCTCCAATATACAATATACTTCGTGTAGGGTGGCTAATAAGTTTTGCCAAAAAAAAAATTCTAGGACTTACAAAAAATTTTTGGCTATGTTTTTTGCAGTGAGCACTTCAAAAACTTTCTCGACTATATCACCGAGGCGTTCTGCATTCTGAGGCGTAACGCCAATTTGATCATTAATTTATTTTCACTTATGCTCGACGCAGGCATTCCGGACATTGCCATTGAAAAGGAGAAGGCCGTTCAACGGGTCTTTAATTTTTTTCAGTAAACATATGATACGACTTAAATCTAAGTTTTTTAGTTCAGATTCTATCAAGCCTTTTACCTTAAAATTGGCTTTACAAATTTTCGTTTTAGAGTCATTATTTACCCTAATTTCGTCTAATTTCAGGCCGAGTGCTTTGAGCCAAATTAAATTGGCGCCAATGAGTTCATTCTGTTTTATGCGGATCGAAGCGAGTCCAAATTTTGTGCTGCCCACTTTTATGAAACCGAGACGAAGGCGGGCACAAAATTCCAACCCTAACAGATCCGATACAAAACGAATGAACTCCAATTGGCGCCAATTTAAGTTTGGCTCAAAATACCCGGCCATTTATAACAACACACGAAATTAAAGTAACTAAATCATTCCGAATCAATGCATTGCTACTATTAATTTATCATCCTTATTAGGTACTCGAACGCTTTCATCTGCAATTGTCTGACGAGTGCGCCTGCCAGCTGATGAATCGGCTCGTCGAGACGAGTCTCAGCGCGAAAATGCCGATTCTCGTCGACTTTGTGCACGATGTGAAACAATTCATTTCGAATTAAAATACATTATCTATTCATTACTACTAAATTTGATTCATCACGTTGTTAAAACTGAACAAATATTTACAATAATAATCAAGGAACATTTTGAAGAAATTTAAGTTTGAATTGTTGGAGTAAAAATTAAGCGGAGATCGAAACGTAAAATATTGATAAATGATTGGTGTGGGTGTATAAGTGACCGGATGTTTTGAGCCAAATTTAGATTGGATCGAGTCCAAATTTTGTGCCCTCTCTCCTCCCATCCCGTTCTGTCCCATCCCTCCATCCCATCCCGTCTTGTCTCATCGAATGTTGTCCAAAATTTAAATAAAATGAAAAATTGGTTATTTTTTATAAAATCAATTCATCCATTTTTATATTATATTTGGCAATATTTTCGTTTGATCTTGTAAATAAATTATGTATACAAAGGGCAAATAATTGTTGATTAATTTTACTGTAATGCGCTCAAAAACATTTTTTTCATAGTCGAAGCAACTTTATTTAATTACCCTAATTTCGCTTGTTTTTGTTCTATATACACACAATAATTGTAGTCACAGTTCGGCTTAGGCTTAATATTGGGCCCATATGGCTTTAGTATTTCTGTGATGATAAATTTGTCTATCTGACTGAGTTTTGGCGGATTTTTTCTTATTTTTAATTTATGCTCAAAATATAAAAATACGTATTTTCAATATTGGACGCTTGTCACGGTGCTTTATTTCATTTTTAGTATACTTGGAATTTTAATCGCTGAATGCATACGTAAAAGACTTGAAGACAGATTGACGAGAATAACGAAATAATTGTTGGGGTTTCTCATCTTTGGGTCTACTACCCTTGTTTTTTATGGAAACTTGTTTAGATTTCTCTCGTTTCGCCCTCTCACTTTCAAATTCATCTCGTTCTTTTTCCCTTCCCCTTTTTTAAAAATATAATTTCGGCCTTATACACGCGAAATTAGGGTAATAAAAAAGTTTCTTGTGACTTACAGAATTGTGTGAAAATAATAAAACAAGAAAAAAATATATTTGTTTTTTGACAAATTAAAAACATTTTTATTAGACGTAAAAAATTGATTAATTCAATTGATTAGGAAAAACACACACATCTATGTTCCCAAAATACAAAAATAAAGTGAATAAATGAAATTTGTTAACACATTTACAACGTATTGTATAATTGAAATCATCAAATAATCATTAATTATTTTTGTTATTTTTTCCTTCTTCCGACATAAAATTT
The DNA here is from genome assembly GCA_024678965.1 of Bradynema listronoti. Taxonomy (NCBI): domain Eukaryota; kingdom Metazoa; phylum Nematoda; class Chromadorea; order Rhabditida; family Allantonematidae; genus Bradynema; species Bradynema listronoti. The sequence continues at coordinate 839,546 of JANLNO010000009.1, forward strand.
GAAATTTTTGTAATTAATTTATTATTTTTTTTTGATTCTTAAATGTTCATGAATTTACAACCTCGATTCTCATCAGTTTGATTTATTACGCACGGAATTTGAACAAGTGGGCATGGCAAAGTTGGTTACAAGTAATTTTTTTTGAGATACCCCAATTTCGCGTGTATAAGGCCGCGGGTGTTTTGAGCTAAATTTAAATTGGCGCCAATGAGTTCATTCGGTTGTATCGGATCCGTTAAGGTCGAAATTTTGTGCCCACCTCTGTTTCAGTTTTATAAAAGTGAGCACAAAATTTGGATCCCAATGGATCCTATACAACAGAATGAACTCATTGGCGCCAATTCAAATTTGCCTCAAAACCCCCGGTCACTTATACACGCGAAATTAGGGTAAATTAGAATCCATTTTTTAACCCGATTCATAAAAAAAATTCATTTAAGATGTATTTATCGTGGGCGCTAAACGAACCGCGTTTGGTGCATACGGAAGATCCTTAAAAAAACTTTTCGCCGGTCGATTTGGGCACAATCGCTAGCGAAGGCGCGCTGAAAAGCTCGGGCGTCGATAGCACACAAGTGGACCATGTTATATTTGGTGAGAACATTTTGCAAAATTGCAGGAGTTAAAAACCGACCAATAGGTCATTTCTCCACGTTATAACAGCTTTTAAAGGATATTTACAAGGATTTCGATACAATTTTTAATTGTAGAAAAAATTATTTTCCAGGAAATGTTGTGCAGACCGACGGCGAGGCAATTTATTTGGCGCGTCACATCGGGCTTAGGAGCAGGATTCCAGCAAAAACTCCAGCACTGACAATTAATCGACTGTGCGGCTCGGGATTTGAGGCAATCTCGCTCGGCTGTCAGGTTCGTTCCTTATAAATTACTCAAATTTTGCGTGTATAAGGCCGGATGTTTTGAGCCGAATTTAAATTGGCGCCAATGAGTTGATTCTGTTGTTGGGGTTCAAATTTTGTGCCTATTTTTATGAAACTGAAAAGAAGGCAAGCACAAAATTTGGACTCGCTTGGATCCAATACAACAGAATGAACTCATTGGCGCCAATTTAAAATAAAATAATAAGTAGGCATCATTAACTAATCGAATTATTTTAGCAAATAGCCTGCGGAAGATCGAAAATAGTGGTGGCCGGCGGCACGGAAAGCATGAGCGGACCTCCGTACATTGTGCGAGACATACGCTTCAAAACACCCTACGGAAAGACTTTTGACGTATGTGTTAATATGCTTAATGTTGAACTGGTTAATAGGCACACGAAAATGAGGCTTAATTCAATAGAAAATTCCGCATTCCTTTTGCCTCAAATTAGGAATGTAATATATCTTAATTTCGCGTGTGTGCCTAAGGCCGGGTGTTTTGAGCCAAATTTAAATTGGCGCCAATGAAAAAAATTCTATTATGTTATATTGGATCCAAGCGAGTCTAAATTTTGTGCCCGCCTTCGTTTCGGTTTCATAAGAGTGGACAGCACAAAATTTGGACTCCAACGGATCCGCATACTACAGAATGAACTCATTGGCGCCAATTTAAATTTGGGTCAAAATACCCAGCCACTTATACACGCGAAATTAGGGTAAAAAGCGTGTCCAAAGGCTTGATTTATATTTTGTAGCTCGATCCTGAATTAGTTGTCAGAAATTGGAGCATCACGAAAAGTGTATAACAAAATGAATTAATGAATGAGATTTCTAGTTTGAAGATTACCTATGGCAATGCTTCACCGATTTCGGCATTAAAACCCCGATGGGCGGAACGGCGGAGAACCTGGCCACATTGTATAAAATCACTCGCGAACAAGCCGACGAATACTCGCGGCGATCGCAACACAGATGGCACGAATGTAATTGATGCTATATGTCAGGGTTGCCAGATGAAAATAAAATAAAAAAGAACACTGGGCACAAAAAAATATTTTATTGATAATTTCCAACAACAAAAAAGATTTTTCTAAAAATATCTGAATTGGTCTATTTCGTTAACTTTTCGGGTCAGATTCTTTATTCTCTCAACAATTACTTCTCGGAACTCCTGATCCTGTGTCTAAGAGAGCCATTCTTCATGGAAAAAAAGAACAAAAAATGGAAAAAAAAGAACAAAAAATAAAAAAGAACAAAAAAGAACAAAAAATGGAAAAAAAGAACAGACCCCCTCAAAAAAAGAACAAATCTTTTTAAAAAGGACATCTGGCAACCGTGCTATATGTAAACGAAATGAGATTGATCTGGGGCCTTCACGTCTCGTCATTTATAGCCAACAAAGCCGGGTATTTTCGCTCGGAAATCGAGCCAATTAAACTCAAAACGCGTGAGGGCGGCGAGAGGATTTTTGACACGGACGAACATCCACGCGAGACAACTCTCGAAAAGTTGGCAAAACTTCCGACGGTCTTCAAAAAGGGCGGAATTGTCACCGCCGGGAATGCATCGGTATTAGCAATTTTCGACTGATTCAATTTCACAAATAAAATTTCAAAGGGTTTATGTGACGGCGCGGCGGCCGTGGTGCTGGCCGACGAGTCCAGCACATGCGACCAGGACCTCAAGCCATTGGCACGCGTCGTAGCGTGGAGCACCGTCGGCTGTGAGCCGTCTATTATGGGCATCGGACCGGTGGACGCAATTCGCAATCTCGTTAAAATCACCGGCGTCTCTCTGGATAAGGTCGATCTAATTGAAGTTGGTTCGACTTCGCTGTTGCCGAAGGATTTATTTTTTCGAAACTTGTCTTTGAAACGAAAATTAAATAATTTTTGAAAAGATCTTAATTTACCCTAATTTCGCGTGGGTATAAGTGGCCGGGTGTTTTGAGCCAAATTTAAATTGGCGCCAATGAGTTCATTCTGTTGTATTGGACCCAATCAAGTCCAAATTTTGTGCCCGCTTTTATGAAACCGAGACAAAGACGGGCACAAAATTTGGATCTCAACGAATTCGATACAACAGAATGAACTCATTGGCGCGAATTTAAATTTGGCTCAAAACATCCGGCCTTAGGCAAATTAGGGTAAATGTTTAACAAACGTATTTTATATTCCCATTTTTCTTTTGGATAAACGAGGCGTTTGCCACTCAAGTCATCGCGGTGAAACGCGATCTCGGTCTTGACACCGACGACGAGCGCGTTAACGCCAACGGTGGCGCAATCGCGCTCGGTCATCCGCTCGCGGCGTCCGGAACGCGCATTGCCGGGCATCTCGTCTACGAGCTAAGGTAATGAAAAGAAATATTTGACTCCCTTCTCCTCTACCTGTAAACATAATTCCCCCTTCCATATGACTCTAAAAAAGTCAACTCTAGGCGCAAAAACGCTAGGTATGGCATCGGCACGGCGTGCATCGGCGGCGGTCAAGGCATCGCGCTTCTCTTTGAACGCGTTTAAAATATTATAAAATTAAACATTCAAATCGAAAATACGTGTAAATTATTAGCAAAAACATACACAGCTCTTTATCTTTATCTCAGATCAGCCGATTTGAATGTGATTTTGAATACATAAACATATTTATTTTATATTTGCCAGCTCTAATCTTATTTTGAAATTTTTTTCTCATTTCGAAATGCTTGAATAATAAAATTGTTTGAATAATTTTCTTTATTACAATCGGAAAGTACATATTTAATCTGATCGAAATTAGCTAATAGCACCAGGCTTAATTGTAATTATAATTGTATCAATCATAATCACTTTATTTTATGACTCAAACGATTGTAACTTGCAATTTTAATAAGTAATTACAAAGAAAATCTGCCGATATTCCTATTTGAATTAGATTTTTATTATTACTACTGCAAATAAGACCAATGTTTTTTTTCCGTTATCAGTTTTGTTAAAAAAAGGTACCTAATAAACAATGTGCTGGAAAAAATATACGTAAACTCGTCAGAATTTTTATTGGCCAAAGATTGGTTAGTTGATTCCTCGAAAAGGGCAAATGAATGAAATTTAGCAAAAAATTTTTTAGCAAAAAATATTATGTATCCAAGGTGAAAGAAAAATTTTTCAACAAAAACATACATTTTGAGGTATTTTTGTCGAAAGATTTTTCTCAAATCTTTTCTCCATTGGATAAATAATTGAAAAAGCTGGTTCTATTATTAGCAATTGTTTGCAATTGAATCAATTGTCTTCACCTTGTAGAGCTGAAAGTTCTGCATAAAATAGTCTTGAACTCAAGAAATATTCATTGGGACTATTCTCATACAAAGACCAAAAATTACATGAAGTTTTGTCCAAAATCTTCTCTATTTTCCGCATTAAATTGTTTTATTAATTACAATCAATATAACGAGATTATTACTATCTATTTTTTATTAGTAAGTCACCTATTGATGCGAGAAAAAATATCTCATAGAAGAATGTGAAAAAAATATACGTAAAACCAAATTAATAATGAACAAATGTTGAAAATGAAAAAGGCCATGCCGGCCGATATCAGCAAAAATTATCTTTATCTAGCTATAAAATAACCTTTAAAGTACGTAATTTTTTTGTGTTACTATTTTTGGCGCTCATAATTCAATGGAGAGCCATGGAAATGAGTCGATATTATGATTTTTTTTAATTATCGAGGACTTTTTTTAGTCAAATGGAAACCAATTCAATGATTATTAAACCAAATCAATAATTGTGAGCAAATAATGTTAGAAAAAAACAAGGAAAAGGCATTCTCGCCACGCCGGCCGATATCAGCAAAAATAATTATTAAAATTTTTTTCCGTTGCTATTTTTTAAACAAATGTGATTAGGTATGTTTTGAACTATTTAGAAGTTTTGATTCTTATATAACAATAAGCGTGGTATAAAAAGGTGTTGAGTATAAGAAAATTTATAATAAGCTGTTGAATATAAGAAGATATATATATTTCTCAAAAAAAAATATTCTAATATAGGGCATTCTTAATTACCTAGTAAAATTTTTATTTTTTGGATATCCTTTTTCCTAATCTTTTTCATCTTCCTTTTTTTCCAACCTTTTGCTATTTTTACACATTGTGCCGAAAAATTATTATTGTAATTTTAAATAACTTTCTTCCAGATATATATCTTCCTTTTCCCGCAATTCATTATGATTAATAGCAAAACTAGTAAGTTATCATTTTTTTCCTTTTTCTCTTTTTACCCTAATTTCGTGTGTATAAGTGGTGTTTTTGAGCCAAATTTAAATTGGCGCCAATGAGTTCATTCTGTTGTATCGAATCCGTTGGGGTCCAAATTTTGTGCCTGTTTTCGTTTCGCTTTCATAAAAGTGGGCACAAAATTTAGACTCGCTTGGATCCAATAAAACAGAATAAACGAACTCATTGGCGCCAATTTAAATTTGGCTCATAATATCCTGCCTTATACACAAGAAATTAGGGTAATTTTTTTCATTTTTAGACATTTTTGTCGTTGGCGGTAGCAGGACGCCGATCGGGACCTATTGTGGAAAGTTAAAGGAGTTTACACCCACGCAACTGGGCGTCGTGGCCGCAAAAGTCGCTCTCAGGAATTGTAAAATTCCATCCGATCAAGTGGATCACGTCATATTCGGTAGTTTGAAATTTTTATATATACCCTAATTCGTGTGCATGAAGCTGGCTGTTTTGAGCCAAATTTAAATTAGGCTTTAACATTAGTAGCTAATTTTAAATATTATCAATCATTGAATATTGGATTTATTTAGCAAATTTATGATTCAGGAAATGCCTTTCAAACGGCTCACGATTCCTGCCACATGGCACGTCACATTGGAATCGGAGCCGGTCTTCCATTACATGTTCCAGCCCTTACAGTTAATCGACTATGTGGGGGTGGACTAGAGGCTATGATTCAGGGTATTCACGTGAGTTTTTTCATGGAATCTTGAACAGCTTTTTAGAAAAAAATCTATTTAAATGACGAAAAATTTGATTTATTTTTCTATTTCTTTTGTGATATTATTTCATTTTTGAGAACGGAATCTGTTGTGGCAGAGTGAAATGGTTAATTATTTAAATATCATTTTATCTCGCAACGACCTACCTATACCGTATCATATTACTTTACGGCTATATTCTATTACGTAGATTATTGTTATGTATCCCGAGGCAAAATTATACGGACACGCTTATTTTCACGTGTTTTCGCATATTCCGTGATTTTTGTGCTTAAACTAAACCGAACTTTTATATACCAAAATGTTTGCAAGGAAACGGGCTTTCAAACCATATATTCATCATACATACCAATGATAATAAAAAAATTTTATTGACGTATAAAAAATCTATCAAAACTTTTGGGCCAACCTGCAATTTTCTGTATCGGATGCCACGCGTCTTTTAACCAATATCACATAATTTTGCTTCGCAGTGTACTTGAGTGCTTCACTTTGCAACCGGATAATCAAAGTGGCTTATCAATAAGAGGCGAAATAAAATTTATTTGTTTATATTGCAAACTTGTACTAAAGTGTGTAGCCTATCACTTAAACATATCGAAAGTTTCTTTGTCCAATAGTACGAACATAACAGAATCATTTATATTTTATATTCGCATTCTTTTAGCAAATTCTCGCAGGCGATTCCAAAATTGTACTGGCAGGCGGCGCGGAGTCATGTAGCCAAGCGCCGTACGTTATTCGCAACATGCGTTTTGGAATTGACAAAAGCAAGCGATTCAACGTAACGAATTAAGCACACTAAAATTATATTCTGGATTTAGTGTTATTAACAAAGTATTTTCCGTTTTTTTATGGAACGACTATTTTTTGAATCTAATAAAAGTTTTAAGTAAGTTTACCTATTTGAAAGGGCGTTTTCTTGGCCTCTTAGATCATGATGAATTAGATAATGATGGCCTCTTAGATCATGATGAATTAGATCATGATGGCCTCTTAGATCATGATGAATTAGATAATGATGGCCTCTTAGATCATGATGAATTAGATAATGATGGCCTCTTAGATCATGATGAATTAGATCATGATGGCCTCTTAGATCATGATGAATTAGATAATGATGGCCTCTTAGATCATGATGAATTAGATAATGATGGCCTCTTAGATCATGATGAATTAGATCATGATGGCCTCTTAGATCATGATGAATTAGATAATGATGGCCTCTTAGATCATGATGGCCTCTTAGATCATGATGAATTAGATCATGATGGCCTCTTAGATCATGATGAATTAGATCATGATGGCCTCTCAGATCATGATGGCCTCTCAAATCATGATGAATTAGATCATGGTGGCCTCTTAGATCATGATGAATTAGATCATGATGGCCTCTTAGATCATGATGGATTAGATTATGATGGCCTCTTGGATAAAACCTCTTGGATTAATTGGTTCCATATAAAAACGAAAAACATTTTCTTGCCGATAATAAGCGTAAAAATTTTTTAAATTTTATTTTGTCATTTTTCCAGACCGGACCCACGAATACAAGCATTCGCTTTGTGGATGCGTTCGAGAGCCTATATGATTCGCATGCAAAAATGAACATGGGTCAGACGGCCGATGAAGTGGCCAGGCTCTTTAACGTGACTCGCGAAGAGGCTGATGACTACGCCCGGCGATCGCATCGACTCTATCAGGAAGGTGGCAAGGCTCTTAGCTCGTTGTTTTCATAATGGCCGGGAAAAAATGGCGCCGGGGGGGGAGGAAAGCACTGTGTTGAGAAGCTCACCCTTAGCTAGTATAAAAAATAATCAATATTTTTCGCGCCACCTTCTCAGCGAACAAAGCGCATTTTTTTGACGCGGAAATATCGCCGGTGGAAATTCCATACCGCGAGGCATTCGGCGACATGCCAAATGTGGCCGAGGAGTACTTTTGTGAAGACGAGCATCCAAAATTCTGCTTTCCCGATAAATTTTCGCGACTTCCGCCGGCTTTCGCCAGGGACGGAAAATTTGGCGTGTGCACCGCCGGGAATTCATCGGTAAGAGATTTTAGGCCTTCAATTCTTCTTAGCTGGCATAAAAAAATTGATTCATATTTTTTTCTTTTTCCAGCATTTATGCGACGGTGCCGCAGCCGTTATCATTGCCGACGAAGAGAGCGTGATTAGACATGACGTTCAGCCAATTATGCGTATCGTCGCGTGGGACATCATCGGCTGCGAGCCGTCCATAATGGGCATCGCGCCGGTCTTCTCCATTAATAATCTCGTTAGAAAGTCGGGAATTCCCTTAGAAAAAATCGATCTCTTTGAGGTTCGACTTGAAAATGAAAATTTCAATTACTACAAGGGGATTTTTAAGATCAACGAGGCGTTTGCCACTCAAATTGTCGCTATTCAACGCGAAATGAACATCGATTATTCTCGTCTGAATGTGAACGGTGGTGCCATTGCTGTAGGGCATCCGTTGGCGACTTCTAGCATACGCATTGCTATTCACCTCGGCGGTGAACTTAGGTCGGATTTTTTCTTTCGGGTTCTAACTTAGTTCACCAGCAAAACTTCTTTAATTGATTCGAAATCCGGACACGGCGAATATCCTAATTTCGCCGTGTGTATAAGGCCGCGGGTGTTTTGAGCCAAATTTAAATTGGCGCCAATTTGAGTTCAATACAAAAAGAGTGGGCCGACAAAAATTTCAAGAATACCCTAATTTCGCGTGTATAAGCCGCGGGTGTTTTCATACTTTATCGACCTATCCCCCCTCCTCCCCAAAAAAAATGTTTCCACATCTTCTTAAAAATTAATGCGTAAAAGCCGAAAATAGAATACAAAAAGAGTGGGCCGAGAAAAATTTCAAGAATACCCTAAAATCTCGCGTTTATAAGGCCGCGGGTGTTTTGAGCCAAATTTAAATTGGCGCCAATTGGAGTTCATTCGTTTTGTATCGGGATCTTTGTGTTGGGGTCCAAATTTTGTGCCCCCGCCTATGTCTCGGTTTAATAAAAGTGGGCACAAAATTTGAACTAGCTTGGATCCGATACAAATACGTTAAGGCAAGAGAGTGGGCACAAAACTTAGATCCAATACAACACAATGAACTCATCACTCTTAATTTTAATTGTGTATAAATCAATTCATTGAATATCGACAAGCTTTGTGTCAAATAAAATCCTAAAGTCCTGGAAATCGAACGCAAAACGAATTTTACAATTTAGTTGAAAAGTAAAAAAGTTATAACAAAAACAAATTCCGCCGTTAATTTGGCCCATCCTGTAGAAATAGGATCATCTAAAAATATGCCAAGAACTCGAGAAGACCGAAAAAATCGTTTGCCTTACTTTTTATCATTTTTTAATTAAGCCATTTTTGCCATCATTTCCGCATCGATTTCAGGAGACGAGCGGCCAAATACGGCATTGCGGCAGCGAGCATCGGCGGCGGTCAGGGAATCGCAATCCTTTTTGAGTCGATTCCAACTATCTAATCCATCAATTTTTCGATTTTTCCTTCAATTTAAATTTTTTTTTGTCTCAAATTTTCATTTTTGCCAATTACCCTAATTCGCTTGTATAAGGTCGGGTGTTTTGAGCCAAATTTAAATTCGCGCCAATAAGTTTATTCTATTCGTGTCGGATCCGTTGGAGTCCAAATTTTGTGCCCGCCCTTGTCTCGGTTTTATAAAAATGGGCACAAAATTTAAACTCGCTTGGATCCAATACAACAAAATGTGAACTCATTGGCGTCAATTTAAATTTGGTTCAAAACACCCGGACTTATACACGCGAAATTAGGGTATTTTCAGATTGCATACCGTTGAAAAATTTCTGTGATTTCAAAATATTGTATTTTTCAAAAAAATTCCAGAAACACAAAAATTGTAAAAATATGTCTCGAGACGAATATGAGGAAATAAAGAGGTCATTGCACTTTGCCCATTCCCTCCCCAAAATTTTCAAATTTTTCATTGTTTACAGAGATTTCGGTTTTTGTGGATTATCGGCACCTCAAAATTTTTTTAGTTTTTATTGGTTGTCTCTTCTCCATTTCAGCCAATTAAACTTACAACGGATAAGCCTTGAACTCAGGCAATTAGGTCTAAAGCTTAGCCTATGTTCCACTTTGGCTTTATACTATTCCTTAAGATTTGGAATTTTTTTTGGGAGTCCTACAACCCATAAGAACCGAGATTTCTAATAAAATATTTTTCAAGGACATACAGTAAAGGACCACTTAAGATCCAGTCTTAAGCACACTTAAATGGAACATTTTTTTACTAAAACATATCATGCAATAGCTTTTAAATAACTTATCATGAATTACCCTAATTTTGGGTGTATAGGCCGCGGGTATTTTGAGCAAAATTTAAATTGGCGCCAATGAGTTCATTCTGTTATATCCGGATACACGCGGGTTTATCTTTAATTTTAATTCGAATTTTATTGGAAAAATTACGTCCCTAATTATGTTACAATCAGCTTATTAATTAACCGGTTTATTTTTGAGGTCCACAATATTATATTTTTAGCTCAACCTTTCCGTTTCATATTTTGTCTATTTATAAAAAAATTTATGTTTTCGCATTTCTATATTTTTGTTATTTATTGCATTTTATTCAGTTTATGGCCATTCCGCCCCTTTTCTTATCTATTATTTTTATAAAAAATTGAATCAAATGTTGAAAAATTATTTTAAAAAATATAATATCTTACTTCTCAATGAAAGAAAAAGCCAAATGTTTATTCATTCATAAAAAATTCAGGCAAATATTTTTTGCGATAGAAAAATGTTTGAGTTGATTTTGGATGCAAAACAAAATAATTTTGCGTATATAAGACAGTTTGTTTTGAGCCAAATTTAAATTGGCGCTAATGTGTTCATTCTGTTGTATCGGATCCAAATGAGTCCAAATTTTGTGCCCGCCTTCGTTTCAGTTTCATAAAAGTGGACAGCACAAAATTTGGACTCGCTTGGATTTCGATACAAAACGAATGAACTCCAATTTGCGCCAATTTAAATTTGGCTCAAAACAGCCGGCTTTATGCACACGAAATTAGGGTATATATAAAAATTTCAAACTACCTGATGGAATTTTACAATTTCTGAGAGCGACTTTCGCGGCCACGACGCCCAGTTGCGTGGATGTAAATTCAACGGATCCGTTGGGGTTCAAATTTTGTGCTGCCCACTTTTATGAAACTGAAACGAAGGTGGGCACAAAATTTGGACCCTAAACGGATCCGATATAACAGAATGAATTCATTGGCTCAAAACACCCGGCCACTTATACACACGAAATTGGGGTACAGCCGACGCTCCCATTAACATAACGCCAAGGGACTGCGCGTTAACTACGTTAATGGGAGCGTTATGTTAATGGGAAAGTTATGCTAGTTATTGATATTTACTTTAAAACCAACCAAGCTGCCAAAACGATTATGTTAATGGGAAGTTTATGTTAATGGGAATTTATGTTAATGGGAGCGTCGACTGTATACAATTCATTTGCACAGTAGGCGCGCGAGGACCATCGCTCATCTGTTTGAATTTGGCGCCTGGCGTTTTTTTGTACAAATTTTTTTCTCGTTTTTTTCGCTTATGTTCACCGGTCGACTTTATGGACTTTATAGTTTGTGCCACAATGACATTTCCTTCATTTCTAATCAGTTGCTCTTGTCTTTTTCAGAGAACTTTTTCTTTATATTTTTATACATTCAATGAGACGTTCAGCATCCAATCATAATTGAATTAGTTTTTTTAATTATTTCAATTATGCATGCAAATTTGTATGATTTTTATTTTTCTATTTTCATTCGAATGAATTGATTTAATTTTTTTCGCGTAATTGAATTAATTTTTTAGCACTCCTATTAGATCGAAATTATGTCGGCGGTGAAAAGTGCGTTTATTCATAATTTGATTAACTTATTTATAATCCTTATCAAAACGATTGAATTTATGCTTTTTGTTATATCTGAATTGTTTTTGTAGATATCTTTATTGTGGGCGCGAAGAGAACGGCGATCGGCGCGTACGGAGGAAAATTAAAAGACCTCACGCCCACCGACTTGGGCGAGGTGGCCGCTCGAGCCGCACTGAAGCATGCCTCCATTAATCCGGAGAATGTGGACCACGTTATATTTGGTAGGGAGTTCTCTTATATCATATCTAACAATTTAAGATTGACAAAATGCTTTAGAATGAGTTACTTTCTAGCTTTATACTTAAAGAGGCTTTTTTTCGAACAAATACTTGGGCTGAAAAATTTATAGAAAATGTGGAGCGTATTCAAAACTAAAAGCCTTTCTCTATGTGAGACGTGAGACATTTTTAGGCAACGTAATTCAGTCGTCGAGGGACACGTGCTATTTGGCGCGGCACATCGGCCTTCGCGTCGGTCTTCCCGTCTCGGTGCCGGCTGTGACCATTAATCGTCTATGCGGCTCCGGTTTCGAGGCGATTATTCAAGGCGTTCAGGTTGGAAAAAATTATATTCATTGCTCACCTGAAAAAGATATGTCACCAATAATTCGGCCAATTTTTCAAACTTTTTGACTCTTTTCCTTTAGCAAATTATTTCGGGCGACTCGAGAGTGGTTCTCACCGGCGGTACGGAAAGCATGAGCCAACCGCCTTACATTGTTCGTGGCGCCCGGTTCGGTCTGCCACTCGGCACCAGCTTGACAGTGGGTTTCCTTTCAGCTTTTTTTTCGTTTATTTAAGTCTGTTGAATCCATTTGACTATTGTTAGGGTTTTTTTTTGAGTCTCTTAAAAGTTCGAAACAAATGAGTCATCAATTTTTTTCAGTTTGACGACGTGCTCTGGCAGGGTCTCACCGACTGGCACATTCAGACGCCGATGGGCGTGACGGCGGAAAATCTCGGCGCAAAATACAATCTAACGCGCGCCGACGTCGACGCGTACGCGCACAAGTCACAGAGTCGATGGCGTTTGGGTTCGTTCCCTTTTTGGATTCAGAGAGAGAGAGTGGTTGGGGGAGGGGAGGAAAGGGAAAGGGTGAGGGAATGCGAAGACCCAATTATAGCCGGAGAGAAATTGGCCACCATTCTCGGGCCCCCCCCACACAATCACAAATGAATTTTTCAGCGAACAACGCCGGCTACTTCCAGTCCGAAATCGAGCCGATGAAAGTCAAGGGTAAGAAGGGCGCCGAGGACACATTCGAAATCGACGAGCATCCGCGTGAGACGACGCCCGAGATTCTCGCCAAGCTTCCGCCGGTCTTCAAAAAGAACGGACTCGTGACGGCGGGAAACTCGTCGGTATGCCGCCTAATTGCTCAATTGGCCAACATTTTTTAGGCTTTAGGCTTTAACCGCTGATTTTTCGAGTACACTTTTTCTTTTCTTTTTTTTTTTTGTCCTTTGCCTAAGCCTGAGCATTTACTTTTTTGGGAACGCTTCTTCGCTAGCTAGCTAGCGATCTTAAGCACTTTTTTCTGCTAAATATTTAGCCCTCAATCTTCTCCTTTGTATTCATAGGGCATTTGCGACGGCGCGGCGGCCGTTGTGATCGCCGACGAGGAATCCATCAACAAATACAAGCTCACGCCGTTGGCGCGCATTGTCGCGTGGAATTCCGTCGGCTGTGACCCGTACATTATGGGCATCGGGCCGGTATCGGCCATTCAGAACCTGCTCAACAAAAAGAAAATATCCCTGGACAAGATTGATTTGGTTGAGGTTGGTTTTTGGGGGGGGAATAATTTGAACGACTTGATTGTATTCCGGACCAATGTTCATCATTAAATCGCGATTTTTCCCCCTTCTCGAAATGCCTTATTTTATTAGGTTAAGGCAAAATTTTTTACCCATCCGTAAAAAATTTTTTTCCACAATAGATGGAGACGTGGATTTTTTGCATCTCGTAGAGCGTATTCGATTTGTGGGGGACGTGTTTCAGCGATTTTTAAAATTTTCATTTCTGGCATTTTTATAAAGGAAAATGCAACGAAAAAAGTGCATGTGGCTGAGCATTTTTTTCGGAGAGTGATCCGATGGACTTGAAACTTTTGCTATGAGCTCCCTTACATACGCTATTACACTCCATAAATTTGAACCTGATCGATTGGATAGGAGCCGAGTTATGAAACAACAAAAAACGCCAAAAATGCCAAAATTTTCGCATTTTTTTCATTTTTTGAAGTTTCACAACTCGGCTCCTATCCAATCGATCGGGTTCAAATTTATTTAGTGTAATAGTGTGTGTAAGGGGAGCTCATAGCAAAAATTTCAAGTCCATTGGATCACTCTCCGAAAAAAATGCTCAGCCAAATGCACTTTTTTCGTTGCATTTTCCTCTATAAAAATGCTAAAAATGAAAATTTTAAAAATCGCTGAAATACGCCCCCTACAAATCGATAACGCTCTACAAAATGCAAAAAAACCCACGTCTCTATCTATCGTAGAAAAAAATTTTTTACGGATGGGTAAAAATTTTGCCTCAACCTAATAATTCATTCTATTTTATTGTATTCATAATGAGCTTTTGACCATTATAATAAATCTCTCTCGATCTTCTTAATAATCATTAGACTTTCCCTTTTGAAATGCCTCAATTTCACCACTTTCGAGTCGCCCGAAATAATTTGCTAAAGAAAAGAGTCAAAGAGTTCACGTCGATCACTCCTATTATACATAATGAGCCATTTTTTTTGGCTATTATTATACCTAGAATTAATCCACTTTTATTTCACAGATTAACGAGGCGTTTGCCGCGCAGGTGCTTTCCGTTCAGCGGGAGCTGAAAATCGAAAACGATTGCCTTAACGTCAACGGCGGCGCCATTGCGATGGGGCATCCGCTAGCCATGTCGGGCTCGCGTATTTGCACGCATCTCACGTATGAACTTAAGTAAGTCATATTCCAGAGGACAATAGGTTAGCACTTTTGCACGGTGTGGGTGCAAACTGACCAGGCCCTGTATAAGAGCCGCATCAGCTCCCATTTTCGCATTGTGCTTATGCGAAGCAAACCAGCCGATAGTTTGAGCGAAAAATGATCGCCATTTGATTGGTCTGCGAGACGAATCGCTTCTCGGGGCGGAAGTCACAACAGAACCTAAAAAGAAAATTCTGTAAAAGGTCGTTTGAAAATTATTTAAATCGAGCGCCATTAATTTTGACGTTGCGTCAATTAATTTTAAAAATAATTTTTGAAAAATTTCAAAATTATAATGATGACCGAGATGGCCCTCATCCAAACTCGCGAAATGATTACTTCCAAGATCATTTCCAACCGGGCGAGGATTGTTACGCGTATAACTTAAAAATAAATAATAGTCAATAATAATGTCAATTCTCTCCAATTTTTATCTCTAAGGTTTAACAAAAGCTTATCAATTCCTCCCATATTTCTTTTCAACTAAGTATACTCTGTTTTCGGAGTCATAAACCATTTTCTTCATAGTGTCTAATAGAAATCATCATAATGATTTGTGTAATACTTTCTTTTTTTAAAAAAAAAGTAGCCCAATTATGGCTTCCCCTCGAAATTCGATCAGTTAAAATGTGTTATCAAAACTTTTGTATATATAAGCTAGAGCTTTTACTTCATTATGTCCAATTTTCAGACGACGCGGCGCCAAGTACGGCATCGGCGCGGCGTGTATTGGAGGCGGCCAGGGCATCGCCATCCTCTTGGAATCCGTTTAGACTTCTTCTTATTATTTGCATTATTTTAATTATTGAATGTGTGCCACTTTTCATATTTTTATCGTATTTTGACCCAAAAAAAATGGGTCAATTCTTTTCAATTTTCTTTGTTATTTAAAGCGGATAAAATAAACGGATTTTTATACCTGTATATAATAATAAATTTTTTTATAATAATAATAATTTATTGGACAAACAGGTACAATAGGTACACTAACGTTGTCATAATACAGCAAAATTACAATGATAATAATGTCAATAAAGTCAATAAAACTTTTGGTTTAATTATAACAATAAGGAAAGAAAAAAAGGTTTTTAGTAATAAATAATTTTAATTTTTTAGTAAAAATGTTTTAAAGAGGTTTGCCTGATTCTTCTTAATCAGCACTTGTGTTTTTAAGTGCTTATGAGCCGGTCAGCTTCTGTTTTCACGGCTTGAGCTAGTCCGTTTCCGAGTTGGACTTACATCTTTGAATCGTTGAGTTCAATCAACGTCGACTTTGGCTCTGGATTGCGCCCAGAAAAAATTTTTTTATATTCAAACTTTGGAGGCCCATTTCGTTATTGTTTTGGACGAATTTCCAAATTTTACTTCCACTGATTTATTCTTTATGCAATTAAAAACCTTATAGTTCAAATATCATCTTACTTAAATTACTCTTTTAAAGTAGACTTTGTGATTAAACAATTAATGCAAATTTTATGCATGACAAAAAATGATTTAAAATAAGAAAAAAAGTCTGGGGATAATATACTCTCCTGGTCAAGATGATAGCCGAATTTGAAAATAATCGAGTTTTAATTGGCCGTTTTTTATAAAATTTTGCACGAACATGCCTTTCTCTATTATAAATCATAATCTTAAAACAATTTTAAAATTTCCGAAATTTTACCTACGTATTACTGTGTTTTACTGTATTTTGAGTTTTTATTTGTGGACAAAATGATAGCCGAACCTTCAAAATTAACACTTTATGAACAAAAAAATTAACAAATAACAATATAACATTAACATTTAATATTTAGTAGGCCCTCCTTTAGATTTTACAACATTGATTAATCGATTTGGAAGACTACGGGCCAAGTTATTCAATACATTCAAATTTAGACGACTCCTTGCTTCGAGAATTGCAGTTTTGAGGTCGTTGACGTTGGCGTATTGCCGGTTGCCACGATAAACGTCACGAACTAGAAGTCCCCATAGATGTAGAAAAATGCGTTTTATATCGAAAAAAACAACGCCCTGCATATGACCGAATGCCTTTTGATTCATTGAATTTTATACAAGACATTTTTTCGATAGCTATCAGCTATGTAGTAAAACAATCAGAGCACGTAGACTCTCTGCGTGGTAATATCGAATCATTTTTTTTGTTATGAGTAATTTCAATTCCATATTTTGTCTATTTTCAATTATCTATTCTTTTTTCTACTCCCACCCTGCCTTAAATGTTGTGATTATTAGATTATTTTGTTATTTTTCATTTTTTTCTATCTCTTCTTTTCTTCTCCAAATGTTATAAACATTTTCGACTTTTGTCGATAATTTTTTTCTCCATTTTCTATCTCTTCCCCTGTCCCAAATGTTGTAAATATTTTATTGTTTTTCGATATTTTTCTCTTTCGTCCCGCTTCTTCCGCACAAATATTGTGGTAAATATTTTTGATTTTTATGTAAAACAATGATAAAAAAATTTTCGCAATTTTTTTACACCTTTTTTGTCGATTTTTTTTTGTTGCGTCGAATTTTCCTTATTCGGTCAGCTTAAATTTCAATGTTTGCTTTGCTTTACATTTTTTTCTCTAATTTTCATCTTTATTTTCTCTCTTTTTCCCATTCTTCTCTCCATCCATTTTTCTGTGTGTCTCTCTCATGTCCGCCTCATTCATTCATTCATTCATTCGTTTTTTTTCTTCCAATTTTTTTTAGCAATGTTAGAAATTTTTTTTCAATTCTTACAATTTTAATTTTCTAGTCTCGCAATCAGGAGAGGATAATTTTTTAAAAGCTAAATCTGCCAGGAATATGACATTGACTTTATGGTATCATTTTTTTATATTTTACCCCCTTTTTCCATGCCCTGTTAAATTTTATTATCAAGGCTTTGACTTGGCTCATTAAATGGTTAGAGGCTCAGCGATGAGCCGATCGAGCCGGCTCATGAGCCACGGCTCATTCCTTAGTGTGGATAAAATAATTTACCCTAATTTCGTGTGTGTATAAGTGGCCGGATGTTTTGAGCAAAATTTAAATTGGAGCCAATGAGTTCATTCTGTTGTATTGGATCCAAGCAAGTCCAAATTTTGTGCCCGCCTTCGTTTTAGTTTCATAAAAATAGGCGGCGCATTTGGACCCGCTTGGATTCAATACGGAATGAACTCATTGGAGCCAATTTAAATTTGACTCAAAACTTCTGGTCATTTACACACATACGAAATTAGGGTAAATATTTTTACATATTTTTCCTTTGATCTTTTATTAATTTAAACAAATACCTCAAACTTTTGTGTATTTGCTTAACGCAGAACACTTTTTTTTCCTTTTCCATTTTGCTTATCAATTTCGGATTAGTCACTTTTTTTCTGCCATATATTTTCCCATATTCATTTTTGCACATTTATTTTTGCTTTTTTTTGTTTTTCCATTTTTTTCTTCAATCTCATATGCCTTATTTTTTTTACAAGTGTGGTGGAGAAGATCAAGATGAGAGGAAAAATGGCAAGTAAAAAATAAGAAAAATTGCGAGAGAAATTGGACAAATGTGATCAAATTTTCTGTCTTCGCCGGTCATTTCTCGCTTTCATCAGATCATTTTAATCCATTTTCACATATTATTCCATCAAATCATTTCCACATTATTATTATTATCATTGTATTGTCCAACTTGTTGATAATGGAATAATAAATATCTTATTTTATCATACGTATGTTTTGAATGAGAATCGTATAAATGAATAAAACTCAACGATCTTTTCATTCTCGCATTAGCACACAATGTACTTTAGCTCAAGAACTTGAGTAAAGAACCTGAGTAGAGGGAGAGAGAAGGAAAGAAAGAGAGGGAGAGATAAATGAAAAAAGAGGGAGAAACATAGAAGGAAGTGAAAAAAGAGAGAAAGGTGGAACGAGAGGGAGAGAGAGATAGAGAGAAATGGAGTGAGGATGAAAGAGAGAAATGTGAAATGAGAAAAAAGAGAGAGAAAGCGGATTGAAAAAAGAGGGAAAGAGAGAGAGAGAAAGACAGAAATGAAGCGAGGGCGAAAGAGAGTGAGAGAGAAATGTGGGATGAGAAAGAAGAGAGAGAGATAGAGAAAGATTTCTTTCAGTTAAGATCGAGCATTGACTACGTTTACACATTTCTTTTTTCTGAATTGTTCCGCAATATGCGCTATCGCTCTCAACTTAAGCAATTTAAACTTGACGCCATTATTACACGCTCATAACACTTCCCGTCTAAAATGCATTGTTCTTTTAAAGTGTAATTTGTTCTCCAATATCGTTTTAACTCTCTAAAGAAAGTCAAATCTTCAAAACTTTACAAAATCGATTCAACTTTATTTAAAAAATAAAATAATTTCATTTTAGTTAATAAATTTTAGGAATGCTTTTCACAAAAATTACAACTTAATTGAATCGTTATAAATGTAAATGGCATCGCGGAATGCGTCGTGTTTGAGCACATTCTCGCGCGTAAATGATTCGCGCATAGACGCGATTAAGTACTTCATATTTCTGATTTCTTGTCTCATTTTGGTCCTGCCCGACGCGAGCAATGCGAATTCCAATGGCAAAAAAGGTTTAGAATGAAATTATAAGCTCTCTTAAGGAATATAAGACACCAATTGATTTAATCAAATCCAATTTGTATAAAATAACACCAATTTTCTAGTAATTTTAACATTTTGCCGGAATTGACTCATTTCTGGGGACATTTGAAGGCATTTTAGGGACATATGAGGGCATTGCATGATGAGTGGCATTCATAACGGAAATAAAATAACTCAATTTAAAGTTAAAATTAGGCTGGGTTAATCTAAACATAAGACTGAACCAAAATAGGCTAATGGGTGAGTTTAAGTTCAACCCAAAATCTGGTCCTAAACTCCTGTTAAACTATCGAATATCCAAATTTCTCGTGCCTAAATGCCGAAACACCTGATCAGAAGTCGGATACACAATAAATTAAATTTAATATCAATCTGATTCAATCTGATCTTGACTGATCTAATCTGATCTAGTCTGATGCGATTTGATCTAGACTGATCTAATCTGATCCGATCTGATCTAAACTGATCCAATCTAATCCGAGCTGGTCTAAACTGATTTAATTTGATCCAATCTAATCTGGATTAATCTAATCTGATCCAATCCAATCTAATCCAATTAACTTTAGGTCACTGCTACAGTTGTGCCTCTGAAAATATGAAGGAGGTGAGAAAATAATTTAAAATTATAAATATAACTTTAAAATGATATCATTCATGAATGATATCATTCTTACATGATTAGCTAATCCATAAATGATTAAGAATTTCTTAACGCGTACGCGTGGCCGCCAAATCGGCTCAACGAGCCGAAAATTTACGATAATTTATGCGATTTGGATGCGTGGATGATCCGCGAAAAGAGTGCCGAGGAATGCGACGGCGCGTGCTTTAAATGGCAGCAGATTCTTAACAATAGCGGTGAGCTGATGATGATTTAGATAGAATTCATTACATTATATCCATCCGAAATGTCCCGTATCGTTTTGTCTGTCCCAAAATATCTGAACATCTGAACACGCTTTTATGTTAGGCGTTCTATCGTACGCGACAATTCGCGGCTGCCACACAAAAATTTTCGGGCCGAATGCGCCACCATTCGGCGACGTTGATGACGACGGCAATACGCCGTCAAACGCGATGTCACGCTCGATGAAAGCGCTCAGCGAATGCCATACCACTACCACGCAACTGAGTTGCATCGATCAGTCGCAGTTGGAAGAGCATTTTTGCTATTGCCAGAGCACTTATTGCAACGTGGCGGCAACTACACGCCGATCTCTCGCCATTCTGTTGAACATAATCCTCACAATAATTCTACTCAGATTTTCATAGCAAAAAACGGCTGTAATAAAATTTTTTAAAAAAGTACTCAACTTCAGATAAAAAAACTAAAAAAGGCCCAGCCAGTCTAATTCAATCACTAATTAAACTTAAATTAATTTACAGAAATAATTTTCAAGGCTGATTGGTACCGGAGTTAAATATGAATTGAGAAAATGTTTGAAATAGCTTATTATATGGGCTGATTATATTGGCTTAGATATAATTAGAATAGTTTATTAAAACAAGAAAACGTATCTAATGTTTAAATACCGAATAAGAAGAGTAATTCTTATAGCTGTAAAAGACAAAAAAATTGGCTGACGAGAAATATCATTGAAGTGTCTGGCTTGTCTGGCCATTGGACGAAAGCCATCGCCGCTTTTTCGCGAATGCAATTCGGGGGATATAAGCGAAAAAGTTAACGCCAATCCCAACAATCAATCGTTGTTGTGTTCACTCATTGCATGATTTCGATTCCGGTTTGACTCGGCCAAGCTAGAGTTAAGTCAATACCAGTGTTTGTGGTTCACTGGACCCTCTGGGCACCATTCCCAGTGTTGGTACGTCCCACAGCTAACTGAGTCAGCCGGATGAGAAAGTATTGTGATGGTGCACAACTATGATTCCACATGACACAACGAACCCGCAATTACGCCGGTGTGCGGAACGCGAACTGTTGGCTTGCTTGGCCGGATCCGCTCTCTTTCGATTGAGGTCCAGATGTGCACGGAAGAAAGTGCACATTGTAGTCTCGAAGGATTGAGCAATGATCCCGGCCGCACCAACCTTTTGCCATTTTCGAAAAAATTTCCAAAAAAATTATTTTTTAAAATAATTGACGCAACTCCAAATTGAATGGCTCGCAATTTAAATGATATTCAAATAATCATTTCGAAGAATTATTATAAATTAGAATTCCCTTTTATTAAAATTACTTCTCAAGAGTAAAAACCGGCCGCACCAACCTTTTTGTAATTTTTTTTCCAAAATTTATTAGAAATTTTCATTTGCCCAAAGAGATACAAAATAAAGAAAATGAAGACCAAATCATTATTAAAAAATTCTTCGAACCACCACACCTTATATTACAAGAACAGAGTGATTTACAATTTTCTTCAAATCACCCTTATACAATACGAAGTGGATTAACAGTACAATTGTAGGGAGGAGGATTATACAATGGATTATACAATGGATATACAATTATAATTTGGATATACAATTATAATGGATATACAATTATAATTAATTAAATTGACTTTCATGACTCCATATAAAAAAAATAAAAATTATATAGATATGTATATGTGTATGCTTATCAAATGAAGTCGTAACAATACACCGCCATGGCCGAGCTCCTCAAAGCGCTTGATAGTACGCCTGACGTTGGACTTGTCGATGAGGAGCTTTCGCGCAATGTCACAGTACCGATTTCCTAGCGCATGTAACGCCAAAATTTTCTCTTGTTTCGTCGTTATCCCAGAAAAGACTTATAAGCAGAGTGAAAAGCTCACAAAATCATTGCTTATATATACTATTTTTAATGTAGAATTTTTTAGAAAAGTGTAGAAATTCTGAACTTTAAAGTTTTTCGGGCTACAATAAGTTCAATTTAGAGGTCATTTTTTTGCAGCTCCCTGTACTACTTAAAATGCAATCAACAAATTTCTGAATCTAAATAAACAAATTTTCTGAAAAATGATGCTACTCAATTAACAATTTTAAAAAAGTAAAACAGCCAGCGATCGCATTTCAAAAATTAAAAAGTTTTTATTTAATTCATGTAAATACATTATATTTTTCAATCGTTAAGAAGTTTTTTTACCGGCAGTAAAATGCGTGAATAGACTTGAAAAGATCAATACTTGTTTGCGGCCAATTAATGGTCCCAGTTGAAAAGAGTTTTATTAAACAGTATAGACGACAAAAAAAGCACTTGAAAAACTGAAGGCAATTAAATGAATGTCTCTGGTGGAAAAAAATTACAATTCGAGAAGAATATAAAACTTTTATTAAATACAAATACATCACAAAATCGAAAAATACTATTAGCAGTTTTTGACCGCATAGCCGCTTTAGTTAAATGGAGTCATTAAAACGCCTAGAATTTTCCACTTTTTTTTTACAACATGAATAGTGTCGGACGAAACTGGCCGGGCAAGAGGCGAAGCGCGGCGAGAACGCGCTCGTCCTCGAGCGCCAGCCAATGATAGCGTTGCGGCGCGCGCAGCGGCGCCTTCGCGACGGCGCGTTTGTGTCGACAGAGAATCCGCAAACGCAGTCCGTGCCGAACGCTTTCCACCGGCGCCGGTAGGCACCACATCGCCAATAACGCCTCGGGCAAATCGATGGCCTGATGACCGTCCTCGAAGATGTGCTAAAAATATGGGTCTAAATACACAGCTGAAATGCGCTGTGTATTTAGGTCAGGATTGCCGGATGTCCTTTTTAAAAAGATTTGTTCTTTTTTTGAGGGGGTCTGTTCTTTTTTATTTTTTGTTCTTTTTTGTTGTTTTTTTCCATTTTTTGTTCTTTTTTGTTCTTTTTTTCCATGAAGAATGGCTCTCTTAGACACAGGATCAGGAGTTCCGAGAAGTATTAATTGTTGAGACTCTCAACAATTACTCAACTTTACAAGATTCTTTATTCTCTCAACATGAGAGAATAAAGAATCTGACCCGAAAAGTTAACGAAATAGACCAATTCAGATATTTTTAGAAAAATCTTTTTTGTTGTTGGAAATTATCAATAAAATATTTTTTTGCGTGCCCAGCGTTCTTTTTTATTTTATTTTCATCTGGCAATCCTGATTTAGACCCATATGTGCAGTAAATATTCGGGTTCATCGGATTCCAAAAGAATTTTTCGTTTGTTTTAATTAGCTATCTGCCTTCCAGTTAACCAATTAGGTCTACAGTGGCTAAGTCCTAAGCTGAGACAATAAGGCCTATGCTTAACCCATGTTCCACCTTGGCTTTAGGCCTTAGACTTATGAATTTTTTTAAAGGTCCAATAACTCACAAGAACCGATATTATAAAGGAATAACGGGTAGTTTGAGAATCCGTTACTCATAGAGACCGAATTGAAATTCCTATCACCCTAATTTCGCGGAAATTGAATGGTATAATTTCTAAAAAAAGTACCCTAATTTTTCGTGTGCGTATAAGCCGCGAGTGTTTTAGGGCAAATTTAAATTTGCGCCCTGTTGAATCGAGATCCAAGCGAGTCCAAAATTTTGTGCCCACAGAAACGAAGGCGGGGGCACAAAATTCGGACCCCCAACGGATCCGCATACAAAGCGAATGAACTCTAATTGGCGCCAATTTAAATTCGGCTCAAAACATCCGCGGCTTGTACTCCAAAAATGAAGCAATAGAGCCCATAATGCATACTTAATGTTGTGTGCGTATAAGCCGCGGGTGTTTTAAGGCAAATTTAAATTTGCGCCAATAAGTTCGTTCTGTTGAAGCGAGATCCAAATGAGTCCAAATTTTGTGCCCACTTTTATGAAACTGAAACGAAGGCTGGCACAAAATTTAGACCCCAATGGATCCGGATACAAAGCGAATGAACTGATTGGCGCCAATTTAAATTTGGCCCAAAACATCCGCGGCTTGTATTCCAAAAATGAAGCAGTGGAGCACATAATACATACATATTGTAGAAAAATGCCCCACCCTATAGCATTTTGAAACGACCATCGGAAAGAAGAATTCAAAGCCGAACTCCACGGTCGGAAACGCGTCAATCGAGTCGTCGAGAAGCTGTTGCTGGTCGCGTACACTGCCGTGGACGAGGCACTCAATTTTCTCGCTAAAAATGGGGGAAAAAATCGTATTTTAAAAATTTTAGCCCGACTTGGCTCGGATTTCAAATACCCCCCCCCCCTTTTCCTATCTCTCTCTCTCGTATAAAATTTTAAAACGCACGAGATGCTACTGTGCTTCACAATGACGTACTCGATGAAGAGGCCGGGCTGCGCCTCGTCTCGGTTGAGAAGCGGCGCGTGTTTGACGCGTTCGAGCGCGCGCGCCGACTCTTCTTCGAGCGTGCACGCGTCGACGAGGGTCGACGCCAGCGCGGCGGTCGCGTCACCGCCATCATTGCTATTGTCGTCGTCGCGCAACGCGAATGCAACGCTGGCGCGCCAATCGCGCCAACGAAGCGCCTCGTCGATAACCGGGAAAAAGTCGCGACAGCGCAGCTGAAAATTTGGGTCCGGCTCTTGGTTGGAGCGTCGCGGACGACGAACGCGCTCGATGGAGTGCCAGCCGGCGGCCAGCGACTCGCGGTCCGGCTCTGTTTTCAATTTGCCGCCTGGAATAGAGGTATAAAATTGATTACACAAATTTCGAGTAGATAAGCCCAACATTTATGGATAAGCCCGAACATATGCCTTCTTAAAAAGCGATTCACGATCAAAATTTTCTTCTACGAATAAATCGCCAGCGGGGTTTAATATTTCAAAATTTTTGGATTGAATGCACCCGACCAGTAATCGTGCACGCAAACGACATTCGATACCAGCCGGAGCCGCGTGTCTCCATGCAAATTAGGCCGTCGACGCGACACTCGAAACCCGTCTCCTCGAGGACTTCGCGTTGGCAGGCGGCCTGAGAAAAATGCGTTCAAGAAAGAGAGATATTTTCTAGCGCTAATCGGAAAATTTCACGCCTTAAAAGTCGTGAAAATAAAATGAATTAAGAGAGGAAAAAGGCTCTCTGCCTACAAGTATAAATTGCGTACAAGTTTAGCCACACACACACTGCCCCTAATCAATCAAATACTCTCACTCATATCCTAAAACCCTTCTCGCAGCCACCTGAATGGTCTCGCCGGGCTCGACGTGTCCGGCCGGAATGTACCACTTGCCACGGCACTTCTTTTTCGCCTCCTGAATAAGTAGAATTTCGGGCGACGACAACGATTGCTGCGTGGACGAATCGCGTATAATTATGCCAGCCACAATGTACGTGACGTTGTCGTAGACGCGAATCCACGGACATCCTGGAAGAAAAATAAAAGATATTTTCACAAAAAAAATTATTATAATACAAATGAAAGAAAGAAGAGAATGAAAGTAAGGCAAAGAGACAAAGAGAGGTTAAGAATCACTTACGACCCAGCTGCATGTCGGGCGCGCGTCTTCGTCGCGAATAGCGTGGATCCGTCGAGGATGGAGTCAGCGAGGACGAAGACGTCGAAATTCCGCCGGCCGACGAGCTCTCCATCATCGGACCGGAATTGTAGGAGGACGAGAGGCCGACGGCCTCCGCCGTCGTCGTCGACGCGGAGAGTTGATCGCCAACCGTGACCGACGAGGACGAGGATGGAAGCGCTAAATGAAAATTTACGAATGAATAAAATTTTATACGCTTAAGCCTTAAAATGCGTACAAATATTTTGCGATGAAATTGAGATCGAACCGCTCAGCGTTTCCGTCTCCAAATTGCTGCCGCTGGAATTGGCAGGATCGGCAAGCATTTTCATTTATTGATTAATAGATCATATTATTGAAGAAAATTCAAAGGTGCATAAATAATAGGTATATCCAAAAAATGAAAATTAATTTTTTTGAGATTATAAATATAAAAACAAAAAATGCTAAAGCTTTTACACTTTACGCTCTGGTGTAAAGTGAAGAAGGAATTGGAATAATATAATTTAGAAAATTAACTTTTAGTATCATATAAAAGCAGTTTCAATAATTAAAAGAGGTATTTATATTAGGGATGGCTCGAGACCGCCCACTAAAATATCGAGCGCAGCAGAATTAAGGCCCGGACCGACCCAATCATCCGTAATTTATACAACCTTAAAATTGTAAATTTTTATTAAAAAAATATTCAAAAAAAATTGAAAACTCAGGTTAATCGTTTCAGTAAAGAACGCATTTGAAATTAGAAGCGAGTCATTTTTTTTGAAAATCTTCTGTACCTTTTAAGCTTTTTTTACACAAATCTTTGCAAATTTTTCTGCAATTTTATGTACGGGAGTAATATACGCAAGCCCCAATAGCTGGGAAATATTCGTAAAAACTAGTGAGAAAAATATTCTGGGAACATCAAAAATGTCCAAAGTAAGCTTTTTCGCCGAAAATTTATAAACTAAAAGCGAGAGAGTAAAAGAAATTTTTTTTCAAAATTACAAATTTGATTACGCCTAATATAGCCGCTAATTTCTTTTTTGAGAACATATTACGAACATATTACATTCTTCATTTTCATTTATTCAATATTTTCTCATCATTTCTGACTTTTTTTATAAATAAAAAATGGATGAAAATAATATAAATTTTTTAATAATAAAAATTAAAAATTCAATTAAATTTTTTTATGAATAAAATTGAAGAAATGGAACTATTAAAAAATAATGGATACAAGAAAGCGAATGAAGAATATAAATATTAAAAAATATAATATATTAAAAAATATGCATGTATATGTTGTAGAGCCCTAGAGTCCCATAATTGAACTTTCGCCGGATTTGAATCTGGCTAGAGCCCCATAATAGAACTCCATATTTGAACCTTTGCCGAATTTGAATCTGACTGGCCAAGATTGAAATTAATTGAGTCAAAATCAATTTTGGTCAATATTTTAGTTGACCAATTTTCTGGCAAGTTTGAATTAGATTGATTCTGGCTTAATTTAGTTCAGTTTTGGCCTACCAGATTAACAGGATTAATCGCAATCTTTGGCAAAGATTCAATTATGGTTAGCCCATATAAAAGATCTACTAAAGATCTTTATATATCTAATTTTCATATACATACATTTTACATATAATAAATACAATACATGTCATAAACATTGTATATTAAAATATTAAATAAATTTTTGTATTTATATTAATTAATGTGATACCAAAAAAAAGACGAAAAATTCGTGAAAAAATTCATATATTTTTTTGTATATCTGCGATGAGAATGAAGAACGAAAAAAGATCGATAACGGAACATTGGACATATGAGCCTATGTGGCGCCGAAAATAAGGAAAAACTCGAGAAACAAAAAAGAAAATGAAAAGAGACATATGTATTATATTGATAAAGAAGGGCGAGCCCGAAAAAAAAACAAAAAAAAAAACGTTTGCTTTTAGCGTTTCCTTAAATGTTTACAACTTTTTTTTGTCTTTTTTTAGTTTTTTTCAGCCTTAAAAAATGGAGGAAAAAATGAAAATACACCACAAATATGCGTCCATCATTCCGAGAAGCAATTACTTTTTATCTCCGAACTCCATCTCTTTATATATACATTGAAAATTAGCCACGAACGAAAAATGAAATATACGAAGTCATAAATCATTTAGGGCACGCTCTAATTTCGTGTGTGTGTGTGTGTGTGTGTGTGTATAGACGGCCGGGTATTTTGAGCCAAATTTAAATTTGCGCCAATGAGTTCATTCTGTTGTACCGGATTTGTTGGGATCCAAATTTTGTGCCCGCCTTCATTTCAGTTTCATAAAAGCGGGCACAAAATTCAATACAACAAAATAAACTCACTATAAAATTTAAATTTGGCTCAAAACACCCGGTCTTATACACGCAAAATTAGGATAATTGTAATTTTCAACATTTTTTTTGGATCAACGTCAAAATAAATAGATTCAATCGGGTTTGAAAGATTAATTGATAATCGGCTGAATAATAATTTATTATTGGATAAACAAATTGTTTACACCTACGTTGAGTGTGTTAATTGATAAATTGCCTATAAGTTAGCGGAATAATAATAATAAAAAAGTGAGAAAACAATGAAAAAGGTGACCAAACGAAATTTTTTTTTTTTTTACGAAATTACGTGAAAACAATTGGAAAAATTGGAAAAATGCGAGAAAAAATGCTGGAAAAGCTGTCAATGTTTTGATGGGTCGGCAGAAAAATGCTGCGAAAATGCCGAGACCAATTAAAGCGAAAACCATTGTTTGACAACGTTTCAAATGAGAATGTAAAAAAAATAAAAACATTTTCAAACTTTTGGAATTTTATTTTAAGTATTTTTAAGGATAAATGAAAGTAATCTAAAAATTAATAGTTGTGTATCGACAGGGATGACGAGAAAATAAAGTTTAGATTTCGGAAATCGAAATAGCAAAAGTGCCCAGGGAACGTCAAAAGTTGCTAAAATGCTAAAAAACTAAATTTAACAGTAAAATATATATTATATTTTAAAATAAAATATATAATATATATTATATTTTGGGAAAGGGTGTGGAGAGGGGCTGTGATAAGGAAGAGAGAGGGTGCGAGAGAGAGAGAAATGTGTGTGGAAGGATGAGAATGGGAAGATAGCGAGTGTGAGATGGAAGAGAAATTCAAAAAAAAGATAAAAAATTGGCTATAATCAATATACAGTTAAGAAATATCATTGAAGTGTCTAGCTTGTCTGGTAATCGGATGAAAGCCATCGCCGCTTTTTCGCGAATGCAATTCGGGGGATATAAGCGAAAAAGTTAACCCCAATCCCAACAGTCAATCGTGGTTGTGTTCACTATCGCATGATTTCGATTCCGGTTTGACTCGGCCAAGCTAGAGTTAAGTCAATACCAGTGTTTGAGGTTCACTGGACCCTCTGGGCACCATTCCCAGTGTTGGTACGTCCCACAGCTAACTGAGTCAGCCGGATGAGAAAGTATTGTGATGGTGCACAACTATGATTCCACATGACACAACGAACCCGCAATTACGCCGGTGTGCGGAACGCGAACTGTTGGCCGGGTCTACCCTTCCGTTGCCCAAGATACCGTGGCAGTCGTGGCATAGTCGCGTATAATCGTGGCATTGTCGTGACCTAGTCGGATCGAATATTGAGCAATGATCCCGGCCGCACTAACCTTTTGCCATTTTTGAAAAAATTTCCAAAAAAATTATTTTTTAAAATAATTGACGCAACGCCAAAATGAATGGCGCGCGATTTAAAAATGATATTCATTTTACTTTTTTAGAAGTAAAGACATTTTTTTGCTTGGGTTTGGTTCGGATTCGAATAAAAATAATAATAAAGGTTCGGTTCGGGTTCGAGTTTTGGTTCAAAGTTTTCAAAATGATGGGGTTTTTTTAAACTCCGTTCATGGTTGTTTCATCACTAATATTTACATCCGACTCCGATAAATTCATTCCACCTACTAACAATATAGGATGACATAAAATCTTCTCCAGATTTGTCCTTGTTTTCGCAAGCGATCTTCAAAGCTTAAAACCAAACTAGCCCAGCAAAAGCGGAGCCGAAATTCTTTTTGCATTCGATTCCAAAAACTTGTTGATACCAAGCTTGTTGATATTGGTTATGTCTTAACCCTTTTTGGAAAAAATTAAAACCACATTTCATTAAATTTACTTTATTTCTTTTAACTATTTTCCATACTTTTTCCAATTCCTCACTTCCATGACGAGGGTTTTCTTTTAATTTCTATATTAATTTGATATGAAACACGTCGAAAATGCTGACAAAAAAATATGAGTTTAGAAAAAAGGGAAAATTTGGCTGGAGAAAATTAAACAAATTTTTTTCTTTATTCATTCATTCGATATGTGTTTAGCCAGTAAATTGTCGAGCACATAAATTTGATCGGTCCAAAATACGCGTAGACCGGCGTCTGAGATTTTCTCTGATTTGCGTGCGGTATGCGCGCGCAAATCCAACAATACACGATGAACCATACGCTGCGCCAACGTGTCCACGTTTGCGTCGTTCACAGGCGTTGGCGGCGCGTGGGATTTTCGTCCATTTTCGTCCTCATTCTTTTCTCCATTCCCCGCCTTCATTTTATCCTCATTCTCGTTTTCGTTGTATGGCGTTGAGGAACGCTCGCGAAAAATTATTCGTCTCCAATTGGTTCTAAACAATGCAATATATGAGTACTCGAATTTCATGTGTATAAGGCCGGGTGTTTTGCCAAATTTAAATTGTCGCCAATTGGAGTTTTCGTTTTGTATGCGGATCCGTTGGGGTCCGAATTTTGTGTCCGCCTTCGTTTCAGTTTCATAAAAGTGGGCACAACATTTTGGACTCGGTTGGATCCGATACAACAAAATGTATATGTAAGGCTTGTATGTTTAAATAATATAATGTAAGGCTATATGGTTAAAGTGGAGCGTACAATTTTTGATGAGGAACTGATTATATTTATAAGCCCGTTCATGATTTAATAAACCGATTCAAAACACGTAAATAAGCTTTAATTTTATTTGGTTGGAAACATTTTATCCCCGTTTCCATTTTTTACCAGACAATCTACTAATGTATCCCAATACGCCCTTATCAATTTGTGCTCAAAAATTTATTCAACGCCGATTTTGAGAAGAAAAAATGGACTAACAATTGCGATCTCTTCAAAAATGCAATCCGACAATTTTTGCGAATTCCGTAGCTGGGCTCCTCGTCGCTACCGTATATCGTGCACGGCAGATCGGCCTCGCGGATCACCTGCTCGTGATGCGCGTCCAGATTGCCGACGGCTAATCCGCTTTCTCGGGCCAGTTGAATGAAGAGGTCTGAAGCGATTTACAGCCCGTTTATATATTCTAATTTCGCGTGTATAAGGCTGGGTGTTTTGAGCCAAACTTAAATTGGCGCCACCGAGTTCATTCTGTTGTATTGAATCCAAGCAAGTCAAAATTTTGTGCCCCCTTTTATGAAACCGAAACAAGGGCCGAAATTTGGTCCAACAAACAGAATTAACTCATTGGAATTGAAAATTGCCAATTGAAAATTGACTCAAAACACCCGGCCTTATACACGTGAAATAAGGGTAATCAAATGAATCTATATTATTTGATGAATATACTCGTGGAAATATTCACGCGATTGAAAATGTTTTCGGGGCCCAACCGAAATCCGTATTCCAACCATAAACGCGCATTGTCATGTGGACCATAGCAAACGAAAACCTCCGATCCTTCGACAATCGTACGATGCGTGGCGCAGACACGGTAAAATTTCGAATGCCGATCGTACGAAGCCACACACTAAAAAAAGCATTTATTAGACCGTCCATTAGTCTAGTTGGGCTCATAATATGTAGCATAGATCCGTTGGCATCCAATAAAAATATAGACTTGAGCCATGGGACTGTGATTGAGCATATCGACAAAAGGAATGACGGCTATACAATCTCCATTCGAGTCGGGCGAGTCGGAAGTATTGTCGGAATCGGATTTTTTATCGCTAGCTTTTCGTTTTTCGTCTTTATTCCCAAAATATGAGCTGGGCTCGTGCGCGAATGAGGAGGAGTCGGAAAATTCCGTAGGATCTGCCCAAATGCAGCGCGTGTTGACAATATGCCAGCCCCAGAGGAAAAGGGATTCGTCGGCTTCTGAGCCGAAAAGGACGTTCAGCTAAAATTACATTATCCGAAAGTCGGAAATCATAATTGTAATAAAGCGATTTTAACAGATTGCCTGCGACTCGTGTCCGATCGGTTGGACACGCGTTCAAATTTGCGCGCAAATTGATAAATTTCTTCATTCTGTTCTTTTTAGATGAATAAAGGTAAGCTGTCATCGGATTAATTGAGATAAATTGCCTACATATTTAGATTATAGCACGGCGAATAATATTGCAAAAAAAGGACAATTTAGCTCTATAATTATACAGTTAAAAATTTTTGGCATTTCGCCTATATTTAAAAAATGTAATATTACATTAAATAGGATTTGAAATTTGACAAAATTTGTTTGCAGTAAAATAATAAAAGTAAAGTTATTTGTTATTGTTGTGACGGAGTTATAAGAAGAAATTCTAAGTACGTGATCAAGGTCCGTGTAGCTCAGTAGGTAGAGCAGCGCTCCGGTTAAGCGTTGGTCGCAGGTTCAAGTCCTGCCACGGAAGTTACCTTTTTCACATACACAACAATTTGGCGATCAGGATGAGATGGCGCGTCAAGCGTCATCATCTCGAACTCCGTGCCGCTGGGTAGCGCCGTAAGCCGGTATTTGGCCGGGAAGTTAGTGGTCAGCTTCCCTTAGGCCGCGCGTAATGTTGAACCAAGCATAAGTCCGGAATTTCTATTCCAAAAAAACCACTCCGGCAGTTGGTCGCGCAATTCTATTATGCGTAAAATGCTTGTATTTCAATGTATTGCCATTGGTGCTAAGCTGGTCCGGGGATCTAGTCCTGTGACCTTCCACATCTTTGTGGTTGCATCTATTAACATCTTGAACGGGGAGATGTTGTGACGGAGTTATAAGAAGAAATTCTAAGTATGTGATCAAGGTCCGTGTAGCTCAGTAGGTAGAGCAGCGCTCCGGTTAAGCGTTGGTCGCAGGTTCAAGTCCTGCCACGGAAGTTACCTTTTTCACATACACAACAGTTATTAAATGCAAATATACACAAAAAATAGCGCATTTTTTTTAACGAATCGAATGACTACTGGCTTATAATACATAAATGTTTATTTTTTGTTTCTTCTGAAACGCATACTTTTTTCGTACCTAAAAAATATGTAGAATAAATAGGTAGAGATCAGTCAATTTTCGGAATTTCCAAATAAGCCTGGGCATTCTTGTTCCCCGTTAAATTATCTATCTCCTGGTGCAATTTGGAATTGATTAATACGCTAGAAAAAAAGTTAATACGCGAAGAGCAGGTTAATGCCAAATTTATCATTTTTTGAATTGGTTTTGCCCTCAAGCCGATTCTCGAGTTGTCGCATCGTTTTTTTATCATTTATAATATAAATAAAAAGTGATTTTCAATGAATAAACGGTTTTATTACACGCGAGAATTAGAAGAACATTTTTGAAATGTAATCTTTTAAACATTCGAAATATTTTCAAATTTGCGCTCGATTACGATATATTCTGTCAAAAATTTGCAATATTATTTGCCGTGTATAGTTTAAGAAATTCATTTACAAGAGCGACTTCTGGCAGTTTGCGCGCAATTTTAAATTTGAAACATGCATTGAATACCTACATTATGAAAAGAAAACGCTATAAACTTAGACTTTGGCTTCATGGACTTTAGGCCTAAACTAGCTCCTTATTCTCCAATTTAATATTTTTGAAAAATGTTCAGATTAAAACAATTTCATCGAAAAATTGGAAGAAATTCGAATGCAAACCTTTTTGGAAACACGCTCAAATTCGTCCAATTGTTTTTGGAAAATTTCGCGCGCGTGCATTGGCAACGCGCCGGCGATTCGCTGCTTCTCGGAGGCGTTGTACGCTCCGCTATGCGCGTCGTGACACGCCTCGAGCGCGGTGCCGAATCGACGCGGCAGCATACGCATATATGCACGGAACCAGGGCCTCTCCAGATTTTTCGCTAGCCAAATATCCGGTTCTTGAAATAAATTTTGCGTTTCGTATTAAAGTCGAATCTTTTTCTACAGAAATAATTTACCAGCTTTCCTCTTATTCAAATTGACTCTTCTTTGATAAAATTCCTTCAATGCTGTTGTTTTATTCCGCGTCGAATTCCTCGTTGAAATGTCTTTTGAGTGGAAACGTTCCATGCAGAAGAATAAAACCAAAACTTCAAATGAATCGAATGAAGGAAGTTTTTCATTTCGAAACAGGGCCGCGTATTCCGGAATGGATCGGATCAAATCCGCGTAGATTATGAGACGTTGTGGAATCTAGAATTTTGCTGGCAAATTGAGCAGGCGGAGACAAGAGGAGTATAAAAATTCTAGATTCAGAGAAAAAATCGGGCCATCATCCTGACGAGTGATGAAACGAACCCAAATCCGAATCCGAGAAATTTTCGCGTATAACTTTTTAATGGAAAATTTAAGTATTAATATTTCTTAATTATATTAATTTAAAAAGAGTTTCAGGCAGAATCAATGTCAAAAAATTATATCAATCGGTTAACAGGAAAGAAGGATGGTTATGGTTAGTTAAAAATCCGGGTTTGCACGTTCGAAACCGAGCCTCCGAATCCAGCATTTACCAAACAATAACTTTAACTGACATAAATTTATTAATATCGAATTTTAAACATTCCTTTCGAAGAAATATTAGCAAAGTTATGAGTAAAAAATACTTTAATTTTGTGTGTATAAGGCCAAAGCGAGTCCAAATTTTGTACCCACGGAAACGAAGGCGAGCACAAAATTTGCACTCCAACAAATCCGATATAACAGAATGAACTCATTGGCGCCAATTTAAATTTGGCTCAAAACACCCGGCCACTTATGCATACGAAATTAGGGTATACTATCTATTTCATTAAAATTAAAAGTTATTAACAAAAATGCCTCAGCTCTGGACCTGGGTTCGTTTCATCACTAATCCTGACCTTTATCAAACAATCGTTCCAGCGAATGGTTTGTTTTGCAAAGACGCCGAAACCGGCGGACCCGCCGCAGTAACGCAACTCCACGCTCTTGCATTGTATACCGGACTCGGATGATTGAATCCAGTCGACGAAACATTTTGCCGCCTCGCGTTTCGCTTCATCCCCGCCGTGTTCTTCACATACACTCATTTATATGCTGGACAAGAGCTTGTGTATTTGATTCTTGCGGGTTATAGGACCCGAAAAAATTTTTTTTGGGTATGGGTTTTGTTTGTCTTTCATTTCATTAGGCTTACAAAGGCTAAGCCTTAGGTCCAGGTGATTAGGCCAAGGCTTAGCCTATGATTTTAGGCTTAAACTATACCTTAAGCTTAGGAATTTTTTTTGGAGTCCGATAACCCACAAGAACCGTATATTTTAGCCAATACACACAAAAGTTAAATTTCTTCAATCTCGAATTTATTATAAATGATTAAGTGGATTAAAAGAGAATCTTAAATATTTTGGAATTTCTTAAATTTAAATTCATTCAAAAAAAAATTTTTTAATTAAAATTTTATAAATCTATTTATAAAACAAAAAAATTAATGTGATATAACAAATATACAAATGAATCTAGTGTAAATTTAATGTTCCCTAATTTTGAGCGTATAGTTCGCGGCTGTTAGAGCGTAGGCCTAAGTTCATACTAAAATCTAATCCCGGAATCAATTCGTCCACTGAAACGGCACAAAATCATTTTTTTTGCATTATGAACCGAATGAAAAGCTAATGTTAAAATTTGGAATTTACTCGAACACTCTCCTGCGAGTTATATGCCTCAAATTAGAGCTGAAAAATTGAATAAATCTTTGTCATAATATATAAAATCGTACCAGCAATTCGAAAATGAATTTGAAAATTATTCAAAAACTAAAATACGACAATTAAAAAAAATTTTTCTAATAAAAATAAAAGCATACAAACCATTGGAATGATTATTTTTTGGAAAAAAATCACAATTTGAGAGACGAAAAAAAATCTTCTTTAAAAGATAAGGCTTAAATAAAGATAAAAGTGAAATTTTTAAGCATTGCTATAGAAAAATAAATTCGAT
Source organism: Bradynema listronoti (assembly GCA_024678965.1). Taxonomy (NCBI): domain Eukaryota; kingdom Metazoa; phylum Nematoda; class Chromadorea; order Rhabditida; family Allantonematidae; genus Bradynema; species Bradynema listronoti. Next base: position 875,542 of record JANLNO010000009.1, read on the forward strand.
TCTTTTCGATTATCGGGACACCAGAAAATTTAATAGAATCACTCTATGGTCTAAGCCCAACTAAGCTCAAGATTGAGGCTAATCCCTAGTGTGAGGGTGAACCTGAAGCTGAGCCTAACTTCAAAATGAAGGTGAGCCTAAGCTTAGACTGGGGATGCGCTCAACTCTAGGATGAAAATGAGCCTAAGCCTAGGCCGAAGGTGAGCCCAAGCTGAGCCTAATTCTAGGATGAAAATGCGCCTAAGCCTAGGCTGAGGGTGAGCCCGAAACTGAGCCTAATCCTAGGCTGAAAATGAGCCTATGCGTGGAATGCGACTGAACCCATTAAATTTTTATGTCTCCATAATCAAAAAGAACCATAAATTCCTATATCTTATAAACATAAGCACAAGTAAAAACAGCTAATGTACAAATATGAATGATATGTATGATTTATATTTTATGTATGTACAAAACCAAATAAAGTCGATCGAATAAATCAGATAATCCTCTAAGCATATAGCAAACACATAAACTATTACAAATAAAAATTTTTACTCAATTCGTCATCGTAAGGGCAATGTCATTTCGGAAAGGCTGAAAATTGATTATAAGATAGGTTTGATAAGTTAAAACTAATGCTGTAACTTGAGTTTTTTCCCCAATGACTTCTAATCATTTAAAGGATAAAATAGATATAACATTTTTAAATTTGAGAGCCATTTTAAAGTCATTACGTGATACGTGAAGGTCCCAGATCAATCCTTGCCCCGTTGGAAGTAATGATTTCGCGAATGAGTTTGGATGAGGACCCTTATGAAGTTTCGGCTGTATAAGCAAATACGGTATGGGAGCTAATGCGGCTTGCTTGAGGCTGGTAGCACCACTGTATCACTCATACACTGTGCAATATGATACTTATTATCCATCCAAATATGAAGAACACCTAAGTGGAGTCAGGGGTGGACCGAGCAAAGTCCCAAGCAAAGTTGAACCTTCACGCACAATCACTAGACCACCCGCTTCCCTTAAAGTTGTTGACTCATAAATGATTCATTGATCCGAAGTCATTCAAGAATTTCGAGTTATTTAAATAGTCTAGTGACATCACAAGAGCACAATATGACTCTAAAAACCCACTAGTAACCAAATTTGCGATGAATGACAAGAAACACCGCCGACAAAATGATACAAATAACGCCTACGGTAATGTAGGCAATACCGAGAAAGTCGTTCTTGCCACCGGCCCACGACGTCGTGCTAGCAATGAAGCTCTTTTTACCCGAAACAGCGCTTACCGGATAGTCTTAAATGAAATGAAATAAAGCTAAAGATTTTAAGATTAAGATAATATAAATATTTTCCGCATAAAATTTATTAGCATAAGTTATCAAGCTGATATTAGTTTGTTCTTCGCTTCATTCTTATTCGATTTGAAACAGGAAATTTCCTACTTATTGAATTGATGCATAATTATCCGCAGTTTTTTTCAAAAAATTTTTTTCAACAAAAACAAAAAAAATATTTGACAAAAACATGTTTAAATGATTATTCGGGGAGCGTATTCACCATCCACTTCAAGGACTGCTTCCCGTTTACTTGGCAGTCGATCGATTCAACGGTCAGAGAAATAAGTATATAACAAAAACTGCGGATAATTATGCATCAACCCAACGCACAGTCAAACCTGTCTACTATGGCAGCCCTCGAGACCGACCAAAGGTGCCATAGTAGACAGATTGCCATATTAGACAGGTTTTCCAAGATAAGCTTTTTTGTTGAGACCGAGCATTGGTGCCATAGTAGACAAGTTTGACTCCATATAATATACGTATTTTATATGACATTATAAATTTTTCTCTACTACATAGAGTTCTATGATGGGGTAAGAAAATTGCTACTACAGCTCTATGCAGTAACAATTTTCTGAAAAAAAAGATTTCATTGAGGAGTTTTTTTTCAATTTTTCTTTTTATAACAAGCCGATTCATAGCCAGATTTCCAGTGTTTTTTTGGTTCTTGTGGATTATCGGACCCCCCCCCCCCAAAAAAAAAAAATTTCTTAGCTTATGGCATAGTCTAAAAGCCTAAAATCGAAAGTGGAACATAGTCTAAGCCTAGGCCTAATTGCCTGAGCCTAAGGCCTGCTTGGCAGTCGGTCGATTCCACGGGCAAAGAAGTCGCGAAGAAAAACGCGTCAACAAAAACTGCGGATAATTATGCATCAACCCAATACATATATGAATTTCCATTATTGATTTAATCATATTAAATCAATAATGGAAATTATTGAAAGGAAATATCAAATATATGTAAATTTTATTTCAAAGCAAAAGCACAATTAAAAATGATCGAAAAGAACGCACTGTTCTCGATTTCGAGTCGATATTTGCCGACGGGAAGGCCGGTACGAAACATTTCCGTCTGACTGCCGTCGAGAATGCGATAGGGTTTTCGAAAGTCGGGCAACGCCGCGGTTCGCATCCACACAATCAAATCGGCGTTCTGCAAGCCGTTATTGTCAGGATTTTGAAGATCGAGTTCGCACAACTTCTTTTTTCCCCAATTTACCGGTTGTACCGATACACGCTAAACCAGAAAAACAATTAGGTAAATTATGAGTCATAAAACTCTTTTCATTACTTGTTAGCTAGTTGAATCGCTAAAGAATTTACTATAAGTTCTTTTCATTACCTGTTACCTAGTTGAATCGCTAAAGGATTTACTCTAAGTTCTTTTCATTACCTATTGCCTAGTTGAATCGCTAAAGGATTTACTATAAGTTCGAGTAAATAAGACGCGGCCGTTCGAAGAATTTTTGAATTTTAACTTGGCCTTCATTCTGTTATAAACGAAGTTTGGTCCAAAATGCTTAAACTACAGCTTGGGTCTATTTTAATAAATTTTATGCTTCACAGTCACAAAATAGGAGAATGAAGACCAAGTCAAAATTCAAAAATTCTTCGAACGGCCGAACTTAGGGTATATTATAAGAAAATTGCGCCCTTTTTGTAAAAGCAGGCAAAACCAAAAAAAAAACTGAAAAAAAACAACACAAATATTAAAAAAAAATTAAAAATGAAAAAAACGAAAAAATTATAAAATATAAAAAAAACAAATACTTCAATTGATTAAATTTTTATCATTCCTTGATTAAAAACTTTATAATTCTATTCGAAATCGCATCAAAAAGGCTAAAAAATTAAAATTTTCTTATTAATTTTAACGAAAACTCTCACATCAATGACGTCACAAAGGGTTTCATTGGGTCCAACCGGTGGATTTCGAAATTTCAATGTTCGATCAACATCCCATACGATTCCTTTATATGTCCACGGTACTTTTACGCTTCCCTTTTCCATCTCGCGAAAAAGATGAAATGTGTCTAAAATTTATTTTTTTTAAAAAATTGCCCTAATTTCTCGTGTATAAGGCCGGATGTTTTGAGCCAAATTTAAATTGACGCCAATGAGTTCTGTTGTGTATGTGAAAAAGGTGAGTTCCGTGGCAGGACTTGAACCCGCGACCAACGCTTAACCGGAGCGCTGCTCTACCGCCCGAGCTACACGGACCTTGATGACATACTTCGAATTTCTTCTTATAACTCCGTCACAACATCATATAAGATATTTATAGGATCATTTCGGCTTTTTATAAACGTCTTATTTTTTGGTCTTTAAGATCGGACGGCGTTTCCTCTGGGAACATCGATCCGCCGCATAAAAAAGGACGCACGTGGATTGGATTGGAGCTGACGACGAGGTTATAAGCCGATGAATATTAATGTAACCGGAGCGCTGTTTTACCGACTGAGCTACACGGACATTGATCATATATTTCGGATTTCTTCTTAAAACTCCGTCACAACAAGTTCATTCTTTCTTTTTTTGGATTCATGTGAGTCAAAATTTTTGCCCGCTATTATACGACTAAAATAGGAGTGAGCACAAACTTCGGACTCTCCTAGATCTGATCAATAACAGAAGAATGAATTCATGCGAGTCCAAATTTTGTGCTCGCTTTTGTTTTCGTCTCGGCGGATACAATATTTGAACTCAGTTGGATCCAATTAACTCCAATTAGCGCCAATTTTAATTTGGCTCATAACAATCTGTACTTAACCATACAAAATTAGGAAGCATACAAAATAAAAAAAAAGACCTTATTGAAACATCTATCGTCAAGAAAATCGTTTGAAAAAAAAAATTGTCCCCCATCATCTCATAAATAATTGAACCAAATTAAAAAAAATGACGTCACAAAGGGTTGATTACAAATCAGATCCAATTTAAAACTTAAAAAAATTCGATTTAGCCCAATAGAACAAACAAAATAGCAACCATTAAACTTCGAGGCGGCTATAGCTCCACACGGCGCAATTTTGAGCCGCTTGCCCTGCTCGTTATAGCCATAGTCATAATGGAGGCAACCGTCTATCGCCTAAAAGATAAATAATAATTTGAAATCAAATTGATAAAATAATACAAAATATCAAAAGATTAAAGCCAATATTATAAAAAGAAATAAATCATAAAAGGAAACATTTTTTTTTTTTTGATAAACCTCAAGATCGCCAAGAAGTTGCCGATCGTTGCGACTTTTCATGTACCGTCGATGATTTTGAAAATAGTTCTCGAGTCCGTAATAAAAATAGACTGGCGCCTATAAAATAAAAAATTCAAATTCAATGTAAAATTAAAATCCAAAACATTATTTGTATTGTATAATTTAAATGAAATAAATCAACCTTCATATCTTTCTCAACATAGAAAGTGAGCTCACAATTTTCTTGTGTACAATTATCATAAGGCAAGACAATTTCTTCGACTAAAAAATATCAATTGAAATTTTCATGTCTTTTTTTATTTTCAATCAATTATAATACCCGAAAGACTGGCCATATAAAGTAGAATTCCAATCGGAATAAATACCAAGCCAATTACGAAAATAGTCGGAATCACAGTGGTTGAAGTGAGAATCGGTTGCCAGGCAGGTAATTGCTGTTGTCGCAAGCGAGTGGCTAAAAAAACTTTCAGTTATTAAAAATTAAAGTTAAATTAAGTTCTTTAAATCTTTGCTTCCAAAAAATATTTAAAAAATTACCTCTCGGCCGATTCTTTTTTGGTGCCACTTCCGTTGTAGCCCGACCCGTTTCGGCACTTTGTGTATTGCTCGTCGAAGCTGGTGTCATTCTCAAAAATAATTTCAAAAACGAAACAAATAATTAATCAATTTTAAATATTTATTTTATAAGAAATTGTTTATTTTATAAGAAATTATTAGAAAATATGTATGTTAGTTTTTAATAAATGTTGCGGGAAAATATGTTGCACGGCCAAATACGTATTTTCCCGGCCAAATACGTATTTTCCCGGCCATATAAAAAAATTTTTTCACATTCATTTAAATTATCGTAAACTTTTATCGATAAAAGTTTATGATAATACGATAAAATTTACGATAAAAGTTTACGATAATTTAAATGAATGTGAAAAATTTTTTTTATATGGGCGGGAAAATACGTATTTGGCCGGGAAAATACGTATTTGGCCGGAAAAATACGTATTTGGCCGTCGGGCGGGAAAATACATATTTGGCCGTGCAACATATTTTCCCGTAACATATATAAATATATGATTTTTTGTAAGTTATTTTTATAAAAAGCCCCATGTAAGTTAAAACTCGCAAACAAAATAACTCAAAAGACAAGGTGAGTAAATTAATATCATAAGGTATGATTAAAAATTCATTCAATGAAGATCAACAATTTTTCAAGCCAAAAAAAAGTGAAAAATAAATAAAAAACAGAATGCCAGGAAAAATTATTTTTGAAAACATTTTTAACGTCCACGCCAACGGTATTTTTGCGGTGGAATTTTTCGTCCTGTAAACTTTCATTTTTACGATGCTAGAAGAGAAGATGGTGATAGTGATGCGCCGAGCCGAACCGAGCCGACCCGGCGACATAAAAATATGCCGATAAAATGAAGAGATGCTGACAAAATAGAGTGAAAACGAAATCTTACACTTTTTGATCTCTATTTGTCCGCGTTTCTTTAATTTATTGCACTATTTTTTATGTCGCCGGCCCGGTCAGTTCGCGCCTCATCACTGGACCATAATTGTGGAAGGTTTTAAAAATTTCAATTTTTCACTTAAGTTCTTTTCAATCATTTTTCGACCTTTTTTGCGTTCACATTAATTAAATGGGATTGGATAATTAAATTTTCGTCTTCAAATCTATTAAATAAAAAATAAAACGACCACAGAGTTATGATCCTGATCATTATTAAACCTTTCTCTCAAATATGTATGCTTCGAAATAAAAGTTAGACTGCAGTTTATCCGCTCCCTTTGCGCATATTCTTTTCAATTTTCATAGTCATCAATTTGTAGGTGTAATTCAGGGTCACACAAATGTCCGCCGTAAACGCTAAAACACCACACTCCTATTCCAATACTTCCGGCTCGTCGGGCGCCGTCGACGATTGGCAATGCGTGAGAAATATCAGCGAATTTGTCGCCTCTTCAAAGCGACAACAGGCATGAATTTGTTATGGATCACAGTTGAAATTTTGAATTAAAATAATAGGCGAGTGCTTATAGGTAAGTTCTTCAGACGATTCCGACTTTAATGAAGTCCTAAAAATGTCCGTCGATGCGATTCAAGCGGGTGTTTACCCGCAACTAATAGCCGATGGAAGTTCAGGTTCGCTTATTTGTTTCGTATCCAATCTTTTGTTCAATAGAGTTTCGTGTTTTGAAGGCTCATATTTTGTGCGCGACAAGGGAGGCGAAATTATTGCCGTTTTCAAGCCGCGTGACGAAGAGCCATTCGCCGAACTCAATCCGAAATGGCCAAAGTTCTTTCAGCGAATTCTCTGCTTCTGCTGCTTTGGCCGCGCCTGTCTCATCCCCAATTCGGGCTTTCTTTCCGAAACGGCCGCCTCGTTCATTGACGCACGTCTCGAGGTATCTAACAGCTTTCTTTTTCTTCGAACTTCTATTTTCAGCTAGGAGGACTCTTATAATTAATCGACGAAATGATCACTTTTTTCAGCTCTTTATTGTGCCGAAAACGCGTATTGTAAAATTATGTTCGCCGACCTTCTATTACGGCCGATGTTGTGGACGTCGTATAGAGCCGAAACCGAAACAGGGCAGCTTTCAGGTTAAACATATTTCTCTACTTTATTAAGAGGAATAATAAGGACTTAAAAATTAGCCTCGTGAGATTTGGTTGTAATTAATTAATTTCTCAAATTAATTAATTTCTTAAATTAATTAATTTCTTTGCAAACTTTTAAAAAACCCTTTATAGAGTTAAGAAATGCATTTAAAACTTATCTAAGGATTCATTTTGCAGCTGTACGTCAACGGTTATCGACCCGCCATGGAGGTGATGGCCGAATGGAATGATTTGGGTGTTAACAACGTGTTAAGCAAAATCGAAATCGACGAATTTACTATCCTCTTCCAGAAGCTCTGCATTCTCGACTACGTGATTCGCAATACGGATCGGCATTTGGATAACTGGCTAATAAGGTACAATATACTTTTTACAATATAAAATTCTTCGCTAATCTCTTGGATTTTGACAGAGGTTTATATGGGTGTAATACTATGTATTAAAGAGGCGATTGAGGCTTATTTTGGCTCGGCTCGGCACATCTCTATTAAGTATATTCTAATCGAGTTTCACTCTTTATTTGTCTTGTATTCCGGTCACTCAATCAAGCAATCTCTTTCTTCAGGCATGTGCCGAAAAAAGAGCTGAAAATCGCGGCAATCGACAACGGATTGGCGTTTCCGGTGAAACATCCGGAAAAGGCGAGTCGCTTTCGACACTTTCCCTTTGAATGGTCAACGCTTACGTGGGCGACAAAGGTAATTGGATTGGGCGAAATGAAAAAACTTGCCTGGCTTTTCTTTAGCCAAAAAGTAGAAACTTAACCAGAAGAAACAAATGTCCAAAGTCATTAAAAGGAGAGGCAATGTGTCTTTAGAGAAACTCAAATTAAATTTGTTTCAAAAGGGACCAAAGCCAAGGAAATTATTATTTTATGAATTTAATCTCTTATTAATAACAATAACTCATATATAATATTAGACCCATGTTATGCATTTTTTTTGACAATTCAATGCCAATCTTTTCCTTTAAAGCAATGGGACTCAAAACTGCGCGATCACCTGCTGAAACTGATCACACCGCTGTTTCTCGACACGCTCTGCCGCGAGCTAATGATGCTCTTTCGGATGGACAAGACGCACAGCCGGTTGCTTCACCACGCGCAGATTCGCGTGCTGCGCGGGCAAGTCTGGAACCTGTGCCAGTCGTTGAGCGCTCGCGAGTCGCCATGCGAGCTGGTCAAGCGTCCGCGGGTGATCATGTCGCGGCGCTATCGCGGCCCACCGCCGTCCAACGACTGGGAGCGGTGCTTTAAAATTCGACACGACGATTCGCTTTCGGAACGCACTTGTTGCTAATCGATCATCGGCCTCAAACCGGGCAAATATAGCCGGCATAGAAAGGCTCGAAAATCCTGTCCCATCAATTCACGAATAATCGATAGTTTCATTTTCCTCTTTTTCAGTGACAACAAATGTTTCTTCTTTTTTGTACATATAAAGATGGAAATATAATCGAAACAAATGTGTGAATAAAGCTTCGATTTGTGTACGAATAAGGTGAAAATATTCATCGGCTTATAACCTCGTCGTCAGCTCCAATCCAATCCACGTGCGTCCTTTTTTATGCGGCGGATCGATGTTCCCAGAGGAAACGCCGTCCGATCTTAAAGACCAAAAAATAAGACGTTTATAAAAAGCCGAAATGATCCTATAAATATCTTATGCGACATGTCTGGAGAGCATTTGTCCGATGTTATGTGAAAAAACATTTGTCACAAAGACCTCGCGAAGTAATATTATTACGGGTTGATCGCGTAGTCATGCTTGACCTCGTCTTGAAAAAACTTGGCGATGACCCGACGCTTCCGGAGCATTTCGAGCTTGAGATCCGAAAGAATCAACGTCTTGGGCGGCGGCCGATGATGAGCGATGATCATTAGTGACGATATCAAAAAGTATGCCAAATCGATAAGATAAGATTCCCCAAAAATATTGGCGAAATAAAAATCAACGAATCGACTATGGTGATCCCTCCTCCTCTTTTTTTTTTTAATTTTCCAATTCCAAATTAATTTTTTGGCAAATATAAAAAAAACATCGCTTAAAAATTATCTTTTCTGGATCTTACAAATTAAAGAGTCTGTCACGAACTGGGAAGATAGAGACAATGGAAAAATTAGCAACGTAAGATCTCCCAAATTCGTGAGAAAAAACTACCAAAAGGTGTGGCGAGAGAAACCTAAACACCAATAGTCAACAACCAATAATTAATAAACGTAAAAATCAATAGGGCCAAGTCCTTATGAAGTCAAAAAAGACGTGCGCTAAAGGAATACGTTTATTGATCTGAAAAATAAATTAAACAATAAACAATTAAATCAAATGAAAATGAATTAAACAATCTAAACGATGAAAATTAAGTCAACAAAAAATGGCGCTGTCCGAAAAAAGATGAAACGTCTAAGCTCAAGAACCTGAAACCGACAATATTAATGTTTCCAGTAACCTTATTTTTCAACGCAATTTCCCAAACGCAAATGATGATGAAAAAGCTTTTGTTCAACACTATAACACGAAATCAATAAGCGAGAGAGGAACACGACCGACCAAGCAAGCGAAAAACTTAAGAATAAATAAAAAGAAAAAACATTTTTTGTGGCAAAATTTGAACATAATGCCAAGAAAAAATGAGCGAAAAGAAAATTTGAATTTAAAAAAGAAAAAATTTCGTAAACCCAAGTTTACGACAATCAATTTTAATGCAATATTGGGCTGTCGCGAACGCGAAGAAAATCTAATAATCTCAGTTGGTAGCTTAAGCCATAGTTTATTATTTTAGCTTCTGTTGGTTCCACCACGAAATCCCTTTGTTTCAATAATCTGTTCGCTTATAATGTTCTAGGCCCAATTTTTCAGTTTGAGTTAGTTAAGTTTTTTGCTTCATATAATTGTTAATTGGTGCTCTGCACTTTTGTTGAATAAAAAAATATAAATTTGGAACACCAACAAAATAAAATAAATTTTTGTGGCATCACTTAAGCACAAGAACCATAAGAAAAATAAAGAAGTGATCGCCACAGGCTCGATAAATTTTCTATTCAATCTGAGGAATTCAAAATTTCCGGTCTATTAATCGCTAGCAGGCAAAATGACCATTTCGGACATTTATTGAGTCGAAATCGGAGAGATATTGAAATTCGATCATCTCTTATTTATTATAAAGAAATCATTTTACTCTCTAGCGATTAACTGACCCTAAATTTGGATTCCTCAAGTCGATTTTGAGCGCTGAATTTTGATATATTCCCATTACATTTCGGCCTCATAAAGGCTTGAAATGGTTATTTTGCTTTCTAACCATTAATACACCTCAAATTTGGATTCCCCAGGTCGGTTTTGGGCTTAGTAATTGGTTACTAAATTTCAATATAACTTTTCGATTTGGTCTTGGTATTGGTAAATGCCTGAAAAATTCTCTCTCTCAAAAAACACGTTAATTTCCGCGGCAAATTTTAAAGAGCGATTCGTGAATGTGGCGGACGCGAACAAACGCGGTTTGCCGCGTGTGCTCGCCTCGCTTTACGTTTCGACGCATTCGCGCGACGTAAGTTTACGACAGAGTCTGTTTTTTAACAAAATTTTATAAACAAAGCTTATAAACAAAGTTTTATTTTATTCATATACGCGGTCGAAATAAATATAATTGTACCCGTTGATTGAAATCACAAAAAAAAATTTACTGAAAAGAAGTCATGTCAAGCATTGAGCCGAGGTTCTGAACGATATTATCGGCGAGCATTTCGGTCACCGTCTCGCCCAAATGGCGCTTCGGGTCTCTCTTGCCCACGCTCTTCACCGCCAATTGTTCGGTTGTCATTTTTCCTCTTCTTCCAAAGCCTATAAAAAATTAAGTTGGAGCAATTTTGAGCTACATAAATATTTGCGTTGTAAAGTTTCAAATCAACCTTTTTGTAAAGTTTAGCCAGCGCAAGCATTCTCTCCACATAATTTTCGTTGGCCTCGCAGTGGTGCGAAAACTTTTTTATGTTCAACGAATTTATCCACAATCTCTTGTTTAAGTTCAAAAGCGTCTAAATTTAAAAGAAATAATTTTATGAAGCTAAATAATTGAAAAAAACCCTTTGCTCATTCTCGCTAATCTTGTAGGCGATTGGAATGGAGTAATAGTGCCGATTGAGTCCGTGAATGAGCGCCTGAACGGACGCCTTATGCATATGACCGACGTTGCTTGTCGTTTGTCGCGGCTCCTGGCCCAACGCGAGCATTTTCGGATTAATCGTGCGAAAAGCATCAATCACAACCTAAACGAGAAAAATAAAATCCAGATTTCAATATGGCTATTGTCCGTGTGTACCTTGCCTCTAACCGACTGAATAGGATCCACGACAACAGCAACTGCACGCTCGGAAAGCTGCTCAAAGCTTTGTTGAGTGTTGATGTCAACGCCGGAGAGCCAGCAACCGAAGCCCGGATGAGAGTGATACCAGCCAACGACCATTTCGTGTCGGCCCGTCTGCCTAAGCATATCGAGCATTTTTGCCTGAAATACTGGATCCACCGCCTCGACGGACACGCCCTGAAAAATTCGAATAGAATCAATTCGCGATGCATAAAAAGTATTAAAAAACAACCGTTCCCGACTGAGGCATAGCAAAAACATCGAACACGTTCACGGTGTATTCGTCAATGAACTCGCCGAGCATCAACCCCATAACCTTGAAAAATGAATAATTTAGAAGCTAAAATTAATGTGAATTTTAAATAGTCAAGATCAAAAATTGTGGGGGGGGGCCGATTCGAATTCGCACTTTCGTACCTCCATAGGGACACCGGCCCGACTATGCCTAAGCATCTTCAATAGCGCCAACGACGAAATGTAAACAGTCTCGGAGCTGTCAGCCAGATTTGAATCGGTAGGCGGTGGAATAGTTGAGGCAAAACTTCCGTCCAACCCACCCAAACGCAGCCAACGTTCCATTTTTTTCTCTAAAAAAAAATGTTGGCAAATAATTTCAGTTTAGATGAGACCATTACAATTCATCTAAAATGGAAAATTTCAGATGAGAGAGGGAATAACAGGACGATTTTCAAAAACAGCCACCCACCAAACGTTTTTTTTTCCCACTATTTTTGACGTCAACGCACTTTTAATGAATTTTTGAAGTAATGTCGATTTGAATCAAATAAGATGCCATTTGTCCAAATAACGGCGAGGCTCATATTCGTTAAATTACGCCGGGGAATATTCTAATATTCTCTCTAGTAGTCAAAAACAGAAAAAATTCGCTGGAAACGCGAGCTTATGGAACTCTTAAGAAAGAGACCATCCACAAATCCATTCACCAGCTTTTATGGGCATGAGAAACGCGGGATGACTCAGCCCATTTGTTTTTTCACGAAAAATCCCTTCAATACATTGAGATCTCATATTTTTTAATTTTACTCTCTCATAAATTTGTTCAAGAATTTGTCTTGAAGCGATTTTTTTGCAGATAAAAATTTAAAAGTGATTACAATTTTTCAAATAGGGTTTTTTTTGAATATTTTCTTGAGAGAAACGTCTTCGAATAATAGCTTTTGAGTGTTATCGCGTGAGGTATTTGACTCCGAAAAAATTTTCTTTAAGTCTATTTCAAATTTAGATAAATTCAATTTTCAAATGGTCGAACAGGTTGCGGGCGGAACGGCGAACGCGGTCGAGGAGGAGCGCCGCCGCGCGCTGGCGCAGTATAATCGCAAGTTGGTGGAGTACCGCGAAATCGAACAGCGTCTCAAGGATTTGCGCGTAAAAGTATGGGATTTGCAGATTTGCGTGCACTTTACCCCCCCCCGCCCTCAAAAAATTCGCTAATAAAATGCTTATTAAGGACAACGAATTGCAAAAAGATTTCGACAAGTCCGAGAACGACATCAAATCGCTTCAGTCCGTCGGTCAGATTGTCGGCGAGGTGCTGAAGCAATTGACCGAGGACAAGTTCATCGTCAAGGCGACGAACGGTCCGCGCTACGTTGTCGGCTGTCGTCGATCCATCAACAAGGAGCTTCTTAAGCAGGTTCCACTTTTTTTGGCATTAGACTTTAGCCGAACTTTTGAGAGAGGCTATTTTTTTTATAGGGTTTATCTAATGTCAAAAATACACGTATAATTTATTGAAGGGCGTCCGCGTCGCGCTCGACATGACAACGCTCACCATTATGCGTCGTTTGCCGCGTGAGGTCGACCCGCTTGTTTATAAGATGAGCCACGAAGATCCCGGAAACATTTCGTATTCGGAGGTCGGCGGTCTCGCCGAACAAATCCGTGAATTGCGCGAGGTTTTTTCAACTAATTTTTTCCCCCAACTTATATAATTTCTCACTTATTAAAGGTTGTGGAGCTACCGCTTGTGAATCCCGAGTTGTTCAAACGCGTCGGTATCACTCCGCCGAAGGGCTGTCTTCTCTACGGACCGCCCGGCACGGGAAAGACGCTTTTGGCCAGGTGTTTTTTTCTTCTCATTTCATTTCATTTCGATTTTTTTTTTTATTTTAGAGCGGTGGCCTCGCAGCTCGACTGCAACTTTTGAAGGTCGTCTCGTCGGCGATCGTCGACAAGTATATTGGCGAGTCGGCGCGAATGATTCGCGAGATGTTCAATTACGCGCGCGACCATCAGCCGTGTATCGTCTTCATGGACGAAATCGACGCTATCGGTGGGCGAATTTGGACTATTAGCTTTTCCATTCATCATTTCTTTCGCTAAACCCAATTTTTTTCAAGGCGGTCGTCGTTTCTCGGAGGGCACGTCCGCGGATCGTGAGATTCAGCGAACCCTAATGGAGCTCCTCAATCAAATGGACGGTTTCGACTCGCTCGGTCGGGTGAAAATTATTATGGCCACGAATCGGCCCGATACGCTCGATCCCGCCCTCTTGCGTCCGGGTCGTTTGGATCGGAAAATCGAAATCGGACTGCCCAACGAGCAAAGTCGGCTGCAGGTGGGCTGGCTCGTCTAAAGCTATTTTATCAATTGATTTCTTGTTTTTTTTTGGAATTGTATTCGAAATGCTTTCCCTTCAGATTCTAAAGATCCACGCTTCCGAGATCACCAAGCACGGCGAGATCGACTACGAGGCGGTTGTAAAGCTCTCCGAAGGCTTCTCGGGAGCCGATTTGCGAAACGTCTGCACGGAAGCTGGTAAAAAAATACATTTTTCTATATTTAAAGCGATAGTCTCAATTATCCGGTCTAAACCAATTGGAATTGAATTTTTCAAATGATTAATAATAAAAAAAAATTTGCTAGCCAATTTTAGCATTAATTTTGCAATTGATTTTTGAAATTCTTCCCATTCACCAAAATCATTTTGTTAATTTTGAGGACTGTTTGCGATTCGCGCGGAACGCGAATACGTGATCGACGAGGACTTTATGAAGGCCGTGCGTAAGGTCGGCGACGCGAAGAAGCTCGAAACCAAGCTCGACTATAAGCCGGTATAAGCCGCCGGCTATAATATATTTTTCGTATTGGAAAAATTCCCTTTTTCTTCTAATTTATATTTATAAAAAAAAAATAAATTCGTTGGACTTTTTTTCTCTAAAAGATGGCACATTTGTTCTCTCAATTTTCTCGGTTTTCCGATTGAAATTGCATCGCATCGCTCGTTTTGGGCATAACAATTTATTAAATTAAAAAAATATAACGGAACAATATCTAATCGAACTCGATTGAATGGGAGAAGTTGTTCGTCAAGATTTTGGAGGTGAAATATGAAGGAGAGGAAAAGGGATTTTTCTGCATTCGCAAAACCTTCTCCAAAAAATACAAAAAATAAAAAAGAAATATAAATTGAAAAAGATTCTCAAGCCACAAAACCGTACATAAAACGGAGAAGAGATGGATGGATGAATGAATGTTTGATTTTCTACGCTAAATTGTAATTTTTTGTTTAGCCCAAGTTTTTTTTTCCTTTTTTTTATATATAGTTAAACGGATGATGATGATGTTATATATATGGGGTGACCAGAAAGTTTTTGCACAAATTTTTTCAATTTAAATTTTAAATTTAAATTTTTGGCATATTGTATCATTATGTTACGGTTTATTTTTTTGGCACGTAAAATTCCGTACAAACTATTTTTATTTGTTTTTCGCTATCGATTTTACTTTTCGCGGAAATGAGCTCGAAGGACAAGCGAATTGCGATCGCTCAACTGTTCAATACGCGAAAAGCGGCGCCAAACATCGCAAGGAACCTGGGAATTTCCAGACGAACCGTCTATTACGCCATTAAGAGTTCAATACTACCGTTAGGACTCCCGAGAACCCGGACACGTTGCGTTGCCCCGAAAATTTATCGAAATTCCGATAAGTCGTGTGGCGGCTAAGGGCGGAAATTTCGAAAATCTTTTAAAATGATATAAAATTTCTTCGGCTTTCATTTTGTTTGTAAAAATATTTTCTTAAATAAAAAAAGTTGTGGTGGTTAAAAAAGTGTGTGCAAAAGGACTTTCTGGTCATCCTGCAGATGCGCTGAAAATATTGATGATGAAAAAGTTGGGATGTCAAAATTTCCGCTTACAAAAATATACGCAAAAAAAAGAGAGAGCGGATGGGTGCTGTGGACGATGTTGGAACCGAGACGCATACTATCATAGCGCGCACACACGAAGAGTATTTTTTTTAAATATTGAGGAGAAAAAGATTAATGCGAGAGAGAAAGAGATGGACTCGTACGCATTCAGTTTCTGCCTTTTTCTTTTCTTTAGTTTTGTCCCTCGTCGGACGGCCAGCCACCGGCGCCTCCGCCGCCGCCATTGTTGTTGTTGTTGGCGGGACGACTGGTGCGACCTGGAAATAGAAACAATAAAAAGTGCGCGGTAAAGTGTGAAAAGAACGTCGGGAAGTAGTTGATTATTGGCTAATAATAATGAAAAATTCGAGTTCGAAAGAAAACGTTCGGGTTTGGGTTGCGCGAAAGCGCTCGGACTCGTTTCATCATTATTCGCGTAAAAAAGTTTTAAAGGCAAATGAGGGCAGAGAGCAATTTTCTTAATGCTTAATTCAAAAGCTGAAAATATTACCTAATTTAGTTTTAATCCGAAAAAAAAGGCGTCCGAACTATGCTCATTTCTTGAGACAATTCAATTATTACAATTAAAGAGTGATTCAAAGAAAATTTTTTTCTTTGTTTCTTGTGTTTGAAAATGAAAAATTCTTGGTAAGCGTATTGGCGCGTATTAACTTTTGCGTGAATTCAAGGACGAAGTGCTTACGTTGCTGACGAGGCGCGCGACGATTCTGCTGCGGACGACGCTGTTGTTGTTGGTGCGGTTGCGCGCCGCCGCCGCCGCTCAGCTCGTTGGCGTTGTCGCCGCCGTTATTGTCATTGAAAGAGGTGGAACGACGATAGCCGCCGCCGCCGCCACGGAATCCGCCACGATAGCCGCGACGCTGTCCGCCACGATAACCGCCGCCGCGCGGTCGCTGTTCGTCGCCCTCAAAAATTTGAGCGAGAATTAATGGGGAAATATGGGCTCGAGCGATATAGAAGGCATATGGCTAATTTCATCCCGAACTAATTTTCGGAAAAAATACGCCACCTGCTGTGCGTGTGAGTTGTCGACGGGCGGCTGCTGTTCGCCGCCGCTCTCAACGCCGCCGCCTTCGCTGCGGCGTTGCGGCGGGCGACGGCCGCGATTGAAACGATAGGGACGGCGTCTCGCGCTCGCGTCGGTTGCGTACTTGGAGCCTTGCACCGGTTCGCCGTTCGGTCCCGTCACGTTGATGGCTTCGAGGCCTTTGGCGCCTTCGACAATGTCGAAGACCACCTGAAATTTGTCGTGGCATAAAATTCTGAGCTCATTTCAATTATCAATACATAGATTGATTATTCCATATGCATAATAGCCTCCTAATATAAAGATAAAGGATATTCGACCCATTCAATCTCATAAATTCCTCCAAAATAATCAAATAGTCGACCTTCTCTCCATCGGCCAGCGATCGTTGAACCTTAGAAGGATTGTTTTTCACAACGGCCGTGTTGTGCACAAAGATGTCCTCGTTGGTATCATCGCGGTTAATAAAGCCATAGCCTGAAAAAAAAACCAATGTTAATAGAGATTTAAATCAGCTTTGTACTTAAAACTTATTGTAAGTAAGGCCTAAGTTATTCCCAACTTTTCAGCCGAATATCAAAAAAAAAATTCGGTCAGAACTTAAAAAAACCCCATCGAATCAAAGTTGAAACAATCGAAACCGTTCTTGACGTTGAACCACTTGACTGTTCCGGTCACGGAGCTCACGATGATCTTTTTTCCGGCTCGTTGCTGCCGTTGTTGTCCTGCTGGCCGGTCTTCTCCACCGACTGCTCCTTGTTGTTGGAGCCCTTTTTCTTAGCGACCTGTTGTTTCTCGCCGTCCGGCTTCTATGAAATGAGGTAAAAATAAAGAAAATAATACTTTCATTAATTGATCTTTCAAATCATTGTTTTTTTCCATTTTGGAATTTTAAAAACAGAAGATCCTAAGTGATTTTTTATAGCAAACAAGGTTTTCGCCTAAGCCCAATAAGCGAAATTCGATGGCAGGAAAGTTGAAAATATTATGAATTAAACTTTAGTCCAAAATAACTCCTAGTAATTTAGAAAAAATAATTAAATTACTTTTTCGTATGAATTCAAAAGTCCATTGAAGTCATTATAACTTCCAAATAAATCAGACTCGGAATCATTTAAAGAGTTAAATCCCATAGCTATTGGGATGATAAAAAGTCCAAAGATACATCCGAAATTTCAATAAAACCCAAAAATGACAAACTTCGACTTTAGCGTCCGACATTGATGTTATTAGCGAGATCGCCGCCGATGTTCTTATTCTACTCCTAAACTTATCACAACATCTATATTTCGAAAAAAATTTTATTAAAATTTTCGATAAAACAATTAGTTAGAATGAAGAAAAATGTATAAGAAGAAATATTTTTACAAAGTAATAATTCATAGCATTAACATTAAAAGACATTGAAAGATAATTTCTAATTATAGAATCAATAATGGATGAAGTCAAATGTCAAAGATCGAAAAATTTTATAATTGAAAGTGTCTACGTTAAATATGAATAGGAAAAAATAAGGAAAAGTACTATAGAAGAAGTATAGGCATATAGAATGATAAAATCCTATAAAACACACATAAAAATCTTACAACGAAATGTAAACTTGAACAAACAACACTTGGTTAATAAAATTTCGCGAAAATAACCTATAATAATAGACATGTATGCATGTATGTCTATAGAAGATGTATGTAATAGTAGTAGTGATGAATTTCAACAGTCTAGCACAAGAACAAAGCTTAAAAAAAGAAGAACGAGAAAGAGTAGAGAATGAAGCTCTTGCCACTGCCATTGCGGCTGTTTTTGTTATACTATATTTTGGTATGTTATGTCTAGATGTAAAGGAATGGCGAAATGAGCTATAAGAGAAAGAGTAAGAGAGAGAATGGGACAAGTTAGTGAAAGAGAATTTAGAACAATTAGACGGGCACGTACTTCCCAAAGCTCGCACTTACTCACATTCGTCAAGAAATGGAAAAAAAGAAAGATGAAAAAAAGAGTGAAAGTAGTACATAACAACAAAAAATAAAAGTATGATGAAATATGAGTAGGCAAATGTGCATGTACGTACAAATGAAAAGAAACTGAAAAGAAATATACAACAAAAACTTATATGCATAATAAATACAACAGCAACATACAAAGGCGGATGAGTAATTGCCGGAAAAAGGCACTAACTATATGCAACCACGACCGATAAACTCCATACGTCTATGGACAAGGGAAAAATATGCCGCATATACCGACTTATAATAAATATAACACAATATAAATTTTATTATAAAAAATAAAGTAAAACGTATGATAAAAAAAAGTTGTAAACAGCACAACAAAGTTCATAAACATATATGCTTTCGACATTTCTTAATGATATTTTTTACATAAAAATAAAAAAATAACACACAAGAAAAGGGCCGAAAAAAAGTCCGTCGAAGATTGACATAAAAGAAAATGAACTAAATATGTCTGCATACATTTTTTTGGAAGAAAATTCGTATCAAAATGTCAGTAAAAAATTTGTACAAAAGCCAATTGAAATAAAAAATAAAAAATTGAAATATTTTCATTTGCTGAAATTTTATAAATATATTCTAACGATAATCTTGTTTTAAAAAAAAGAAGAATTGATATGTAATTAAAAATATTTTTGCATGAGTGAAACGAAAAATATGCTGCAAAAAACTATGTGGGTAATATGTTAATAAAGATCAAATGAAAAGTAAGGAAAGATCGAAAAATTTTGTAAAGCACACAATTATATAGAATATATAGAAAAATTTAAGGAAATCTGTTGAAAGGAATTAAAAGTTTTGGGCTCTCTAAAACTCTTCAAATTATATAAGAGGCCTTTCTTTTTATTAATAATTTGGAGTTTGGCTTTTATTTATTTAAAATTCCGCATTCATCTAAATTTAGGGTAGGGACTTAAGGCAAAGTACGGATTCTCTTTGGTACTTGCTCTCTTTTATCTTCGTAACCAATCTTTCTGAAAAAATTTTTTGCAAAAAAATATTTCGTGAAAAATAGTAAAAACTTTAAAGCATAATTTCACAAACATATTAGATATAATGTGCTGGCAACTTTTTCTTCACTATTTGTAATCATTAATAAGCTCTTAAAGCTTTTAATTCACATAAAAATAGGTAGTTATTTCATCATTCTTTTTATCGATGAACTTTCAAACTTTTTTTTCTCGGTGTCGTCCACTTTTTTTAATTAGCGCAATTTTCGGCAATTTTAACTTTTTTCATTATAAGACGAAATTCATTTAAATGGATAAAAAAGTTTCGTTTTTCAAAAGCTTTCTGTTCTTTTTCCTATCATTGAATCTAGGGGAAGGAGTTGCTTGGCCTCATTTATATAAATTTTTATTCCTAACTTTACATCTGTTTCATGAAAAAAATTTCATTTTTGATTAATTTTTAAGTTATATAATTTATATTAGATAATTTATTACTTTCATCACTATCGTGATTTTATCATCTTGCATTTCAATTATCAAAAACTGAATCTAGGTTATCGAACCGAAAATGTCTGTAGTTTTGAGTAAGCTGGCGCCAAGCGTTTCCGAATTTGGCAGGAAAGCGTTGCGACCCACACAGATTATACGTAAATTTTTATGCACTTATTTTTAGTAGTAGTTTTGATATTATGTTGAATATTTTTTTTATTCTATTTGATAGAACTGACATTATTGTTTCTCGAGATTTGCCCAGACATTTTTTTTTTGACTTTTTTAGTTTGCCCGGTTCGAAGTGGAGGTCATGGACATATTTATGTGAAACGGCCGGGTCAGCTTTATTGGAATCGACTCAAGGATGCCGCTCATTTCTATTGGATAGGCATTGGAATATTGCCCACGTTCATCGTGATTATGGCCGTCCATATTATTTTTGGTAACTATTGTGGTGTTTTTGGTAACTATTACAAGGCATATAATACTAAAATAAAATGGTTAAGGGCCTTGCCAGCTGACCGACTATCCCAAAGATGGACCGCCGCCGCGCTATTGGCAATACGAGCGGACGCCGCTTCGTCAGTGGTATCAAAAGTATTTTGGCACCTCGGAAATGGAGTATCACGAGCGAAATATGGCACTGCTCGAACGCAACAACATCCGCCATCGCTGGAGGCATGAATTACTTTTATGTGGAATATAAAGTTATATGGCAATTCTAATTGAATTTTTGCCATTTTTTAATTGTCTGGCTAAGATTAAATTTAATTAATTTTGACTGGCAAAAAATCAGCAGAGTTTAAATTATGACTATAAGATGTAAACACGAAATTAGTCCTAAAGACTTTAAAAGACTTTCAATAATATTTGGCCGAATTTTTGGGTGTATTTTTACGGGGTATTTTTTGCAGGCGCCTCGAGCTACGCGTATGGCATTTGCAAGGTCAGCGCTGGGACTACAAGGGCTATTTCCACGAGCCCATCTCGTCCAACTGGATCGATTACTCGCGCAAACGCCACGAGCAAATGCATTGGCAGTACGAGCCGCACGGCACGCAATCCTTCTAGGCGAAATTCCTATTCACATCCCTTTTCTTTGTTTGTTCAATCGACGGCTATATTGCGGCTCACATTGTTTGAACTTCCCTTCCCATTTTCCACATTCATTCATTCAACGAGACGTTAAACTTCATTTGGGAATATATTGTTAGCTGTGAAATTTTATATTAAATTTTCGTCAATCGTTAGGCGCCTCGAAAATGTTACAGCCCAAATATGAGTTTGTATAATTTTTTGACACGGGAACTTAAAAAATTAGAATTAAAAGTAAAATCTAAATCCAAAGAGTGGGCTTAGCCTACGTCCAAATGACCCCTAATTTGTTGATAGATTTGCGAGAGATCTAGAATCAAATTTTTGGTCCAGCAAAGCTGCTCCTAAACTTTTTAAATCGAATTGCTTGAGTTTAAAAATCTACGTCGCAAATAAGAAATTTTTTTCAGCTATCCGATAATGAAAACGTATTTTCGAGATCATTTCATAATTAGGCAAATATTTTGGACAATTTTCTCTGCCAGCGTCTCCTTTCTTTTCTCTTTTCAAGAATTTTCAAAAATTTTTGTTAGGCAATTTTCCTCAGAATTTTCTATTTACACAAAAAATGTAATTGTATATTTTAGCTTATTCGACGGCTTAAAATAAAAAAACGTGATTATATTTTGTGGAGATCTGATTTTTTTCCAATGAATTCCAATCGATTCAAAATATTTTTTTTCAAATTTTGCGTATTTTTTAAATGGACTTCATTTTGGGTGAAAATTTTCTAGTTTTTTTTTTACATATTAAAGCTCGAATAAACCCAATTTCCGATGTTTTTTAGCTCTATCTTAATTTCGTATGGGTTTTGAGTCAAATTTAAATTGGCGCCAATTGGAGTTCATTCTGTTATGTTATATTGGATCCAAGCGAGTCCAAAATTTGTGCCCGCCTTTGTCTCGGTTTCATAAAAAGCGGGCACAAAATTTGGACTAGCTTGGATCCGCATAAAACAGAATGAACTCATTGGGCCAAATTTAAATTTGGCTCAAAACACGGATTATAGACACGAAATTAGCAATTACCATTCCACGATTTTCCAGTATTATTTTTTATATATAATTTTGTAAATTTTATTCGAAAAAAAGGGGCTTTTCCGGTTGTTGGGCGGCAAATCTGTTAGGGGAAATAAGATTTTTGGCCATATAAAATTTAAAAAAATTTAAAAGTTTTTCACTCAATTCAAATCTTTGTTTTTTCATGCATAGTTGATTCGGAAAAGGGAGAAAATGTCATGTGGCGCGCCGGTCGGATTCGCGTTTTTATGCTCGTTTCGTTTCTGATACTCGCCGCGCTATACCTTTTGTTCGATAGCGTCGGATTACGACGAGACTATGCGAATAGCGGCTTTTCGCGTTACCACAAGTCCATCGAATCACGTGTTAAATCCCTAGCCAGTGAGAATAACCTGCCGTCCAATCAGCTGGCGGCTGAAGACGTTGTGGTTGAATTTCCGTGTCTCGTCGAAGGCACGCGTCGGCTGGCCTGTTTGAAGCGCGACAACGAAGTGTTTATGCCCTTTTATAAGTTCATACAAAAGCAATTTGACGCGACGGGAAAGGTGGATAAAGGTCGGTGTGTTTTGGGCAGCTATAATTTATTTTAAGTTTTTGATAGTTTTTCAAAACTTTAGATCATTTCGAATATTACACGTCGTATTCGAAGACGCGTGTTCCCGATACAACTATATACATACCATTTGGGGAATTTGGGCATTTTGCGTCATATAACGTCGAGACTCGAGATCGAGTTCGTTGCATTAACGCGGAATTTGGTGCGTGAAAAAAATTGGTTAAGTATAAAAAATTAAGTGAGCCGAAATTTTCGAAGTCCAATGGTAGCTAAAAATGTGTGGAAATATTAAGATGGAAAATGGAATTAGGAATATTTTTCAGGTGTTCCGATGTCCGTTCAATGGAATAAGACGCCATACTTTTATCCTATTCAAATTGCCCAATTTGCTCTCCAACACTATAGTCGAATGAAGATTGGTATTTGTTTTTAGTAATCCTTCTAGTCAACTTGCCTTTTCAAATACCCTAATTTCGTGTGTATACGGCTGTTTTGAGCCAAATTTAAATTGGCGCCAATCGGAGTTCATTCGTTTTGTATGCGAAATCAAAGCGAGTCCAAATTTTTCTTCGTTTCCGTGGGTAGAAAATTCGAGCCCCAACGGATCCGCATACGAAACGAATTGGCGCCAATTTTAACTTCCAATTGGCGCCAATTTAAATTTGGCTCAAAACACCCGAAATTAGGGTAATTTTATTAATATAGAACAGGAGCCACGCGTTGTTGAATTGGGCGATTTTCCGGCGAAAACTCGACGCAACCTTTTATCGAAAACCAATGGGGATGTCTATTTGGACGAGAATGGTTTGTATATCAAATATATTCTGTGTATCATTAATTGCAGGGTTGCCAGATGAAAATAAAATAAAAAAGAACGGCTGGGCACGAAAAAAATATTTTTTATTGATAATTTCCAACAACAAAAAAGATTTTCCTAAAAATATCTGAATTGGTCTATTTCGTTAACTTTTCGGGTCAGATTCTTTATTCTCTCAACAATTACTTCTCGGAGCTCCTGATCCTGTGTCTAACAGAGCCATTTTTCATGGAAAAAAAGAACAAAAAATAAAAAAGAACAGACCCCTCAAAAAGACCCCTCAAAAAGAGAACAAATCTTTTTAAAAAGGACATCTGGCAACCCTGATTAATTGGTTAGTGCATGAAATGAAATGTATGATACTTGTATGCATTTTAAAGTTTAAAAAAAAATTTCAGATGAATTTCCGGCGAGTATCGCATTACGGGCCGACGCACAACTCGCAAAACTCGTTTTCGCGTGGCGACCCGCCTCACCAACGGCGCGATTCTTCGTCGAGTTGGACGTTACGACGATGAATCCCGAGAATAATTGTCGTCATTCTCTTCAACTAAATTATCAATTCGTCGAGGATCGACGCTGTGTTTGGATGGAGCCGGGACAGCCCGTGGAGAACGGCGAAGGCACGGAAAAGGTTGCTTTTCCTCCACAAAAGGCGCAAATTAGTCTTTCAGCCGATAGTTATTTTTAGCTCTTTAAGAAATTAATAGACCTGTAATTTTTTACCTGTAGTTATCTTTTGTCTACGCTCTCGGCTCAAATTCATCGGCAGACAATTACACGCACGTTGTTTTGGATCTGAACACCGATGCTTTAAAGGCTATCGCGCTTCTGGATTCAAAGCTATGCGAAAGCTCCGACGCGAAATGTAATATACAGTCAAACCTCGATATAATGACACCCCTAGGGACCGAGCCTAGGTGTCATTAGATCGAGGGTGTCATTAGATCAAGGTTTTCGAAATTAGCTAGCACCACTGGGGAATTCCTGTCTCAATTTCTGTCGATCAATGCACTTTATTCGCCAAAAGACTAGGGAAGCAAAAAAAAACTGTACTCCCAAGAGCAAAGATGATGAAAAAGCTTTTGTTCAACACTATAACACGAAATCAATAAGCGAGAGAGGAACACGACCGATCAAGCAAGCGAAAAACTTAAGAATGAATAAAAAGAAAAAAACATTTTTTGTGGCAAAATTTGAACATAATGCCAAGAAAAAATGAGCGAAAAGAAAATTTGAATTTAAAAAAGAAAAAATTTCGTAAACCCAAGTTTACGAAGGTAAAAAAATGGCCAGCTGAGCGCAATGGGTGTCATTGGATCGAGGTTTGGATTCCTTACAACTGTCATTGAAAGAAGGTTTTTACGTTAGATTTTCGTCGGGACCGAGCCTAGGTGTCATTAGATCGAGGGTGTCATTAGATCGAGGTTTGACTGTAATCATTTTGTCTCTAGCTAGAGATTGGATGGAATTTTATATAATAGTATTGGAAATATTTCAGACGTAATTCATCCGATAAAGTTGAATTTCCACGGTCCAGCCAGCGTTCGGCTTCCCATTCGTCAGCAGAGCACCGCACACGTCGAACGTTTCAATCTGGCGGCCGAATGGTTCCTCAAACAACAAGATGCGTTGGGCGGATGGCCGGTACCCGTTCAGAGGTGCCTTTTATGATAATATTGACGTGTAACTATATTAGGTAATTTGTCGGACATTTGAACGTAGATTGATGATTAGTTTGAGCCAGGGTCTTTTTTTAAAGGACGCATGCCCTTCAATATGCATTTTCTGACAACATTTTTTGGCGCCAAAATGGCGGAAATTTAAAAATATTTATGAAAAATTTTTTTGCTATTTTTCCTGTTTTTTATTTTTTTCATCATCATTTGGTTCTTCGTTCAAGTCTATGTTGCAAAACTCTTCGAAAACCTCAATGGTGTCATCAACAATGTGCTTGATCGAGTTTTTCCAAATATACTGGACTAAATCATATAAAATATAAAAAAATAAAAAAAGGAAAAATAGCAAAAAAAATTTTTCATAAATATTTTTAAATTTCCGCCATTTTGGCGTCAAAAAATGTTGTCAGAAAATGCATATTGAAGGGCATGCGTCCTTTAAAGAGAAGTTTATATAGTTTTGTATGCGAATCCAAGCGAGTCCAAATTTTGTGCCTGCCTTCGTTTCCGTGGGTAGAAAATTTGAACTCCAACGGAACCCCAATGTATCGAAAATCTTACTATACATGTCTTCACTATACAAAGCAAGCTGGAATAGTTCTTTCGAACTTAACAGATTAATCGCGGACGGTCAGCTGGTGCTCGAGGCCGGCTGGCACAGCGCAATGGCCCAGGGCCATGCGATCAGCGTTCTCGTGCGCGCTTTTCACTTGAACAAGGATCCGAAATTTATTCACGGCATCAAACGTGCGCTTAACCTATTCAAATTGGTCTGCTTTTTAGTCTTTTTAACTGAGATTTGTAACTGAGACCTTCGTCAAATTCACTTCATCATCATTTTTTTTAGAATGCCAGCGATGGCGGTGTGGTGAATCACGTGTTCGGTCACGATTGGTTCGAAGAGTATCCCACCGCGCCTGGAACATTCGTTCTCAACGGATTCATCTACTCGCTAATTGGCCTGTTTGATGCCACCGCCATTCCGGAACTAAAAGCCGAGGCGGATGAGCTTTTCAAAATCGGCATTTCGTCGCTTAAAATATTTCTGCCTCTCTACGATTCGGGTAGCGGCTCGATCTATGATCTCCGGCATTTGGGTTAGTTGTTTAGCTAGACATATAATTGAAATAAATTCTAGTAGAGTCAACGATTGTGTGTGGAGATTGGTGAATTTAATTTACATTTTCAATTTAGGCCTAAAAACGGCGCCAAACCTGGCCCGTTGGGACTATCACGCGGTGCATATCTACCTGTTGAAATGGTTGTTCAACATCACCGGCGACAAGCAATTCAATGACGTGGCCGACCGCTGGATAGGTTATGCGCACGGCCGAATGGCCAAGCACAACTGAGCTTAATATGCACAGCGAATTATTTGGACCTTTTTCAAAATTATTTGGACCTATTTCAAAATTATTTGGACCTATTTCAATATTATTTGGACCAATTTTTCTATTTCAATTTTCACTTCATTTTTTCGACTTTATTTTAGGCAAATTTTTTGTTTCATTTTTTCAAGAATCCTAATTTTTTTTATAAATTTTTTAAAAATCTTAACGCATATCAGCAATTTTATGCATAGTCAATTGTTCATTTTTTCTGAATATTATGCAGCTATTTAAGTTAAAAAAAGGTTGTGTGCTTTATATTTTTTATTTCTTTTCTGCCATTACTTTTTTGTCCTAAAAAATTTGTTATCAAATAAAAACATTTTTTGCGATTTATAATAAAAAATTATTGTAATTAATAATTTTTTTACGTAACTCTAATTTTTCATCCAAAAATAATCGCATTTTGTGTGTTACGGAGAAAAGTCGATTCGTTCGGCAAAGCCCAAAAAACCTATTTTTACAGCAAAAAATTTCGCGTACGGATCATTTTTCTCGGCTTTTATTGGGTGAATCAGTTTTTTGGTTTTTCGATTTGATGAATCGGTTTTTTAGAGGTTCTAAATATTCTGTATAGAAGAGTATTGGATGGATCTATCCAATGGCATATTTGCTTTAAATTTTAAATTAAGGGATCGGTATTTTTCGGCTCAGAGAGAGAAATATTCGTACGATCGTTTGCCAGCTAGTAAAAAACAATGATTAGAAAATTTAAAATTTCAAAAAAAAAATTTCAAAAAAATGAAAAAAAGGAAAGCCTACCACCCCGGCGGGAAAAGGACCCAGGCTACAGGTCTTTTATGAAAACACACCGGACCGGCTCTGCCCGACGCGGCGTGGCACGACTTACCGAGTAGCCGAAGCTACACTGCGTACTGCACGAGAAGGAAACACCCGCGCCTGCGATGTGTTTTATCACAAAAAACAGGGGAATATTTTTGTTTCACCCAAAAGCGAAAAACCCCAAATGAGTGCCCTTTGGTGAGAGACTAAAGAAAGGGGGTCACCTGATCTAATCTAAAACCCACTACTAAATAAAAAATTAAAAAATGATACACCTGTATTTATACGTCAATAAAATTTTTTTATTATCATTTATGTATGATCAGGGTTGCCAGATTTCCTTTTTAAAAAGATTTGTTCTTTTTTTGAGGGGGTCTGTTCTTTTTTATTTTTTGTTCTTTTCCATTTTTTGTTCTTTTTTTCCATGAAGAATGGCTCTCTTAGACACAGGATCAGGAGTTCCGAGAAGTATTAATTGTTGAGAGAATAAAGAATCTGACCCGAAAAGTTAACGAAATAGACCGATTCAGATATTTTTAGAAAAATCTTTTTTGTTATTGGAAATTATCAATAAAATATTTTTTTCGTGCCCAGCGTTCTTTTTTATTTTATTTTCATCTGTTTTAAATTAAGGAAAAACCACTTAAAAATTACTTTTTTTTAAATATTACTTTTAGTGTTTGGCGTTTCGATATTTTTTGATTTTTTATCAAAAATTTTTGATTTTTATTCAAAAAAAAAAACTTTGTTAATACATACAGAACAGAATAAGGGCGTTTGCCAATGAGCACGCAAATTTTGAACCCGTGGCACATATAACGTCATATATTGTCCTCAATTTCTCAAATTTCTAATTGTGTTTAGAGCAAAACGATTCGTTTAGAAAACAAAATGGGTCTAACGCGAGATTATTTAAAATTTGTGCCTAATGGCGTGTGCAACGTTGTCGGCTCAACGGATGGCGTTGTGCAAACCATTAATCAAACTACTTGCGCGGTAGCCGCCTGCGAAAATGTCAACTTTTTTAATATGCGCACACAGGAGAAAGTAGATTTTTATGTAATTTTTAAATGAACAACGGAAAGGCTAAAAATTCCTTTCACTATTTCTTAGCATTACTTTTTAAAGAAATGTCTTTTGGTTACTTAATCTTTTTTTGTCTTTTTAAAAGTCGCTTAATAGCAGTATATTTTTTACGCAAAAAAATTAATATATACATATATTTTAGACGGTTGAAATTTCGAAGCCGGAACGTGTCGTCACAACATTTAAGACCAATTCCGACCGGTCTATAATGGCAGTGGGCTACGACAACGGAGAGATTCATTTGCACTTTAAGGACAAAAGTAATTTGTTTACATTAATATATTTGTTGAGCAGAAATTTAGTTTCCAATAATCTTTTGAAGCATAGTAAAGTTGAAAGAAATTTAGCGCGCGACTCTGCTGTGTTGGCTGGACACAAAACCGGCGTGAATACGCTGGCCTTCAGCGACGATGGCCTAATGTTGGCCTCCGGTGGAAAGGTATTTTTTAAATTTAATAGTCTACATTACAAAAAATAGCAATTACATTATTATGTATTCACAATTTGAGTTTAGGATTCGGTGATTGTTGTATGGGATGTGGTCGGCGAAAACGGGCTTTTTCGGCTAAACGGCCACAAGGGTTCGATAACGCAAATGCAGTTTACAAAAAATAGCAAATATCTCGTTTCTAGGTTAGTTAGAATTTTTTAATAGAAAATTTTTAAATGACATTTTGCCTTAAATTATTTCTTGAATTTTATACTTTATAAATAATTTTTTACATTTTTTTAGCTCAAAGGATTTTCAAGTAAAATTCTGGAACATTGTCACTCAATCCTGCTTTTACACGCTCACTGAAAGCGTTTCTGAGGTAGAAAATTATAAAAAAATTATATTCTTAGTTCTTTTAGACCAAATTTTATTGAACAGAATTTATTTATGATTTTATAAGTTTAGATATACACATTTGGCTTGTTGAAACAGGACAGGCTTTTGATCGTCGGATGTGCCGAAATCGAGCTTTTGGTATGATTATTATTTTGATAAACGTATTATTGGTATGTGGTTTAAATATTTTTGTTTAGGTATTTGAGCTGACCTGGCTAGATTCCAATTCGAATATGCTCGATGAGAATTCCTCTGGCCCGGCCACAAAAATTACTTCCAATGGCGGATTTTCCGGCGCCGAACATATCGACGAGCAAAACTCGCAGGCCAATGTGAGTGGCTTAATATTTAAAAGCATAAGCAAACGATGTGTTATTTATTTGCACATCTTAAAATTTATTTTTTATCAAATAATATAACTTTTAGACAATTTTGCGCTGTAAAAAGCGCGGCACGCTCTTGAGACAAACGAAGAAACGAACGCGGCAAATCGCTTTATCGCACGATGAAACGCTTTTTTGTTGTTTGGTTTGTTCATTTTTTATTGGGCTGATTTTTGAGAGCTCAAAAGCTTAGGGTTAAAACCTGTTGTATATTTTTAAATAATAAGGGCAGCGATTTTTAAATAATACAGGATTTTTCAGCGAAATCGCCCGATTTGAAATTGTGAATAACTTTTTTTTTAAAAAGTTTTGGAATGATAAGGTTTTTTCTCCTAATAAAAAATTTTTTCTCCTCGTAAAAATGATGTCATTCTGACATCATTTGGAAAATGAAATCATTTTGACATCACGATGTCAGAATCATATAATAGTCATTTTAAAGTGCGGAAAAAGTTAGGCAGCCTTTTAGAAATTCAAATCGATCCGTTGCAATTTAGCCAAAAAATGACTATTTCGCGTGTATAAGCCGCGGGTATTTTTGAGCCAAATTTAAATTGGCGCCAATTGAAGTTCATTCGCTTTGTATCGGGCCCGTTGGGGTCCAAATTTTGTGCATGCCTTCGTTTCAGCTTTTTTTTGTATTGGATTCAAGCGAGCCCAAATTTTGTGCTACCCACTTTTACGAAACTGAAACGAAGGCGGACACAAAATTTAGATCCCAACGGATCCGCATACAACAGAATTATTCTAACATCATGATGTCAGAATGATTTCATTTTCCAACTGATGTCAGAATAACATCATTTTTACGAGGAGAAGAAACCCTATTATTCCAAAAACTTTTTGAATTTTAAAAGTCGATTCAGAAAAAAAAGTTATTCACAATTTCAAATCAGACGAAGGATCACATATATTGTATACTGAAGGACCACAAATATTATATATTTTTTATATTTTTCGACGTTTTTAATAAAAAAATTTTTTTTCAAGGGTAGCGATTCTCTTGTTGACGTTTTTCATGTATTTTCGCCGGAAGAAAGTCAGAAACGTTTTGAAAAGAAGCTGCGAAAACTTAAACGAAAACACGAAGAAATGTAATGTCATTTTTAAAAAATATGTTCATTTAAAAAAATACTATCTTTTAAAACATATATATTTTTTTGGTCAGGAAAGCAAAATATTCTAATTTATCATGTATGAGATTTTTTTCTTTTTGAAACTAGTATTTCCCTTCATTCTGTCTTATAATTAATCGAATCGTTATGTTTTTTTTCGTCTTATACACGAATAAATCGGAGTGAAATAATTTTCGACTCTTTCTTACAGTGATGAGTCGACGCTTCTCTCTCTTCGGCGCGAAATCGCCAAGGACGTGACTTTACTCGTCACGCGCGTTGGCGGCTTTAACGCGCCGGCAAAAATGAAGTGGTTGGACTTTTGCGGCACGTCGCGAAATCTTGCCGATGGAAACCGCGAGTATCGGGTAGATGCAGTGTTTTGAAGGCATTTTTGAATATCTTAATTTATGGTATATAAGGCGAGGCCGCTTGAGACCTTTTTTTTCCGCTTGAGACCTTTTTTTCCGCTTGAGACCTTTTTTTCCGCTTGAGATCTTTTTTTTTTTGAAAATTCTGTTATAATTGAATGCGGGGGGTTTTTTATTTTTATATCTCACTTGTATTTTGAATATTTTCAATTTTATTCGCAATTCTAGATGTTTTGTTTGACAAACGATAATAACGTTCACGGCGCAATTTTACAAGTTTTTAAAACGAATGAAATTACCGGCAATTTTATTGTTTCACTCGGTCGGGTATGCCTTTATACTACTTATGTGTCACCCGATTTTTCAAAAATGTGCCAAAAATTTTTTATTTTTAATACCATCTCAAAACGAGTTATACTACACGATTTAACATTAAATTCTACATTTATGAGTAAAATTTCAAATCGATAAGTCATTCCATTGAAAAGTTATGCCCAAAAATTCGGTGCCTTTATACTTTTGTGTCACACCATAAGTGGCCGGTTGTTTTTAGCCAAATTTAAATTGACGCCAATGAGTTCATTCCGTTCGTATGCGGAATTCAAACGAGTCCAAATTTTGTGCCCACAGAAACGAAGGCGGGCACAAAATTTGGACTCGCTTGGATCCCGATACGAACGGAATGAACTTGTGAACTTGTTGTGTATGTGAAAAAGGTGACTTCCGTGACAGGACTTGAACCCGCGACCAACGCTTAACCGGAGTGCTGCTTTAACGCCTGAGCTATACGGACCTTGATCACATACTTAGAATTTCTTCTTATAAATTGTTGCGTATGTGAAAAAGATGACCGCCGCGGCAGGACTTGAACCCGCGACCAACGCTTAACCGGAGTGCTGCTCTACCGCCTGAGCTACGCGGACCTTGATCACATACTTAGAATTTCTTCTTATAACTCCGTCATAACAGAACTCGCAGAAAAAATTTAAATTTGACTCAAAACACCTGGCCATTTATACCCCCACGCGAAATTAGGGTATTATTGTTTTTATGCCACTTCAGTAAGATTCAAAATAGATTCAGTGAGATTTAAGTTCTTAGAGTGAGATCCAAACCCTCACTAATATAAGCAGCTATGCCCGAAAATCGCGTTGAAAATGTGCTCTAATCAATTCAATTCAAATAGCTACTGAATTTTTGAATAAATTCATCAATTCCATTTCTCATTGGCGCCAATTTAAATTTGGCTCAAAACACGCGAATTGTGTCTCTGCTAAACGGGTATTTTTTCCGGCCATGTTAGGATTTTTTTTTACTTTGAAAAGGTTTGGAAGAAGATTTGGCTGTCGGTCGGGAAAAATACGTACTTGACCGGACATCTTATTTTCTTGTTTCTTTTTTTCCCAGCGCGGTCATCGAACACAAATTTCCACGCTTTCGTTCGCGTCGAATGGCACGTGCTTTTTGTCGGGCGCCGGCGAGTCCGCGATCGTGTGGGATTTTGCGACGCTTTTGCCGCGCAATACGTTCACGGACGATTTAATGCGCAATATTACCGCTTCGCTTTTCACGCCAAATGATCGCGAGATTTTGCTCGGCACAAAAGTTGGAATTTTGAATATTATTAAGCTGAATTGGGCGGCAAATTATTGCTTGAATTGCATATTATATGACTACAAAAACGTGTTTCCGAACTTATTTCTTACCCTATACTTATTTGGGATTACTTTTTTTCCCATTATTTAACAAATGAAAAAAAATCTTATTAGGACGGTCATATTTTCCTCTTCGATTTGGCCGAATGCGAACTGATCGAATGCGAGAAGAAAGCGCACGACGAGGCCATTACCGCGCTTGTTTCTCTTCCCGAGAAGGTTGAAATGAATTTTATTATGTATTAATCATACATGGATGGAAGAGAAGGCCTGACCTTTTTTCCTTTATCGTAAAATTTTATTTTTGGGGGCTTTGTAGTCCAGGCTGAGCCAAAGATAATTTTTCTTCTTACGAGAAAAGCCCGGAGAAAAATTCACCAAAAAATGGGTTTGTAATCGGGGAAAAATAAATGTTCGTAGCCAAATTTCGAAAACAGATTCTAGGCTACGAACTTTTAGGCCTAGGCTCACATCGTCTAAGATCCTTAAGATCCTTTCTGTGCGCTTACGCCTTTAAACTAAGCCTTAGCGTTGTGTTATTTCCACTTTCGTTATGAAATGTTATAACCAGTGATGGGTGAGTTGCTCACCGACAAGCTTCTGGACTCTCTTCTCTTTGCACGCTATTTCTCAATAAAAAATTTTTCTTTTCCACGAGATAGCATTTTTTTTACAGTTTCTTTTCGGTTTGTGAAGTCTATAACTCAATCATTTTTTAAAAAAATTACTCCAAAATTAATGTGTATATAGAGGTACATGTACTAAACATAACAGTTTTTTCAGAATTTAAAATTCCCTATTTTGAGCCAAGTTATGGTCCAATGAGCCACTTGGAAATTGATGGCTCGCGATGAAGAGACGAAAAAGAAAAAAAGTATGCGTTTTTCTCTTAATCGCGAGCCACGAATTTCTAAATGGCTCATTGGACCCTGACTTGGTCCAGAATAGGAATTTTTAAATTTTAAAAAAACTTTTCATTACAACGAAAAGCTCGATATTCATGTTTATTTTGGAATAATTTTATTAAAAAATGATTGAGTTATAGACTTCATAAACCAAAAAGAAATTGTAAAAAAAATGCTATCTCGTCGAAAAGAAAAATTTTTTATTGAGAAATAGCATGCAAAAGACAAGAGTCCAGACGCTTGTCGGTCAGCCACTTACCCATCACTGGTT
Source organism: Bradynema listronoti (assembly GCA_024678965.1). NCBI lineage: Eukaryota > Metazoa > Nematoda > Chromadorea > Rhabditida > Allantonematidae > Bradynema > Bradynema listronoti. The sequence continues at coordinate 909,676 of JANLNO010000009.1, forward strand.
ATAACATTTCATAACGAAAGTTATGAAATGTTCACAATGATAATAAAAAAATTTTATTGACGTATAAATACAGGTGTATCAAAACTTTTGGGCCAACCTGCAATTTTCTGTATTGAACGACACGCGTCCTTTAAACTAAACCAAACTTTTATATACCAAAATGTTTGCAAGAAAACGGGCTTTCAAACCATATATTCATCATACATAATAATGATAATAAAAAAATTTTATTGACGTATAAAAAAATCTATCAAAACTTTTGGGCCAACCTGCAATTTTCTGTATCGGATGGCATGCGTCTTTTAAGAAATAGCATGCAAAAAGACAAGAGTCCAGACGCTTGTCGATAAGCCACTTACCCATCACTGGTTATAACATCTTTTCGATGTCAGTCCCGAAAAATGTCGCATCGCTGAATTTTTTATATTCAAGAATTATTTCAATTCGATTTTTTTAAGGACGGATTTCTCACCTGCAGTCACGATAAACGTTTAAAGTTTTGGAGCTATCAATTCGTCAGCGATTTTGATAGGCATGTAAAATAAAAAAATTGAATTTTTTTATTTCTTTGTGCATAACTCGTTTTCTAATAATTAATTTGGCACGAGACTTTTTTTACCCTAATTTCGCATGTATAAGGCCGGATGTTTTGAGCCAAATTTAAATTTGCGCCAATTGAGTTCATTCTGTTATAATTTAGATCCGTTTGGGTCCGAATTCGCCACAACAAAATGAATTTATTGGCGTCAATTTAAATTTGGCCCAAAATATCCGGCCTTGTACACACAAAATTAGAGTATTTTTTATTGGAATGAGCTGAAAATAAATCGAATGAAACATTTCACATGTATTTTTAGAATAAATTATTTCCACCAAAATACTCTTTACGAATGCTATTTTTTTATATATTGATAAAGGTATTTTTTTGCAGGAAACGGCTTTCCATAAAGCTCGAGCGAATTCTCGAGTTGTCGGAGCAGGCGCTTTGCGCCTCTATCTCGTCCAATGGGAAATTCGTCGCGGTGGGATTACTGGACAACACGGCACGCGTCTATTACGCGGATACGCTGAAGTTTTTTGTCTCTCTCTATGGACACTCACTTCCCGTCTATTGCATTGATATTTCACCGGTATATACATTTATACATATATAAAGCAAAACATTGATAAAGCTCAAAAATGACAAAAACAATCACATAAAACTCATAAAATGCCTAGAAACTAACGAAAATATAAACCTCGGCTATCATTTTGTCCACAGATAAAAACTCAAATTACAGTACAACACGGTAATACGTGGGTAAAATTTCGAAAATTTTAAAATTTAAGATTATGATTTATAATAAAGAAAGGCATGTTCGTGCAAAATTTTATAAAAAAGGCCAATTAAAACTCGAGTTGTGCTATATTTTCAAATTCGGCCATCATTTTGACCAGGAGTGTATGAAAATAATAATGTCATTATTATTTTCATATAAAATACCTTAATTTCGTGTGGGTATAAATGGTTGAGTGTTTTGAGTCAAATTCAAATTGGCGCCAATTAGTTCATTCTGTTATATTGGATCCAAGCGAGTACAAAATTTGTATCGAATCCGTTGGGGTCCAAATTTTATGCTCACTTTTATGAAACCGAGACAAAGGCGCTCCATAAAATTTGGACCCCAATGGATCTGATACAACAGAATGAACTTATTGGCGCCAATTTAAATTTGACTCAAAACATTCGCGACTTATACACGCGAAATAGTCATTTTTTGGCTAAATTGCAACGAATCGATTTGAATTTCTAAAAGGCTGCCTAACTTTTTCCGCACTTTAAAATGACTATTATATGATTCTGACATCGTGATGTCAAAATGATTTCATTTTCCAAATGATGTCAGAATGACATCATTTTTACGAGGAGAAAAAATTTTTTATTAGGAGAAAAAACCTTATCATTCCAAAACTTTTTAAAAAAAAAGTTATTCACAATTTCAAATCGGGCGATTTCGCTGAAAAATCCTGTATTATTTAAAAATCGCTGCCCTTATTATTTAAAAATATACAATAGGTTTTAACCCTAAGCTTTTGAGCTCTCAAAAATCAGCCCAATAAAAAAATATTGTTACGAAAAATATTGTTTATATGACGTCATTATTTTATAAATTTTGTTATTTAAAGGCGCAAAAATTCTATATGGAATTTAATAGGTTTAGTATGAATATTTTTTATAGTATGAATATTTTTTATAAGATCTATGCTATAGGTAATTCAATGGTTTTTTAGGATAGCAAGCTTGTTATAACCGGATCCGGCGACAAGACCGTCAAAATATGGGGCCTGGACTTTGGCGACTGTCATAAGTCGATATTCGCGCACGATGATACGTGAGTTTTGTCGGATTTTTTCCGCCGTTTAAACTGACATCATCTCCCTCGGTATTCATTTCAGTGTTACCAACGTGAAATTCGCTCCCATCAACGCGCAGGAGGAGGAGGAGCGACTTTTTTGGTCGGCGGGCAAGGACGGTCAACTGCGGCAGTGGGATGCGATTAAGTTCAACCGCGTCCAGGCGCTGGCCGGCCATTCGGCGGAGATTCGCGCTATGGCGTACGCGCTCGACGGACGAACGCTAATTACCGCCTCCGGTGACGCGTCCATTCGATTGTGGGAGCTCACCGACGAGATTATCAACCTGCAGGAGGAGGAGGAACGCGAACGCGAAAAGAACTACGAAGAGGATCTACTCGACGCCGAGGATATTGTAGGCCCCCGTTTTCTTTTTATCGGCCGGGGAATTTAAGGCATTATGATTTGTTGTGTGAATTTAAGTAAATTCTCTTGGGAAAAATTTCCACCACAAATTCAAATTTTCTCTTAATTTTTTAATGGTTTATTTTTTAGGTGCCGGGCGAGGCGCTGGAAAAAGAGGCCGATTTGGCGTCGATTAAAAACATTGACACAATCAAATCGGTCGGTTTTTGCCCATCTTTTTTTAAAAAAATTAAAGGCGGTGAAAAATTTTTTTCGTTTAGACCGAACAAATACTCGACTGCATCGACATTTTGCGCAACGAATTGGCGCAAAGACAAAGCGGCGAAGAGGCAGCTATTAATATTATTTTTGACTCTTTTTTTATTCGAACCTTTTTATATGCCAGAATATTTTTCCAAGCTCATATTTTACTACTCTAATTTTGTGTGCTGTATAAGTGGCCGGGTGTTTTGAGCCAAATTTAAATTGGCGCCAATTGGAGTTCATTCCGTTCGTATCGGGATCCAAGCGAGTCCAAAATTTGTGTCCGCCTTTATGAAACCGAGACAAAGGCTATCCCTAATATACCCTAATTTTGCGTGTATAAGGCCGGGTGTTTTGAGCCAAATTTAAATTGGCGCCAATTGGAGTTCATTCGCATTGTAAGCGGATCCGTTGGGGTCCAAATTTTGTGTTTCAGTTTCATAAAAATGGGCAGCACAAAATTTGGATTCGCATACAACAACAAGATTAATTTTTTAAGTATCAGCCCCACGTACTTCTAATGTCCTATAAGGAGGAGCAATTGGAGTTTTTTCTACTCGATGTTCTACAAAAAATTCGCGCCAGGTCTCGAATTTTTTTGTTTTCTAGTTTTAAACACTTTAAAATATAATTTCAACAATTTTTAAGCTATAGATTGTGAAAAAAGTTGTTGAAATGATAAAATATGTTGATTGGAGTCTGAAATTTAATTCTTTTAAATTATCTAATAAATTCAAAGTCCAGCTATTTGGAGAAGAGCATGCTGATGGTACCGCTCAGCTATGTGCCCGACATTCTGAAGTGCCTCTGCAAATGCGTTCGACTCAACCATCGACCGGAGTTGTGCTGTCGGATTATTCTCTTCTTGACGAGGTGGGCGAAAAACAATACTTAAAACAATAATTAATGCATTACTTTATTTTTTGAGGCATTTTTGTCGATGCATTTTTTTCAACACTTTAACAATACAAAAACAACAAAAAATTTTAAAAAACTGCAAAAAATGACAAATTTCCGCATTTTTTCCGTTTTTTTGAAGTTTCATAACTCGGCTTCTATCCAATCGATCAGGTTCAAATTTATAGAGTGTAATAGCGTATGTAAGAGGAACTTATAGCAAAAGTTTCAAGTTCATCGGATCACTCTCCGAAAAAAATGCTTAGCGATATGCACTTTTTTCATTGCATTTTCCTCTATAAAAATGCCAAAAATGAAAATTTTAAAAATCGCTGAAACACGTCCCCCATAAATCGAGTACGCTCTACAAAATGCAAAAAAACCCACGTCTCTATCTATCGTAAAAAAAAAATTAGAACAAATTGTGTGGAAATCTATATTGGTGTTCATGCGTCCTTTAATGCATTACTTTATTTTTTGAAGCACTTTTTTCGATGCATTTTTTCAACACTTTAACAATACATATTTATATTGTTCAGGATACATCACAACCAAATCATCAATTCGCTAGAACTTTTGCCCATCGTCGACGAGCTGAAGCGAACGTTGCCGGCGAAAATCGGCGCAAATTTGGTATGTGGCGAATTTTTCGAAAATTTTACCTTTTTCCCCTCTCATAAACAAATTCACAATTATATTTGTAGGCGAAAAATTTAAACAATCCTTTTCATCATTTAGAATGAATTATAATGAATATGTAAGCCGATCTCGCTAGTTTCAATAAACAACTAAATGTATTCTTTACAAGCGGAATATAAATTTAGGATCAAATCGGCTTTAATCTAGCCGCGTTGCGTTTCTGTCAGATGCGTTTGGAGGAGCGCAAAAACGTGAAGCTTTTTCGCGACGTTTCGGTGGTCGAACGCGAAAAGCAGCGCAACAAAAAACGCAAAAGCAAAAAGGTGAAGGACGCGGCCGTCATCAAAATCTAACACAAAACTTGCGAAAATTTTGTTTAACGCAATTTGAATTTAAAATCGCGCGCAAATTGGCGGAAGTTGTCACATTTTTCTCTTTATGTAGATGAATTTTTTAAACTATAATCGAAATATGTAGGCGATTTATCCCTCAATTAATCTGATGACGGCTTACTTTTATTCACCTAAAAGGAACCGAATGAAGGGGTCTGTCGATTTGCGCGCAAATTTGAACGCGTTTGGACACGTCTTTTTTTTGTTTGTTTGTTGTGAGATCAAAAGGCTATTTCACCTAATATTTTTTTCAAGACTTTTGAGTTGAGAACTTCTTTTAAAGCTAAGCCTTTACGCCTAGTTATTGTTGTTGTTGTTGGTTTTAATTTGTTGGAAAGAATTTATTTTAACTAAATAAAATTTATTTATAAATTGTCATTCCTTTAGGTATTTATAAGTTTTATAACTTTATTTTTATGTTGAGTCAAAATTAAGACATGAATAATGACAATATCATACTTTTTTTAGTAGGAGATCACATTAGAAAGTAAGTAACTCTTTTTTAAGCTTAAAATTGAATAAAATTGAGCTGAAGTTCCAATAAAATTTGTTTTATTAACAAAGCATCAATCCATGAATAATATTATAACAGTTGGAGCGTTATTGGAGATAATAAATAGTGTGAATACAATTTAATTTAATTACTACTTTCGCTGACCGATTTCTACTCGTTCAATCAACTCTCTTTTTTCATCCAATAAATCCCCCAAATCCACCGCCGAATCCTCCGCTAAACGGCCCGACGCCACTGCCTGGGCCGCCTCGGCCGCGTCGCGGAAGAAGGTCCGAGCCGGGCTCGAATCCGAAGTCGTCCGGCGCCTGGCGGGGATGACGCCGCGGCGGGCCCCGAGGCATGTCCGGATCTGGCGGATTCATCGGATCAGGTAAGAAAGGATCCGGCCACGGATACGGATCGGTTTGCGGATAGCCGTGTGACGGATTGCGAGGACGCTGCGGCATTACCAGTCCAACGCCTCTGAAAAAAACAGCCGAAGAAAATAAATGGAATGCGAAAAATACACTGGAGGCTTTTATAGTCTTTAGATATTTTTTAGTCAGACAAAATTCAAGCCAACCCGTATGGATTGGGCGCTAGCGGATTCACGTCGGGATTGCGTGAACCGCCGGCGCCAATGCCGAACGGATTCAGTGGCGACGCAAAAGGCGCGAAAGGATGATGCGGTTCCGGCTGACGGGGCGGAAACGGAAACGTAAATGGCTGGCGGCCGAATGGGCCGGCCAGAGGAAATTGATTCGGCAGCTCGCGAAATTTATTATCATCCCAACAGGCGTATTGGAGGCGTTTCGCCTCGAATACGCGCTTCGTGTACTCGTAGCGATAGGAGCGCGACATGCCGGCCGTCGTCGTCGCCGCCGGCGCGGTGCCGGCATTGGCGTCGCGTTGAACAGCGTTAATCGAGCTCTCTTAAAGGGATCGATCATAAAAGCTGTTTCGAAAGAGCCCCCGGGGAGAAAGGAATCAAAAAATTACCGCCAAACTTTGCGCGAAGTCGCGTCTTCCAGAACGCGTCGTCGAGAAGACGCGAGCGACGACACGCGTTGCACGCGTAGCGGCAAGTGGCCTCGAGGCAGAGCGCGTCGCGCACCGACAAATGGCGAAACACCTCCGACGCGCAGTCGCTGTCCAACAAACGCAGGAACGGATTGTCGGCTGAAAGTGGATTGTGTGGATGACTTGGTCAATCGGCAATTAATCGCCAAAAAAACAACTCACGTCCCAGAATGCTCTCCTTGAGCGCGGTGAGCGCGTCGATGAACGCCTCGCCGACGGTGGCGCGCGCGTCGACAAAAAGCGTGTTGGCGACGGGCACGCGTCGGCCCGCGCCGCCGCCGACGCGCATCGCCTGCAGCGTGACGGCGGTAATCGGACGCGCCTGCGGCGGCCGCTGATCTCGCTGTGCGGCGGCGGCGTCGTCGTCGTCGCGAAAATAGCACAGAACAATTTCCGCCGCCGTGTTGGCGGGCGTGGACGCGTGACGAAAACGCAGACGAACGTAGGCGGTCTCCTCTTCGCCTTGGGCGTTGTTTTCGGCGGGGCGCTAAGCGACTGGCGACTCAATTTCTATATAGAATCTATTACGGGTGCAAACATTTCCCCAAAATAAAATGAAATTACCTCGAAACCGGCCGAGGTCATAAACGGCAGAGTGACGCGAAGAACGAACGCGTCCAGCGCCTCGTTCGCCGCCAATTGCGGCGGGGCCGTCGATGGCGCGCTTGAATTGGCATTATTCGCGGACGGCGTTGCGCTCGACGCGTCCGCAACAGCATTCATGGGCTCCGGCGGTTCGGGAGGCGGCGGTTGTCCTGCGGCAAACGACGACGACGGCGAAGATCCGGCTGTCTGCGAGATGGTCGGATCAGGCACGTCGTCGCGGGGCTGATGTGTTGGAAAACTTCAAAAAAAAAAAAGAAGAGAAATGTTGAAGCAAATTGATAGTGATAGAATGGGACTCACGACGGGCGTAGGCGAACCAGAAGCGAATCCCCGGATATAATTCCAAAATCGCTCAACGACTCTTGCGGTTCGAGTTCGACGCGACGATCGCCCAAATACAAATCGAACATGCTGAAAGATTGTGTTCATTTATTGATGTAAAATAAGGTTTAAACAAAACCTACACGGGCATTAGATCGAACATGGGAGCCACAAACAGCTTAAAATCGGCAAAGGTCAGCTGCTCGACCTCGTTGACGGTCTCACGGCGTCCCTGGTAAATCACCGCGACTTTCATCGTTCTTCTTCTTCTTCTTTTTCACTAAACAATAAGCTAGAAAATAATAGAAATATTTACATTTGCGCGATAAAATTGCGAATAATCAAAGAATCGACATGATTGGTTCGATCAATGGGTAAAGTTTAAAAGCGAATATTATACGAGGAACAATTCAAGAACCATAGACAATGTCATCAGATCGAATTTTGAAGAACAAGAGAGAAAGTATTTAATTGAACATATTATTTTATTGACAAGAGTCGAGCGTGGTGGTATATATGGGAGAGGAGTCGAAACCGGCTTGTATCAAAAAGGCCTCAGCCAAAATCAACTCGAAAAAAGGCACTTTTGGAAAAAAGCATGCAAAAAACGCGAAGAAGAATGCCAAATTTGAGAAACGCAAATTTAAATTATGTTGAAATTCCGGCCAAAAAAAAAAAATCTTTCCAATGAGCGATAGGTTCCGCTACGAAAAGTCAAACTATTCCAGTGTATTGCATTTAATTTGCCAAATTTTCTACCTCAAATTTCGTTACTTGCAGAATAAAATCTAATATAGCGCATAATTGACAAGCCATTGATTTCTCTCGGCAATATTCTCCTTCCTCCTTTCGAAAATTAAAAAAAATGTTTTGTTACATTTTGATGCGATAGGGATAGAGCGAAGACAATCTTTCAGTCTAGAGGGTTGAATTCATTCGAAAAGTATAGGCTATGTTATCAAAATTTTTGGCTGGGGGGGGGGGGAATTATTTTGTAATTATTTTTTAAATATTTAATTTAAAAATTATCTAATAGGATTTTATAGGTATTTAATTCTTTTTCTTCAATTTACCTTTCGCGAATATTATGCGAGGAAAAAATGACTTGACGAATGCGCATTTAACGAGGCGAAAAATCCGCGCCAGGAGGCGCGTGCCGAATGTTTTTCAGCTGATTGCGCGCGCACCAATCGACTAATTCTTTTGGGCTACGTTGGCGAAAACCCCACCGCGTCCAATGTTTCTCTTTGCGTGGTCGTTGGCATTGAATGCGGTTGAATATGCGCGACGTCGGCGTGTCGCCCGCCTGATCGCTCGCTTTCTTCGCGAGGCGGCGCTCGTCAACGGGCGCGCGACGCTAATTTGTCGCCGTAGTCTTCGCGTTCGATGCCATGCGAGGTTGAGATTTGAGAAAAATATTTTTATGTTCTGTAGTAAATATATTTTTTAATGAAAAATACATTTTTTAAAATTATTTTAGCGGTCTGCGGAATTCATCACAACGCCTTTTGGACCTACTCGATCAGTCGAAAACGGAACTTTTCATCTACGAAAATGAGGCTGTTGAAATGCTCATAAAATATGAAAATGTAGGACTTTATTTTATTATTATCTCAAGTATTAGCTGGAAGTCCACTTTCACTAGTTTCATGTTTACATCCCAATTTTTAGGTCTTTCTTCAGCTCGACAATTGGCTGCTCTGTCCGGGCTATTCGCATGCCAGCGTTAAATATCATAAGAATCGCATCAGTTTTGTGGTTCGATTGGCCGCACTTCGTCGGCAATCTTCCATTCGAACTCGACGAAATTCGCAGCGGAATAACGTCGAGGCGGATGGAATTTCCGCGTCATATTCGAATAGTAGCAATGAAAAATTAAAAAACGAATCCAATACTGAAGGTGAAAATAGTGATTTTTCTGAGACGAACACGCATTGTACGGAAGAGGAGGAGGAGGAGGAGAATGATGAATGCAGTGGCGAGGAATCAATTCCACTTCCATCCACTTCAATTCAATCCTGCTTAATGGAAGATGAAAGTCGAGCCGAGAATTTGTTATATTTTGTGAGCTTTTTTCAGCTATACTTTTGTCGTCCGGAAATGGGCTCTCCTTCCGGACGACACTAAAGGGAATTTCGAAGCCGCTTATATCCCCCACAAATCCAACGCGAAAAATCGGCGATGGGTTTGGCGGGGAGCGCAGGGAGAGAAACGAAACATTCAATGCTATTTCGTTAAGTTTTTGACTGTCTGCGTTCTCTCCATTTCCCATAGCAATTTAACATGTAGAAGAAGTCTGTAGTAGGAAATTAGCCGCTCATTTTCACGAACTGGAAGGAATTTTTGGAGAAAGAAAGTGGAAAATTAGCAACGTTAACGCGCAGGAAGGGTGCACGACAAGAACTTCCAAATTCGTGGGATAAACTACGAGAATATGTGTGATAAGAAGAACCCAACAACCAATAGCCAATAGCCAATAACCAATAAATGCAAATAAATTAAAGATCAACAGGACCAAGTCAAAAAACAAGAACAAAAAGAATTTATTTATTTATTTGAAAAGCAAATTAAGTCCAACAATGAATAATCTTAAATAAATTAAATTAAACAAATAATTAAAGTCAATACTATATGGCGCACTCCCAAAAAAGGTGAAAAGTCTAAATCAAATAGTACTGAAACCGATAAATTTAATGCTTCTAGGCTAATAAGATTTATAGAAAATATCAGTGCTGTGACTTGACTCTCAATTGATTCAGGGTCATTTAGAAGATTAAACGACATTCTTTTTTTCCTAGGCACGTAAGCTCACTTTTAGACGCAACTTCTCAAGAGTAGTCAAGTGATAAACGAAAAAGCGAGAAAAGAGTCTTCCACACGAAAAAATGAGCGTGCGATCGAGAACGAAGAGTTTTTTCTAGCGAAAAACTTTTATTAGACAACTGAAAAATATTTTGATGGTAAAAATTGAAGAGAATGCTAAGAAAAAAAGAGAAAATTTGAATTTAAAAGGAAGAATTTTTAATTTCGTAAACCAAAGTTTAAAAAGACAAAAATGTTAGATTCATTTTTTTTATGGTAAAGTTCGAAACGATTTTAAAAAATTTCAAGCTGGACGATAACGCTCATTTGATTGCTCAACATCGAAAAACGCGTCACTTAGTTTATTACGAGAGCACCTTGGATGCCTTTCATGAAATCGTTTTCCAATGGACGGAAGGAAAGTTGTTTAGAGAGGATTTGCTGGTGGAAGAACTCTATAGTACGAATTCAATTTTTCTACTCTTTTAAATTTAAATTCAATTAATAAATAAGCCCGGGATTCCTTCTTCAGCAATAGAGGACACTTTGCGGCTAAAAAGCACTTTTTGCAGTTGCCTAGATTCGAAAATAATTGAATATTGTGCTTCAGAATTGAATCCATATTGTTTCTTGTGGGCTATTCTTTCTTTTTTGTTGATTATCTGTCTTTTAGCTTATTTAATTCGACTTAGGCTAAGCTCTAGGCTCAGCCAATTAGGCTCAGACTTATTTCAGTCTATGCTAGATTTTGGCTTTAAACCTAGGCTTAGAAAATTTTTTTCTTATGGGCAAATAACCCAAAAGATTCTCCATATTTTTCTTTTATGAATCAAGGGGCATAGATAGTAATATGTTTTTTCAATATTAGATGATAATGAGGATATAAATATTATTTTTCCGGTGTTTAGCCGTGGACTTGCCTCCTTCCGATTCGATGGCATTCTTCGGCTCAGCGCATTCGATCGCGTCACGACAGCTAAGTCACGACTTGACGAGTCTCGAATGCGACTCGTCGTCCACGCTTTCCGCAGCGTCCACTCAGCTAGTCAAGCTATCGCGGCTGTCACTGGCGTCGAGTTCCGATGCTGGCACGGTTTGTTTCATATCTTTATGTCTTAAGTCAGGGTTATTAACTTGACGATTTAACTCCTAAAGTGCTTTCAAATGTTTTTCACGCTTTTTGTTAACATTAAAATTCTGACAACAAAAAATTTAAAAATTATGATTTTATAATTAGTAAAATTCGATATATACAGGGTGACACAAAAGTTTCCGCACATATTTTTAACAATAACTTTTTTATTAAATGATAAATTTCCGCATTTTTTCCGTTTTTTTGAAGTTTCATAACTCGGCTTCTATCCAATCGATCAGGTTCAAATTTATAAAGTGTAATAGTGTATGTAAAAGGAGCTCATAGCAAAAGTTTCTAGTCCATCGGTCTCCGAAAAAATGCTTAGCTACATGCACTTTTTTCGTTGCATTTTCCTCTATAAAAATGCTAAAAATGAACATTTTAAAAATCGCTGAAACACGTCCCCCACAAATCGAATACGCTCTACAAGATGCAAAAAAATCCACGTCTCCATCTATTGTGGAAAAAAAGTTAGAACAAATTGTGTGGAAATCTATATTGGTGTTCATGCGTCCTTTAAGCAAAAAAATATAACAACAAAAAATAAATTAAAAAGCAAACGAAATTCTCTACAACTTTCATTTTAAACTATTTTCAAAATTTCCGCCTTCTGATGCCACACAAGCTTCGAGACGCTAAAATTTTTGACGATGGTCGATAGTTTTTTGTTTGAGATTTGATCCCATGCTCGTTGGAGAGATGATTTCAAAGATTCTATCGTTTTGTGTTGGATAGAGCATGCTTTTTGCTCCAAAATTAATTAAATTGAGAAATCCATAGGATAAAGATCTGGCGAGTTGGATGGCCATAAAGTTTTGTCCCAAACGCGAATTCCATTTTCTTGGAAAAAATTCATTGTCGAACGCGCGGAATGAGCTGGTGCCCAGTCTCGTTGAAGCGTCCAGATAGCTTTTGTGTCACCTTGTATATAATCAGTCCAGATAGCCAATTATCGACTTTTCATTAAGCATCTTTAAATAACTTAAATGAATTTAAAGGACGCATGCCCTTCAATATGCATTTTCTGACAACATTTTTTGGCGCCAAAATGGCGGAAATTTAAAAATATTTATGAAAAATTTTTTTTTGCTATTTTTCCTGTTTTTTATTTTTTTCATCATCATTTGGTTCTTCGTTCAAGTCTATGTTGCGAAACTCTTCGAAAACCTCAATGGTGTCATCAACAATGTGCTTGATCGAGTTTTTCCAAATATACTGGACTAAATCATATAAAAAATAAAAAACAGGAAAAATAGCAAAAAAAAAATTTTTTTCATAAATATTTTTAAATTTCCGCCATTTTGACGTCAAAAAATGTTGTCAGAAAATGCATATTGAGGGGCATGCGTCCTTTAAAATGACTTACTTAAATGAATTTGCCATTTATGGAATAAATTATTTCATTTCCGCATAATTGAACTCAAATTTCCATATAATCCGCTTGAGCCCAAGACATTATTTTAATCGATTTGAATGCTTTTAATAACAATTTTCAGCTTTTTTTAAAAACATTTTTCACGCCGAATTATTTGCCAATTTCTCCTATAAAGCATATTTTTTTATAACTTAAAACTATTAAACAATTAAAAACTAATTTGACAGGACTAATAATGCCTTGTAGGATCCACCATATTCACTTTTGGAAATGCTCTATCTCAAGGAATTGTTTGGCGTCAATTTAACAGCGCAAAATCGCCATTGGAATAATTTCCGCAGCGAAATCGCGTTGGATTCCGCCACTAGACGCCAGCATCAGCATCCTGATGATCACAATAGTCTCATTGGGTCTCTAAAATCGAAATTTCCATTGAATGTGTTTGAAAATGTGTCGTGTTTTGTGATTTCATTCGATTAACAGCAAAAATAATTCGGACAAACCGAAAATTTTCCTAACCGATTTTTATTTGGCTTTACATTACTAAAGCATTTTTTTTTTGCTTTAATTAATCAAAATAAGGTTTATGGAAAATATCAGTGCTGTGACTTGACTCTCAATTGACTCAGGGTCATTTAGAAGGTTAAACGACATTCTTTTTTCCAATTTGCGAGTCATTTGGAGTCATTTTTGAAGTCATTTAAGAGTCATCACGGCTCAAAATTGATTCATCGGGGTCCTTTTAGGGATTTGGAGTCGTTTGAGGATTCAAGTTCAAGCACTAGAAATTATTAATTGCTAAATAATAGCAAAAAAAATTTAAACACTTTATAAGCAATTTTTAATTGTTTTAAGTGACTGATTAAATTCAATATTTTTTAAAAAATATAGTAAACATGGATATCGTGAGTCTATAGACATTTTTCGGCTACTGTAGAAACCTAATCAATTTTTCTCTCTAGCTGGAGAAGTGAACTCGCTCCGTTTGGCATCGATCACGCCGCTAGACAAATGTGGCGTAGCCTGAGTCCATACGAAAGTCATCAGCATTTTCTTCTCGGCACTCGGTCGATGCTCGATACCTTACCGCAGCGAATCCAGTCGTTGAGTCCGGTTCGAAGGCGCGTCACTCCGGCGCACTCTTCCGATCAATCGCACGACCAAGTCGGCGGCAGCGCCTCAAACACGCTGGTAACGCGTCATCGACATTGCAGCGCTCGTGACGAGGTTGAGCCGGCCGGCCGTGGCGCTAATCGGAGCGACAATGCCATAAACAAGCGCGGCGGACTCGACTCACCGCCATCCTCGTCCGCGTTGACAATGGAAATGGTGCCGAATTATTTTCTCAGACTAAGAATGACCCGTTATGCGGAAGGCGATTTTGGCGCGATGTCTTTCGCGACTCGCGATGACGAATCAGTTGGGTGGGTGGCACTATATTGGAAAATATTATAATATTTCAAATTATTCACTGAGAATTTTTCATCATTTGCGTTACAGGACAACCAGCGAATCGGAGACGAGTGTCCCGCCTTATGGTGAATTACGCTCCGATGTTGAGAATGGCGACGTATTACAAATGTAATAATTATTTTCATTAACTCGTAGTTTGGCTCATAGCCGATAGCATCAACATTGGGAAGGGACTATGACTATGAACATTTGCCGAGAAGATCCTGTAGATTGCTAAAATTGTCGAGCTTTTTTCACTCTTTCATTTACTACTTCTCTATTCCCCTTTCCTTACTTGAAATCTTTTTTAGCCACAAAGCATATACAATTTGTGCTTAATCCTTTTTTAAATCTCAAGAATTTATCTTTTTGGCGCTTTAGTTTGATGAATTCTCCCTAATTAAAATGATATATTCTGTTTCAGAAATTCTGATTGCCCAATTGGCAGGAAGACGAGTGGCAAAACCACTTTAACCGCCACCACCACTTCGGCAAATTGTTTCGCTGACCCCGATTTGGCGTCGATTTTGAAGTTCGAGGATCAGAGTTGCTTATCCGCCAACGCCACCAACGGATCCACGACAACGTCGACATTTGGTGGGATCGAGACGCCGCGACACGCCTCGATGGACGAGACCATCACTCATACTTTATCCGAATTAAACAATACGGACGTGGTGGAATCGGCTAACCATTTTCCGGCGGCCTCTAACACTTTCGCCTTGGCGGATGCGCTCGAAGAGAGCGTGAAATTCTCGGCGATTTGTCGGCAAAACATGCAAAATCAAACGATAGAAAACGTACGAAATGATTGTTATTACTTTGTGCCGACGCGAAATTTCGCTAGACGCTCGCAGAACGAATCCACCGACTCGAACGCGTCCGTTCGCCACGTTCCAAGATACTCACAAATATCGCCAATGTATGAGGAAGTTGGAGCGTGTAGAAGTTTCACGTCCAATTTGACATTTCACGTAAGCCCCACGATCGTCATTTGATGCTTGTTTTTTTGTGCATTGGGCTTTTTTTAGCAAAGTTTTTTTTCTCTAATTTCTATTTGAATTTGATATGAAATTTCGAGAAAATCTATCAAAAAATTATTGTAAAAAACTCGTATCCCGGAGCCGTGCAAATGCAGATCATTCAACTGTGTGATTGCCGTTGTAAAAAAATGAATATTTATTTGTTTTTATTGGTTAAAGGTTAAAGGACGCATGCCATTCAATACAGAAAATTGCAGGTTGGCCCAAAAGTTTTAATACACTTGTATCTATACATCAATAAAAAATTTTTTATTATCATTGTGGAGATGACGAGCGATAGTATTTTTTGAAGAGTGAAAGTCGACGGCCAATTTACGCGTGGTATGTGTTGGAATCGGATTCGACTGCATTGTGTCCCTGCTTGAACTCGTGAAACATGAGCACGCGGATTTCTTGACGATTTTTTAACATAATGAGCTTCCTTTAAAAAACCTATAACTTTACAATAAATTAAACTAAACCAAACTTTTATATACCAAAATGTTTGCAAGAAAACGGGCTTTCAAACCATATATTCATCATACATAAGAATGATAATAAAAAATTTTATTGACGTATAAATACAGGTGTATCAAAACTTTTGGGCCAACCTGCAATTTTCTGTATCGGATGGGCATGCGTCCTTTAAATTTTGTGGCGGTAAAAGCAAAAGTAGTAAAATTTACAAAATAAACATTCATGTAGAAAAAAAAATGGAAAAAGTAAATTTGTTTGAGCTGATAACAACGTGAAAAAAAATGTACGTGGAAAATTGAACACGTGAATCGACGGAGTTATTTTTTTTCTTTGATACTCCAAATATTTATTAGAAAAAATTTGCATTTGTTTTTACTTTTCCTTTCGTGTTTAGTCAGAGGAGAGAGAAAGTAAAGAATAAATCCTAAAAATGGCACGAGAAAAGTGATATACAAAACAATATTGATATAGGCAAAAATAAGATAATGGCCTTCACTATTTTCCAGTTTATCCATTTTTATCGTGTTAAAAATATATTAATCTCGGCGAAATTTATCTTCAATTTTTCATTTTAATTTTTATTATTTCGGATCTGTTTACTATTCCCAGTTTTTTACACCATTCTCCAAGAGTATTTCCAGTCGAATTTATTTTTAGCAATATAGGAGGCATTGTTATACTTTCAGCTCAATCCATAATTCAAAAAATTCAAATGTTAATGGCTTATTCGTTTGCGGAATTGATGTGAGAATAAATTTTTATTATTTTTACTTGAACTCTTTTTTATTGGTTTTTTAAAATCATATGCCATTTTTCTGTATGTGATAAATTTGCTTGCCCATTCTATCATTTAACACATCGCGGATAATGCATGTTTCGAATTTAAAATCGCGCGTAAATTGGCAGAATTCTTCTCTTTATGTAGATGAATTTTTTAAACTATAATCTAAATATGTAGGCGATTCATCGCTCAATTAATCTGGTAACAGCTTATCTTTATTCATTTAAAGGACGCACGCCCTTCAATATGCATTTTCTGACAACATTTTTTGATGCCAAAATGGCGGAAATTTAAAAATATTTATGAAAAATTTTTTTTGCTATTTTTCCTGTTTTTTTATTTTTTTATATTTTATATGATTTAGTCCAGTATATTTGGAAAAACTCGATCAAGCACATTGTTGATGACACCATTGAGGTTTTCGAAGAGTTTCGCAACATAGACTTGAACGAAGAACGAAGAATGATGATGAAAAAATAAAAAACAGGAGAAATAGCAAAAAAAATTTTTCATAAATATTTTTAAATTTCCGCCATTTTGGCGCCAAAAAATGTTGTCAGAAAATGCATATTGAAGGGCATGCGTCCTTTAAAAGAATAGAATGAACGGGTCTATTTGGCAATTTGCGCCCAAATTTGAACGCGTACGAAATGTGTTAAATTAAATTTTTCTTATGTTTAAAGGGTAATTACAAATGTGCAAATGTAGAAAATGTAATTAAAGCAATTTTAGCGGCGTCGTTTTTCGCAAGACAAAATTGCGTCCCTACGGCGGTATTTCTCTTTGCGCAAACGCGTTCTCAATCTCACATCAACCTCGAGCAAGCATTCTCGCGCGTCCGGCGAGTCATCGAGTACCACATCTTCGTTTCTCAATCGATTTCTCGCGATGAGTATTCACAAGAATGGCAAGTTCATTAGACATATACAGGGTACTGGCCTTTTAGTGATGAGTATTAAGCGGCTCGTGGTTTAATTAGCGAGTTAAAGTGAGTCAAATGACTCAATTTTCAGCGAAATTCGACAAATTTGAGTGAAATTTTTCAAGAAAATGACTCATGGCTTGCGAGAATATATGTGAAAAAAATTTGGAACAAGATTGTAATCAGTGAATTGATTAAATAATTTTATAATAATTTTCTTACTTATTTAATATTTTTATTTTCAGCTAAAAATTGTTTGTCCGTTTCAGCGGCTTCTCTGGATCATTCATCAAGGTTTATTCATAATATTTTTGGGATTGATGGGAAAAGCCCAGTTTTAGTCAAAAATGAATTATATAACTAATCTTGTAAATATTTTGCAAATAACTCATTCGTATCAGATTTCTTCTATTTTCAGGTTAGCGAAACGTAATAATCTTAAAGCATCGACGCTGAAGAAGTCCACAAAGTTTGATGATGAAGCTTACGACGCGAAAAATGACGCAAAATCGGCAGAGAATTTCGCGCCGCCTTCGGCTAAACCGCCATCGGTTTGTCTTCGTCGACTTTCGTTTGAGATTTTACACAATGGCCCAATTTTCATGTGCAAAATTTTTTTCCAACCGATTTATCATTTGATTCCCAAGATTTTAGGATTTTGTTTGTCACCAAGCTTGTCGATCTTTGATTTCGATTATTTAAAGGACGCATGCCCTTCAATATGCATTTTCTGACAACATTTTTTTGGCGCCAAAATGGCGGAAATTTAAAAATATTTATGAAAAATTTTTTTTTTGCTATTTTTCCTGTTTTTTATTTTTTTCATCATCATTTGGTTCTTCGTTCAAGTCTATGTTGCGAAACTCTTCGAAAACCTCAATGGTGTCATCAACAATGTGCTTGATCGAGTTTTTCCAAATATACTGGACTAAATCATATAAAAAAATAAAAAACAGGAAAAATAGCAAAAAAAATTTTTCATAAATATTTTTAAATTTCCGCCATTTTGGCATCAAAAAATGTTGTCAGAAAATGCATATTGAAGGGTGTGCGTCATTTAAACTTTTTAGAATGGCTGTTGAGCCAATGATGAGACAATAAATTATTTGTATAAATATTTCTGGAATGCTTCTAAATTACCAGAGTTTAGAAACGAATTTTTTTTTCCCAGATTCTCGTCTATACGGGCGAGAATCGCGAGCGCTACGACGAAATCGACGCGTCGTTGCGCGCCGTTTTGCCGCGCGACACCTACGCGGTTTGCAATTTGACGCTTGGCATGTTGAAACGCCATCCGTGGCGTGACAATTGCGCCTGCTTGATTGTGGCCAGCACCGATGCGTTGGACGACGAGGCCTGGACGCAAATCCAGCGCTATTTTAATCACGTTGATTTTGCTCTCTAATAATATCGGGACATTTGTCTAATTCACATTTTCGACTTTCTCCTTTTTTTTTAGTCCGGCAAAATGCTTTTCCTATGCCAGAACGCATTGCTTACCGACTTGACGACGCGTTGCGAGTTGTCGACGAAACGACGCCAATTGCATTTGTTGAAAAGCGTATTCGACAAAAAGACGGCCGCCGATTTGGCGGGCGGCGTTTTCGGCCGCGACTTTGGCCACTTTCTTAAGCGCTGTCTTGGGCGATTGGCGAAAGAGAAACGGGTTGGTTGGTTTGTCGGTTTCAGCCTCTGGCCATTGCCGTGCGCTTAGCCCGCGAATTGTAGGTCCTCTCAACTGAGTTGAGTTATTTTAGGTAGACGAAAGCTTTCAGCCCCACGATTCAATCGGCGGCTATCAGTTTCACGTCACGTTATGCAAAAAGCCCGGTGGGAATTCTTCTTCTAAACGATTTATTCACCTTTATGAGTGGTATTTAAGGGGCGGTTACGCAATACGGCATCTAATTTGAGCCTAAGCGCTTTCAAGAAAAACTCGAGTGGTGAAAAATATGTGTGTCTTATAAAGCGGTAAGAACATGCTCCGCGCGAAAAATCTTTAAAGCGTTGTGAAAACTGCATAAAATTATATTCTATATGATATGGGATGGGAGCCGATCAATGATGGAGAGCCACTAGCTCGAGGCGACCAAACCAGCCAAATTCCAGAAAAAAATCCGATTTTTAAACGGTTTTCTTGCGAGAATTTGGCTCAAAATTAAGCCATTTGGCTCAGTTTGGCTTGCGCGAATCAAACCACGAACAACTGGAGTCACTATTGAGCCATTTACTCAGCATTGGAGTCAATATTGAGCCATTTACCCAGCACTGGAGTCACTAATGAGCCATTTACCCAGCACTGGAGTCATTTGGCTAATTTTGGCTCGCACGAATCAAACCCAGCGAGCCACTATTGAGTCACTTAAATGTCAAAAAAAATCCGATTATTGGCCGGTTTTCTCGCGAGCCATGAGCCATTTTCTCCGAAAATTTGGCTCAATTTTGTCGAATTTGGCTCAAAATTAAGCCATTTGGCTCAGTTTGGCTTGCGAGTCAAATCACGAGCCGCATGAGACACTATTGAGCCACTCACTCAGCACTGGTCATAATTCTACGCCGTTTTCAGCTTATGCCTAATTTCTGAGATTAATTCGAAAATCGAACTATCTTATGGAGATTAATTTGGCGGCAATCTAACTAACTTTATACCTCGCACTTAAAATAAAAGCTTGGTGTGAGAGATGGCACGGGTTGGAAGACGACTAGCACGAGTTCCAGCCAAAATATGCTCGTTTTTGTATCAAAAAAAAATTTATTTTGGTCCTTGTTTTCAGAGCAGCCTCTTCTTCTCGACATGCAAACGTCGGAGAATCAAACGGTGCGGAGTTGTGCGCTCTTCTCCGACGCGACAACCGACGAGTTGGTGCGCAACGGCGAGCTCGTCGCCGACGCGCTCGCGCGTCTCGGCGTCGACGTGCGTCGCCGGTCCGACGCGAACGCGCCGGAATTAACGCCCGGCTATCTCGTCTGTCGGAAGGATCGTCTCATTCACGATATTAATGTTGGTTTGAAGAAAAAAATTCCCATTTCCCAAACATTTGAGGCAATATTTTCAAGTTTAAAATTAAATTGAATTGTATTTTTCTTTTCTTATACTCTCGTGTATATCCCAGAAAAAATTTTTCATGATGGACGTTCTACAATTTTGGTAGGGATTTGGTAATAAGTAAAAAATTCTTTTATTTCTAGCCAAAATCTTATATTATTACTCTAATTTCTCGTGTATAAGGCCGCGGATGTTTTGAGCCAAATTTAAATTGGCGCCAATTGGAGTTCATTCCGTTCGTATCGAGATCCGTTGAAGTCCAAATTTTGTGCCCGCCTTTGTCTCGATTCCATAAAAGTGGGCACAAAATTTGGATTCGTTTGAATCCCGATATGAACGGAATGAACTCATTGGCGTTAATTTAAATTTGGCTCAAAACATCCGCTTACTATACTTACGCGAAGTTAGGGTACATGGAAAAGGTATGGACGGTTGAATATTCGTGACGTTAATCTAAGGCGAATCAGGATAGTTTGGTGCGTTTTGTGCCCGGTTTTCTTCCAAAAAGTTCTATTCCACAAAAAACAATAACAATATAATGATAATTTTATTTTCGAGCGCTCAAACTCCAAATTTGTTTTTTATAAAAGAGTTTATGACAGGGTTGCCAGATGAAAATAAAATAAAAACGAACGCTGGGCACGCAAAAAAATATTTTATTGATAATTTCCAACAACAAAAAAGATTTTTCTAAAAATATCTGAATTGGTCTATTTCGTTAACTTTTCGGGTCAGTTTCTTTATTCTCTCAACAATTAATACTTCTCGGAACTCCTGATCCTGTGTCTAAGAGAGCCATTCTTCATGGAAAAAAAGAACAAAAAATGGAAAAAAAAACAAAAAAGAACGACCCCCTCAAAAAAAGAACAAATCTTTTTAAAAAGGACATCTGGAAACCCTGATTTAAAATACTCTAATTTCGCGAGTTTTGAGTCAAATTTAAATTAGTTCATTCGAGTGTAGCAGATGGTCCAAATTTTGTGCTCGCCTTTGTCTCGGTTTCATAAAAATGGGCACAAAATTTGAACTCCAACGGATTCCGCATACAACCGAATGAACTAATTGGTGCCAATTTAAATTTGATTCAAAACACCCACGAATTATACACGCGAAATTAGGGTAAGGGTGGCCGAGCCGGGCTATTTTTATTTTGACGCGCGCGGACGGTCGTACAAATATTTCCCTCTCCGGCGCTCTCCACTTCATTTTTTGGCGATCTTCACACCACATAAGAGAGCCATTCTTCATGGAAAAAAAGAACAGACCCCTCAAAAAAAGAACAAATCTTTTTAAAAAGGACATCTGGCAACCCTGGTTTATGAGGATTATACGGCCTATTTTCACGTCTTTACAAGCGTTTACAAGGACGACTAATTAAGAAAAAAGAGATTTGTCTGGAAAAAAGCCGAAATATGTATGATTATATGCATCAACACAAATAATAATATTAATAATAATTAAAGATTAAAATCAATGATAATTTTTTTTGTTCAGAACATGTCTTATCGCAAGTTCTACGACGGTGATCTTCGCCTAATATTCGAGCATATTTCTCGACGCTTCGACGAGGACGCCACGCCGTCGATTCCGCGGCCGTCCGCCGACACGTTGCCAATTTTTGTTTGTCGACGGTGGGAATTTTTGTTTATTTTTTACAAAAATAAGTAATTTAAGTTATAAAGTTTGAGTTTTGATGAATAAAGTCAAACATTTCTAACTAAACTCACGCTTATTGGGAGCTCATTTTGCCTGGATTCATGTGCTCGCCAATTTTGGAGTTTATTTCTATATAGTGAGTTCAAATTTTGTGCTAACCGTTTTGCGATCTAAATAAAAGTGGCGCACAAAATTTGGACTCTAGTGAATTCGATTAATAACACTTGAATGGCAATTTAATAAATTTGGTTAAAATATTTATTGAATATAGCGTTTTATTTATTAGCAGTGTTGTGACTTGGCTTTATAAATGGCTCCGGTCATATTGGCTCCGCTGCAGTCCAACTCCAACGGATTTCGAAGCTCTTTTAGAGTTAAACTTCCGATCGTTTTATCCAAAATCTAATATTAAAAAGCCTAAAATGAAATTAGCTGGAGAAAAAATTCGCCTAAAAAGTTTTTATCGGAAATAGTTCGCTAATAGACCTTTAACAATCTTGTATGAGCTAAATTTTTTAAACTAAAATCTACTTAATTCTTTAACTGTCTATTTTCCTCATACAATCTTATTTTTCTTCAAAATAATATAATGTCCAAGTTCATAATACGACACACAACGAGTTTATATAACGAGCTTTATATATACAATGGCTTAAATGACCGTTTGGGTGTTGTGACTTGGCTCCATAAATGACTCCGAGTCATTTGTAGCCATATGGTTCCGCTGCGGTCATCTTTTAGAGTCATCTATTGGAGCCGGAGCCGTCTGGAGCCAGTTATCTCCTAATGGCTCGCAATTTATGGACTCATTTGACTTTTTGTGGCCCCGGCTTGTTTGAAAAAAGTTAAAAGAGTCGCCTTGGAGTCAACCCGGAGCCAAGCCACAACACTGCTTGGCTCTATAAATGGCTCCGAGTCATTTGTAGCCATATGGCTCCGGTGCGGTCATCTTTCAGAGTCATCTATTGGGGCCGGAGCCGTCTGGAGCCAGTTATCTCCTAATGGCTCGCAATTTATGGACTCATCTGACTTTTTGTGGCCCCAGCTTTTTTGAAAAAGGCTAAAAGAGTCGTCGGCGACTCGCGGCTTCGCTGTCAACCCTCCGGAGCCAAGTCACCGCAATGTTTATCAGCACATATCTTGGCTATTTTATGCTTTCAATGAGCCCATTTATGAGAGATGAAAAAGTATAAATTTTGTAAAATGAGTTTTGATTTTGAGAGAAAATTTTCAGTTCGGATTCGCCGAAAGAGCTCGTCGACGAATTCGATTACGAGGCGTATTTTCGGGCGCTCAAAACCGAACGATTCGGTCGTATTCTGCTCTATGTGCCCGTTTGCACCACCACTTTCGACATCGCTAAGAGGTTTGTTTATTCGTTTTAAGGTTAAGGATTTGTTTAAAAGAAATTTATTGGCTTGAATATAATGGCTAAAGATTTGACAGCTAACAACGAATAATTTTTCAACGCTTTTCTAGTATTTCAAACGCTTTTCCCGACGCAAATGGAATTGTGATAAGTTCCGGTTATCAATTACGCGGACGTGGTAACCATTTTTAAAAATTATAATATTTCTCTTTGGGTATAAGTTATAATTAAGGCCGGCTCGGGGTTGATTTTTTGCGGCCCGACCCGCTGAAATAAGAAAAAGTCGGCACGCAAAATTGAGGCCCGGCCCGGCTACTCTTAGTTATAAATTGTAACTGATATAGTCATAAACGTTCGTTTTGTTTCAATAAATTTCATACGGGACTTTTGTTCAAAAAATTTCATAGAAAAAGCTTTTTGTTTTATGAGAAAAAACGAAACGACTAGGTCTTTCTACGTTCAAAGCCTAAGTTTAAAAAGTCCGTTTTGTTTCAATAAATTTCATTCATTAAAAAACTATAATTTAAGTTTAAGACTAGGTCTGAGCTTAAAGGACGCATGCCATTCAATATAGAAAATTGCAGGTTGGCCCAAAAGTTTTGATACACTTGTATTTATACGTCAATAAAATTTTTTTATTATCATTGTGGAGATGACGAGCGATAGTATTTTTTGAAGAGTGAAAGTCGACGGCCAATTTACGCGTGGTATGTGTTGGAATCGGATTCGATGGAGCGGAGCAGTGCCCGTTTATCAATGGTCGAGGGTCGTCCGGAACGTGCCTTGTCTTTTCGATGTGTATTGCCGGAACGAAATTTCAGCGGTGACACGTGATATATGTAGTTGCCTTCCTGCCCAATGTAGCGCAAATGTTTCGGGCTGCCTCGGTTGCATTGTGTCCCTGCTCGAACTCGTGAAACATGAGCACGCGGATTTCTTGACGATTTTTTAACATAATGAGCTTCCTTTAAAAAACCTATAACTTTACAATAAATTAAACTAAACCGAACTTTTATATACCAAAATGTTTGCAAGAAAACGGGCTTTCAAACCATATATTCATCATACATAAGAATGATATCTGTATCGGATGGGCATGCGTCCTTTAAATTTTGTGGCGGTAAAAGCAAAAGTAGTAAAATTTACAAAATCAAACATTCATGTAGAAAAAAAAATGTACATGGAAAATTGAACACGTGAATTGATGTATAAATATGTACCAAAACTTTTGGACCAATCTGCAATTTTCTGTATCTGATGGCATGCGTCCTTTAACGCCAAAATCTAAATCTAGATTTAGGCTTAAAGCTTTTGTTTGTTTTTTTGGCTCATTCTGTTTTCTCTCTCGTTTCCGTTTTGTTCCAACGCCTTTTTATTGTACGGGTCTTATGTGTTCAGGTCGAGGCGGAAATGCCTGGCTGAGTCCGAAGGGCTGCGCTATCATTCATTTGAATCTCAGCGCGCCGACCGACTCGCCACTCGGCGCGTCCATTGCCTTCGTTCAGCACATTTTCGCCGCCGCAATCGTTGACGCGATTCTCACTCGGGCCGATGATCCGGTTGGGTTATTTCTCTATTACTTTATCATTTTTTTTCGACAACTTAAAAAATTACAATTAGAACTTTCCCATTAAAATTAAATGGCCAAACGACATTTATTATAAACGCGAGTTCAAGCTGGGCGGCATTTTGGCTGTGGGCGCGCATCGTGACTCCACGTTTGAATGCAGCATTGGTTGGGATTTTTTGATTTTTGGACTGGAACATAACTCTCTTTTATCCGACGCTTTGCGCATGATTATTTTCTTTTTTGTACCTAGTTGTAGGCTTTCCGGATTTTAGGAGCTGGCGTGAACATCTCCAACTCGAAGCCCACAATTTGCGTGAATAATTTTCTCGTCGGCGGAAAGACGCTCGACGCCGAGAGCCTAATCGCCGAGACGATGAACAAATTTGAATGTGAGTTTGAGCTGTATGTGATAAAAGCACTAGCCGTGACCCCGCTAATGCTTCGAATTGTCGGAAAATTCGGAGTTGAGCATAAACGAACGGTCGCGCGACTCATTTGAATCCATGCGATCTCATTTCATATCATGGGAAAAATGTCAAAAATCTATGGGCTTTCATATTTATTCCAGGAATTACACAAATCTGTTAATTATTTTTAAATTTCCAAACTAATAAGCTTCTCTAGCTAACCAATACTTAAACGACGCATGCCCTTCAATATGCATTTTCTGACAACATTTTTTGATGCCAAAATGGCGGAAATTTAAAAATATTTATGAAAAATTTTTTTTTTGCTATTTTTCCTGTTTTTTATTTTTTATATTTTATATGATTTAGTCCAGTATATTTGGAAAAACTCGATCAAGCACATTGTTGATGACACCATTGAGGTTTTCGAAGAGTTTCGCAACATAGACTTGAACGAAGAACGAAGAATGATGATGAAAAAAATAAAAAATAGGAGAAATAGCAAAAAAATTTTCATAAATATTTTTAAATTTCCGCCATTTTGGCGCCAAAAAATGTTGTCAGAAAATGCATATTGAAGGGCATGCGTCCTTTAAAAATTTTCATTCACGCGTTAAGAAATGACCCATGGTTCATGGTTCACAAATGGCTCTGAACCATGAGCCATGTCACGGCCTTGGATAAGCAACATAGCGCGAATAAAACAAGTAAAAAGTCTTTAGAAATAGATCCGGCTGTATTTTAATCATTTTTTTTAAATTGTAACATCTCTACATTTTTTTTAGATTACATGAACATGTTCGTGAACGAGGGCAAGGCGGAATTCATTCGTCACTATCATCGCTTTTGGATGCACACCGGCGACGAAATCGGCGTCGTGCACGCGGACGGCCGAGAGCGCGAGCGTGTCGTCGTGCGCGCCATCGACGCGGACGGCTATCTCGAGGTGCAGAGCCGCGAGACGGGACGCGTTTTCAGCGTACGCGACGACGGCAACACCTTCGATCTCATGCACGGTCTCATACGCCACAAGGACTAATACGCGGAGTCTCGTTTTTTTCTCTCGTTCAACGATTGTTCAAATCTAATAAATTCATTGCTTTTTCACATAATTAAATCGTTTGTTATCCAAGCGATTTTGACTTAACATGATATTTTTTATTTTTCTTAAATATTTTCCCGCTCATTTCTTTTGCACATTTTCATTTGTACGCCGGTTAAATAATAGCCATGACAAACAATAATAATAGTAATGATAAAAAAAATGAAATAAAGAGTTTTAACATATATTTTAAAATATTTTAAAAAGTACAAATGTGCGATATATTTATTACTTTTTAAACGCTGGATGCAATTATTGTTTATATAAATTGTGTGAAATTCCAATTGAGTGATGGGAAAAGATTTGAAAAAAAGAATGTTCTTCCTCAATGATTTTCTCATATGTATACATGTAATGGGAGTCAATTAGTATGCAGCTTTTCGATTATCAATGCGATTAAGACCTAGAATTAAATCTAGGTCTAGATTTTACAGTTGGGCCCAGGACTTAGGACCTTATTAGACTTTAGTATTTTATTAATTGTTGGATCAATTTGATTTTAGGCCCCATTAATTCTTAATTTCAAGCTTGGTGGTAGTTATCCTCTTTTGGGCATCTTGTTTTCTCCTATCACGCCTTATCTTATTTCTACGTTTGCCAATCACAAAAAAATGTTTTTAATTTATCCAAAGTTTTAATAAATAAGATCGTTCGAAAAATTTTTGAATTTTAACTTGGCCTTCATTCTGTTATAAACGAAATAATTTTTAATCTACAACTTGGGCTTGCTTTAATGAAGGCATTCAATGAACTGTTCGTTAAATTTTATGCTTGCCCGACAAAAATAACAAAATGAAGGCCAAGTCAAAAAATTTTCGAACGGCCGCGTCTTTTTTATTTAGGATAATTTATAAGATAACAGCGTATTAATTGTGACTTGATTATTTGTCGGAAGACGAGTGAGTTAAAATCTTGTCTATATTTTAAATTTTATTTACTCAATTCCCGCAAAAGCACAACTCGATAATACAAACAATGATTTTTGCGTGGTTCTCATCGTCGGCAAAGGTGGGAAATTGTATTTATTATTTATTCACACCAAAAAAAATTTTTTATTTATATCCTGATCTTTTCTCCGAAATTATTTTCGATTTTGTAAGAAAAAAATCTCACGGGCGTAACGTAAAAGTTGGCTTTGTCGAGTTCCGCGTCCGGTTCGGAGGCGGAACTTGAACGCTTTCCAAATCTAAAATTTAAGAAAAAAAATTGATTATTGCTAGACGGACGGTTCAAACTGTTGGTATAGGTATTGAGGTTGTGAATGATATGGATGATGGCTTAAAAAAGAATGGACATGAAAAAATTTGACAAGAAATTATGAGTGATTTTATTCACTCGATCAAACTCAATTAAAAGACGCTAAGTGGCCAAGAAGAAGCGGATGGATATGGAGATGAAAAGCTGAAGGCAAAATGACTCCCAGCAAAGCTGTATTTAATAATGGAAGAATGAAATAGGAACAAGCGGTTGTTAGCTTGAGCTGAAGAAGAATGAAATATTGAAGACAAGAGGAACAATAAAATAATGAAAATAACGAGCTTGCCTCATGCGACTGCCGCCCTTGGATTTGAGTTCGCTAACAAGGCTCTCAAAATCGTCGTTGCGTCGTACCAGCGAAATGTGTCTGGGCGCAAATACGACCGCGTTCGCCACGCCGTCACCGCTTCCCCGACAGCTGAACATCAAAAGTTGGGCGCCGAGCACGTAGGCGAACAGACGCAAAACGAGTGCGGAATAATTTCTCGTTGTCGACATTATTTTGGATCGTATTTTTATTAAAAGACGTGTGAAAAGTTAGAATAATAGAAGAATATATTTTGACCTGAATTGAAATGTGATTAATAATCGATAATAACTAATGATGATGATTTAGAAGTTATATTATTAATAATAATTGACAACTAATTCGACTTTGATAAAAGCAAAAAACAATTAAAATCGTACTTATAAAAACCGACAAAATTCGAATGAGTCCAAGCAAATTAATAATAAATTTAAAAAAATATATATAACTGTTGTGGCAGAGCGAAATGGTTAATTATTTATACCATTTTATCCACTATCTTATGTACCGTTTCGTGTATCACTGTATAGCTATATTCTACTATGTAGATCATTATTATTATATAATTGTATTATTACGTAAGTACGTTGTAGTGGCTTAATCAGAGGCGAATAAAGTTCTTTTGTATATATTGCAAACCGAATTATTCGCGCTCAAAGTTGAAATTTTTTCGTATTCCAGAAATCTTACTTTCTTTTTTCGTCATTTTTTTCTTGTTTAAACCTTTATAACTGGACTTAAAGTTAATATTTGCGAAAAATAAAAATATATTTTTATAGTATTTTTCAAGCTGAATCTTTTGGAAAGAAATTATTCGAATCAGTCAACTAGAACAGTAGTTATAAAGTTAAATAGGCCGTGTTCCACAAAAAGTTTCCAATGTAACGCTGCTCCCTTCCTTTAAAGTCTACTTGGGTCGACCTAGGCTACTTAGGTCGACCTATCCTCACTCTAACAAAATTTTTGGTTTGTTTCTTGTGAAAGATAACCGGAAGGGAGTAATCCACGAGAATCGGAAACGTTGAACGGAAGGATCCGAGGCAATAAAAACAAGCGAGGGAGGAAAAAATCCAACCAACTAACCAACCAGCCAAATCTAAGCTGTAAGGAGTTTCGGCCTTTTGAATAATATTTTTTTAAATTTTTTTGTTCCTCCATGCTCACAATTTCACAACACATCGAAAAAAAATGAGGAAAATAAAGTCGGAGGACTGGAATTTATAATAATTTGACAAAACCGGCTGGAGCTTTATATATTCGGCTTTCATTTCGCTTGCTCTTTTCACTTTTTTTTCACCGGCTTTTGCCGGTGTTTTGCTCAGTAATGTTTTATACCCCCTCCCCTCCCCCCTCTCGACGTGATTTATATGCGCAAAATTAATCATGCTAAAAATATGGTCGCCAGCTTTTTTGCCTTTTCACCACTACCTAGCAAAAACAAGGTCTATATCGTTGTTGTTGGTGTTATGAATTTTGATGATAAAAACATCGCTCCGTGTTTTTTCGCTCCAAAATTTTAAAAATAATTTTTTTTTGAAGCAAAGTATTTTTAAATATGTGTTTGGGATTAATGGCTCAAGGGGAAAAAAGGATGACTCAGCCCGAAATTCAGAATGACTGAATAGGGCGTTCGCCACGAAACAAACATACAAAAAAAAAACAAGAGATGTTAGAAATTGTTTGTAAAGTCATTCAACCCCGTTTGTTCAACCTGGTTATACGCTAGTATGTATGTGCAACATATGGACCATTGCCAGAAAAAAAGCAAAGTGTGATAATAATGAAAACATAGCAAAAATGTAAATTTTATTCCTCTTTTTTCCGATTCAGAATACAAAATGAATTTTGGAGACAAAAGCGCTAAAAATAATAATCTACGGCAAATTTCAAAACATTTCAGCTTTAAAACTTTTTCAATTCAAACCGATAAATAATATGGAAATGAAAAGAAGGGAAATACATTTAACTCATTTGAAAAAGTACAATTCACTGAAAAATAAACAATAAATCACAAATCTCAATTTATGTCATTATTTTATCCGAAAATTTATATTTTATTATTAATCGTAATAATTGCAATTTAAATGATTCTCTGAAAATTGGAAAAATATGACCTAAAATTTACGTCATAACGGTCTTGAGATTAATTGCCAACATAAAGAAATAAGTAAAATAATATATTAGTAAAAATACATTTCCATTGTTGACTCGCTTTTTAGAAGCATTTTAAAAAAGCATTGAAATTCGTGTCATTTAAAAATGTGAACAAAAAATAGCATTTCTATAATTTTTTGAACAAAAAAGTTGGCTTCATAAAATTGTAATGCAAAACACGGGTTGTGGAAAGAGAGGGAGAATAAATTATAATTCTCACCCCAATATTTTTATATTTCGTGTCAACATTTTGTATCCTATCCTTCTTTAGTTTAGCTTTTCGCTTTTTTTACGGCAACCTCCCAACCAACAATATAATATATCAATTCAATGCCGAGCATATACAGTAGTGGTAATACAAAAAATATTTGAAAGTTGATATAATGAAAGGCATTTTTTGCGCCAGCGACAAAAATTCGTCATTGCTTTAGTGGTAGGGGGAGAGGAAGAAAAAAAATAGGAAATTTTTAAAGGCTTTAATCACCTTTTATCCTTTTTGGCGCATAACGCCTGCAATGTGCTGGCATAAGCCCAAAAGAGTGAAATGGTTTAGCAAAACGTATTTTTTGGTCCATTAAAATGACGCTGATTAAAAATAGTGAAAAACGTTCAATCTTTTCATTCCTTTGCCCTAATTTGCTATTTTTGATAAGATTATAAATACTTAAATTAGCAAGATTATATTTTAAGCAAACTTTTTTTGCACTTAATTCATTGGGGTTTCATGAAATCAAAATATTTTTGATATAAATACATAAAAAAGTTTAAATATATAAAATGGTGAGATTAAAAATTTGGAAAAAAAAGGCAAATTAATCGCAAATAAAATTTTGAAACTTCGAAATGATTTAAAATTCATCAAAAAATTTTAAAAAATCAAATCAAAACAATTGTAATGTTACAAAAATCTGATATTACAATAAAAAAATATATGACAAAGAAAATAATTTACACATTTTTTTAATGTTTTTTTTTGTGTTTTTAAATTCTATTTACAAAAATATTTACTTTAATTCAAAAAACTCAAACCACGCAAAAGACATTGAAAAGTTGGAATAAAAACAATTTTCAAATAATCTTTGATTTTAAGGGTTCAGTGCAGTTTATCCCCCCTCCGCTCCGCTATCCCAGAAATTTGACAATAGTTCATATACGATTCTTGACCTGCGTGATGAGAGCTTTGCAATGAGATATCACATATCTAGATTAGGTCGCAAAATATTTTTTCCTGTGAATCCTTCGTAGGGTCCTTTCGTAGAGGCATTTCCAGTGAAAACGACTATCAAATTCGTTTTTAGGACCCAAAATAACACCCGAATATATTACAATTCTTTCGAAATCCCGGGAGGGGGATGGGGAGTAAAGTGGGAACTGCAAAAGATGCTTTTTTAAATTTGATACAATGCCAAGTTTTCACAATTTTATTTTAGATGAAAAATGAGGAGCCCAAATATGATAGGTTCGGACGACCGATGAAAATGTATGGATTTCGAACGCTCGTGATTTCCTGCATATTCACGGTTACGACAATAGGTTTGTATTGGCAAAAAAATTAAAGGGTCTTTTGTAAGCAGGTAAATGTTCTTTGTGTGAAAAATGGCGTTAAAAACTTTAATAACATGTAATGGAAATTTTAAAAAATGTGATAAGACGTTTGCGGGTTATATAAGTTGTACGTCTTAAATTAGAACACAAAAAAAAACATTTTTTGGTTTTAAATTTTAATTGTCAAATATGTATATTTCCCACGAGAAATTTTTGGGTAAAATCATTTCAAATTGTAAAAATTTCAAATGGAAAAAAAGCTCTAATCTCTGAACTCAATTTAATTAAAAAGCCGTTTTATAGCGTCAATTAATTCAGATTTTCTCAACCTAAAACAGACTTAAAAGTCTCACGTTAAAAAGTATAATTATATATAAAGTTAAAATTATAATGTTGCTAGTCAGGAAAAAAAAATTACATTTATAGTCGTGAGAAATAAATTTTACGCATATAATTTTCAATCTTTTTTTAAAGCGGATGGGGGAGGGAATAAAAGAGGAATGAAAAAGCCCACAGAGAAAATCCGAAATTCGGAAATAAAATTTCGAAAATTTTGGTTTTCGGAACCGTAAATGTCACAATTTTCGGTCTATTTTTCAGGAATTAAAAGAAATTTATTAGCATTTCATTTGCTTTAGAAATTTGTACTGACGATTGGACAAGACATTAAATTTTTATTAGTAAAAATATTCGAATAATAATGCAAAATGTTATTGATTTGACAATATAATGTATATTACCTTAATTTCGTGTGTTTAAGGCCGGGTGTTTTGAATCAAATTTAAATTGACGCCGATGAGTTCATTCTGTTGTATCAGATCCGTTTGAGGTCCAAATTTTGTGTAGTACGAAAACATTTAGTAAACAATACACGGATACAATAAAAATATTGTCTATCTTTTAACACATTTCGTACGAATCGTTTGAACGTGTCCAACCGGTTGGACACGTTCAAATTTGCGTGCAAATTGCCAGACAGACACGTTCATTCTGTTCTTTTTAAATAAATAAAGGTTATCAGATTAATTGAGCGATGAATCGCCTACATATTTAGATTATAGTTTAAGAAATTCATCTACATAAAGAGAAGAATGACGACTTCCGCCGATTTGCGCGCAATTTTAAATTCGAAACATGCATTATCCGCGATGTGTTAAATGAATTTTGTTATATTTTTAAAAAAAATGGAAGAATACATTTGAAAAAAATTGTATGAATATTAAAATATCTTTTGAATTATAAAATATATATACTGAAAATATAATTTTTCACTATTCAATTAAAATTCTTGATAATGAAGAGTATGAAATGTATAGTAAAGTTTTCTGACTATTGTACAGGCCTCGTGATGTGGGACGAGCACCGGCAACGCGAACGCCGCCAGGAGGGCGTACGCTATCGCGTCAAAAGCATCGAACAACAAAAGAACATGGAGGAGTACGAGCAGCAACGGAGACGTGCCAATGAAAGCTCAATAGTTTCCTAGTGAGGCTCACAGCTAGTAGGAACTTGTGAGGCTTGATTCCTACTCACAAAACGAATAACGAATTTTATGGACTCGTGGAAATGAGAAGAGGTTCAAAGGACTTCTCCAATAGAATTTTTTCGAGTAAAGATGACTTTGAAAAATTGAGCCTCGAGCCAAACTCACGACATGCCTTCCCCCTCACGGGTCTTTGCTTTATTTTTCTGTATCACTTTAAATAAAGATTTTATTTTATGCCTTTCGTTTATTTTTCTCTTATGGGAGTTTGAACTGAATTAGAATACCGATTATTTAATTCACGTATCATTTTTTCACAAATGTTTATGTTGAATATAAAAGAAAATTAAAGCCGTTTGAGAAGAAATGCCCTCCACGAGACTCGCACATCGCTTTAGCCAACTGAGCCTTATTGTCGTGCCGCAATCTAGAAGGTTTACTTCAATTTCCTACATTTTTCGGGGCATTATTGAAAGGTGTAGTTTGGCTTATAGGAAAATGACCTAACATATATTTATATACTAGAAGTGAATCTATGAAAATAAATGGAGAGTAGTTGGGCAATGGATAGTTGAATGCAGGCTCCCACAGCTTGGAAAAAATCGATACACACTCAATCATTTTTGTAATAGCAACTAAAGACTTATAGAGCTCTCTATCTTGTCACATGGGATAGGGTAAGTCAAATCGGAGTCATTTAATATCTCTATTATAACATTATTGAAATATATATTTAAACCTTGTTTTACCAAAATATTTAAAGCGATGCCGATATTTAATTAAATTTATCAGGCCGCAATGCGGAAAAAGCCTAACGCATTTCACTTTAGAAGTGAACTTTTCTAATGCAAATTCTTTCGACCGAACAAATACATTTTTTTGCTGTTTCTGTCGACGGACTTTTCGTCTAGCCCAATAATCTTTTCACAATTCCTTTCAGCTTGTCGCTATTCGGTCGGCCGGCGCTACAAAAACGAAATTGGAAGAGAGATGTCGTCTATTTGTATCAGTTTCCGCGTTCGCCCGTCGTGCCGAATATGTCGCCGTTTTGCATGAAAGTGGAGACATTTTTGCGTGCTCACAACATCAAATATGAAGTAATAATGCATAAAATTGTTCAATTAACTTCAACCGAATTTTATTCAAACAACTCATCCAAGATTGTCTTTTGTGCCGATTGGATTAGTTGTTTTGTAATAATTGAGCCTTAAGCCTTTAGATTATGTAAAATGCATACTTGACTCTCCACTCATGATGACTCGAAACGATTCCCATCCGAATAACAAAAAAAATTTACTCAATTGGGAGTCGGAATCACAATCCCATGCATACAAAATAAAGGCCAAAAAGTCTTCTAATTATTAAATCATATAATAGTGTTCTTTTTCTCTCTTAATAAAGACTCTCGGATCGTGGCTAATCCGCTCGCGAGAAGGCCGCGTGCCCTTCGTCGAACTTAACGGCCAACAACTCTCCGACTCGCAAATCATTCTCTGGCATTTGACCGAGCATTTTCGCATCGGCGACGATCTCAGCGCGGAACAGACGGGCGTCGCGCGCGCCGTCGAGCGCATGCTTGAAGGCAGCACCTACTAGTTAGTAAAAATATTAGGTTGAAACATATTGATTAAGTTTAAAACTTTTAGCGCCATCACATATTTTCGCTCCATTGAGAACGCACGAAATTCGACGAATCCGAACGTTAGCGGAATGCCCGTGCCCGGCTTTATGACCGGCTATATTGCGAAGAAAATACGCAAAAATGTCAAGCAAAATAGCAAAAAAATACATTTTTAAAATGGGAGATTCTTTTAGGCGGAAGCACGACTCAACAGCGAGGGAATGGCGCGTCTTCCGCGCTATACGATCGTCGAGATTCTGCGACGCGACCTGGCCGCCATCGACGGCATACTCGGCGATAAGAAATTTCTCATCGGAGTCCGACCAACAATTGTGAGAGCTTTAATAGTTCGTTGAGAAAGTAATGTTGACTTTATTATGAGCTTTTATTCGAATGTACTTGAAAATACATATATAATATTCTAAAATCAAAATTAACCCTACAGAGCCGCAGGGTTCAAACGAAACAAGGCTGAATGGAGCATAATAGGAATAAGCCAGAGCAAATACTAATATTTTCGCTTTTTTTCCAACTCATTAATGGGAATTATGATACATACAACACAATATTAAACCCTTATCATTTCAGGCGGACTTTGCTCTCTTCGGACACCTCGGCGTGGGATATTTTCTCCCATTTCGTCAGCCAATAACCGACTTACTCGAACACGAATTTCCTCGGGTTCGCCAACTACTCGATCGTATTCGCATTCACTACTGGTCCGACTTCAAATGGTCGACCGAATTTGTCGATAGCTCGTGAAGAAAAAAATATTTGCAGAGAAAATGTGCCTTTTTTTGTCTTTGCGATTGCCCCCAATTCATTAAAAATGGGAATTTTAACAAAAATATAGAAGAAAAATTATTAAAAGTGATTTATTCTCATTTATTTTTATGATTTTGATGATTTATCTTATTATGAAATGTGAAATGTTCAATTAATTTTATATTTTATCCAGATTCGGCATTCCAAACCATCAAAAATTTTTTTGAAATTTTTTCTAAATTTTTTCCAAAAGTCATTTCGATCAAGACGTTTAAAAACGCGCCAAAAATTAGCGAAATATTCGCGAATATATCTATTTGAATATTAATATTCAAATAGAAATTTTAAAATATTTCGAAAGTTTCTCATAAAATTTCTTGTAGTATAACCAATTTATAATTTCACAAATGATGGGACTATTCGGTCGAACGCGTAAGGATCCCCGGGAGCATGTCCGCAAATTGCAGCGCAAAATGCGCTCCGAAATAAACTCGATCAATCAACAAATTCACGCCATTCAACGAGAAGAGGAAAAGGTGAATTGTGAGATAGGAGAATATTCGATGACTCATCGACTTTTAAATTATTTAGACTAAATATTTTTCATAATTTTTTGGTATATGAGAAAATGGTTAGATTGATTGAGAATTCTTTTTTTAGGGCTTTTTGAGGGGTTTTTTTTCTTTTTTCTTTATATTATTTCTGGTACTTATTTTTTCACTGGAAATTTTAAAACTGAGTAATAAGATTTTTTCGCTAAAGCTATCGAAAAATCGGATAATTCTTTTTATAAATTAATTTTTATATATAATTTTTCAGGTAAAAGCACACATTAAAGCAGCGGCGAAGAAGAATGACCGTGACGTGTGCGTCATTCTTGCCAAATCGATTATTCAATCCAAAAAGGTAGGTAAAATGCAATTTAGAAACTGATTTTTAAGTCGATTTGTGTGCCGCATGAAGCGATTTATAATTTCTTTTTTCTCTATATATACATGTATTTTTATAAAATTAGTTTAAGCCTGATCCCTTATCATATACATGTACATAATTTGCTTTTTTATTTTTAAAAATTTTAAAATAAATTTTTTTTAAATGTGGTTAATTTTTTCGAAAATTGTTAGGCCGTCTCGAAGCTGTACGTTACCCGTACTCAAATTAACTCCGTGATCCTGAACATGCAGAATCAGCTGGCGGTGATGCGAGTGGCCGGCCCCATTCAGCAGTCCACCGAAATTATGCGGACCATGCAACAGCTGGTTAAAGTACTCGATTTTTTAATTCTGTTTGCTATAATAAAAATGTCATTTTAGCTGCTAGATGAACTTTGGGCTTTTATAAGAATTTCTATTAATTTTCAATTTGCCGATACGTTTTTTATCGCTTTTTAGGTGCCCGAAATAATGCAGACGATGCGCGACATGTCGAAGGAGATGACGCGAGTCGGCATAATGGAGGAGATAATCGAAGAGACATTCGAGTCCATGGAGCCCGAGGAGTTGGGGGAACAGGCTCAGGTGATTATTGGGAATTATTGGGATGTTTTATCGAGTTGTTGGAAAACTTTGATTGAACCGATTTTTTCTGAAAAATGGAAGAAAATTTGTTTAACATTATAAAACTATAGAATTAATAATATTGGACTTTTAAAAAGTTTTCGAGCGTTTTAAAAGGTTTTCGAGCGTTTTAAAAGGTTTTCGAGCGTTTTAAAAGGTTTTCGAGCGTTTTAAAAGGTTTTCGAGCGTTTTCCTCTACGAAATATTGGCTTTTTTTAAATTCTATTAAAAGTTGGGGCCATTTTTATGGGCCTACGAAGAAAAATGTATTTTTCTCTTACTTTTCAGGAAGAGGTTGACAAGGTGCTTTGGGAGGTAACCGCCGGCGAGATGGGCAAAGCGCCATCGGCGCCCATTGACGCGACGTCGTCGCGCGCCGTCTCCGCCGACATTGCGTCAGCCGACGATTTCATTCGCCAAATAGAGGCCGACGAGCGAAATTGATTCCATTCGCATATATATTTTTTTTGTGTCAACACACTTTCAGGAGAATAGGCAGGATGGGAAGTGAGTCCTGGGCAGTAGTGTTTACTCATTAAAGAAAAGGCCCGCTTCATTTTCAAGGTGTTTAATGAGGACGCATCTTTTCCGGGCCGAATTCGATTTTAGGCTCTCAAAAATTGTTTCGCTTAAAATTTATGTAATTATGTATTGAGGATTTGCCGGAATTCCGATAACATGCTGGAAAATGTTTTTGACCATTTGCTAATTTATTCTTTTGAGAGTGGGCAATCCCACTTAAAAATTGGCCTAGCAAAAAATTAGCTTTCCACTTTTTAAATTTCCACTCTTTTTTACAGGAATTTAGGCGAATACGATATTTCGTCAATCAACGAGGGCCTTTGAGGCTAAGACTAAGGCGCTAAGCTTAAATTCAGCCTAAAATCTAATGTCCATCTCGAAATGTATCAGCTCCACATTTGAAATAATGCTCCTCCCTCCCCCCTCCCCCATATGCCTTCAGTTGGGTAATAGAAATTTTTTAGGCCGTGAAATGATCCTCCGAAATTCCCTGCTTATATTCTGATTCACTCTTTTTTGTTTTTTTCTTATTCTTCATTGTTTTTTTTATATTATATGGGAAATGAATATAACATTTATACATTTAGAAAATTTCTCCATTTCCTATATTCATTTAATGCTTAATTTCTATGATGATTTAGATTTGTGAACGTATTTCATGCACAAAAATTGATGGGTCCCTCCGGGTCCTATGCAGAGCCAATAGGTCTTCGTGCAAAAAAAGAAGGTTTTGTGGGATTATTGGATCCTAAAAATTTTTTTTTTGGTTTTTTTTGGTCATCTATCTTCTATTTCAGCCAATTAGACTTAAAAAGACTAAGTCCTAACTCGGGCAATCTGACTTTTCATTGAGAGGTTGACTAGGCTTAGTTTATGTTCCACTTTGGATTTAGGCTTTGGCTTAAGTATGACTACCTCTGAGGCTATCTCTATGCCTTAAGCTTAGGATTTTTTTTTTTTAGCTTCGATAACCCACAAGAACCAAAATGAATGTTGCATTCGTGATCAGCGGCTCGTCGAATCACTTTCTGTACATTTTCAATTAAAAAATCGCAATAAATTTTCATTGTCGTACATATTAGGTAATAGCCAACCGCAAAATTGTTGTATTCCAATATAATATTTACAATATGTTTGTGATTTATACATTTTCGAGAGAAACTTAATATTTATTCTAATGAATTGAGAATATGAAATGCAAAATTTTCGCTGTCTATCACGTCGTTTTACGAGGCCAACGACCCGACATTTATGATAATTTGACGTGTCGTGAAAAATGAATGACATATATACGATATAATGATTTTTCTATTACCCTATGTTCGGGTAAATAAAACGCGGCCGTTCAAAGAATTTTTGAATATTAACTTGGTCTTCATTCTGTTATTTTATTTTTGTGAAGCATGAAATTTGATGAACGCCTTCATAAACAGAATGAAGACCAAGTCAAAATTCAAAAATTCTTCGAACGGCCGCGTCCCATTTATCCGAACTTAATGTAATATATATTAAAATTAATATAAATAGGCGGTTTTATATTCTCTTTCATTCATCATTTTCATGCATGCATGAATATTGTAAGAGAATTCATACTTAAATTACGAATTGCTTTTCCGCCTCAAATAATGCCTCAACGAATGTACGCGGTGGCGCGTGGCCGTCAAACGGGTGTTTTCACGACGTGGGCCGAGTGCAAGGCCCAAGTGGACGGCTTTCCCTATCCGCGGTTCAAAAAATTCTCTACTCGTGCGGAGGCCGAGCAATTCATTCGGGATGAGAGTGAGAGAATTCATTTGAGAAATTATTATCCTGTTATAACGTCAGAAGAAGATAATACAAGATTATTTCAAGCGAAGAATGATGTGCCGAAAAATCGAAAACGTAAACACAACTCGATTTCCACCACTACGATGGCGACCACGAGCAGTTCCGCCTCAACTTCTATAACTACGAGCGTGCTTAGCTCGTCGTCGAGGTTGGTCTAGAATTATTGCAGGCAAAGTTACGACTTTCAAATGACTTCTCTCCCCAGCATGCGGCCATCGTTATGAGACTTAAATAAAAGCGAAATCTGGACCTGCATAGATCCGATTTAACAGAATTAAACATTCCAATGGGAATTTGGCTCAACTACTCGCGACTATCCCCACGCGAAATTAGAATACCCGTTGTGGCCTTTGACCAAATATTCAAATAATGTTAGTCTTGTGCCGTGTGTATTTCGCAATGTCTTTTGACTATGCCATTGTTTTATTGCGGCTTATTATTGTTGTTCTTTTGTTATTGTTGTGTTAATTAAATAAAGCCGTGTTTAATAAGCGAACTTGTCTATAATAGACGAATACCGAACTCCATACACAACACCCTAATTTCACGTGTATAAGGCCGAATGTT
The DNA here is from genome assembly GCA_024678965.1 of Bradynema listronoti. Classification (NCBI taxonomy): domain Eukaryota; kingdom Metazoa; phylum Nematoda; class Chromadorea; order Rhabditida; family Allantonematidae; genus Bradynema; species Bradynema listronoti. The sequence continues at coordinate 949,827 of JANLNO010000009.1, forward strand.
TTGAGCCGAATTTAATTTGGCCTGAGTTCATTTTGTTGTATCGTGTCCAATTTTTGAGATCCAAATTTTATGCCCGCCGTCGTTTCAGTTTCATAAAAGTGGACAGCATAAAATTTGGACTCGCTTGGATCCGATGCAAAACGAATGAACTCATTGGCGCTAATTTAAATTTGGCTCAAATTACTCGCGGCTATCCTTTCGGGAATCTAGATTGCATATTAAACTTTTTTCTAATCTTTTTTTCAGTACGACTTCATTTGTGACGATGGATCGCAGCGGTCGTGAAATTCCGGTGGTTTATACGGATGGTGCGTGCAAGCATAACGGACGCAACACGGCCAAGGTAATAAATATTACATATGTATGTGAGATTCGAGTATACATATTAGATTATTTTGGAAGATTTGTGATGTGGGTTAAATAAGGTTTGTAAGTTACTCAATTGGAATTATCCTAATTTCGTGTGGGTATAAGTGGTCGGGCATTTTGAGCCAAATTTAAATTGGCGCCAATGAATCCATTCGTTTTGTGTCGGATCCAAGCGAGTCCAAATTTTGTGCTTACTTTTATAGAACTGAAACGAAGGCGGGCACAAAATTTGGACCCCAACGAATCCGATACAAAACGAATGAACTCCAATTGGCGCCAATATAAATTGATTTAAATTCAAATTGGCGCTTGAATTCGATACGAACGGAATGAACTCCGATTGGCGCAAATTTAAATTTGGCTCAAAACACCCGGCATACATAATACGATTTCATCCTCAATGTAATTTAACACGACTTTGGATGGCATATTACAAAATCTGATACCTATTAAATATTTAAAAGAGATATTTTTATTTAGTTATAAAATTCATGCTAATTTGTGGATAAGTGTGCTTTTGAAAATAAAGAAAGAATTTTGGGGCTAAAAATAATTTGAAATGAAACTTTTATTTCGAAAATGACTACATATTCCTTCTGCCTTCTCTAATTTATTTTCAGTATTCAATAAAAAAAGAATTTTTTTTCAGGCCGGTTACGGCGTGTTCTGGGGCGACGGCCATCCCGACAATGTGTCGGCGTGTATCGACGGCGTCGCGACCAACAACCGCGCCGAGTACACGGCGATTAATACCGCGTTGCGTCAGGCGAAGGAACGCGGCCACACCGACATTTGCGTGCGCACGGACAGCCAGCTCATAGTACGCTCAATGACCGAATGGCTTCCGAAATGGAAGCACAACAATTGGACAAAGGCCGACGGCACTCCGGTAAGAAAATGAGGGAAGAAGATGAGGAAAAATCAGCTTTAATTGGCCCAAACTTTACCTAATTTCTTCTTTTTTTTTTTTTGCTGAATTGAGTGGGATACGAATATGCTGGCGATTTGCTGGACAGCTCAAAATTAGTCAATGCTAATTTTTTATTTGATTCTTTTTGGAAAGACTAAAAAATTGACATTATCTCTATGCCATAGGTAATTTGAGCCAGCCTATCAATCAAAGGTCACATCCGCAAACTCTTTTAAAATATCTTAGAATCGCCGTTAGAAAATGGCTTTTCCGAATAGCTTTGAGCAATTTGCCTTAAAAATCAAATTTGAAAAAAAAAACATAAATATGTATTGCTAAATACCTTAATTTTGTGGATATAAGTGGCCGGGTATTTTGAGCCAAATTTAAATTCGCGCCAATCGGAGTTCATTCGTTTTGTGTCGAATCTAGGCGAGTCCAAATTTTGTGCTGCCAACTTTTATGAAACTGAAACGAAGGCGGGCATAAAATTTGAACCCCCCCCCCCCCCCAACGGATTCGATACAACAGAATGAACGGATTGGCGCCAATTTAAATTTGGCTACAAAACATCCGGCCACTTATACTCACACGAAATTAGGGCAATAAGAATCAGCACCTACTTTTCTCAGGTGCTCAACAAGGACTTGATCGTCGAAATGGACGGTCGCATGCGCGACATGAACGTCACGTTTGAGCACGTGCGCGGCCACAACGGCGACTATGGCAACGAGATGGCCGATCGTTTGGCGTGCGAGGGCGTAAATCGCAAGTGAACATGTATAGCTGTATTCGGCTTAGCCGTCCTGTACCGGTGTACTTTCTCTCTCCCTCTCTCCTCGCCCCCTTTCTCTCTCCCCGTTTTGCTCTTTGTTTTAGTTCAGTTGTGAGACGGGTTACTTTTGGATACAAATTAAATATGTTAAGCTATATTTGGAAATTTATTTATGCGTAATTTGTGTTCAATCAATCAAATTGTTGCCTTTCTGTTTGGAAAAAGTTGAAAAATTAAATTATATTTAATAAATATAAAAATTACCTACAAATACTTGTACATAAATACATGAAAGGAGGTTTTTCTTTATCTCCATTACTTTTTACATTTTATTAGGCTTATCATTTTTTTCAGTTTGCTTTTCGTCGCAAATGTTTTTTTCCTCGGACACGTGTGGGAATATGTTAACTTAGGGAAGTTTGTTCACATAATTTCATTAAATGATTGAAAAAGCAAAACCATTGCCACTTTACGCATATTCCATTAATTTTATCGTTTTTTACAATCAAAAACAATAATTTATCTTTAATATTTGTGTATTTGATTCGTAATCGAGCTTTTCGCTCGCGGTCCGATTTCGAAACGTTCTTTTCGAATATTTTTCTTTAATAATAAATAGCATCAGCTTTCATGCTCTTGAAAAATATTCATTCCATGTGTTGTGGATCGTTTGGAGTTTTTGCAATCGGTCTTAATCAAGAGCGATTCCCAACAATTAATTTAGAAGTTTTATCACTTGTTTGTGTCGCCTTGTTAATTCATAACAATTTATTTAACGCGAAAGAATTAAAAACACAACATCAAATGATAAAATTGGCCTGAAACTCGGCCGCGATAATCGAGCAGACGGAGAAACAAAGTTTTAAACCAAAGATTTTTTAAGAAGAGAAAGAGAGTAAAGCAAATAAGAGAGGACAGAAAAATATTTTCTCGAATGTAGCAATTACAGTAGCAAATTTACTAAATTGAGGTGAATCGTTTCGGGACATAAATATTTTGTTGGATTTCTGAAATGTGTTTTTATGCTCTCTTCGCGCTGTTCCGCTTTTGAGCATTTGAATCAGAAATTCTTGCAAGAACTTTAGACTAAATTGAAGAATACGATATTTCAACAGATCGATACAAAAATAATGCCATTCAATTCCACATGGTCCAAAACAAACAAAAAATTATCCGTCGCTGATTAAACGACTCCTTCTTTTCAAACTTGGGAGTCATTAGGAGTCATTTAGAAGTAATTAACAGTCACTCCGAAAGGACTCAGCAATCATTTAAAAAATCGAGTTCTAGCGCTGTATTCAACTCTAAATAAATGACCGATATTGTCGTGCCTGATTTTGGCGCGCTCGACGACGACGAAAAATTCACGCCGTTGAGTGAGGCGCGCCGTCGTGCCGGTGCGATTTTGCGCGACGATTCCAACGCTTTTGTAGGGAAATTTCTCCATTTTGAATCGGCTGTATTTGTCCATATCTCATTTATTTCCTCATTGCTAATTTTTGCCCCAAAAAATCACTAATTGATTAATTTAGGCGAATATGTTACGCAGACTAATCGCGTGCGTCGACCTGACGACGCTCGCCGGCGACGACACGCGCGAACGCGTGCGCACGCTCACAAAAAAGCGTCATGTCCCGTCGAGGAGGTTTTGTTTTCGAGGCCTAGGCCTAAGATTACAGAACAGATTATAGGGTTACACAACAGATTATATATCCGCCCTCATTGGAAATGATCTTACGGTTAAGATGATCCTTTCGCGGGCTTGAATAAGAGCCATTTAGCTCGGCTTAGTAACTTGGCTGGTATGCCGCATATCGGGTATGAAACCGATGCGGAATCACGATCGTTTACTACACAAGTCACTTTTTAAATGGTCAATTCGATGCCCTATTGCCCTCCAGCTATTGTGACACTTTGGCTAGTAGGCCGGCCTCATTCTTAATACAAACTGAGCCCAAAAGCACAACCAAATAGGTCACTGTTCTCCTCTAGGAATCACCGCATTTTCTTTCATCTCATTCATTCCGCAATTTTATTTCAGGACGACGAGTTGACTTGTGCCGCGGTGTGCGTGTACCCGCTTCGCGTCTTCGATGTGGCCGGCTGTTTGGCGGAACTCGGCGAACGCCGCGTTAAACTCGCTTCCGGTTGGCTCAATTTTCGATAAAAATTTTCACGTATTGGTTATTCGATTCCTAGTCTAATTTTTCCAATTGCTCAAAAAGCTCTAGCCCAATGGGACGAATGCCTCGATTTTTGAAAAAATGGCCAATTCTCAGTCGAGTCTTTTTTTTCCGATCCTAATTTGGTTTGTATTTCAGTGGCTGGCGGCTTTCCGTCGGGTCAATATCGTCTCGAGTCGCGCCTGCTCGAGGTGGAGTTGGCTGTAGCGGACGGCGCCGACGAAATCGACGTCGTCATAAATCGCGGCGCGGCGCTCGCCGGCGATTGGACCAGTAAGCGCATTTTCTTTTTATCATATTCTTTTTTAGGCGCTTAGGCGTTGAATGAAGATTTAAAGCTTTATAATTACCCCGAATCTCCAACTTTCTAAGTGTATAAGCCGCAGGATCATTGTGGGAGCGGGGAGTGACGAAGGTTTCCGAAAAATAAATTATTTTTTTATTTTCAAAAAAAATATTTTTAAAGCCGTCGAGAAGGAGCTGTTGGCGATGCGGCGCTCGTGCGGCACGGCCCTGCTAAAGGTCTCAATTCATTTTTGTGGCATAATTTTTGCTACAGGCTGGCGCAAATTAGGCGCCAGGAGATTTGTTTTTGTTATAATTTTTTTATTTTTTAAACAAATTGTAAAATTTTTTTTACATTTGAGAGCTTAACATTTCCAAGAGCTTCAATTTGACACCAGACTTGTCCATATTGATTCCGATTTAAAAATTTTATATTCATATGAACTTTTTTGCCATTTTTTCAAAAATCGAGGCAAAATCCTTCAAATTTGCAGCATAATGATGGACGCATCTTAATCATCAAGCCAATATTAAATCATTTTGACATTTTTTAGTTCAAAATGAGGATAAAGTTAATCATAATGGGCATTATTTAACCTATTAAATGAAATTTTAGCAAAATTCAGATTGAAAAATTGAGTCAATTTTACCCATTTTTCAAATGTAAAAATAGTGTAATAGTGTAAAAATTGTTCAAATAAATATAAAATTTCTAAATCGGAACCAATATGTGCAAGTTTGATGCCAAAAAATGCTTGAGATCTTGTGAATTGAATGTAAAAAAAAGATTTATTTTTAAAAATAAAAAATAACAGAAAAATCGCAAAACATTTTTTGCGCAAATTCGAATTTTATTTTAATTCCTTTTAATATACGATGCGTTGTGTTAATCATAAAATGAAAAATTTATAAGAAATAATACATTAATAATAACAATACATTTATTAACTAAGTCGGTACCAATATGTGCAAGTTTGATGCCAAAAAATGCTTGAGATCTTGTGAATCAAATGTAAAAAATTTTTTACAATTTGGTTAAAAAGTGAAAAAGTTGTAACAAAAATTGGGTCAGCCTGTATATTAAATGATAAAAAATTTTTCATTAAACGAACACTTTATACCTAATTGGAATTTTTGTTTAAAGGTGATCCTTTCGGTGGGCGAATTGCGGACCTATGAAAACATCTATCGGGCCAGCTGGATTGCGATGCGAGCCGGTAAAAATATCCTTACATTTGCGTTATACTTTCCCTTACTCATTTGCCCATTATCCAGACTTTGTGTCAAAATGTGTTGTTGAAAGAGTAACACGTAGTCTGATTCTCTGTGTGAATAAGCCTCAAGTAGCCAAATTAAAATTAGCGCTCATTGAAGTGTTTATTCGGTTATTAATCGAATCCATTTGAGCCCAAGTTTTACGCCCACGACGTGAATAAAAGCGAGTACAAAATATGGATTCGTATAGGTCAGATTATTAACTCCAGTGGCTCAAACAACTCGCGGTTTATCCTTAGAGAGAAAATTAAGGCACATATTACCACACACGAAATTAGAGCACTGTTTTTTCGCATCACGCACATTGATCATCGCGTCGTGTTTTAGGCGCGGATTTTATCAAGACGAGTACGGGCAAGGAGTTCGTGAACGCCACACTGCCCTACGCCTACGTGATGCTCCGCGCGATACGCGACTTTGAGCGCAACAGCGCAGCGTCGTCGCAGCGTCGCGTCGGTTTCAAGGCGGCAGGCGGCATTCGCAGCGTCGTGCAGGCGCTCGAATTTGCCGCGTTGCCGGCGATCGTATTCGACGACGATGCGAGCGCGCAATGGTCGAGCGCGGCGCGTTTTCGCATTGGCGCGAGCGCGCTGCTTGACGAGCTTATCAACGCGTTGCGCAAGTGCCAAGCCGGCGGCAAAAATTGATTCAATTCAATAATATTGTGTTCTAGCCATGATTGAACCTTTGCATCCGATTTGTCCATTCCGAAATATCTGAACATCTCAGGCCGGCTATAAAATCGACTTTGGGCTTAATATATTAAGTTCAATTTTGGCCAGAATCAATCGGTCAATCGATTGTCTTAAAAAATGAAAATTGAATCGATTCAATCAATGGCAAAGGTTCAATTTTTATGCCTACAACATATGCAAATGTATTTCTCGCGTAATTTTTATTAGTTTTTCACATTCAAAAATCCGTATGGAAAATAGCTCAAAAATGTTATATTATATTTCTTATGTATCAATGGGTATTTTATCCAAGAAATTTTTGATATTGCATGTAATTTTTTAAGCCCATCACTTATTCACTTATGCCACTTTTCGCACTTAATAAAACGTTTAAATTTCCGAGCTTTTTTGTATTCTTTATGCCGTCGTGAGAATACATATAATATATAAATTCATTGAATTATTCATAAAATTTCGAAAGAAAAGAATAATTTTAGGGTCCTTCTGTGATATCGGACCACCAGAAAAAAGTGAAAATATGAAATGAGAAGAAAATAGGAATATGTTTCGTGTAGTTTTTTTAGGGATTCAAGTATCCAATTGGCTAGAAGGATCAAAACTACCGCACCACTATGTTATTCATTTCACCTATTGTTGATTCCACGAGACAAAAAAATTTTTTTTTGGTGGTCCGATATCACAAAAGAACAAAATTTTAGTATTAAAAAGGTATCGGATAGGCTTATGCCGCGCTTAAGCCTATTATTTTATACCTAAGGTCGATTTAATGTTATTATTAGGCTCCATATAAGTTTGCTCCGATGTTACGGCTCTGTCCGGAACATCTTTATTCCCTATTCACCTTAGCTGAAAGATGTGTGGGGAGAAAGAGGGGTCATATTGGGAAATAGGATTAGAGAATGTTCATAAAAATTTAAAACTTATAGACAAATACAATGTTTCTAAAAAAATCGGCATTAACTAGGCCAAAAAACTTTAAGGCTATATGGCTATTATGCATATAAATTGCTAAAATTCTCGTCTAATTAATTACGGCTTAAAAATTCACGTATAAATTTACTAAGCATCGATATTTAGAAATTCGACTTTAACTTTTTTTCATTTCCCATTGGACGCATAGGAAAATATTTTCATATTTTCCAATAAAATGCGAGAAAAAAGTGCGCATTTCGTGGTGGTCGGCGGCGGCGTAGCGGGCGTCTGCTGCGCGGAGGAGTTGGCTGCCGTTGCAACGCGCGATCGCGACTGCGGCGTGACGACGCGTATCACACTCGTCTCTGGCCGATCCGGCTTCGTTAAAGTCGTCAGCAACATAGAACGAGTGAGTAAATGGGCTAGGACTAGTGTTATGAGTTGGCTCCGAGTTGATTCCGACAAACCCATAACAGACGAACAGAGCAAATGATATTTCGCCATTTTTAACAAAAAAATATAAAAAAATATTAATAAAATAAAATTAAATAAACTTAGAAAAATTGGAAAATTAGCTGACAAGAAATATCATTGGAGTGTCTGGTTTGTCTGGCCATCGAATGAAAGCCATCGCCCATTTTTCGCGAATGCAATTCGGGGGATATAAGCGAAAAAGTTAACGCCAATCCCAACAATCAATCGTTGTTGTGTTCACTATTGCATGATTTCGATTCCGGTTTGACTCGGCCAAGCTAGAGTTAAGTCAATACCAGTGTTTGTGGTTCACTGGACCCTCTGGGCACCATTCCCAGTGTTGGTACGTCCCACAGCTAACTGAGTCAGCCGGATGAGAAAGTATTGTGATGGTGCACAACTATGATTCCACATGACACAACGAACCCGCAATTACGCCGGTGTGCGGAACGCGAACTGTTGGCTTGCTTGGCCGGATCCGCTCTCTTTCGATTGAGGTCCAGATGTGCACGGAAGAAAGTGCACATTGTAGTCTCGGAAGATTGAGCAATGATCCCGGCCGCACCAACCTTTTGCAATTTTTGAAAAATTTCCAAAAAAATTATTTTTTAAAATAATTAACGCAACTTTAAAATGAATGGCGCGCGATTTAAATGATATTCAAATAATCATTTTACTATAAGAATTATTAAAAGTCCAAATTTTGTTAGAAATTTTTAAAAATTTTATTGCTATCGCCGAGTTACAATTTTTGTGAATTTTCAGTTGGGTCGCGTGACCGAGTCCTTTGACGTGATGGAAAAGCGCGCCGAAACGCTTCCCGCATCGATGGACGACGTCTGCGTTGTTCAGGCGGATGTTTGCGCGTGGAACGCGCAGGAACACGTAGATTTTTTTATACCGTAAAGACGTACATTTTGTGCACTGTCTTCATTTTTAAGACGCTTTGCCTGGAGTTCGGCGGTGGCCTACCGCCGCGAACGCTTCATTACGACAAGTTGTGCATTGCGACGGGCGCGCGCGCGTCGCGCGCTCAACGCATCGCCGGCCGCCGACGCGCACATTCTCACGCTTCGGGATGTGGACTCGGTGGCGCGACTACGCGCGCGGATTTCTGCCGCCGGCGGTCGCCCACAACGCGTTGCGCTCGTCGGTAATGGCGGAATCGCCACGGAACTCGTGTAAGTCCTCTTCACGCGGGGGTTTTTTCGACGATTGTTTTGCACGCTGAAATAATCGTCGCCATTCAGCTTCGAACTCGAAGGCGTGTCGGAAATTGTCTGGGCGATACGCGACGCGACAATTTCGGCAGCCTTTTTGACGCCGCAGCGGCGCGCTTTTTCGCGTCGCGTCTGACGCGCGGTCGACGCGCCGAAACCGAGCCGAAGCCGGAAGCGCGCCTCGAGCGCTATACCGTCTACACGCGGCCGATGCACAACGCCGCGACGCACTTTTCCAGGTTTGATTCTCTTTTTTGCTGGCGAAACGTATTTCCCTCCGGGTCTGAAGGGAAATACGTTGTATTGACGTCAAACGGGGATTAAAAACGGGCCGGGCATGACTGGCGCTAGTTATCTGGTCGGCGATTTTCAATACGAGTCGGGCCGGGCTAAGCCATAGGCATTTCTGGCCCGAACCGGCGATGAAAGGGAGTGAGGATCGCCTATCGACCGAGACGAATCGAGCCGAAGCGGGTCAGCCATCAAATGGTCAAATAAGTCGGGCCGAACTGAGCTGACATATTTTTTGCTCGATCCGACTCAGCTTAGCCTGGAATTAATCCAACTCTTGACTCGTCCCGAAAATTACGCATGACCCGGCCGGGCGCGGTGTGGCAATCACTTATCTTTTTTTATGTGTTTATTGTTGTGTGATTGCCCAAAATTTACTTTACTTTGTTTGTGTTTCGAGTTTTATTTATTTCTCGAATTTAATAAACTTTCAAATTTATACTTTTTTATTCAACAAAAGTGCTAATGCACGAATTACAACAATTTTATTTCAAGCAAAAAACTCCAACTTAAACTTAAAACTAAAAATTGGACCTAGAACATTATATGCGAACAAATTATTGCAATAAAGGAATTTCGCGGTGAAACCAACAAATGTTTAAATAATAAACTAATGCTTAAGCTGCATATACTGAGATTATTTTATTAGATTTTCTTCGCGTTCGCGACAACTTTATCCTCATTTTGAACCAAAAAATGTCAAAATGATTTAATATAGGCTTGACGATTAAGATGCGTCCATCATTATGCGGCAAATTTGAAGGATTTTGCCTCGATTTTTGAAAAAATGGCAAAAAGTTCATATGAATATAAAATTTTTAAATCGGAATCAATATGGACAAGTCTGGTGTCAAATTGAAGCTCTTGGAAATGTTAAGCTTTCAATTGTGTTAAGCTCTCAATCGGGTTGGAAAACCCGCCGGTCCGGCACATTCGTATTTGTCGTATACGTTATTTTCAGAGAAATTTCCAATTGTTTGGATAATGCGACGACGGACGCGACGAATGAATTGCCACCGTTCGCGTCGTCGTCCGCGTCGTTGGACTCGATTTCGATAGCTGCTAACGACGACGGCTGTGCGTTGGGTCCACATTGGCTGACGCGTCTCGACGCCAAAACTCTTCGATCACAGCTACCGGTTCAACATTCAACTTTATGCGAGGCTTGGGCATGGCGCGGAGGGGGAGGGGGAAATTTGGGCTTTTTGTGACTTTGAATTGACTTGCCTGTTTACTTCATCAATCAAAAAATGTGCTCATTTTAAAGCCGAATTCTAGACGAACGAACGTCGCGTAAACGTCATTCACAACGCGCACGTACGACGCGTTGTCGCACGCGCGGAATTGGACGCGCTCGGAATTGAATGCGCTGAAGATTGGCCGGTTTGGCTGGAGTTGGACAGCTCATCGGACGATGGCAGCGATCACGGCCAACCTTCCGTCGCCAACGACGACGCGGCGACGCGCCGATGGATTGGCACGGATTTTGTCATCGAGGCGACGGGCGTCACGCCGAACGCCGGCGTTTGGGCGCGCCATTGCGCGAAGGTTTGTTTCATTTTCGCATTTTACGGCTTCATTTTGCGAATTAAATTGGATTAAATTAAAGAGGGGACGAAGCACTTTTTTTTACAAAACTAAGCCTAAGCCTAAAGCCTTAAGCCTTAGGCCTAAAATCTAAAGCTTAAAATCTAAAGCCTTAAGCCTAAGCCTAAAACTTAAAGTCTAAAGTCTAAGCCTAAAGCTTAAAACTTAAAGCCAAAAACCTAAAGCCTTAATCCTTAAGCCTAAGCCTTAAGCCTTAAGCCTAAAACCTAAAGTCTAAAGCCTAAGGCCTAAAGCCTAAAATCTAAAGCTATAAGCTTAAGCCTAAAATCTAAAGCTTAAAATCTAAAGCCTAAAGCCTAAAACTTAAAGTCTAAAGTCCAAGCCTAAAGCTTAAAACTTAAAGCCAAAAACCTAAAGCCTAAAGCCTTAAGCTTTAAGCCTAAGCCTAAGCCTTAAGCCTTAAGCCTAAAACCTAAAGTCTAAAGCATAAGGCCTAAAGCCTAAGGCCTAAAACCTAAAATCTAAAGCCTAAAGCCTTAAACCTTAAGCCTAAAACCTTAAGTCTAAAACCTTAAGCCTAAGCCAAAAATCCCCCAATTTTCTTTTCCCAATTAAGAAAAGAAAATCAATTAAAAGAAATCTCAATTTTCCTTCGTTCAGCTAAAATTAGCGGCCGACGGCGGAATTCGCGTAGACGACGCGCTTTGCACCAGCATAGCCGACGTGTATGCCGCCGGCGACGTTTGCACGTTGATTGAGGACGGCGATGCCTGCGGCGACGATTTTTTTCAACTTGATGACGATGTCGGACTATTCGGGCAACAAAATCCCGAACATTGTGACGAGAATAATGGCACAGCGTTAAGCGCATTTTCGCCGGCGTTGAAACGCCGTCCTCATTGGACACAGGTTGGATAGGAGGAGAACTTGAGCGGAAAGAATGCGCGTATAATATCTGAATTTTTCTATAAGCCGCTGGCGTTTTGAGCCAAATTTAAATTGGCGCCAATTGGAGTTCATTCTATTGTATCGGGATCCAAGCGAGCCAATTTTTATGAAACTTAAACGAAGGCGGGCACAAAATTTGAACCCCAACGGATCCGATACCAAGCGAATGAACTCCAATTGGCGCCAATTTAAATTTGGCTCAAAACACCCCCGCGGCTTATACACGAGAAATTATATGTGCAGATGCGGCTATGGACGCAGGCCCGTCGGATGGGCGTACGCTGTGCGCATTCAATGGCCGTGCCGGACGCGTTGCTCGACTTGAGCTTTGAGCTCTTCACGCATGTGACCACCTTTTTTGGCTATAAGGTTTGTTTATTGTTACCAAAATTGAGTCTATTTGTTCGGTTCAGTGTTGTGACCTAGCTTCGGGTTGACTACGAAGCCGCAAACCGCCAGCGGCTCCGTTAGCTCTTTTCAAAAAAAAAAAAAAGCCGGAGCCACAAAAAAGCCAGATAACTAATAGCTCCAGATGGTTCCAAATGGCTTCAAATGGCTCCAAATAACTCCAAATGGCTGTAAATGGCTCCAGATTATAAGAGAATCGATTGAGATTGTTCTGATCGAATAAATCTCTCATTAACCCTTATTCTCCTTCATTCAGGTCGTATTTCTCGGCGATTTTCTCGCGGCCAAAGTCGGCCGGCCGTACAAGATGCTCTATCGAATTCGCGAGCCGGCGGCGGCCGACGCGGATTCCGGCGAATACATTAAGATAATCATCCGTCGCGGACGCGTCCACGGCGCTGTACTCGTGGGCGACACGGAGCTCGAGGAGACCTTCGAGAACCTCATTCTCAACCAAATCGACGTGTCCAACATTGAGGACTTGCTGCTCGATCCCGACGTGGATTTGGAGGACTATTTCGATTAGCTTTATTTCACTTAATTTTTTTATGCGATATTTATTGTTTTTTTTCTTGTTAACATATATACAATTCATTAGGGAGTAATAAAATTTATACATACGCAAGCAATGTATGTGCTATGAAGATGGCTAGATATATAATGGCCAAAATATTTTATTATATACGCAACGACAGTGTTGTGACTTGACTCGGCAAGGTTGACTGAGGAGCCGCGAGTCGCCAGCGACTCTTTTAGCCTTTTTCAAAAAAGCTGGGGCCACAAAAAGTCAGATGAGTCCATAAATTGCGAGCCATTAGGAGATAACTGGCTCCAGACGGCTCCGGCCCCAATAGATGACTCTGAAAGATGACCGCACCGGAGCCATATGGCTACAAATGACTCGGAGCCATTTATAAAGCCGGAGCCATTTATAGAGCCAAGCAGTGTTGTGGCTTGGCTCCGGGTTGACTCCAAGGCGACTCTTTTAACTTTTTCAAACAAGCCGGGGCCACAAAAAGTCAAATGAGTCCATAAATTGCGAGCCATTAGGAGATAACTGGCTCCAGACGGCTCCGGCTCCAATAGATGACTCTAAAAGATGACCGCAGCGGAACCATATGGCTACAAATGACTCGGAGTCATTTATGGAGCCAAGTCACAACACCCAAACGGTCATTTAAGCCATTGTATATATAAAGCTCGTTATATAAACTCGTTGTGTGTCGTATTATGAACTTGGACATTATATTATTTTGAAGAAAAATAAGATTGTATGAGGAAAATAGACAGTTAAAGAATTAAGTAGATTTTAGTTTAAAAAATTTAGCTCATACAAGATTGTTAAAGGTCTATTAGCGAACTATTTCCGATAAAAACTTTTTAGGCGAATTTTTTTTCCAGCTAATTTCATTTTAGGCTTTTTAATATTAGATTTTGGATAAAACGATTGGAAGTTTAATTCTAAAAGAGCTTCGAGATCCGTTGGAGTTTCGAGCTTTTTATATGTTATTTTGAATAAAAAAATATGTTAATAAATTGGAAAAGTAAATCTAACTAGAAAAATATATAACTATATGAAAAAAATGTACGGAAAAAAGAGTTGTGACTATGACGGAGTAAGCCCTATTCGGTTGTGACAAAGGCGTATCTTTGCTCTGACGAAAATCGGTCACCCCACGCCGAAAACAGCCGGGTACTCGACTCGATAAGCGAGCGTCATGGTCCGCGAACGGCCGGGCGCCGGGCCAGCGCTCACCGAATTCAATCCGGAATACGGCGGCGCGCATTGAAGCCGACTGCACGCGGTTGGGCGTGGGCTCTTTCAGCCGCAGGTCCAGGGACTTTCCTCAGAAACATACGCGCAATTTCAGTAAATGAAATACCACGTATTATCGGCCACGAGACGGGCCGTTTCGTAGTTCCGAAAACCTCTCACGTCATCACAAGTTGAAGAGAATGCTGGAAAATTTTCGCTTATATAACCGAAAGTGCATTCGCGAAAAAGTTGTGATGTTTTTCGCACGGCGCCAGAGAAACGAGACGTTCGCATGTTATTTCACCAATTCTTTTTTTCTTTTTCATATTTGCTGGAAAATTTAAAAAAAATTTTTTTTATGCCGCGAAAAATCAAACGAAAAATGAAAGGAAAAAAAAAGAAAAAAATTTTTTTTCTCCATTTTTTCATTTTCTCACTTCGTTTGCATTTTCTTCGAAATTACATAATGCTCAGATGTACATATAATGCTCATATGTACATACGTAATAGTAATTTTTTCTATTATACTATTTTTCATTGAATGTTTGTCTGTCCACGACTTTTTACGCATTCATTCTCACTCGAAACACCTCATTTTTTGAGCCCGGCCGGTTTTCCACTCTCGCGATGCGGCGCGCATTATCAGATTTTGGATTCGATTTCCTGTGCAGGACCACCCCTGAGTCTATTTGAAAAATGCACCAAATTATTCTCAAAATTTCCCTACTGAGATTTTCAAGGGTGCTGGTTTTGAATTTGGTAACTACTTTTGATTTTGAATTTTAACTCTTTTTGAGTTGCTCAAATTGCAAAGAAGCCTACAACCGTCCTTTCAAGCCTCGTTGCATAAAACATTTATTGATTTATCTATATTTAATCGCGCATTAAAAGATTTTATGTTTATTTTAATTAGAATTTTTATTTTTGGTGTAAAAGGTTTACATAATTTTACTGTTTTATTTTATTTTTATTTTAACATTGAGGTATAAGGTCGAATATTTTGTATTAGATTATAAGATAAAGTAATATTCAAACAAACATTTGTACATAATTGAGAGCAGAGTTGATCTTGGCTCCGAGTTGACTCCAATGACAGGAGAGCAGAGCACCATTATATTTCGCCATTTTTAGAAAAAAATATAATGGATTTGTATGCTCTTCTGCCAAAATTCCGGAGTCAACTCGGAGCCGAGTTACAACACTGATTTAGAGAGAAATGAGTTTGTGGCAATATTTTTTTGAGCTACAAAAATTGTGTGTTCTGTCGTATTTTTTACATGAATCCGATCTTTTCCATGCTTGTCTTGAGCACGACGTCCACGCACGCGTCGAATACGCGATCAATGTTGCGCGTGTCGGTCGCGTTGGTGAAATGCGTATAGATGGGCGCGTCGGCCTGCAGCGCGTTCGGCACCGCGGCGAGGAAGCGATCGCAAACATAGTTTACCGACGCGTCGAAGCCACGTTCGCCTATAGAAGCCGAGGAAAACATTTAGTTTACAAAAAATACAGGTTGCAATTTGGGTAAATCGCTCAATAGTGCTCGCTGAGTTTGGTTCGCGCGAGCCAAAATGAGCGAAATGGCTCCAATTTTGAGCCAAATTCGACAAATTTGAGCGAAATTTTTCAAGAAAATGTCCTAATGACTCGCGAGAAAATCGGTCAAAAATCGGATTTTTTTCGGCATTTGACTTGACTTTTTAAACGACGTCCGAGTTGTTTAAAGACCCAGTGCTAGAAATTGACTCCTCGGACTGCTTAAGCCCTTAACCGGAGACTCGGAGTCAAGTCATCACTGCTTCATTCATTTTTATGGAAAATGGACGCGTATGTACCTCGATACGTTTTGAAGCACACGTTAATGGGAAACACGGGAAGTCGTTCGCGAAAAATGTCGGTCTTGTTGAAGAAGAGGATGAACGCGGTGCGCTTGCCGAAAAATTTGTTGGTGACGATTCGTCTGAACAAATACATGCTGTATTTCAGTCTGTTCTTAAAACAAAATTTAATAGATTTTGCTTTTGAGACTCGCAAAATTATCGAATGTACCCCGTCCCTCTCCCTCGGCCTCCCGGGGGGACTTTCGAAGAATTGTTCGAATTTCTTTGTGGGCATTCCGTTATAATCAAAAATGAGCTCTTTCATTTTTTTAGTCTCTTGATCCTATTGATCCTAGCCAGTGTTATAACTGGGCTCTGAATTTTTTTGGCATTTGACTCATTGGGTCGCGATCCGGCAAATCCATGACAGACGGGCAGAACACAAAGATATTTTGCCATTTTTAAGAAAAATATAATGGGTTTGTCTGCTCGTCTGCCACAATCAACTCAGAGCCGAGTCACAATACTAATTCCAGCCCATAAAATATTCTCTCTCGCAAAAAATTTTACCCTAATTTCGTGTGTGTGTATAAGTGTTTTGAGTCAAATTTAAATTGGCGCCAATGAGTTCATTCTGTTGTGTCCGATTTTGTGCCTGTCTTTGTTTCAGTTTCATAAAAGTGAGCAGCACGAAATTTGGACTCGCTTGAATCTGATATAAAACGAATGAACTCCAATTGGCGCCAATTTAAATTTGCCTCAAAACACCGCGGCTTATACACACACACACGAAATTAGGGTAGTTGAATCCAATGCACAATAGCATAATAACAGAATGTCAGACCAATGCGAAATTCAAAAAATATTTTTCGAACGGCCATTTGTTTTTTTTTCTTATATAAAACCCTTTGGAGGCCTTACCACGGTTTGCTCGCCATCGAAGAGGATCTGATTGTAGCCGGAGAGTTCCGCGACGAAAAGGATTCCATTAACATTGTCGAAGCAGTGAATCCATTTACGTTGCTCCGAGCGTTGTCCACCCACGTCCACCATTCTAAACACAGCTTTCATTTAGAGCATTTAAAAAAAATGTGCTAGTTTTTGGAACTAAATGGGACGCTCGACAAAACGATACAAGACAAAAGACAAAAGCTTTGGGCTTAGGAATGTTCCGGGCCGGCTCGGCCCAGTCCGACCTGTTTTTGGCGGCCCAACCTGTTTTTGGCCCTATCCAGCCCGGCTCGGCCCGATCGATGAGCCGTTCCGAGCCGGGGCAGCTCATTCACCTAGTCGGGACTGGTGGAGTTGTCCCGATTTGAAAACTGCCGAAACATATAAAGCACTCGCTATATAAAGCTAAAATATTCTTTCTCGAAAATTTTCTCATTTTTTTTCCAATTGTAAATTTTTTTGCTCGCCAATTAAAAATATTTAAATAAATGCTTTGAAATGTCATTTTGGCTCATAAATTTTTAACAATTTTATACAAATGTGACGCTAAAGAATCGGACTCTCAAGTCTCAAATTTTACTGTAGTGTAGCCTTTTTGTAGGGAAATTGCATTTCGATAATGCCCGTGGTGGGAATTCGCGACCTCAGCACGTCCTGATGCGTAGGCCGGTAATTAAGCGCGCAAATTCGCTCGAGGTTTTCCAAAAAGCTGGAAAAAAAATTTTTGAATAAAAAAAATGAGACATTTTCACCAGTGATGGGGTGGGCTCAATAGTGACTCACGCGGCTCGCTGGGCGAGCCAAAATGAGCGAAATGGCTCAAATTTTGGGCCAAATTCGATAAAATCGAGAGAAATTTTTGCAAGAAAACCGGCCAAAAATCGAATTTTTTCGGCATCTGACCATTGTCGAGTCGCGATTACTCATCACTGGTGTCCAGGCCAGCAGTGATAACTCGGTTTCGATTCAGAGCTATGGAGCAGCTTTATTTAAACGACTCTAGATCCGGTCCTTCGGATAAAAACTCATTGCAAGAGAATACAGCATTGGATACAGCGCTAGAACTTGACTTTTTAAACAACATCCGAGTCGTTGGGAGTCATTTAAAGACCAAGTGCTGGAAATTGACTCTTCTGACTTCCTAAATGACTCGGAGTCAAGGCTAGTGGGCCGCGTGCCATCGTCGAGCCACTTAACCATCACTGATTGGCACTACTGTGTCTCGGGGGCCATAACTCGGCTACGATTCTATTTACAAACTTGGTTTTCAATGGGATCGATTTATGCGTTATTTGGAGTCATTAAGGATTCAGTTACACTTACTAAACGCCCGAGTCTAGCAGGAGAATTTCGTGATGACGCTGCAAAATTGTGCGCATAAAATCGGCGGCGTAAATTCGCGCGATTTGCACGCTCAATTCGCGCGTTAAGTCGATTTCCGATGGTAGAGTGGTACGGTAATAGCTTCGTACCTCATTAACGTCCGCCTGAATAAAATTTTAAAAAATTTTGCATTGTGTAAAGAGTCGAATAATTGGTTACAATCAGTGTTGTGACTTGGCTCCGAGTTGGCTCGGGCATTATTGGCAGACGAGCAGACAAACCCATTACATTTTTTTCTAAAAATGGCGAAATATCATTGCTCCTCTGTCATGTTGCCGAAGTCAACTCGAAGTCAAGTCACAGCTCTGATTACGATCCAATCAATTAACTGGATTTTCGTCTAGTCCTAATGAAAAATTTTTGAATGACTAGAATTGTCTAGTGATTCCCCTCTTCTCGGCTTACTAAATTTGCCATGAAATAACCCACAAACCCTTCCCTCTCGCTCCTCTCCAAATTTGCCATGAAATAACCCACAAACCCTTCCCTCTTGCTCTTCAAATTTGCTATGAGATAACCCGTGAGCCCCTATTCCCCTCCCCAAATTTGCCATTAAATAACTCAAAGCCCCCCCCCCCTCCTCCCCCACCCCTCTTCCCTCCCGCTCTTCCCCCAAATTTGCCATGAAATAACCCACGAGCACACTCGAGTCGATGCCAATTTGCAGCACGTCGGCGGCGTCGATCAGCTGGTTGATGGCCTGCACGATGTTGCAGTAGATAAGGTATTTATAATTAACCAGATCCATTTCCGAGAACCCATTTTTGTGCAGAATTCTAAATGAACATTTTATTTACCTGAATTTCGCGTCTACAAATCGTGGAGGTTCGAAAATCTTTTGAATTTTGCTTTTTGACCTTTGTTTATTATTAACATTCAAAAGAGACATTTTTTGAGTCCTTAAAAAAATGATTTTAAAATCCAAAATAATTCAACATTTATTATTCAAAATTCCGCCTTTCATAATGAAAAAGAATCAGTGAAGACCTACTTCATCTGCTTGAAAATTGTGCTCTTGCCGGATTCGGGCCCGCCTGAATAAATCAATACCGTAATTTCGTGTGAGTATAAGTGGCCGGGTGTTTTAAGCCAAATTTAAATTGACACTAATGAGTTCATTCGTTTTGTATGCGGATCCGTTGGGATCCAAATTTTGTGCCCGTCTTCGTTTCAGTTCCACAAAAGTGGGCACAAAATTTGAACTAGCTTGGATCCTATACAAATACGTCTCAAAACATCCGCGGCTTATACACACGAAATTAGGATAAGTCAAATATAAATGAATCAATTAATATATTGACAACGTTTTGACATCTGATCATGGATCAAGGGTCTATGAATTTTATTTTTGATTCCTTTTTGAATGGATTAAAATTTTGAATTTTTTTTAATTTTGAAAATTAGACGAAATGATAAATTTTCTAGTTCATTCACATAAGCACAATTTTGTACCTAGCAGAAGGATTTTGAACACGCTTTTGGCGTTTTGTTTCTCCGCCGCCAATTGCGCGTCGATTTGCGCAGATCGATGCGCGAGCGCTTTCTCGTCGATGTAACTGATCTTGCGCAAGCGGCGCTCGACGCGCGTCGTCGCGGCGTCGGCACCGGCGTTGGCGACGCCGGAGAAGCGCGCGCTCGGCGAACGCGGTCTGCGTCGACAGCACATCGCATTGAACATCGTCGAGCAAATGTTGCGCGCGCAAAACGTGAAAAAATTTTCGTGCTTTTTCGTGCAAAAATCGACGAAATTATTTTTGGAGTGCGAAACGAGAAAAGACATAAAAAAAAAAAAGAAGCGAGGGCGACGGTGAGTTAAACCAAGCGCTGAATGCTCACAAAATGAATAATAAATAAATTTCTAAAACAAAAATTCATAATTTTATGTGAATAAGACCGGGTATTTTGAGCCAAATTTAAATTGGCGCCAATAAGTTCGTTCTGTTATATAGGATTTATGCCAGTCCAAATTTCGGGTTCGCTTTTAATTCAGTCGCATAAAGGCGGGCACAAAATTTGAATCTACTTGGATTCAGATATAACAGAATGAACTCATTAAGCCAAATTAAAAAATGGCATTAGCCATTAAATTTGGCTCAAAACATCGGCGGCTTTATTTAAATACAATGCCAAGCCAATTTTTTTGTTTTATTCAAATGTTTTGGAAACACAAATATTACATACATAATATTATGAAGTGACCGTAAAAGAATGAATTGAAAAGAAATGTGGGTTTAAAATGTCGTACAGATCAAAAAACAGGGACAAAACGCTAATGCCATTTTTTTGAAAAATGAGATTTTTGACGTATTATGTTACGACATAATAATGCCAATTTTTTAATGAAATAAAAATTATTTTTCAAAATAATGCGTGCGATAATGCAATTTCGAGCATTTTTTTTCTTTCTCTATGCATTTTTTTCTCTTTCTTTTCTTTCAAATATGCAATTGTGAATGAAATGAGACCCACGAAATTGTTACGTCACATGTGCTTAAGTTTAGACTTAAAAGACCATAAGTCTTAAGTTTAGAACCGTAATTCTTTGCAAGTCTTAAGTTTGTAAGTTTTAAGTTTGGAACCACAAGCCTTTGCATATCTCAAATTTGTGAATCTTAATTTTAGCACCATAATTCTTTTTGTTTCAATTTTAGAATCGTAAGTCTCCGTAACTCTTAAGTGTTTAGCAGAAAAATGAATAATTTATTAAACAGACATTTTCGTCAATTTCCAATTTTAAATTTATTAAATTATCGGAACTAGCAGGTTGAAAATTCCGCATGTCTTAGTAAATTATAAGTTTAGCCTCATAATTCTCTCTGTCTTAAGTTTAGTACCGTAAACTTCAGTAAGTCTTAAGTTAGTAAATCTTAAGTTTAATACCATAATTCTCTCTAAGTCTTAAGTTTGTAAGTCTTGAGTTAGAGCATTTAGCATACTTATGTATATCTTATGGCTAAGATTGAATCTGTACCAAGATTGAATCAGAATCGATCAATGCAATGATAAAAAAAGGCATAGACACAATGCCAATTTTTCATTTTTTTCATTTTATTAAAATTTTTTGTCAATAAGGGCCAGACTTAAGCTCGACTTTAAGAGAATGTAAAAATAGGTTGAAAATAAAAAATGACAAATAAAGCGATAAAAATAGTTTTTTTGAAACCTTTAAAAAATTTTCGAAATTTAATGCATTTTTTACAAAAATGAATGATTTATTAAAAAGAAACTTTCGTCAATTTCCAATTTTAAATTTATTAAATTATCGAAACGAGTCGATTGAAAATTACTCCACTTTCGTGTGTATAAGGCCGGATGTTTTGAGCCAAATTTAAAATTGCACCAATGAGTTCATTTTGTTGTATTGTATCCAAGCAAGTCCAAATTTTGTGCTGCCTACTTTTATGAAACTGAAACGAAGGCGGGCACAAAATTTGGACCTCAAAAGATTCTCCATTCATTCATTCATACATTAATAAGAGAAATTTTTAGATCATAAGCCACAATAAGTTTTCAACAATTTTTCATTATGAAATTAATGTTAGGCAATGCTTTTTTTCCTGTTCTAATCATATTTCGTTTAATTGGACAATTATCAAATCTAATTATTCAAATTTTGTTTACTTCGTTGTTTTTTTAAGTAGAAAAATGTTTTTTCATTTACACGTTTTATATTAATTCGATGACTAAGCATAAATTAATAAAATTTACATATGTATTTTCGTATTTTGTTGCACAGAAAGTGAGTTAAATAATTACGTGATTTCAATAATTTATTACCTATTAAATTAACAAAATAAATGTATTTTCAGGTTACTATAAAAATAAATCGTAAAAAACTATTAAAATAATTCTTAAAGTCCAGCTTAAGTCTGGCCCTTATGACTAATTTATATAAATTCAATTAAAATAAATTATTTTTATTTGTTATTTTATGCGCATTTTTGACAATAATTGACAGTAATTAAAAGAAATTTTCATTAGATAGTTGAATATTTGAAATTTAAATTTGTGAAAATTACAATATTAAAAAATTAAAAATAACAATAGTACGATACAATTTTTAAAGAAAAAATATTACATTATGATATAAAATTCAAAAAGCTGATTAAAGTTTTTTGTTTTAAGTATAAAGTTATGATATTTTATTTTAGTTTAGAAAAACGAACAAATACAGTGTATTTATAATACACGCTGCGCGGTTGACGCATCTGGCAAAGTGATTTTGAGTACTTTTCCCCCTTTTATCCACTTGACCTTAAGAACTTTTATTTCGCATTGAAAATTAATTATGCATTTTTAAATATCCATAATAATAATAACCATTATTCGGCATGAGAAATGGCGGATTTTACATATTTTTTTAAAAGTTTTGCACGATAAAAAAAATGTGCCGAAAAGTGCTGAAATGGAAATTCGAGTGGGACTCATCAAAAAAAAAAAAAAAATGCGCCCTAAAAGCGGGAACACGCTTTAATCTCTTTTATTCTCATTCGCCAATTATCATTTTTTTGTTTGAATTACATGTCGATTTTTGTTCGCATTGCTGTTTTTATTTTTTTCATAAAATACTTATATAAGATAAAATAAAATTCAAGTTTAAGACAATACAAATTCCGATAATTAATGACACGAACGAAACGGTATAAAAAATAAGACTGAAAAAATTGTAAATTTATAATTAAAAATTTGTCTTGAATGTATTGTTGTTACGGTCATATTTTAGGTCTTGTTGGATTTGAACTTTCCTTAATATTTTACGAAACTTATAGAAAGAATTTACAAATTCTCTGATAAAGGCCGTTAAAAACATTAAATTTAAATTTTATTTTGTTCAAATTAATTTAAATATTGAAATTTAAATTTGGTTTTTTAAATTAAAATTTACATGAATGTAATTTTACTTATTTATTTATTTTATTTTTTGAATATTAGGAAAATGACCTGGCTAATAAGTTTCTTGCCAATATTTTTTATTTATTTTTCCACTCTTCAACTTATTGATGATGTCGTAAAAATTTATCGTTGTTGACTGCTGATGTGATGCCTCATTCATATAAAAACTAATTATTCCACAAAATGTGTGCAATGTGTTATGACCTCAATTTACCTTTCCATCATTTAAAACAAAAAAAAAGGGATTATGGAATTTTGTTGTCCTTGCCATTTTTCGCAACATGCCGTCGGTCAGCAATAGCAGCAGCAACAACCGTAACCACCGAAAATCATATCGCATTATTTTATTAATGCATTTTTTCCAGTTGGAAAAAAACAGCAAAAGGTAACAAGTAGTAATGAAAAAGAGAAAAAGAATGCAAAATGCAAAATGATAAGGTTGTTCCAAAAAAAATATCGTAACGAAAAAAGGAAAAGAAGAAAAGAATGCAAAATGATAAAATTATTGCCTTTGTTTTATAATGCTTATATTCAATTTTTTTACAATAGTCGAGAAAGAGACTTTCTCTTGTTTTGCATTTTTTTTTGTTGTATTTTTTACCATAACTCTTTTCGACTTTTAGTCAGTTATCAATTATTTTACGTACATATATGTAAATATAAAAATGTTTTTTATTGCCATTTTTTATAAATAGTTTCCAACCTTCAAATGATGAATTTTTAAAAAATACAATACAACCTGTTTTTAAGCTGAATCTTAACTACGGTAGTGAATAAACAATTTTTTAAAAATTTTAGTTAATAAATTTTTCAATTCTATTAATAAAAATTTATATATGTATTCCAATTACAATAAACTAAACCCATTATTAGTTGTGTACTTATTATGTGATGATATTTTTTGATTAAAAGAAGTAAACAAAACTTATAAGTAAGAAAGAATTGAAGTGTTGGTAATCTTAAAGAATGCAAATTTTGAGTTACTTTTTTTTCTTTTTTTGACAAAAGATGGATATTATGCCTTATGCATTCATTTCATACTCTTATGCATACCTGAGTAATAAATGAGGGAATTCTAAATGTGTCTTGTTGATTCAACGATTTCCTTAAAAATGACAAAAAAACAAACAAAAAGAATGGCGAATAAATAATAAGAGAAAAGGTCAACAAGAGGTCAGAACGGCCTCATCTCGTCGCACGTTGGTTTTTGAAGAAAAATTACGGCACATATCGTCATATACACATTTATAATAGAAAACTCAAAATGCAGCATAAGTGAAAATGCAAATACATTGGTAGTGAATGATTACGATACATTGTATGTGCGTCACAAGTGATTACGATATGCACATAAATATGTGTGCTTGAACATTAAAAAACGCCATAGCGTTGATGTCGAGATGATGATGGATGCTGATGCTGATGATTTTGTTGTTTATGATGATTGCGACGGTATTTTTTGTGTTCGCTTGGCCGGCGCTTTTGTCTTCTCTTTTTTTAAATTTTTTTTGCCATTTGTGCTATTTGAATGTGATTATGGGGTCTGTTGTTTTCTCATTCTCTTGCAAATTATTATTTTTTTTTATCGTTCTCGTTTATTCAAGACACAGAAAAAAAGTATGGCGCATTTTGTGTGTTTGTGTAATGTTGGAGAGAAGAGGGATAATGATATTCAAAAAAGTGCTTACGAGAACACATAGCAACAGCAACACAGTTCAATACTAATGGCTGATGGGTGATGATGATCGTAATGTCGCAGATGATGTGACCTTATCCATAAGGACGGGAAAAAATGATTAATCTTTTTATATTCTTAAAATGCCTTAAAACATCCATTGTAAAAGCTGTGTTTGTGATGGGTCAAAACTTTCCAGTATGTTGCCCAATTTTCCAAATATTCTTAAATGCAATTTTCCATTTTCTTTTTTTTCACTTCAAAATCCACAATTCAATTCACACATCACATCACAAAACACGCAAAAAAATGAATGCCATTGTGTCTCCTTCTCTCTCTATCTCTTACTCTCTTTCCTTTTCTCTTTCTTCTTTTTTCTCTACTTTTTTTCTTTTTTTTCCCCATCTTCCTTTTTCTCTCTCTCTCCTTTTTTCTCTCCCTCTCCCTTTTTTTCTCTCTCTCTTCTTTCTCTCTCTCTCAAAAGAAAAATGATGGTGTTGATGCTGGTGCTGATGATAGTGATGATGATGATAATGATGTTTTTACAGTCGGGATTAAGAGCCAAGAAAAATTTGAATGGAAAAATGCAACAATTGTTATTTTAGGATTATATAGGCGATGAGTTTTTTTCTGCATTTTTCAGGCCGAAAACGTGTCCCAAGAAATCTCGGCATTCAATTCCATTCAATCCCGAGACACTTTACACATTTTCATATAAATTATTTTTATGTTTTCAATGATGATGATAATGGTGATGTATTTATTTACATTTGTAAATGTGTGTTTGTTGTTAAACAACTTTGACCAAATTTTCTACATATTCATGTTAACCAATTTAATTTCGATCCAAACTACATATTTATCATTTTTAGTAAAAATTGTTATTAAAAATGAGATTTTATTGCAAGAAAAAGTGATTACTGTTTTTTTGGTGGTTCCAAAATTTGAATAAAATGAAAAAATTGTTGGCATTATGTCTGGGTGCCATAACTCGATTACGATCCAATTTTTTCGCCAAAAATCGGCATGGGCTAGGATCATTTTATGTCAGGTTGGGTCGGCAATTTTTAACTCGAGCTAGGCCGGAATAAGTTAAGTTAGGATCATTTCGAGTCAATGCGTGCCTGTACAATTTTTCAAACAGGGCCGGACCAGGATCGTGACAGGCTAGGGTTATTTCGAGCCGAGCCGGGCTGAACATCCCAACTTCATTCGGAGCATTTAAGCTTTGAAAGTTAATTTTTTTTGTAAAAACCCCTAGATGTATTAGGTCTAAAAGTTAATTTCCGCGTTTTTTTACGATTTTTAAACTGCATGAAACTAGAAAAACTTAAACAAAACTTTTATTCAAAATAATTTCCATCATTAATAACAACATTTTCCCAAAGTTTGGGCAATTTATGGATTCCATCATAATAAAAATTTTCTGGTTTGGCCGCTATCCATTTATCAAGCCATTTTTTGACGTCTTGACGATCTTGAAAGCGCTGCTCCGCTAGACCATGAGCCATTGCCCGGAAAAGGTGATAGTCCGACGGGGCGATGTCCGGAGAGTACGGCGGGTGCGGTAAGATCTCCCATTTGAACTCTTTTAGCGTGTTTTTCACCGATTGAGCGACGTGCGGCCTTGCGTTGTCATGAAGCAGTATAATTTTTCGTGCCGACCCTCCCATTCTGGTCTTTTTACTGCGATTTCGTGACGCAACTGCGCTAGTTGATGTTGGTAGTTATTCGCAGTAACTGTTTCGCCAGGTTGAAGAAGCTCATAGTACAGTATGCCGCGTTGATCCCACCATATGCACAGTAAGACCTTCTTCCCGTGGATGTTTGGTTTCGCGGTCGAAGTTGTCGGTTCACCGGGACTAACCCACGATTTTTTTTGCTTCGGATTGTCGTAGTACACCCATTTTTCATCACCAGTTATGATGCGGTGTAAAAAAGACTTTCTTTGGAATCTGTCCAGCAAGATTTGTGAAGTGGTTTTTCTCTGCTCTTTGTTGCGTTCTGACAGCTCATGGGGCACCCATATTCCTTGCTTCTGAATTTTCCCCATTGCTTTCAATCGAAGAGAAACTGCATATTGCGTGACGCCGAGACATTCCGCGAGTCGCTCCTGTGTTTGAGCCGAATCTTCATCCAATAAAGCTTGAAGTTGTTCGTCTTCAAATTTTTTGGCTGTCCTGGCCGATCTTTGTCGTTGACGTCAAAGTCGCCCGATTTGAAACGCTGGAACCATTCTTGGCAGGTTCTTATGGATGGAGCAGCATCGCCATAAGCTTCGACAATCATTTGGTGCGCGTCAGTGGCTTTCTTCTTGAGATGAAAAAGGAAAAGAAGAGTTTCCCGCAAATGACGCTTTTCCGGCACAAAAGTTGACATCTTTAAATTAAAAATAATACGTGTTTATAATGTTATATAGTGAAAGTCATATACTGATAGAAAGCTGATAATACAGAGAACATTATAACATAAAATTCGTTAAATAAAAATAATTTTATTTTGGCAAAATTCAACAACAACAAAAAACGCGGAAATTAACTTTTAGACCTAATATTTTGTAAGTGCCGAAAAATTTCAAAAAAAAAAAATTTTGCGGAAAAAAGAATCTTCCAATTACTGGATCATTAATTTTTTTTTGCTTTTTTTCAATTTATTCTTCAAATGTATCCAATATAAAATAATAATTTTTTTGCATATGTTACGAATTTTTCTTTCCTTTTTATTTCCCTTTCAAATACATTCATTTTTTTGTCGTTGATTATACATATTTGAAATGGAAATGGTCTTTCAAATTTTTCGGCAATGTCAGTCATCACATTCAGTTATCATTTTGGCATCATCTTCAGTTTTTATTGACATCATTTTTGGCGTTGTCTTTGCTCATTATTAACATCATTTTGACATTAAATTTATTCATTAATGGCATAATTTTGAAATTATCTTTGCTCATTAATGACTTTTGACACTATCTTATTGACATCATTTTTGGGTTCTTATTTACTCTGATTTCTGACGTATAACGCGCGGCCGTTCAAACAATTTTTGAATTTTTGATTGGGCTTCATTCCGTCAAATTTGCAGACGAGTTCATCATTTTTGTTCCTATAATTTAATCTCTTATTTTTTTCAATCACATTTTGCCACCATTTTAACATCAATTTTTCCATTAAATTTAATCAAAATTTTGAATCATTATTGATATCACATTGCCATTATTTTATCATAACAATGGCATCACAGTGCCATTTTTTTATTATAACAATGGCATCATCTTTATCCATTATTGGCATCACCTCTCTATTATATCAGCATCATTTTATCATAATGCTCATTCCATCATTGGCATCACATTCGGCCATCATTTTATCATTTTTTCACATCATTTTCTTCCTTGCTAATCACATTTTTGGCATTTCTTCTCGAGCATCATTTTCGTCGTTAATTTCCTTCATCTGTTGCCTAATAAAATTGTGTTCTTTTATCTCTTCAATTTTTTTCTATTTGAAAATGATTGCGTCACAAGATTTTCGACTCTTAAAATATTTATTTTTTCTCTCCATTTTTGTCCTTTGCGATTTTGCGATTTCAAATTTTTTCCCTTTTTTAAATCATATCATACTATTTTTAAGAGATCATTTGCCACATCAAGTTCATTCCTCTTCTTTTATTTTATCATATCACATCATCTTCAAGAGATCATTTGGCACACCAAGTTCATTTCCCCCTTTTTTAAATCACATCACATCATTTCCAGGAGATCATTTAGCATATCGCATTTATTTTTGCTCCTTTTTTTTGGTTCATTTCTTGCATAATTTCTATTCGTTTAATGTGTCATCGAATGCATAATTATATATCGATAATAGATTTTTTTAGAGTTTCATTAATAAAAAAATATTTTTACACAATTTTGTGCGGATAATTTGCGAGTGTTCTAAAAGTTTTATGAACTTTTAAACTTTTATTATTGTTAATCTGGATTAAGTCTTTAATTTATTGATCAAATATGAATAAGAGTCCGAATCGGACTAATTGTTTGAGCGCTATATCTCTCCTTCTCTTCCCTCTCTGTTTCTTTCTCTGTCTCCCTCTCTGTCTCTGTTACTCACTCACTCTCTTTCTCTCTCAAAAGTAAGCATTTTTTGATTCATTCAAAGAGAAAAAGAGAAAGATTAAGAAATAGAGGAAGAGAAAGAGAAAGAAAAGAGGGAAAGAGAAAAGAGAGAGAGAGAAAGAGGAAGAGAGAAAAGAAATAGAGAAAGAGAGAAAAAAGAGAAATTTTGAAAAATAAATTTCATAAAATTTTCGAAAATGAGAGGTTTAAAACATTTTTTAAACTTCACAGGGACATTAGAAATAAATCTATAATCCAACAAGGAATCACTTTTTATCAAAAATTTATTCAAATTTTCTATTGTATATGTAAATACAGTAATGGTGGGGGAGTCTATTTTTCCAAGAGATTATTTATCATTATACGAAATTAACAAGAAGATTGAAAATAATTATTAATAAAATTGGAGATTATCAATGAAATTGGAATTACATTGATAATTGATAATTAACTCAATTCTCAATCATTTCCCATTGAAATTCTTGCAAAATTTTTGGCTTTTTTTCGAATTTTTTTATCGCATAAAATGCAATAAAAATATAAAATTTGCATTTTTAAAGTGATGGCATTTTTCCGATCTGATTTTTCTGGCCACGAAGAAAAAAAAGGCGAAAAGGAGAAGAGAAGAGAAAAGGCCAGAGAGAAGAGAAAAGGTCAGAGAGAAGAGAAAGGGCCAGAGAGAAGAGAAAAGACCAGAGAGAAAGGGTTAGAGAGAAGAGGGCCAGACAAAGGGCCAGAAAGAAGAGAAAAGGCCAGAGAGAAGAGAAAAGACCAGAGAGAAAGGTCCAAAGAAAAAAGCAAATGCCAAAGAGAAGAGAAAAGGCCATAATCAGAAGAAAACGCCACAATCAGAAAACAAAACGTGACAATCCCGAGCAAAATTAATGGCGTTGATGATCGTGCCTGCCGATTTTTCTTATCAATCGTGCTCAATTGATAAGAAAATTTGGCCGCTGGGAGAAAAACGGGAGCACGAACGATTACGATTACATGACCCACCATATAAAGATTGTCGACAAACAAACGAACATCGTAATACAGTCGATGAGCGAGAAAACGGTAGCACAATCGAACGGGAAAAACGTTTTAGAAAAATTTTTGAATAAAATAAAAATGTTGGCATTGTTGGATTTTGAGCCGTTTATAATGCCCGGTTAAACATTATACGCCATTTGATTCAACGGAAAATTTTGATTATTAAAAGCTCAAGGTCGAGCTTAAGTTAATTTTGAGCGCTTAAGTTAGGCTCCTGCTCATTTGGGAACATTTGACTGACGCTTTGGACGAAAAACGGACCATAAAAAATGGGACGGATTGAAACGGGGAATGGGGTGGGGCATAAGATAATATTTTTTGGCGCCGGCTTTCACTTAATCATTATATCACTTGTATAGCAAAATTGGAGAAAAATGGGAAAATATAAAAGAAAAAAATTGGCGATGATGACCGATGTTCACCAAATCATCCTCGTAATCGGCACTATCACATCATCCGCATTATTATTGACATCAGTGAGACGATGCGGCATCAGCGCCGTGATTTTTCTTTCTTCTCATATTTCCTCTTCATTTCTCGTCGAATTTTTTTCTTTTATTCTCGCTTTTCACTCGTTTCTCTAATTTTTCTTTTTATTTGTTCTTCCGGTTTTTCTCTCATCTTTCTCTTCATTCTTTTTCTTTTTGTCTCTCTCTCGCTCTTTTTCGCTTTTTTCTCTCTCTCTCTTTCTTTCTCTTCCCTCTCTCTTTTCTCCCATTTTTCTGTTCCTTCTCTCTCTCTCTTTCCCTTTTCTCCCTTTTCTCTCCCCCTCTCTCTCTCCCTCTTTTTCTCTCGTTCTCCTTCGCTTTCTCTCAAAAAATAAATCTTTCCTCACTTTTGTTCGGCCTTTTCTCCAACCCATTCATTCATTTTTTTTTGTGATTTACATTCCTTCATTCTCCACTTCGCCTCAATCTTTTCTCTCAAAAATTATCTCCTCCTTTTTTTCTTCGTCTCGTCAAATCTTTTCATTACATCTCTTAAAAAAAGCAAACAAAAAGAAAAAAAATTTTCTTTTTCACATTTTTGCCATTTTCGCAATTGCGAGTAAATTTTTTTCCCTCTCGCCCGAAATTATTTTGATTGGAATATTATAATATTGGTTTTACTTGTGATATGCCGGAATTTAGATTTCAGTCCAAACTCTGATTCGGAGTCTTAAAACCGGATCCGAATCTGAACTTAATTCTGAGTCCGGACCCGATTCTGTCTCAAAATCGGATTCGGATTTGGACCTGATCTTGAGTCCTAAAACCGAATCCGGACCCGGGCCTGGTCCTGAGTCTTGAAAGCGGATTCGGACCTGATCTTGAGTTTTGAAACCGGACCTGGACTCCAACCTGATCCTGAGTCTCAAAATCAAATCCGGACTCGGGCTTAATTTAGAATTTTGGAATCGGACTTGGATTTGGACCTGATCATGAGTCTTGAAACCGGATCTGGACCCAAACCCAATCTTGAGTTCTGAAACCGGATGCGGATCCGAATTCTGAAAAAACCCGATTTTACGGCCGAGTAAAAAATATCAAATTATGAATTTTAGAAAGAATATTTAATAATTTACAGTAGTCAAATATTAGTCACTCTCATGGATACGGTACTCGACTTTTCGCTGGCCAAATCGGCGCACGACGCCGCCGCGACGGGCGCGCTCAACGCGCCCGCGCGCAATCTCAACTTGAATTTGGAGAGTCTAAATCTTTCGGCGTTGTCTCAACTCGTCTTTAAAAATACAAACACATCCGCGTGGTTGACTCATTTGCAGCCGCCACTGCCGACGCCGCAATCACAGCCACATTCCGGCAACGAAACACTACTGAAAAAACTGGAATTGGTCCTAAATGGCATTAATGACGCACGTAGCTTCAACGCCGGCTGCAATCTGGTACGTTATTGAATTAGTAAAGATGTTGGAACAAAACGGGACGGAGAAGGACGAGACAAGAAAAGACAGGATGGGACAAAACGAGACCAGACAAAAGGAAAGGAGACAAAACATGAAGCAGAAGAAAAATTCTTTAGGCTTAGAAGCAGCTTTTACTGGACCAATTTAATTTTAGGTCTTAAACATTTTTCATTGTTATTAAGTTTTAGTCATTTTTTAAGCTTTGCTTTTAGACATAGAGGCATTCCTGTCTTGTCCTGTCCCCTTTTGTCCCGTTTCTTTCCGTTTTGTCCGGTTCCGTTTTGTCTGGTCCCATTTTGTCCGGTCCCGTTTTGTCCCGTCTTCTTCCATTTTGTCCTGAAAATTTGAGAGAATTTTCGAATTTATTCCAAAAAATTTCAGCTGCCTCAATTGATGTCTAGCCAACGGCAAACCGAGATGAATTCGTACAATTTTCCAGCTTCAAACGTGTTAAGCGCTTTGGCTCAACACTTGGCACAAGCGAATACGCTTAAAAATTCGACAGTATTATGCGATAGTGCCGTGAACTGCGGTGATAAATGGTCGAGCCAGTTCACGTCGGGAATCCTCACATCGCTGCCCGCGAGTCCCATTAGGCAGCCGGCGAAACGCGCGAAATTTACGGATAATTTCGCGCCGATTTCTTCGCGAAATTTTGAGACGAGCGGAATGAAATGCGGCGAGTCGTCGCCGCCGGTAACGGCGGCGATGGCGGACGTTGGCAAAATCTCGCCGGAGATCGCCCGGCACAAGTCGCCGCAACTCGGCTCAACTCAGAGTTTCAGGGGCGCGGGCTCTGCGCATCCGATTAGCATTTTGAGCTCAACTCACTCGCTTATGGCGAATATTCACGGCAATATAATGGGCGACGAGGAGCAGCGCGCGGGAAGCCCCATTACACAATTGGCGCCCAGCTCGCCGGCGGCGGCGACGCACGCGCCGGCCACGTCATCGCGCGCCTCTTCATTGACGTCTGCGTCGTCGTGCGTGAGTTCCGCGCAAAATAGCCCATCGTCCGCGTCGTTGCGTCGTCATTCGTCCGCGTCGTCGTCGGCCGTCACAGCGGCGGCCGCCGCGGCGGCAACGCGCACGCCGCAGCGACGCGCCGCCGCGCCCGTACCCGATAAGCTCAAGGTGCGGAATTGTGGGGTTAAATACGCGTGAAGGGATTCGTTAAATTGCTTTTACAGGGACGGGGCTTGAATTCATTGCCGTAACTTGACTCATTAAACGCTTTCAAAGCTTCTTAAATAACTCGATGAATTATTTTGGAGTCCTAATGATCGCAAATGACTCCCAAATTCAATGAGAAATACTCTTTCTAATTTTTTAAAATCGAAAATTCAGTGCACATATTTTTTAGGACGAGGCCTATTATGAGCGCCGTCAGAAAAACAACGTCGCGGCGAAACGATCGCGCGACAATCGTCGCCGAAAAGAGGAAGAAACCGCGCAAATCGCGGCGAATCTCCATCAGGTTTTTTTTGTGATCAATATATCAAATATTTCGGAAATGAATTCAAGTTCGAAGCCGAGCCGTGCCGACAAAAAAAAAGACCCGAGCCGAGTTGAATTGAGCTGACAATGGAAACAATTAGACTTGTTCCCCTGACTTTTTGATGAAGCTTCGTATATAAGGATATTTTGGGGGAAAAACACCAATGATGGTGGTCATTCGAGCCACAAATCCCGTTTAAGATGTTTTTTAGGGGGTCGGGGGTTCGAACCCCGATGGGATCCCTTTATTTTTTTCTACTATTTAGAGCATCTTAAGACTTATTTTAGTTATTATGCACTGTTTTAACGTTATTTCAAATTTTTTCAATCCTAGAAAAACCCTCCAAGTTATAAAAATAAATTTAAAGTTACATAAATATATTTGAGTCAAATTAACTCATAAATTTGCCAAATCATTATTTTTTTGCAGTGGAATACAGTGTGTTCCATTTTGGGCGTCTGACTTGTTTTTGTTATAACTTTTTTACTTTTTAACCAAATTGTTTTACATTCGATTCACAGCTCTTTAAAATTTTTTGACATTAAACTTGTCCATTTGACAGGTTTGATGTCAAAATGAGGACAAAATTTTTGGCACCGATTTAGAAATTGGTACCGACTTAGAAATTGGTACCGATTTAAAAATTGGTACCGATTTAGAAATTGGTACCGATTTAGAAATTGGTACCGATTTAGAAATTGGTACCGATTTAGAAATTTTATTTTTATTTGAACTTTTTTGCCATTTTTTCAAAAATAGAGGCAAAATCATTAAAATTTGTAACATAATAATGGACGCATTTTAATCATCATACCTATATTGAATGATTTTGACATTTTTCGATTCAAAATGAGGACAAAATTAATCATAATGGATATTATTTTACCTATTAAATGAAATTTTAGCAAAATTCAGATTGAAAAATTGAATCAAGTCAATTTTACCCATTTTTCATCTTTAAAAATAGTGTCAAAAAAGATATTTTTCTTTATAAATTTTTTGGTTAATATCTGAAGAAACATCACAGTGTATGACTTCTCTGGCCATCGGGCCAAAGCCATCGCCGTTTTTTCGCCAATGCTATTTCGGGTATATAAGCGAAAAATTCAATCCCATCCCCAAGAATCAATCAATCTGTTCACTGATTGCATGATTTCGATTCCGGTTTGACTCAGCCAAGCTAGAGTTAAGTCAATACCAGTGTTTGTGGTTCACTGGACCCTCTGGGCACCATTCCCAGTGTTGGTACGTCCCACAGCTAACTGAGTCAGCCGGATGAGAAAGTATTGTGATGGTGCACAACTATGATTCCACATGACACAACGAACCCGCAATTACGCCGGTGTGCGGAACGCGAAAAGTTGGCTTGCTTGGCCGGATCCGCTCTCTTTCGATTGAGGTCCAGATGTGCACGGAAGAAAGTGCACATTGTAGTCTCGAAGGATTGAGCAATGATCCCGGCCGCACCAACCTTTTGCCATTTTTGAAAAAAAATAATTTAAAAACAAAATTATTTTGCTTTTTTTAGTGATGAAAAGAACCCAAATAATTCTTTATATCTTTTTAATGAAAAAGAGTCGAGCCGATTTGGCACTTCACTAATACAAAGTTAGAAATTATTTATATTATTTTTTATTAATCTTTTAGGAGAACACACAGCTGCGAACACAGGTGTGCCTTTTGCAGGCGGAAATTAAGAAACTTCATGCGCTTCTAATAACCAACGGCTCGTCGCAGTCGCCGGGCCAGACACTAGCCTTCGACGAAACAAACAGGTTCGTCATCAAGTCTTCATTTTCGCCAATGTTTAAACCGACGGGCGCGGGCACATTTCTCACCAACAACAACGACAATCCGCCGCGATCCGTGCGCCTCAAGCAGGACGAATTGAGCGCCGCGGAAGCGGAAAACTCATTAACAATGATATGGATAATGAGATGAATGAGAAGAAAGGCCATCGATCTATCGGCAATAATATTCCTAGCGAAATTAATGCCTTACTTTCCCTATCGTATAACGACAATACGATAGCCGACGATAGCCGCGATAATGACGTCACGAATACGGTATGCGAGAAGAGAAAGAAAAAATTTGTTGCTCAAAAACTTCTCAAGACGACGAAGTGCCACTTCTTAAGTTGGACGTGTTTGAGAGCGAACTTATCCATGATTAAAACAAGTGACGAAACGAAGAAAATTTGTCCAATATTACTTCGAATTAGTGTATAAGTCGCGGGAGCGTTTGAGCCAAATTTAAATCGGCGCCAATTTAAGTTCATTCTGTTCGTATCGAGTCCAAATTTTGTGTCCAATTTTATAAAACTGAAATGAAAGCGGGTACAAAATTTGGACTCCAAAAATCGATACAAAACTCATTGACGCCAATTTAAATTGATTTAAATTTAAATTGATTTAAATTGGCGTCAATGAGTTCATTCCGTTGTATCGGATCCAAGAGTCCAAATGGATCCAATCGGGTTCAAATGAATCCATCAAATCCAAATGGATCCAAGTGAGTCTAATTTTTTTGGCCAATTTTATGAAACCAAAATTAAGGCGGACGAAGCAAATTTGCACCTTAACGGATCCGCATACAACAGAATGAACTCATTGACGCAAATTTAAATTTGGCTCAAAACACCCGCGGCTTATACATACGAAATTAGGGTAATTCTTTTTTTCTGCTGTTCGTTAGATAATTAGCAAAGAGTAGATTTTTTATTGTTAAAATTTTACATATTAGTTTTTGTTGAAACCTTGTTTATATTTACGAAAAAATAATAGAGATGTTCCGGACTGGCGCAATCCTAGCCTGACTTTTGGCCCGAAAATTGCCGGCCAGAAATAACAATATGAAATCGAAAAATTCATAACATATTTTCGAACTGTTCCAAACAATTAAAAAATATTTTAACATTTTTAGGGTTATTCGAAACATTTTTCGCTTTAAAATGTGCAATTTTATTCTTTTTTTTCTTCACGTGATTTTGCTCATTCATTTTTTTTTGTTCATTAATTTGTGCAATTATTATTCATTTTTTTACCTCAGGAATTCCTTTATTTTTTTCATTTTTGCTAACTTTAATAATTAGTGCCGTCATTCAAATTTTAAATGAAATGAAAAATTGTTGGCGTTTTGTCTTAAGCACAGGCCCAAAATCGGCCATAAACACAACAATTTTTCCATTTTATTCAAAATTTGGACAACTCTGCCAATAATGCTTTAAATTATTCGAATTATCATTTAAAATTTAATATTTTCCAATTTTTTTTTTGCCGCGGGTTTTAATTTTTACAAAATTTTCGTCTAATAATTTTTTTTCAATTTTATATTTAAAAGATATGTGCAAACCTCAATTAATTATCCTAATTTTGTTTATAAGCGTGTGTTTTGAATTTAAATGAGTTCATTCTGTTTGTATTGGATCCAACGAGTCCAAATTTTATGCCCACTTTTATGAAACCGGGCACAAAATTTGCCGGATCCGATACAAAGCTCATTGACGCCAATTTAAATTGATTTAAATTTAAATTGGCGCCGATGAGTTTATTCCGTTATATAGGATCCAAGCGAGTCCAAATGAATCTAAGGGTGTTTAAATGAATTCATTCGAATCCAAATGGATCCAAGCGAGTTTAATTTTTTTGGCCAATTTTATAAAACTGAAACAAAAGCGGGCACAAAATTTAGATCCCAACCGATCCGCATACAACAGAATGAACTCATTGACGCAAATTTAAATTTGGCTCAAAACACCCGACCACTTATACACAAGAAATTAGGGTACCACAAGAAATTAGGGTACCTTCCAAATGACTCGGAGTCACGTCAGAGTGTTTGGTTTGTGAGCCAAAATGAGCCTATTGACTCAATTTTGAGCCAAATTCGACAAAATTGAGCCAAATTTTTCAACAAAAAATAACTTATGGCTCATAAGCCACAAGGATTTTTCGGCATTTGGCTCGTTTAATCGTGAGCCATTTACCCATTCATTATTGTCTTCTAAAAATGACTCGGAGTCAGATCGGAGCCCAAAACTTATGTGTACGCGTTTAAAATTTTAAGCTCAATCACTAAAAAATTGCCTTCAATTTTCATTTTTTTTAAATTTATTTTAACTCTTAAATTTTCAAATAAAATTTTGTATAAAAAAAATATTGTTACAAATTAATTTAATGCGAAATAAAAAAAAACAATTTATGCAATATTTTTGTTCAATTTTTTCTTAGTCCATCGATAAATAGCGTTTAAAGAAAAAGTCACCGCGCGCGCGCGTCAATCGAGTCAAATTCGCCGAAGAATGTGACTGAAAATATGAAGCGTAAAGAAGAATTCACGTGATACGTGAAGGCCCCGGATCATAAAAGGTGAGCAGTGGCCTAGTGGTTGTGCGAAAGGTTTTATTTTGCTTGGGACAAAAGTTCGATTCCGTCTCCAACCAAGCTAGGTGTCATCATATTTGGGTGAACAATAGGTACCACACATTGCACAGTGCTGGCAATACGGCGGTGCTGACCAGGCCTTGTATAAGCCGCATTAGCCTCTTACCGCACACGCCTATGCGAAGCAAATCAGCCGATATTTCGATAGCTGGATGGCCCTTATTCAAACCCGCGAAATGATTAGCTCTAAGATCATTTCCAACGGGGCGAGGATTTATCTGGGGCCTTCACGTATCAAGTATCATGTACGAATTCTTCTTCCGGTCTAATGAAAAAATAAATAAATAAATGCGTTTGCTCACTGAGCAATAAGTGTCAATAGCGGATTGGGGAAGCTGATGGACGGCGCGCCGCCCATCGCCTCGCCAATGTCAATGTGCGTGTAGCGCAGCGGACGCTCGCTTTTCGTGTCGTGCTCGTCGAGCCGCGAGCCGCGTATGAGAAACCCGGCCGGCGACATATGACCGCGAATGGTCTGCGTGGAGGGTTTGATGTTGGACTGACGCAAGTCCGCCATTTCCGACTCGGCCGAATGAAATTCAAAGTCCTAAAAATTAATTTCGTGTATCAAAAAAAGATGCAGTTTTTGATATTTTGATATTATATCATTTGGAGCCATTTAGAAACATCTAGAGCCATTTGGAGCCATCTGGAGCCAATTTATGGAGTCATTTGGAGCCATTTGGAAACATCTGGAACCAATTTATGGAGTCATTTGGAGCCATTTGGAAACATCTAGAGCCATTTGGAGCCAATTTATGGAGTCATTTGGAGCCATTTAGAAACATCTAGAGCCATTTGGAGCCAATTTATGGAGTCATTTGGAGCCATTTAGAAACATCTAGAGCCATTTGGAGCCATCTGGAGCCAATTTATGGAGTCATTTGGAGCCATTTGGAAACATCTGGAACCAATTTATGGAGTCATTTGGAGCCATTTGGAGCCATTTGAAACATCTAGAGCCATTTGGAGCCATCTGGAGCCAATTTATGTGATCATTTGGACATTTGAAAATGAGTTAATTATGGATCATTTGGAGCCATTTTCTGATTTGAGCCATCTGGAGCCAATTTATGGAGTCATTTGGAGCATTTGGAAACATCTGGATTTACCAATTTATGGAGCTCATTCTGGCCATTTGGAGCCAATTTATGGAGTCATTTGGAGCCATTTAGAAACATCTAGAGCCATTTGGAGCCATCTGGAGCCAATTTTGGAGTCATTTGGGGCCATTTAACATCTGGAACCATTTATGGAGTCATTTGGAGCCATTTGGAGCCATTTGGAAACATCTAGAGCCATTTGGAGCCATCTGGAGCCATTAGTTATCTGAGCTTTTTTGTGGCTTTGGCTTTTTTTTTAAAATAACTAACGGAGACGCCGGCGGCTCGCGGTTCCGCAATCCACCCGGAGTTAGATCACAACACTGATTACAGCTGAAGCAAACAAGGTGAAAGGCTGTTACATAAGCAATTCCATTTCATACATATATGAAAGTGTTAAACTGAGACCTTATTGCAGAGCCGCGAAACCTCAACGGGCTGCCCGTATCGGTCGCCGGTGGCCTGAAGCGCCTGCGCATAGCCGCGCGCCGGCCCATTGTCCATAACGGCGCTACGATCACCATACGTCAGCAAGCAATGGCCGGTGAGTGTCGCGATGGTGAACAGGTGCACATTATTTTCATCGCTATTAAGCGCCTCCTCACGACATTTAGTCAACGGATCGAGCATTGCCAGCCGGCCCTCCGCGTCCGTATAGCAGATGTGAATGCGTTTTCCGCTACGGGACTATAAACAACGATTATATTTAGGGCTTTAATCATCATTTTAAACTAAACTTAGGTTTAAGTTTTTTTTGGCCTTTTGATTCCTTTGGCCTTAACTAAGCCACTAAGCCCAAATGAGCTGTGTTTTACTCCAGATCTTATATAAGAGATTCCTGAATTCAAATAAGTTATTCTTTCTGTGGAAATAAGCCTTAAAAAATAGTCGTAAACAAATTTAGTTCAAGAGAAATAACTTAGCCAAAGTTGTGTCAATTATACATAATGGCCTCCTAGTAATAGTAGTAATTATAAAAGATGCCATAATTAGAAATAACTTAGCCTAACCTCCTATTATAATGGCCTCCTCATCTCTTCGTGACAATTATAAAGGGCCTCCTCCTCGTCCCCCATTCTCCTTATTTCAACGAAAAAAACGATAACCGTGATAATTTCGTCGCAGGTGAACGCATTTGAGCCAATACTATTGCGCACCATGCACATGGCGCCGATCACGCGCAAGCCGGGCGGACGAAGCGCGTTAAGCGCCGCAAAGAAGCCGGCCACCACCGCGCTACCGTACTTGTCGCGCGACATTCCGAACATTGAGCCGCCGATCTGAAAATAATGATTCGATCGGATATACAACGTCAATGCGAAAAAAATCAGGAAAAATTTAAGCCTGATTTTCTTTTATAAAATCTAATTTTTATATTATAAAGCCTAATAATAAAAGACTAAACTCTTAAGTTTTCAACTACGCCTAGGACTAAAAGATAAAAATATAGATTTAGGCAGTGTTTGAATATCATTTAAATCGCGCGCCATTCATTTTAGAGTTGCGTTAATTATTTTAAAAAATAATTTTTTTGGAAATTTTTTCGAAAATGGCAAAAGGTTGGTGCGGCCGGGATCATTGCTCAATCCTTCGAGACTACAATGTCCACTTTCTTCCGTGCACATCTGGACCTCAATCGAAAGAGAGCGGATCCGGCCAAGCAAGCCAACAGTTCGCGTTCCGCACACCGGCGTAATTGCGGGTTCGTTGTGTCATGTGGAATCATAGTTGTGCACCATCACAATACTTTCTCATCCGGCTGACTCAGTTAGCTGTGGGACGTACCAACACTGGGAATGGTGCCCAGAGGGTCCAGTGAACCACAAACACTGGTATTGACTTAACTCTAGCTTGGCCGAGTCAAACCGGAATCGAAATCATGCAATGAGTGAACACAACCACGATTGATTGTTGGAGATGGGATTGATTTTTTCGCTTATATCCCCCGAATTGCATTCGCGAAAAAGCGGCGATGGCTTTCGTCCAATGGCCAGACAAGCCAGACACTTCAATGATATTTCTTGTCAGCCAATTTTACAATTTTTCTTAATTTTATTTTTTTATATTTTTCTCCGAAAATGGCGAAATATCATGCTCGTTTGTCATAGGTTTGCCGGAAACAATTCAAAGAGCCAAGCCACAACATTGGCTCTAGGCTCAATCTTAGTCATAAGCCTTACGTTGAGTTGTTTTTACCATCGTTATGAGGTATTATAGTATTACTGAATTTAAGCCAAAAGCTTTCGTCACCTGCTTTATCCCGTTTTGTCCCAACATCAATTATTATTATTATTATTATTGAGCGCGACCAAATTGTTCGGCTCAAAACGTGCCAAATAAAAATGCCTCAAAGTCGCGTTTATTAAAAACGACGATTACCTTAAGGTTCGTACCGCCGGTGTCGAATGTGACTCCCTTTCCGACCAAATATAATGTCTCATTCGCCAATTCGCCATGCGGCCTATATGTACTGTCATATTCTAGCCAAATAAGTCGTGCCTAAACTTGTAAATTCAAACACCTCTGAATAGTGATTTGCCTTGACTTTGAGTTATTTAGAAAGTAAAATGATTAAATGAGTTCTTCTTTCGAATTTGGGAGTCATTATCTAAATGAACTCGTCGTCTCGGAGTCATTTAAAAGTCGAATTTCCCAGCAGTGCTTTAAAGATTTTCGAAATTGACTCTACACCCCCGTTTCACATACACGATGATTAGAATGATTGGCGTTGGCGCGATTCACAGCGGCGAGTAGCGGATACCCTCTCGTAAGATCTTCATTTTCCTCGAACCAGACCTTAATGCAGCTATCCGAAAAGCAGCGTTGAACATAGTTGAGAACGCGTCCCGGCGACATAAGAACAGGATCTCCGTCACCAATGTCGCGACAAATATGAAAGGCGTCGCGAATGCCTTCCAAGCGTAGCATAAATTTGTCATTCTTGAAATTGCCTAAAAAATTCACACAAATTGTCTTGGTGATGCAACATTTCGGAGACGAAACACGAAACACTTCGAAAGGGACGTTCAATTGATACTATGTCACAAAAAATCCACTTTTACCTAGCAAATGAAGGAAAAGTTTGTCGAATTTGTATTTCGCGCGATCAGCTCCCAAATCCTCGCGAACATTCAACGGTATATAGAGTGCGTGCAACGCGCCGAGCACGACGAGCATTTGCGCGTTGTCAAAGCGCTTCGATGAAGCGACAACGAAAAGCGGCCTAGTCATTCCGCAGGCAATCGCTCTAACAAAAATGAATTATTAATATACGCTA
Source organism: Bradynema listronoti (assembly GCA_024678965.1). Classification (NCBI taxonomy): domain Eukaryota; kingdom Metazoa; phylum Nematoda; class Chromadorea; order Rhabditida; family Allantonematidae; genus Bradynema; species Bradynema listronoti. The sequence goes on from JANLNO010000009.1 coordinate 991,973, forward strand.
ATTTCGTGTTTATAAGCCGCGGCTGTTTTGAATCAAATTTAAATTGGCGCCAATGAGTTAATTCATTTCAGTTTCATAATAGCGGGCACAAAATTTGGAATTTGAGCTCCCTTGGATCCAATACAACAGAATGAACTTTAATTGGCGCCAATTTAAATTTGGCTCAAAACACTCGAGCTTATCCACACGAAATTGGAGTATATTAATAATTCATTTTTGTTAGAGCAATTGCCTGCGGACTAGGCCTCTTTTCAAGCACAAAATTTGGACACAAAATTTGGACAAAAAATTTCATAAAAGTGGGCATAAAATTTGGATTCGCTTGGATCCAATACAATAGAAAGAACTCATTAGCGCCAATTTAAATTTGGTTCAAAACAATCGACCTTATACACGAAAATTAGGGTAATAAGGCTCTTCATGTACATCTAATAAGCCTACATTTGTAAAAATAAAAAATAAAAATGAATAATAATAAAGTCGAACTCTAAAAGCTGTTAAACTACCGCTTATAGCTCAGCTCTAATAGTCTACATAATTTGAGTTCAAGCCCAATATTCCCAATTAAAAATTAAGCTAAAAATTGTACTTTTTAATAACGGCAGTACCGCTTTTCACGTAAGCCTGCGAGTCGTCAAAGTCGCCATCGTTGGCGCCCACTGAAGCGTATATTATCAGAAACTTGGCGGAGTCGTGCGGTACAACGACAACCGAGCCGGGCTTGTCAAATTCATTTGATAATTTCGCATAATTCGTCAAAGCATTGTGGTAGTAAGAAAGCGAAGAAATGTGTGTGACTTGTTCCGCCACCACGCAAACACCGTCAAAGTTTTCTTTCTTGAAAGATGGGTTTACAAGCTCGATAATCGCCATTCCAAAATTAAATTTTCATTAAATCAATCGGATTGAATCCACATATGATATTTTTAAGATTTATATGCTTCTCGATTTAGAGCTTTGGTTTATTAAGCCTAAGGCTTAAGCTATTTCTAAAGCTTAAGACAAAAAAAACCTAAGCTCAAGATTGACTTTTCTATGTATTTAAAAAAAATTGTATGAAGGAAAATCGCATGAGTATCGAAATATAAGAAATAAAAAAACATTATTTTAAAAGATGAGAAAATGAAGGAAAAAATATATAGAAATCTAGAACTTCTCAACATTAAAAGAAATTCAATTTATTATTCTCAAAAAAAAAAAAAATTAGCGACAAAAACTTTTCAATAATTCAATAAGGCTCAATAAGACCGCTTTCTAGGCCATACTTTTTTAAAGCAATTTTCGCAAAAATCGCTAAATTGATGAGAAGAAAAGCAAAAATCGCTAAATTGATGAGAAGAAAAGTAATGCGAAGAAACGGAGGTAGGCCAAAAGAGGCTTTCGATATAAAAAAAAACTAAATTGCAAAAATATAAAAAAAAATTTAAAATTCATTGGCGTTTTTCATAAATCCGCGAAATCGAAAATGATTAATATTCAAATGGACGTAAAAATTGTAGTTTCAAAGTTGAAAAAATAGGAAAATATTGACTATTGGGCTGAAATTTATTAGGTGACTTACACTTCGAACTAATTTAGATCAAAAAGAACTAAAAATAGATTTTAAAAATTGGCAAAAAGTTGGTACGGCCGGGATCATTGCGCTCGATTATTGCCACTCAAGCTGGGCAATTTGAATTTTTACGCGAGCTGGATCGGCCGGGCTAGCCAGCAGTGCACGTTAACGCATAACATGAACGCGGGCGAGTGGCCCGGAAGAATGAACGAGTCGCCTGCGATGATACAAATCACATCCTCTCATCCGGAAACGACTTTGGACGCCGTTGGACGTACCGAGCCCCCACTAGGAAAAGCCAACTCCGAAGAGCCAAACGGAATTGAACCGAAAGGGCCCAAGTGAACCACAAGCACGGGACAAATCGCGATGCGCGAGAAGTTTAACCTTAGCCGGCCAGAGTCGAACCTGAACGAGGCATATTATTGGCATGAATGATTGGGAGGGGTGTGGGATATTTTTGCTATATATCAAGAATCGCGAAAAAGCGGCGATGGCTTTGGAGAAATGGCCAGACAAGTTAGACACGTTAATAATATTTCTTCAATTTTTTCTTTTTTTAGGTAATTAAAAATAATTTATTTTCCTCATTTATTAATTTGCGTGTTTAAAATGCGTGCATAAATGGGTTGTCTTTAATGTTTTCTTTTTGTATATTAATGGTTTTCTTTTTTCTCTTAATTTTCATTGTCATAAATTTGATGCAATATAAACTCAGATGAGTTGCCAGCCATCCTCGTCTTCATTCTCGCCACATACGTATTTTTCGACCTCTTCCAGACGAAACAATGCAGTAATATATTCTTGATCGATCCTGACTAACCGTTCATTTTCGTTCTTTGATTTGCTTCTCACAATTTCAAACGAGCTAAAAATATTTTTATGCTTTAATTTCGCGCAGATAAGTCGCGAGTGTTTTGAGCCAAATTTAAATTGGCGCCAATGAATTCATTTTGTTATGTTATATTGGATCCGAGCGAGTCTAAATTTTGTATTTATCGTTATAAGACTGAAATAAAAGCTGGCACAAAACTTGGACGCGCTTGGATCCAATATAACATAACAGAATGAATTCATTGGCTCAAAATTTAAATTTGGCTCAAAACATCCGGCTTTATACACGCGAAATTAGGATATATATTATATCAATGTGTTAAAAAACACTCAATTACCCAACGTTTTTCATGTAATTGCACGTGTACATGGAAATTTTCTTTGCGGTACTTTCAACAATTACACAATAATCCGATAGATTCTTCGCTTTCTTTAAGCATTTTTCCTCGATTCGCTTTGCGGATTCGCGAAAAATTTTGTAGCGTGGATCCGCCATAAAAGCATTTGTGACTCCAGGCATCATCATCAAGAGAGTTTTGACCAACATTTTTTGCATTTCATTACGATAACCACTTTCAATGATATGGTTATTTGAGTTCTGAAAATTTTCTTAGCGCTATTAGCATTATCTAAAATGCATATAAGCCGCAGGATCGCTTGGACGAATTTTAAATTTTGCTTTGAGAAGCTCAAAGAGCATTTTATTTTCATGTTAATTGTCTAAACGCCTGCGACTTATGTACTAACTTAATTTGCATTATATAAAAAAAAATATTACCTAAAAAATGTTTTCAAAAAATAATTTCAATTATTATTAAAATTCAAAATTTCAATTATTCGATTATACTTACATTTACATCCTTGGTCTTAATGATTGTGGTCGATTTTTTTATCAAAACCAATCGTATTTGAACTAAATATTTTTTAAACTACCCTAATTTCGTGTTTATAAGGTGCGGGTGTTTTGAGTCAAATTTAAATTGGCGCCAATAAGTTCATTCTGTTGTATCGGATTCGTTGGAGTCCGAATTTTGTGCCCACCTTCGTTTCAGTTTCATAAAAGTGGGCACAAAATTTGGACTAATTTGGATTTAATAGAACACAATGAACTCATTGGCGCCAATTTAAATTTGGCTTAAAACACCCGCGGCTTATACACGCAAAATTAGAGTAATTTACATAAATATACTTACAATTTATTCGAAGCTTGTTCCATTCCACTCCACATTATTATCGGATTGTTTCGTTTGCTTTAAACTATTAAATTTTTATTATAGATAACCGAGTTATGAATCATTAAAAAATGGCAAAAATTAAAAAAACTGCAAAAAATGATAAATTTCGGCATTTTTGCCGTTTTTTCAAGTTTTATAACTCAGCTTCTATCCAAGCAATCAGGTTCAAATTTATAGAGCGTAATAAAGAGTTCATAGCAAAATTACGTTCTATTATTTTAATTATTTCAAAAAACGCTCTCACTGACAAGGGAAGATCACGAACTGTCCCTTTTGGAATTTGGATGAAACTTCGTATAGTAGGTTATTTTGGGGTGGGAACACCAACAACGATGGTCATTTGTTTTGGTTCTTGATGTTTTCTTTTTGAGGGGTCGTGGGTTCGAATCCCGCCGAGAGCAGTTAATTTTTTTATTTTTAAAAGCGTCCTAACGCCAGCGGGACAGTTCGTGACCTTCCCGTGTGAGCTTTGAACCCAAAAAGTTGTTAAAAAATTTCAAAGTTATTAAAAAATTGTTAAAAAATTCCAAATTCTAAAAAAATAGTGCTTAAATAAATTGTAAAAAATATTTTTTGTTAAATTTGTTTGAAATAAAACTTAACATAATTTTTTTTTAAGTTTTAATACATTGATTTTTAAATGCCGGCAGGAAAATGAATGCATTGGAAACATACAAATTTAAACGTGTACAAATATGCCTCCAAGCAATCACCACACAAATAATTAATAATAGTAAATATATTGTATTTTATGTACATGTATGTATTATATACATGTGCATACATAAAATTTCAATAAAAAAAATTAAATTTTAGTTATTTCAATTTATGTCCCAATTCATTTATCCTTTTTTTGAAAAAAACAGCTGAAGAGTTCTCGTGAGATGCTTCTGCTTGATTTCGAACAGTGATGGGTAACTGGCTCACCAACAAGCGTCTGGACTCTCTTCTTTTTGCATTTGTTTTTCCAATTTTTGGAATTTTATCCTAAGTTTGGGAAAATAAGACGCAACCGTTCGAAGAATTTTTGAATATTGACTTGGCCTTCATAAACGAAATAAAAAAATAAAAACTCATAATTTTTAATCTATAACTTGGGCCTGCTTTAATGAAGGTGTCTATTAAATTTCATGCATCACAACACAAAATAACAAAATGAATGGTCAAAGTCAATATTCAAAAATTTTTCGAACTGCAGGGTCTTATTTGCCCAAATTTAGAGTAATTTATTTCCGAATTTCAATATCCAAAATTTAAAATTTATTTCCGACGCACCCTTGATTTAGATGGCGGCAGAGCTAACTTCTGGTGTCATTTTTTTACCCTAATTTCGTATGTATAAGCCGCGAGAACGTTTGAGCCAAATTTAAATTGTCGCCAATGAGGTTCATTCTGTTGTATGCAAATCCGTTGGGGTTCAAATTTTGTACCAGCCTTCGATTCGGCTTCATAAAAGTGGACACAAAATTTGGACTCGCTTGGATCCCGATTTAACAGAACGAACTTATTGGCGCAAATTTAAATTTGGCTCAAAACACCCGCGAGTTGTATAAACGAAATTAGAGTAATTTTTTTAAAATTTTGGAAAATAATTTATTTCGAATAATCAATTTTATTTCAATTAATTTGACATAAATTATTATAATTAAAGATTAAAGCCAGGCAATAAAAAAAATAAATTTTTAAAATGAATAAATAAACAAAAAAAAAATGTTAAAAAATTAGTGGTTTTTATTAGCCTATGTCGATTTGTATAAGCCGCAGTGGTTCAATTATTTTTGTTCCTTTCTATTTATTCTATCATATTATTTGATGAAAGTTTTGATTCTATTCCAAATTTTTTATGGAATAGAATCGAAAAATAAAGTTTAAAAAAAATTAAAACTACAAAAAGGCCAACGCAAAATTCAAAAATTGTTCGAACGACTTTGAGGATTATTCACTACTAAAAATTTTGAGTATTGAGGAATCAAAATATTGTCTTATTCATGCACGTCTTGCACCGATAAAGCTTGCACACCTTGAGGTAATCGTAATAGGATGGCTGTTTTGCTCTGCCGATTCGATTCTAAAAATTGGGGCAATTTGCATTTTCAACATAATACCTGAAGGCTCCAGATCAATTCTCGCCCGTTGGGAATGATTTTGGAACTAATCTATTGGTGCCCGCTTTTGTTTCAGTGGTTTCGGATGCGGGCCATCTAGCCACCGAAATATCGGCTGGTTCGCTGCATTTAAGCATGCGGTATGGAGCTGGTACGGCTTATACATTGCTTGGTCAGCAGCGCCACTGTGCAATGTGGTACTCATTGTCTATTCAAATATGATGACATCTAGCTGCTGTCGGGGGCGGAATCTAACTTCGTCCCAAGCAAAGTAAAACATATCGTACAACCACTGGACCACTGCTTCAATCTTTTTTATTCCATTGAAACTATCAAAAATTCTTATCGGCTAGTAAAAATTAAACCTGATAGAATGGATCAATGGTGCGAATGGCGAAATTGCTCTGATAACTATAATAGTGCATAATGCTATCGTAATCGTACGGTAATTGAAAGCTTGTGTCGTAGATGCTAGGATCCGGGTCATTTCCTGGAATGATCATTTTTGTAAAGATAAATGAAACTAATTACTCCAATTTTATATATATAAGCAGCGGGTGTTTAATTTAAATTTAAATTGGCGCCAATGAGTTCATTCTGTTGTATCGGATTCAAGCAAGTCCAAATTTTGTGCTGCCCACTTTTATGAAACTGAAGCGAATGCGGGCACAAGATTTGGATCCCAACGAATCCGATACAACAGAATGAATTCATGGCGCCAATTTCAATTTGTTATATTTTCAAATTAGGGTACTTATTGGACAGTTTATCAGAATGTCTCAGTACGTTATCGTATTGAACTATTTTGTGGTATTCAGTCACGTTTTACCGATTTTAATTATGTATTTGGCGGCGTCCGGTCGATTGTGCTCGTGCGCCAGCCCCACCACATGAAGCAGCTCGTGGATCACGGTCGTATTTAAAAGGCAACTTTCCAGACCGAAATCCAGATAGCTGTTAAAACTTTCGCCAATAATCGCATAGGACCAGCATCTGTAACAGAGGAATTACAGTTATAAAAAAAGGCCAAATTAATTCCGCACCGAAATATGTTCATTTTCTAATGCCGACTTTTTTCGGATTTTATAGGATGTTCAAAATTTTCTTTATTAAATTATTAAATATACAAATTTTTAGGTTGAAAACGGATTCGGGCATAAGGTCGCAGCTGATGTGTATTAATCTGACGGAAACGTACGCACGTATTCGACTCGATAAGACGCATCGACGAATCGATCATCGCGCGTGTTGATGGCGCTAAAAACTCGTCCAATCCCAATATACTCAATGCATGAGCTTGAAAATCGAAAAATGAAAAAGGAAAAACTCTCTGACATAAAAGAAAAAAACAAAACAAATTACTCTCGGCGTATAAACCTCCGGGCCGTTCGACAGATTTTTGAATATTGATTTGGCCTGGCATTCCGTTAAAAAATAAAGCTGATTTTATCATTTTTAAACTACAGCTTGGGTTTGCTTTAATAAAAGTGCTTATTAAATTTTATGCTTAACAGACACAAAATAACAAAATGCCATTCAATATTTAAAAATCCGTCGAACGTCTCCGTTTAGCATGCGGTACATTAAATATGGCTTCGGCTCCGGCAGATGACTCGGAGTTTATGACTCTGGCTCCGGCAGATGACTCGGGGCTTTTCGCTTCGTAGAAAGCCATTTGGTTCCAAATGACTCCGGAGCCGGAGCTATTTATGGAACCGGAACTATTTATGGAACCAAGTCACAACACTGATCATTTTTATAACGTATTATAGTATCTTATGGATGCCGAAATGTTCCAACCCAATTTGTCCGTCCCGAAATGTTGCATTACATTTAGAAAAAAGAAAAACTTGCAAAAATTGTAGAAAAATTTGTACGGAATGATGGAGTTGCCATGTGCGTCCTTTTCACTCCAGGCCTTCGGCAAACCCCTGCAATAATTGTACTTTAATTTCTATAAGTAGCCAGGTGTTTTGAGCAAAATTTAAATTAGCGCCAATGAGTTCATTTGATTGTATCTGATCCGTTGGGGTCCAAATTTTGTGTCCGCCTTCGTTTTTTGTCTCATAAAAGTGGGCGCAAAATTTAATATCGCTTGAATCCGATACAATCGAAAGAACTCATTGGCGTTAATTTAAATTTGGCTCAAAACACCTGACCTTATACGCGAAATTAGGGTACTAAACAATCCACAGTATAGTAGAAAATTCAAAAAAGTACCGTTTAATTGTGTAGCGTTTTTGCATATGTATGGGGCGATTCGTGAAGAAATTCAGAGTATTATTTTGAATTATTCTTCCATTTAATAAAACGAAAAAGCTCTAAAATAAGAATTTTTCAACGTATTTGATAAAACGGAATGCGAAAATGGAACAAGACAAAACGGAACGAGACAAAGTGAAATGACTATGCCTTTTAAATAAATCTAAAAGTTTTAATCCTATGTATAAAATAGGCTTAAGTCTAAGTTCGAAATCTAAACTTAGATTTGAGCCTAAGGCGTTTGTCTTTAGCTCCATCCCGTTTTGTTGTTCCATTTTGTCCCGTCCCATTTGGTCCCGTTCCGTTTTGTCCCGGCCTCGGTTTTGTCTCGTCCTGTTTTGTCCCATCCTTCGTTTTATCCTGTCTCATTTGGTCCCGTTCCATCTTATCCCATTCCGTTTTGTCCCATCCTTAGTTTTGTCCTGTCCCATTTGATCCCGTCCCATCTTGTCCCATCCGGTTTTGTCCCTTCACCTTTTGAATCATTACTTAAAATTTCATCAACTAACTGCGAAAATAGCAACGAAAGAAGTAAAGAAATTGAAGTCCATTTTCGCCGCTGACCACCGATAAAATAATGATACTGGACATTCATTTATTCTATAAAAATCAAATTAAATTATAAAACAGTACGCTTGGAAAAAAAATTACTAAAAAAATTTTGGAAAAATTACAAAAACAATCGAAAAAAATGTCTCGTGTAAATTACTTTTTTTTAAATCTTCCAAACGGAAGTTGATTTTCTAGAGTACATTTTATATATTTCATTTCGTCGTTGAAAATTGAACATATATTCCACGGATAATTAATATGTACGCATTTAATGAGTTATACTTTAAAAATTCATTAAAAAAACACGCGAGAAAAATACGATCTTACCAAAAAATGTATTAATTTTCAAAAAATAATTTTTCCTTTTTAGTTATTATAATAAGGAAATAATAAAGTAATTTTTAATGTGAATGATTTTTAATATGATCCACGATGATATCAAGTAATCCAAAATGATTCTAAATTATCTTAAATGATCCAAAATGATCCAAAACGTTTTTAAATATCAAGTAATCCAAAATGATTCTAAATTATCTTAAATGATCCAAAATGATCCAAAACGATTCAAATTGATCCAAAACGATCCAAAACGATCCTAAACGTTCCTAAATGATCCAAAATGATCAGAAATGCTCCAAAACGATTCGAAATGATCCAAAACGATTCAAATTAATCCAAAACGATCCAAAACGATCCTAAACGTTCCTAAATGATCCAAAATGATCCAAAATAATCATAAAGAAAATTGTTATCTTTTGTATAAAATGAATTTTCTTTATTAAATTATTAACAATTTTGAAATTAATAGAATTGAAAAAGTACAAAAGATTTTTATTTATCGAGCTTTTAAGAAATGTGGAATTAAAAAGACCAAAAAAAAATTAATTATGAAGAAAGACTTAAAATATGTAATTTACAAGATCTTAAAAGTAGACGTACATTACTTGATTTAATCATGGTATATAAAATCCTGGGTTATTCAACACATCTTGATCCCTAGATTTACTTCCAAAAAAATATTATAAGTAATAGAAGGGCTCTATCATTGCGAAATCAAAATACCTCTGCTAAAAATCAAAATTTTTTTTCAAAACAATTAATTCTTGGAATAAAATATTTGAAGAATCAATTCTCAGTAATAATTCGGAACTATTATATTTTCTAAACAACTTGTGAAAGCTGAAACTTCAAAAACCCAGGCTTATGGCGAGGAAGTGATTTTCGAATAATTGTATTTTTCTTTTCTTTTTTTCTTGTTTGTTAATAATTAAGCCAAGTGTTTTATTTAGTTTATTATTATTGTTATTATTAAATTGCTGTATTATGACTGCGTTAGTGTACCTGTAGTATTTCTTTGTTCAATAAATTATTTATTTATTTAAATATACAAATTTAGAAAAATTGAAATTTTATAAAAAATTTAACAAAATTCAAAATTGAAATTGTCGTCGAAAAAGAGCGTAATTTGCCGCGACAAAAAACGCCCCCAACAACGTGACTGTGTAGCCGCCGTGATGTGGCAAGGCGCACGATGCGTCGTGCGTATTGCACGTGTTCGACTTGCACGAACAGACCCTCACCAGCTCGCCGGCTGTTCCGGCCGCGCCAATAGCTAGGATAAAAATGAAAATTCTACGTTCAATGACATGAATTGAGATTGGAGAAAATTGGAGGTCACAAAAAATTAATCATCATAATTTTGAGCGGTATAATCCGCGATGATTTGACTAAATGATAAATAAATGGCTCAAATCCGAAAAATGATAAATAAATGTCTCAAAAAGTTTCGTCAATGAGACAAAATAGAATGACTATGGCTGAAGCGAAAAGAAAAGCTTAATGGCCCAAATTCAAATTTGACCGAGACTGAAGTCTGAATCTAAGCCTAAGTCTGAGCCTAAAATAAAATTTAATTTAAGCGTGAATTTAAGCCTAAAGGGATTTGTCATCTGTTCTGCTTCATCCCGTCTTGTCCCATTCCGTTTTGTCCCGTCCCATTTTGTCCGCCCAACCAAATGCAGGCTTGCCATTTGGCGGCTAAAAATGGGTTAGGAAAACGGGCTGAGCCAACATCAAAGATTTGATAAGAAATTCGATCCTTCTCTTCAAGCTGAACAAGTTTATTAAAAATTAAAAAGTCCCATCTAGGGGCACTTGATGACTTATGGTAATTAAAGTTAATTTTTTTAAATAATTATCATTAGATCAAATTTTATAAGCCAAGATTAAAAGGATTTTAAATTTTGACTAAATTTTCGATAAACCTGACTTTAAATTCTCAGAAAAAAATCAAAGAAAGGCCAAAATTTGAAATTTTTTCGAACTGCTGCGACTTATACGTTAAAAATATAAAGGAATTGAATGAATTTGTACATTAAATTAGATCATATGAAGTGATTAATTGTATAATTTTTTTTATGGCTTTGCATTAAATTTAATTGATAGAAAAAGACTCACTGCCTCGACGTATTGGAAATAGCTCGGGCCAAAGATCCTGAATCGGTAGCAGTACGCAAATTTCACTGCTAAGGAGGCGCTCCATTTCCGGTGAGGGCATACGCGTATCCAAGTAATCGCCCGCCTCGGTCTCGTGCGCCGCGTTTGCCACCGCGAAAACATCCGTGGCACAACCGCGCACATACGAATATGGACGTTGTTCGTTAAGAATGCCTGTAAATGAGCTGATTTGAACTCTATTTTTGTAGATTTTTTACATATTTCGGAATTTGACTCAAGCCGTGAGCCATTTAATGAATATCACAGGCCTGATTAAGACATTGGATTCAAATTTAGGAATGAACTCAGCCCTAGTCTCAGGTATTTCCTTTCAGCAAAAAATTTCATCTTCGTTCTTACCACCAAAGTACTGAGGCTCAAGCACGCTAATGCAGGTGGTGTCGCAGAGTATGGCAGGCGCGAAGGTCTGCAGGTCGAGGTGCGTGTCGCAGGCACGATCGAATTGCTGCGGCTGGCCAAAGCTGAACAGGTTCTCGGAGCGACTGTACAACGGCTCATACTCGGCCGAGGCACACGAAAAACAGGAAATTGGCTGTTGGCTGCGACGTCTTCGAGTCACAGACGCGCCATCTCCAAAATAGCCCCTTTGAAGGTATGATATTGGGTCATTGTCCTTTTGATCCCGCGATTTTAATTTTCTATCGTCATCTGATCTATTCTTGAGTTCATATTGCTTATTCGTCTCGTTGGTTTTATTCCATCTATATTTATATGAATTGTTGTTATTCGAATTTTCAATCCTGATGATCCTATTTATTAATTTAGTCCTATTTATTGATGTAGAATCCGAAATATCGAGATTATCACTATAATTATTCGCATTTCGATAACGTGGCGTCAACTTTTTCCGAAAATGATGTCGCGTTTTGTGTCGAGCTTGAGCTCGTTTAACACCATCACTTTTAGTAGCATTCGTGACATCAGTCGATGGACCGTGCATAGTCATTCTTTTAGAAAATACGATATTTCGCATTTGTTTATTGCAACGGTGAAACCATTCACAAATTGTATTATTATCCATTATTTCGGCGGAGTTACGACGCTGCGGCGGTGCGCTGAAAATCGCCGTTACGATACCAACGACAAAAATTACTGTCAAACAAATGGCGCTAGCGAAATTGTTGTCGACGAAATTTTTGTTGAATTTCATAACAACAAACGCCCAATTTCTTCGTTAAATGCCCTCGATTTCATCATTAATTCAAAGTAAAAATTAATTTGATTTTTTCTAACAATCTAAATATGTATATAAATACATAAATAATTTTTTTAAATTGTTAAAAATTAACAATTTTATTTAAAAAAAGTAAAACTAAAATTAAATTCAGTTATAAAAAAGTTAGATATTTTCTGAAATTACGAAATGGCTAAAACGTGAGAAAATTTCTCTTACGAATGTGTTGTATTTTTGGCAGCTGAAACGCGTTAATTAATCAAAATTTATTATTTGTAAATTAAATGAAGAAATAATTCAAGTTTAAATGCATGTGTAAATGAGTATATACATACATATGTATGTATTTGTAAAAGTGCTTAAAAATTAAAATGATAATCGTGAATATCCCAAAAAGTATCAAAGCAAAATAACAAAAATAATAACAAAATCATTAACAACAATTTTAAACGGTTAATATTAGAAAAAATGTTCTAAAGCAACAACAAAAAAAACAGAAACTGTATTTTTTATTTTAATGACTTATGGACAAGTGAAGTACACTGTAAATGTTTACAAATAAATTTTTATTTGATGTTTTAAATTGATTTTGCTGTATAAAAGCATTATTCAAATTTTCTATTATAATAATTTGATAACGCTAATTACGTTACGGTTATTAAAATAAAAGTTTGATAAGTTTAATTGAAGCAAAAAAATTGTTAATAATAAAAAAATTTAATTATTAAAAATTCCAATTTAGTGTCATATGCGGCTTGATCAATTTAAAAATTTCGGAAATTTAGACGCTTAAAAAAAGTATTAAAATGAAAAAAGCGATATGGAAAAAAATGCACATGAGGCGACAGAATTCGCCACCGAAAGCAAATATGTACATAAAATACACCAAATTGAGCAAAGAAGAGAAAAAATAGCAAAAACGGAAACCGAGATCGATGGAAAGGCATAAAAAACTGCATCAAATTTTCTTTCTCGTTTTTTGTTTATTTTTAATTTTAATTTAAAGAAATTTTTGATGTAAAAATTTATTAAATAAACAAAATTTATGAGTTTTAGGCACGTTTTGTTTTTGAAGAAAAAAAATGTGTTTTTGAAATTGGAAGAAAAAATAAGCAAAATGGAAGAAAAATGAAAATAAATGTTGAGTTTAGCTAAATTTAGCATAAGATAGATAATAATATTATCGACCAAAAGTTTAAATATGTTTAATTTTTGTTACTGCACTTATTTACAGGTTACCGTGTAATTATGCCTGCCGATCGCTATATAAATTTTTTAAATTTATTTATAATATTATCATAATATTATCATAATATTATAAATAAATTTAAAAAATCATAATATTATCATAATATTATCATAATATTATAAATAAATTTAAAAAATTTATATAGCGATCGGCAGGCATAATTACACAGTAACCTGTAAATAAGTGCAGTAACAAAAATTAAACATATTTAAACTTTTGGTCGAATACACTTAACAAATTTTAATTTGTGCACTAATATTTGGCTAGCCAAGAATGAAATTTATCAAAATTGAAACTACTTGATTTTTAGAAAAATTGAAGTTAAATAAATCAAAATTAAAATAAACTAAGTTCAAGTTTGGTTAAAAATTTGCTGATTAAAATTTTTAATTAAAAAGTTTAATTAAGGCAAGAATAATTTTTGCTTAACTTTAAATTAATTTTTCACGAGTCATTTTCATATCGCAAAAAATTTCAATCTCATTGTTAGAAAAAAATAGTAGGTTAGATTTTACAACTTACAAATTTCTTTAATAAAAAATAAATTTGTCTAGTTTAGTTTAATTGAAAAAGTGCTAAAATCAAAAAATAAATTTTTAAAAAAAATAAAAATTTAAAAATCTCAAAAAAAATTAGTAAGTTAGCTTTTTCGCAGTAAGAAATAAAGAGAAAAATTACGAAAAGTATACCAAAAAACGGATAAAGGAGAAAAAAGTAAAAAAAGGGGGAAAATGTTTATATAGGAAGGAAACAGAAAAAAAGAAGAAAGTGGAAAAATAGATTTTGCTAATTGAACAATTGTTGTTGTTGTTGTTAATGTTGTTTCTTTTTTTATTTTAGTTGTTTTGGAAGGCATTATTTTTTCGAACCGCGAAAGTGATGCTAAAAACTCGACGAAAGAAAACGCATTAAAATGCCGTCGGACGCCCGAAGGAAACGCGTTTCGCTTTGGCGCTTTTCCACCGGCACTTTGCACTTTTTTTCTTTTTTTTGCTTTCTCCCATTTTTAACCCAAACGAAAAAAAATTGAAAATAAAATAAAATAAAAAATAAATAAAATTGATTAAAAAGGGCTTTAAAATCAATTCTATTTCAATCTCAAAAGCATATGGCAATGAAATCTCATTCATATGGTAATGATAATTAGTGAAATTTTATTCATATGCTAATGAATACTTATTAGAGAAAAATAATAAATTTAAATATTATAATTAAATAAAATGTACATAAATCTATAAATACATTAATCCCATATGTAATTTTGCCTAAAAAATTAATTTTTATACGTATATAGTAATTTCACAATCATAAATGAGTACTTTTTTCTAGAAATTATTTTTTTTTAAAAGTAATTTATCCGCCTGAATAATTTTTTAATTTTTACATTTTTGGCAATTTAAAAAAATGCAAAGAAAAAAAAAGGTAAAGTGAATTTTAGTAGCTTTTTCCGTATCATTAGAAATGTTTCAAAATTACAATAATAATTTAACAATTTAATTATGTATATTAATTATCATTACAAATTTTTACCATTTAACCTCGGGCCCTAGGTCTAACCTCAGACTTAGACTTGACTTTTTTTCAGCTTAAGTTTTAGATTAGGACCTAGTCATCCAGTTTTTCCTCTTCCCATTTTGTCCCATCCCTTTTTTCCCATCATGTGTGGTCAGATCCAGTTTTGTCCCCGCACATTTGGTCCCATCCCGTTTTGTTCCATTCAGTTTGGTCCTATTCCATTTTATCGAATAGCCTACAAAATGGTAATTTTTTAAAAATTTTATTAAAATTTCCAACAACAAGCCTATAATTTTATTTTCTGCGATAACTAATTAACTAGACATTTTTTTCGCTTTAATTACCCATTTTCTTAACAATTTCAGATTTCTCAGTGGAATTTTTCAACTCAATTGCCTGACAATACATCGGCAAGATTTCGTAAATTTCATCCGGTAGATTGTTCATTCGTTGGCTAATATCGCCTAATCCCGCTTTTATCTTTGGCAACATTTTACTTAAGTAGATCGCTAAATAAATCAAAATATTGTTTTAAGTTCTAATGTATATAAGACGCGGCCGTTCGATGAATTTTTTGAATTACTTGGCCTTAGGGGAGCAGTGGCCTAATGGTTGTGCGATAGCTTTTACTTTGCTTGGGAGGAAGTTCGATCTTTTCCCGATCCCAACTAGGTGTCATCATATTTGGAAGAAAATACACAGTATGGATGGTACGGGGGTGCTGACCAGGTCTTGTATAAGCCGCATCAGCTTCATACTGCATGCTTATGCCAATCAAACCAGCCGATATTTCGGTGGCTGTATGGCCCTCGCAAAATGCCAAGTTAATAGTCAAAAATTCTTCGCTTCTTATATATCAAAACGTGGGGTTAATTGGCAGATTTTTTTAAGGGAAACTTAATTGTTAGACAAATTGTAATTTCAAGTTAAAATGACTGAATTTTCAAACATTCCATGTGATAATAATCTATAAATTTACCTGTAGCATTTTTAAGCGAATGCAAATACTCTAAAGAATGTTTTTTAAACTCGGCAACTTCTTCATCGCTCATATCGGACAGAAACGAATCTAATATGTATTAAAATAAATTTAAAAAATTGAATCCACCAGTGTCCCCCCCCCCCCCCTCCCCTCCTCCTCCTCCCGGTTGCTTCTCCACTTTCTCCTTCTTAAATTTTACTTCCTAAATGACTTCGAGTAATGATGAAATGAGCCCAAACCCGAACCCGAGACATTTAATAATTATTTAATGAGACGTCTAAATAGGTACCCTAATTGCGTGTTTTGAGCTAAATTTAAATTGGCCCAAACGAGTTCATTCTAGTGTATTGAATCCAAGAGAGTCCAAATTCTGTGTCATTTTTATGAAACTCTCTGATTCGGTTTTGGGTTTGTGTCATTAGCTTCGAGTCGTTTAGTCAAATGACTCGGCTTTATTCACACGAAATTCGACTAAATTCTTCACCAATTGAATTCTTGATTTCTGTAGAAATTTGGCGTTTATTTCTCGATAGTAACTCAACTGAATTCGACCGGATACTTTCATTTTCGATAAAGGAATAAGTAACTAATCCGTTAAAAGTCGAGTATAGGAAGATAATAAGTGGAAATATAAAATACATATATCGCTGATTTCTAAATTGTTTTATAAATTTTTGTATTTTTTTCTAACATGCTTTATATTTTTACAATATAATTATATAATTTGCGTGGCTCTACAATTTACAATTTGGCCCAAGAATTCAAATAAAATGAAAAACTATCGTCGTATTTATATATCACATTCTACGATTTTATTTTTGAACTTTATTTTCATATAAATTCAATATTTTTCTTCAACAAAAAAATGAAAAATAAAATGTAAAAAAATTTTAAATTTTTTAAATTTTTTTTTGATAAATTAAAAGTTCACACAAGTTATTCGATAAATATTTGATTTTCACATGTATTTAAAAATAATTTTGAAAAATTTATGCTGAAATTAAATTTGAAAAATGATTGAAAATTTGAAAAAAATGGTTGAAAATTTAGAAAAAATGATTGAAAATTGAATTAATATTGGTCATGCGAGAAAACGGCGTCACCGATGATGGTCAAATGAAATGACTCAATGGCTTGTGGCTCGCGGTTGATTCGCAAGCCAAATGGCTCAATTTTGAGTCAAATTCGAGAAAGTTGAGCCAAATGACTCGATTTTGAGCTAATAAGGCCTGAGAAAAAAATATTAAAAAAAATGAATTACATTTGTTTATTTATTCATTGTATATTAAAACTGGCCGACAAAATATATATTTACATAAAAGATCAAATGAGAATTTATTAAAAGCAATTAACAAAAATTTATTGGAAATGTAATTTGGGTACATTTTGGAGTATAAAAAAAGCGAATTTTTCATTATTAATTATTATTTAAATGTAATAATCAAATTACAAAAGTGATTTATTAAAAAAAGACTTAGCTCAATTTTGGAAAATGACTGAAAAAAAATAAAATTAAATAAAATTTTTCGTTGAAATTAACTTAAAAAAATGCTTGAAATTGAATAAAATTAAAGTAAGCCAAAAAAATTAAAAAAATCTAACGCCTTTAACTTACAGTAGACATGAAATTGGTATAAAAATAAAATTCTCGACTTTTACGATATCTTCATTTTGTATAATATTTTAGTAAATAAAAAGAGTAATGAATTAGGGAAATTACTGTATAAATGTATTATATAAATGAATGTCAATAGTGAAAAGAAAAACGATAAAATGATTAATTATTACGATAATATCTGAAAAAATGAGGTCTTAAAAAAGATTTTTAACTGTAAATGTTGTGAGTAAAAAAATAAACAATAATAATTTGTAAAAATTAAAAAATAAAAATGCTAATGCTTTTATAACATAAGCATTTTTATATTTATATTTGAATACAATTTCTTCGCTTATTTTTTTCATAAATTAAAATCTTTTTCGCACTAAAATACAGTTAATTCTCAAACAATTTATTTAAATTCGCTTGTAACTGTAAAAAATAAGTGCAGCCATATTTCGACATTTTTACTAGATATGAATCTGGACAGTAACACTTCGATTTATGTTTTTAATTCGAGTTTAAAGTATAATACAAAGCATAAATTACAATTTGAGTGATTTGAGTAATAACGAAAAAAATATTATTCTAAAATTCACACAAATTTTTATTTAGTTTTGATCAAATTTAAAATTGATTGAGATTGCGATCCAGACACAAATCTAACAAATTATGGCTAGAACATATGCATGTATACGTTGTACTTTGGCTGAAAATATTAATCATAAAAGTGTATTATGTTACAAATGAGAAATATGTAATCAACTGTATATACATATAAGGGGCGTAAAAGGATATACAATCAATACGGTATTTTGAAAATCGAAAATACAAATATTATTGTTATTGGAAATATCTAAACAAATGTGAGCGGATCTGTAAATGAACCACCGTACAGGAGGCCTAATTGACTAGCTAAGCTTAGACTTAGGCCGCCTAATCTGACTCAACAAATCGTAGAGCCGCAAATTGCGGTGCGTCGGTGCGAGCAACTTAACGTAAAGCTTAGCCTTAGCCTAAGCCTAAAGCTAACGAGGCCTAATGGCTAAGTAAGGCTAAGCCTAAGTTTCATTCCGAAATGTGGTACCACTTAATGTCCCACACCAAAATGTTTCAATATCGCATATTCACGATTCTTTTACACTGTAAATGCGTCTTTTAAAAGGAAGAAGCTGAGGTAGTAACCTTTGTATAACTATTGTTTTAAAAGCTAAAAAGTCGGAGGTTGAACTGAATAATTTTCTATTGATTCCTCAATTTCTTGTAGCGCTAGCGGTGGTCGTCGTTGTAGAAACGGCGGCGCCGGTCGCGTAGTAATGCTCCGGCTGGGCGAGCGGCGCCGGTGTGGCGTGCTGTGGCAGTAGCACATAGCCGGGCGCGGCGGCGCTGTAGTGCGGCGAGCGTGGGCCCGCGTTGCCGCGCGCACCACCGCTGCCGCCCTCTTCGCCGGCCAGCGAACCGCTTTCTGTACCGCTTTTGCCGCCCACCAAGTCGTAGTGCATCGGCGAGCGGAATGCGTGTCTCAAACGCTAAAATTTTTTTAAATTTTACATTCAAAGAAAGCAGTGGCCTAGTTGTTGTGCGATAGATTTCACTTTGCTTGGGACGAAGTTCGGTTCCGCCTCCGACCTTTTTTTAAACGCTAGTTTAAAGCATTGTAAAGAGTTTTGAGATTTTAAAATCTAAGAATCTTTAAGATTTTATAACTTTTCTTTTTAAAACCTGAAATTTGGTGGCCTCCGACGGATATCGACAAGTACGCCAAATGGCTCGTATCGCGCATAGCGGAATAGGAAGCAAAGGCACGATGGCGATTGTAATGCCAATGATTTGACTCCAGGGCGTCCAATTGCGCACCTGCTTACTATACGTACCGTCAAATGAATACGCGTACAAATTCGCCACCGCAATCGCCTAAAAAAATTAATACTGTAAATTAAATGTCAGCGACAAAACGAATTGACCATGCATAGGCTTAAAAACAAAGCTTATAAAATCAAATTGGTCCATCATAGACTACGCTTAATAAAAGCCTAAGTCTAAGCTTAGGCATTTATCATAGGCTTAAATTCTAAATCTGGATTCAAGCCTAAAGCCTTTATCCTTCAGCGGATTTTTCAACTTAAATTAACTTTTTTAAAGCATAAGAATATTTTTCAGAAAATAATTTTAGCCATTAAATAATTATAATATGAAAATTATCAAGAATGAAAAAAATGAACGAAATAGCATGAGCGGTCTGACTTGTCTGACAATTCGATGAAAGCCATCGCCACTTTTTCATGAATCTCACATGGGTTATATAGAGAAAATATCTCACACCCCGCTCAATCATTCACCCACGATAATATCATTATCATTCCGCCTCATTCGGGTTTGACTCCGGCCGGCTAAAGTTAGACCTGTCGCCCAAAATTATTTAGAAAATAAAAATTGACTTTACTTTTTTAGTTGTAACTTTTTTCTAAGTTACATTGAAAGTTGAATTAAAAAGTAATGGATAGAATATTAAATTCTGAATCAAATTGATAAAACTAATTTTTTTAAAAGTAACTTTTTGGTCCTTAAAAAGTTAGTCAAGGATGAAAAATCCGCAAATGTTGCTGCGACATTTGAATAAAATGAAAATTTTTATTATTGTACCAAATTCTAGAGAATTTTATCGCAATTATAATATTTCACGTTCTATTTTATATGTAAATGGGACTTACGATTGGCACAGCGGGTAAGAAGTAGGTGAAAATGAGCAGGAAATAGCCCATACACCACGCTACACCGGAAGCCAGCATTGTGCGCAGGTCCATACCAAGTGAATGTGCGCCTATAACGAATAGGTTGAGTTTTTTTTCTGTTTACTTTCTATTCTATACATACATATATTTTATAATTCGAAAAAAATAGCCTAGCCAAAACTTTGGAAAGCCACTTACAATAGAACCAGGACACGGCGAGAAGCTCACATGCCAAAATCACTTCGAGAGTAATGTATTTGAGGAAGCCAATCGCCAGCTCATAAGCATATCGTCCTGCCTTAAAAATGAGCTCAAATAGTAATGGAGAAAAGGTTGGTACGATTGTATCATCCGAATTTCGTGTGTATAAGGCCGGGCGTTTTGAGCCAAATTTAAATTGGCGCCAATGAATTCATTCGTTTTGTATGGATCCGTTGGGTCCAAATTTTATGCCCGCCTTCCATTCGGTTTCACAAAAGTGGAGAGAAAATTTGGATACGCTTGGATCCATTTGGACCCCAACGGATCCGCGTACAATGCGAATGAACTCCAATTGGCGCCAATTTAAATTTGGCCTAAAACACCCGGCCACTTATACACATATTGTAATCCGTTCTATTAATATCCTAATTTAAAGCGTATGGCTCGCGGGGCATTTTGCAACCTTCTCTTTAACCCATTAAATTTGATAATAAAAATAGTGAAAGTTCTATCTCTTGATATTTTGTCAAGTCAATTTTTCTTAAAACTTTTAAGTTTTAAGTTTGGCCAAAAAATAAGTTCCGTTATAAGATAGTCCGATATGATTACTGTTTAAAAAAATCGAATGTTGCAAAAGTTTTAAAATTTCTTCTTTTTTTTTGTTGTACGCTCTCAGTGAGTTTGCTGTGGGAATAAATCTGTGGGGGGTACCTGTGTGGCAAAGTAAAGACTCAGCGCTGCACCGAGCAGCGCGACGAAAAGCGCCAACATGAAGCGGCGACAGCAGCGCGTCCAACGCTCGCCGAGCCCGTCCTCCAGCGACGCCAAAATTGACAGAGAGAGCAGGAACTAAATTCGACAAATCGCGTAAATATTATCGGCTTGGCAAGCTGCTATTTTCAGGGCTATTATATTCACAGAAGTTCCTGCATTTATATTGGCCGAGCTGAAAAAATTTCGAGCCGAACCGGGGCAAAGCCGAGCCGAGCTTACTACACGGGGAGCCAAACCGAGTCGGCCCAGCCTCCAAAATTGGGCTCTTTTAAGTCAAAAATTGGGCGTTGCCCAACTCAGCCAGGCCCATCTACGCTTATAAAAAATTTTAACATTGAATTGTGTATTTGGCAGTTTCGGATCACTCGAATAGTATACACACAAAGTTTTGAGTTACCCTAATTTTGTGGGTATAGTGGCCGGGTGTTTTGAATCAAATTTAAATTGGCGCCAATGATTTCATTCTGTTGTATCGGATCCAAGCGAATCCAAATTTTGTGCCAACTTTTATGAAAGCGAAACGAGCACAAAATTTAAACCCCAAAAGATTTGGACTTGTTTAAATCCATTACAACAGAATGAATTCATTGGCGCCAATTTAAATTTGACTCAAAACACCTGTGGCTTATACACACGAAATTAGGGTAATTATTTCGAATATATGTTAAAAGTGAATGAAACTAACAAAAACGTTGAGAAGACAAAGCGCGCAAAGCACGAGAAGCGCGCCGCTGAGAATTCTCGTATGTGGCACGAACGCCAAATATGTGAGTAATTGCCACATTTGATTCTCACCAATCTCTAATAGCGAGCCGATCGGAAGGCCGGTGCGTGAGCTCACATACCCCACCAAAGCGATCAGAAAGCAGAACTGAAGAGCGGTTAACACCGCGTGACCCAACACCAAAAGAACCGAGTCTCTGAAATGTGAAAAGAGATTGATTGACTTGTAGAATCAAGTTCTTCAATCTTCTATTTTAGCATCTTCATATTTTAGCACTTATATTGCGTCTTGACTCATTTCGGATCGAGCAAAGTACAAAGATTTTAGACTGAACTTAGACTTAGGCTTGGTTAGCTTGGCTTTAGGTTAGATCTTATATTTTGTTGTTGGAGCCAAATGCCAATAGAGCCAAATGCCAAAAAATCCAATATCTGGGTCGTTATGAGCTATTTTCTTGCAAAAATTTGGCTCAATTTTGTCAAATTTGGCTCAAAATTAAGCTATTTGATTCATTTTAACTTGCAAACCAAACCGCGAGTCGCGTGAATCACTATTGAGCCACTTAATTAATTATGAATTATTATAGTATCTTTTCGATGTCCGTTCCAAAATGTTCGTTCCAAAATGTACCCCCTTCTATTGAGTACAAAGTTGAAGTCTTAAAATTATAATACTTGATTAAGTTGTTGGAATGCTTATTATAGGATCCGATTGTAATGAATGCACCAAAGCCTATTCCGGTGGCAAGAATCGCCTGTTCTGCTGCCGTTTTCCACATCTATAATATAGTAATAATAATGTGGATCCAGCAAAGTTAATAATTAGCCGGAAAAAATAAAAAATTCCCGATTTTCGATCAAGTTCTAATTTTCCTAAAATTCTAACTTTCTTGTAATATATACATATATCTGACCATATAATCTTCAAGACGATGCCAATCCGTGGGCGCCCAAACGAACGTGCTAAACGCGTCCAGCGCATTAGACAAAAACGCGCAGCGAATGGTGAGCGCGACGAGAAGGAGAAACGGCACGAGGAAAGTAAACATAACTACCTAAATGTGAGACAAGATGGATTATATGGACTCGAATAGTATTTTAACCGGTTTTTTGCTGAAATAAAAAAAGCCCGGCCGGCATAATTGAAGCTCGGCCCGGCCAGTTGAAATAAAAAAAGCTCTGCTTGGCCCTGTCCGCAAGATTGAGACTCGACCGGCCCAGTAATGAGCAGATTTTTTAAAATGACTTGAGTAAAACTTTTTTTAAATTTATTGCGCCAAAAATCAAAAAATTTGTGACAAAAAAATTGAGGCTGAAATCGAGCTGGCCGGCAAGCTTGGGCCGGGCCAGCCATCCTTATAATCAGTGTTATGACTTGGCTCTATAAATGGCTCGGAGTCATTTGGAGCCATATGACTCGACTGCGGAGCCAACTAGTCGGTTATTTATCAGAGCTGGAGTCATCTGAAGCTATTTATTACTGGCTCGCGATTTATGGAGTCCTATAAAAATGAAGAAATATCACTGGAGTGTCTGACTTCTCTGACCGGTTGGCGAAACCCATCGCTGATTTTTTGCCAATGCACGTCGGGTTATATAAGCGAAAAATTTAATCCTCACTCTTCAACAATCAATCGTGGTCGTGTTCACTATTGCATGATTTCGATTCCGGTTTGACTCGGCCAAGCTAGAGTTAAGTCAATACCAGTGTTTGTGGTTCACTGGACCCTCTGGGCACCATTCCCAGTGTTGGTACGTCCCACAGCTAACTGAGTCAGCCGGATGAGAAAGTATTGTGATGGTGCACAACTATGATTCCACATGACACAACGAACCCGTAATTACGCCGGTGTGCGGAACGCGAACTGTTGGCTTGCCTGGCCGGATCCGCCTCTTTCGACGAATCCCATTGCCCAAGATACCGTGGCAGTCGCGGCATAGTCGCGTATAATCGCGGCATTGTCGTGGCCTGGTGGGATCGATTGAGCAATGATCCCGGCCGCACCAACCTTTTGCAATTTTTGAAAAAATTTTCAAAAAAATTATTTTTTAAAATAATTGACACAATGTCAAAATTAAAATTAATTTGAATTCGTTCCGAAACTATTTTTTTGTCATTTTTTAATCTAGAATCTAGAGCTATTTATGTCTTAATGGCTCGCAATTTGGCTTGTTGTGGCTCCAGTTTTTTTAAAAAAGTAGCTGGCGACTCGCGGCTTCGCAGTCAACTCTTCCCGGCCAAGTCACAACACTGTTTAGAGCCAACTAAGACTCACTTTGCCCAACCAACGAACGCCGAAACAAATGGCACAGAAAACGATAAGCCAAACGGCGCATTGCGCAGAGACGAGAAGAACGCGGAATTCACCCACGTCGGCGATACTCCCACTGGGATCTTCCAGGTGCCTGAAAAAACCCGTTTGAATATTTAATGAACATTTCGAAAATTATTCGAACCGCTTTGCGGCTTATACATGGCACATCGACATTTGCATACGTGACATTTTTTTTGCGGATTTTTCAACTTTGACTAACATTTAAGGACCAAAGAGTTAATTTTAAGAAAATTAATTTTATTCATTACATTCAAAATTTTTATCCATTACTTTTTAATAGTCCTTAAAAAATTGGCCAATTTGAGCAATTTTCAAAAAGTTTTGACTAATAAATTCTGAATCAATATTTTTGAGTGATTTTACTTTTTTAGCTGTAACTTTTTTTGCAATTTACTTGAGACTTGATTTAAAAAGTAATGGATAGAGAAGAAAATTCTGAATCTCATGGACATATCAATAAGCTTTTTAAGGGTAACAAAATCTTAGCCAAAGTTGAATTTCGAGTTCGCAAATGTGTCACGCAAATTTAGAGCCATTTTCACACAGCTTAAAATTGAGTCCATACTTCACAAATTGGCTGAGCGCAGAATTGGGATGAAACACGTTGAGGCGATTGTCGGCTAGCGCGGGCGCGATGCCGACCCGGCCCTCCAGTTGTGCGGATTCGCCGAGTAGCGCGGCGGCGGTGGCGCCGCCTAATGCCGCGCTGACGTTCGCGTCCAGCGCCGACGCGATGGCGCTTAGATTGTTGGCCAACGCGTCGGCGACTTGCGTTAAATTTGCCGCCAGCTCATCCGCGAATCCTGCCGCTGTCGCCACAATCGTCGTGTTGCTCGTGAGAATTTCGTCGATAATCGACGAGCTCGTAGTCATCGATTCCATTAGTGAATCAATCGCCGTTGTTGTTATTATATCGAATGGAGAAATTGTTGTTGTCGTTGTAGATGGTATTGTTGTTGTTATGATTTGTGTTGTTGTTGTGGCCATTAAATTAGAATCGTCATCCGAATGAATGGTGCGAATAGAGGCCGACTCAAGGCATTCCATTAATTGAAACTCAGGAAAACTTTTACAGTGAAGCCAAGGAAGGCCTAGAAAAATATATGATATAAATTATATTTATAACTTATAATATGTACAATTATAATAATGTACAATTATAATAGCAAAGAGGTAACAATGGTCTAGTGGCGGTTTCACTTTGCTTGGGACGAAGTTCGGTTCCGCCAACGACCCCAGCTATGTAAATATTCATCATATTTGAAAGACAATAGGTACCACATTGCACAATGTGGGTGCTAGCCAGGTCTTGTATAAGTCAAATCAGCTCCATATCGCATGCTTATACGAACCAGCCAAGATATCGGTGGCTGGATGGCCCTCATTCACGAAATGATTAGTTCCAAGGAGTGATGGGTAAGTGGCGCGAGCCAAAGTGAGCTAATTGGCACAATTTTGAGCCAAATTCGATAAAATCGAGCCAAATTTTTGCACGAAAATGGCTCATGGCTCGCAAAAAACCAGCTAAAAATTAGTTTTTTTTTGGCATTTGACTCGTTTGGTAGCAAGCCATCGCCGAGCCACCGACCCATAACTGGTTCCAAAACCATTGCTAACGTGGAAGGATTGATCAGGAGTCCTTCACGTACCATTATAATAGGCCTGAGTCTGGAAGGATTTCCATTCAGCCTGTATTAAATAAGATTCAAATCTTACCGGGCCTGTCGTCGATAACGCTCCAGAACAAATAGAAAATATAGAGAAAAATCCACGCCAAATAGCGCGTCATGCACGCGAGAACGAACAGCGAAAAGATCAGCTGCGAAACGCCGACGCCTTGAAATGAATGAATTATTATTGAAATATTATTAATTTTTTCTTATATGCTGAATAAAAATGAATCAATTCTTTATATTATGGCCATAATGCATATATAGAGCTGAAAGAAATACCTTTAAATGTGGGGCAAATATTATAGAGCGCCTGCATTGGCGCCCGGCCGGTGAGCTGGCCCACTGTGAGTTCGAGCACCAACACCGGCAGAATCACAATGAGAAGAACCGCACCGTAGGCCGCCAGGAACGCCACTGTGAAAAAACATTCATTTTTTAGCTTTCGTTTCAGATACCCTAATTTCGTATGGATTTCAGCCAAATTTAAATTTGCGCCAATGAGTTCGTTCGTTTTGTATCGGAGCCGTTGGGGTCCAAATTTTGTGCCCACTTTTATGAAACCGAAACGAAGGCGGGCACAAAATTGTGAACTCCAAAAAATCCAATATAACTAGATTAACTCTTTGGCGCCAATTTAAATTTAGCTCAAAACACCTATTATTCCATAGTTTGTATTTTCAGATAATTCTATAGTATGTATTTTTAGATAAAAAAGAATTTACATCCGCCATTCTCGAGGACGAGCCGTGGAAAATTGAGTAGATTTGTGGTGGCGAATACGTAAGCCCAACCGATCAACATAAACTCAACCTTGTAGGACCTAGATTTTAATTATTGAATAAAATGGAATTGAATCGGCTAGGGTTATAAATAAAATTCAGTCGAAAAGAAAAGTTTTTTGACAAAAACAAATACATTTTTTGGTATTTTTGTCGAAAAACTTTTTTTTCATTTTTTTCTAATATTTTTGAATGATCCGTAAAAAAATTGGAATTCAAGATTTGCACTTGAGCTTTTTGTTTTGTGCGTAAGCTTAAGCTCGAGTAAAAGCTGACGCGTTTTTTTTGTTTATACTTTTGATACTGCCAAGTTAAAAATCGCAGGCTCGGTCCATCATAATTTTTTACGAAACAACCTTTTTGGGTTCATAATCCAAAATTCTTACCAAATATCTCGCCACTCTTCAACGATTAATGAGGACATTTTCATCTGATTCAGGGACCAACTACGCTCTTCGAACCACATTTTCGGGCGCTTCGCGCCCTCGCGTACTATTTCGTCGTGCTGTAAATTGCTAGGGATATTATTGTACTATTATGTATTAGCTATATGCGACTAAAATAAAAGCGCGCACAAAATTATGAACCCCAACGGGCTCGATAAGAATAGAATGGACTCGTTGGCGTCAATTTAAATTTTGCTCAAAACACTCTCAACATATTAGGCTGATATAAATTTGTGTGAAATTTTTCCCATTAAATTATTGATCATTTTAAATTATTTTATGTGACATGATCTCGAAATTAAATTAGAAAAAAAGAAAGAAATTTTCTTTCGATTCATTTTCGATCAATTTTGAAAAATAGGATCATTGTTTTTTCCACTTTTTTTCTTCTCGCTTTCATCTTTTTTCACTAAATGAATTAACACGTCGACGACAATGAATGTTTGTTTTGAGTTCAAATTTGCGCGTTTGCCTTCATTCTGTTTTTTAATTAGGTAAAGCTTTGAGAGCACATTCAAAATATGTGTCTAGCCGATTTCTTATATGACAATTCCTTTTGAGATAAGGCAGGATGTTCTGAGACAAATTTAAATTGAGTTCATTTCTTTGTATTGGATCCAAGCAAGTCCAAATTTTGTGCTCAATTTTATGAAACTGAAACAAAGGCGGGCACAAAATTTGGATCCCAACGACTCCGTTACAATAGAATGAGCTCATTGGCTCAAAACATACGGCCTTATATAAGCGAAATTAAAGTAGTTCCAAGATCATTTCCAGCGGGCGAGAATTGATCGGGGGCCTTCAAATATCAAGTAAAGAACAGAATGAACACGGTTTGTTAATAATTGCGCAAATTCGAATTCGTGACATGATACTCAATGAATTGAATCCAAATCGAAATCAAAAGTAAAAATAAATAATTTTAATTTTAGTATTTCTCAAAAACATTGTGCAAATTTGCATATATCAGTTCATTTCGATTCAATTTTATTCTTAAAAGCCATATGAAGAAGCTAATGTTTTCCTAATTACATATTTTTATATATATTTTTATTCAATTTTCAGCTTACATATAAATTCATTTCAATCAGTTTGTACATATAATATGAATGCATTGATATTCCTTAGGATTAGGGCCCGTCAGAAAGTTTTTCGACAAAAATATCAGAAAAAATATTTATTTTGTCGAAAGATTTTTCCTTCAAGCCGAATGAATGTCCACTAAGCAAAAAATTACATCGAAATAGATAAATACCTAATATGTATTATAAATAAATGTGCATATAATATACAAGTCGGACTTGTATATGATTTTTTTATACATATATCTAGTTCTAATTCTAATCATTTTCCGCTCTTTTTCTTTATCACTTTCTTATCTCCTTTTCTCTCTCTCAAATCTCTATCTATCTATCTGTCTCTCTCTTTCAATTCCTTCCTTTCTATCTCTCTCTATTTCTTCTTCTCAATCTCAATCTATATATATCTAATTCACTTTCTACTTTGTTTCTTTATCACCTTTTTATCTTCTTTTCTCTCTTTTCTTTCAATTCCTTTCTTTCTCTTTATTTCTCTTTCTCAATCTCTATATATCTAATTCATTCTCTCTTCTTTTTCTTTATCATCTTCCTATCACTCTCAAATGTCTCTCTCCAAAAGCTCTCTGTATTTTGCGCTCTCTCAATTCCTCCTTACCAATTCCAATTTATTCTGCACTCTTTTCCTTTATCATCTCCTTGTCTATCTCTCAAACGTTTCTCTCTTTCCCAAATCTTTCTCTCTCTCTTTCTCTTTCTTCTCATTTAAATCTTTCTCTCTTTTTTTCAAATCTCTCTCTTCTCTTTTTCTCTAAAAGTTTTCGTTCTCGTTCTCTCTCTCTTTTCTTTCCAAATTTTTCTATCTCTCAAATCTCTCTCGTTTTTTTCTTTCTCTAAAAGTTCTCGTTCTCGTTCTCTCTCTTTCTCTCTCTCCTTTCTTCCCAAATCTCTCTTTTTTCTTTTTCTCTAAAAGTTCTCGCTCTCGTTTTCTATCTCTCCCTCTCTTCATTCTTCCCACTCTCTCTCTTCTTTCTACCTCTCTCGCTCTCAATGCTCCAATCCAATCAAAATAAAAATGTAAAAAATCGAACCTGTGTGAAACGCAGTTTGGCTCAATAATAATAACACAAGTCGTCGATTGCTGACCATTGAATTTGAATTGGCTGATGCTCGCCACACCACACGTCCTCCTTCTTCTTCGCCGCGTTCCATTCGCTTTTCGCTTTAGCGCCTTTTCGTTTTCGTTTTTTGTTTATTTAATTTTCGCCAATAATATTTCTTCTCTCGCGTCTGTTTTTTTCGTCTCAGTTTTTCGGTAGTCCAAATATTCTTCGAATCCCGTTCCTCTTTCGCTATTTCAATGCTTTAATGTTGACAATTAAAAGTTAGCAATAAAAATAATTTCTTTTTTTTTTAAATCGTCGATTTATTTATTTATTATTTTCCACAAACAATTTAATCGAGTCCGGCCAATTCGTCACTAAATTTTGCACTTTATAGAATGAACACAAATGAGTCATCATCGATAGTAAAATAAAACATATTATCTTAATTTCGTCAGCGGATAAGCCGCGGGTGTTTTAAGTCAAATTTAAATTGACGCCAATAAGTTCATTCTGTTGTATCGGATCCGTTGAGGTCCAAATTTTGTGCCTGTTCTTATGAGACAAAAATAAAAGCGGGCACAAAATTTTGACCCAAATCGATTCAATATAACAAAATAAACTCTATGGCGCCAATTTAAATTTGACTCAAAACACCCGCGGCTTATCCGCCGACGAAATTGAGGTAATTTAAAAATTATAATCATTGAATTTTTAATTTGTATTAATTAAATATTTAATTGCAAAAACATATTTAATAATTCAAAATGTTTTTTTTTCTTTTTTATCAAAACAAATTTTTTAAAAAATATTTTCGATTAAAAAATTACAAAAATATTTTTGTTTTCGGCAAAAATGTCAGAGAACAAAATTTGGGGTTGAGACATTTTGGGACGGACAATTCCGGACAGGACAATTCGGCATGGCACATTTCGGGACGGACCGAGATTTTAGGAACTTAGGCTTAGCCTTGGCCATTAGGCCTCGTTGGTTCTGAGCTTAACTTTAGCCATTAAATCTCGTTGGCTCTAGGCTTAGCCTTAGCCATTAGACCTCGTAGCCTTATTCATTAGACTTCGTTGGCCCCTGGATTAGCCTTAGCCATTAGATCTCGTTGGCTCTATGCTCAACCTTAGCCATTAGATCTCGTTGGCTCTAGGCTCAGCCTTAGCCATAAGCCTCACTTTGAGTTGTTTTTACGATCGTTATGAATTATTAGAGTATCTTTTTCGGGACGTCTGTCCTGAAAAATTTGCTTCAAAACGAATTTTTTTGTATAACCACGAGCTTATACACAAAAACTTAGGGAACAAAAGTTTTTGAGCCTGTTAAAACACAACACCGATAAACAAACATTGTGTTAAAAAATATAAGTACATAAAAAATAAAAACAAAAATACAAAAATAAATACACAATTGACACAATTGTGTGTATGTGTATGTGTATGTGTGTGTAGGCATATGTGTGTATATATATGCTATATATACACAATAATTATTTCCGCTCATCAACGTAATTGTTTATATATTTTCATATTCTTGTCGTTATTTATTAGCACAACTCGCATTTGTATTTTTGTGTGTATGTTTGTGTGCTTGTATATCGATGCAATTTTTGTGTGTGTGTCTGTGTGTATGTGTGTCACATTAATTGGGTGTCACATTGCTTTTGCGTAAAGACAAAAAAAGTGCAGAAAATGCACCAAAATGCAATAACACAACGCATAAAATTCTATGTGAAAAAGCATTTTAATGCCACTAAAAAAAAGAAAAAGAAATAATAATATTGACCTCATCATCATTGTCATTAAGCGCGAGCTCTGTTTTGCTGGCCAAGCTCTGGTTTAGCTTTTGCTTGTGCTTAAGCACTTACTCATTCACTCGCTGGCCGGCACATTCAATCCAGAGAAAGTGGAACAAAAATAGAGAGAAAGAGAGAAAAAAAGAAAGAGAGAGAAAAAGAAAGAGAGAGAGCAAGAGATAGAGAGAGAGTAAGAAATAAAGAGAGATTAAAAGAGAGAGAGTGAGAGAGAGAGAGAAAGAGAGAGAGATAGATGAGTAAAGTAGAATAGAAATAAAATGGGTAAAATTCGAAAAAAAGCAAAAATTTGTTGAGAAAAATTGCAAAAAAATGGGAAAATTGAGAGAAAAAGAGAAGTGATATTTGCCGATTTTCAATTTTTGATCGACTTTTTGAAGGGCATAAGAATATTTTTCAAAAAATTATTTTAGCAATTAGATTCAGAATTAAATTTTCTAAAACCTTGTAAATCGAATACGAAAAGAATTTTGCAATTTTCTTAAAAAGTAAAAAAGTTATAATAAAAACAAATCCGACGCCAACGTGCGTCACTCTTTACATATTATAATAGAATGAGAAATAAAGAGAAACTAGAAAATATGAATCACATAAATGAATAGAGCTTATAATAAAGCCGGGAGCTACTAATAATAAATAAATGATAGGGAATACTTTTTCTCCATTACGAACAAAAAATAAATAACTAGTGGAAAGAAAAATTTGGTTTGTGAGCTTTGCGCGCAGCAAACATTAGCCAAAAACAGCCTCGCCGGCACGGAGAAGTCAGCGAAGAGAGAAAATTCGCTCTCTCCACTTTTGTGTTTTGTGTGTATTGTTAAATAATAATAAATTACTTTAATTATTCTAATTTCGTTTGTACAAATTTAAATTGGAGTTCATTCTGTTGTATCGCGATCCGTTAGGATTCAAATTTTGTGCCCGCCTTCGTTTCAGTTTCATAAAAGTGGGCACAAAATTTGGACTTGTTTGGATTCAATATAACAGAAAAAAAAGATATTTCGCGTATATAAGGTCGGGTGTTTTGAGCCAAATTTAAATTGCTGCCAATGAGTTCATTCTGTTGTATGGGATCCAAGTGAGTCCAAATTTTGTGCCCGCTTTTATGAAACTGAAACGAAGGCGGACATAAAATTTGGACTCCAATATAAAACGACTAAACTCATTGGCGCCAATTTAAATTTGGCTCAAAACACCCGCAGCTTATACACATGAAATTAAGGTATATAAGATATGCTAATATAATAATACCTAATTGACTAAATATAAATAACTTGCTTAACTAAATATAAATATAACTGACTAAATATAAATAATAAATATTTGTTGAAATTTTAAAAGAAAAATGTTTTGACGTTCGACAAAAAAAGAAAAACATTAATAAAATTGAAGAATACAATAGAAAAGGTATCGAATTTCAAAATTTTGAAAAAAAATTCTAACATTCTTTCTTTTGGAGAAAGAGAAAAATAAAAATATATTTATTTTAAAAATAATTCTTTTTCTTTAAAATTTTTCAAACATTTGACTTTTTCGTTAATTATATAATCCGAAATTTCTCTTATTTCAATGTACAAAGAGAAGCAGTGGCCTAGTGGTTGTGCGATAGTATTTCACTTCGCTTGGGACGAAGTTCGGTTTCGCCCCGAATCCAGCTAGGTGTCTTCTATATTTGGAAGACAATTGTCACTACATTGCATGGTGTGGGTGATACCCGGCGGTGCTGACTAGGCCTTGTATAAACCGCATCAGTTCCATACGGCATGCTTATGCCAAGCGAACTAGCCGTGTATGTACCCTAAGTTCTCATGTATAAGCCGCAACTGTTCGACAAATTTTTGAATTTTAACTTAACTTTCATTCGGTTATAAATGAAGTTGAGGAGCTCATAATTTTTAATTTGCAACTTGGACCTGCTTCAATAAAGGTGCTTATTAAATTTCATGCTTAGCAGACACAAAATAACAGAATGAAGGCCAAGTTAAAATTTAAAAATTCGTCAGAAGACCGCGGCTTATAGACGGGAACATAGAATAAAATACGTGTAACAAGCCATAAAGAAAATTATTTTTAAGACAGGAGACTAATAAATTATAGCAAAAAAAATTCATGCTCAAAATGCTCAAAAATAATAGTTAAAGCAAAAAATGCATTTGCTATTATTCTCTTTCATTTAGGCATTTTGTTTTTCGAACACTCGTGAAAAATGTTTTTTTTTCTTCAAAAAAAGCTTTTTTCATAGATGGCATTTTTGTCGCATTTTTATTTTTTTTAGAAAGTTTCAAGTAAATAAAGTAAAAATATACAAAAAATGAAGATTTTTATAAAAACAAAGTGGAAAAAAATATTCATTAGAATTTTTCACTTCATTTATTTAATAGAATATATAATAGCTTGAATCTTGGGCAGTAATTATGTACATATTAGCTAAAATTAAATAAATATTGCAATAAAATATTACCCTAAGTTTCCGCTGTCGTTCGTCGAATTTTTGAATTTTAACTTAGCTTTCATTTTGTAATAAACGAAGTTGGGCCCATAATTTTTAACCTGCAGGTTGGGCCTGCTTCAATGAAGATGCTCATTAAATTTCAAGCTTAACCGACACAAAATAATAGAATGAAGGGCAAGTCAATATTCAAAAAATCGTCGAACGGCCGTGGCTTATACACGGGAACTTAAAAGATGTAATAATAAGGATTATGCATGTAATATTTATTTTCTATAACTCAATTAAGTCGAGTTAAAAATATATTAATTTCGGCTGAAATTGGCCAGCCGATATTAATAACGACTAATTATTAATATCGGCTGTAACATACATACTTATGTATATTCGGGATTATTCCAGTATAAGCGGTCCGTGACGATATCGGCAATTCTTATATAGGCGATCTAACTTCTTAGAAGCCGGTATAGGTGGTCCATGGTCCACGCCGATATAGACGATCCATAACGATATCGGCGGTTCAACTTTTTAATTCACAAAAATTTCGTCCCATAAAAATTTCGCCTATAGCTAAATTTTATGAATTAAAAAAGTTGGACCGCCTATATCGTCATGGACTGCCTATATCCACTAAAACCGTCTATATCTTTAAGAACCGCCGATATCGTCATGGACCGCCTATACTATAATAGTCTTGTATATTCAATCATCAAAAAATGTAATAAATATATCTAACCAAACTTGAATCTTTGCCATAATTGCATCTAAACCGTAACTTCAATATTTAAATGATCCAAAACTAAAAAAGACAAAAATAAGTAAAAAGTTACTGTAAATTTCTAGAAAAATATACACAATTTGCTATGTTTTTTATTGCCTATCCAACAGGTTAGAAATTGTATTGTTTTTGTATGATACTGTAAACTCTAGTTACCTATAAATATTGCTGAAAGTATAAAGTTCTATCTTGGCAAAGTTCAAGTTTGGCCACAATATATTATGTATATTTGTAGAATTCAAACCGAGGATTCAAATATAGTTACTGTAAATGCTACAACATATATATTTACATAATTTTGTATATGATGCAAAATTAAAAAAAGTATTCGAATTTCACTAATGAAAAAATATAAATGGGAAAAAATGCGTTAAAAATCAAAGAAAAAAAGAATGAGAAAAAGAGAATGTCCATTAATCCCGGCTTTTCTTTCCTTTCTCTTTGGTCTTTTTTTCTCCCCCGGCTTATTAAATAGAAACCGAAAGAAAAAAAAATTCTTTCCTTTTTTTTCTTCTTCGTTTTATTCTGGCTCTTGGCTTAATTCCAAAGCAAGAAAAATAAGAAATTTAATAAAAAAATTTTTCTTTTCTTTTTGTTTAAATGAAGAAAAGTCGGCCGTGAAAGAAAATTTCATTTTATTTTGTCCCCGACCTAATTGCTTTTTCCTTGCGCTTTTCTCCATTTTTCTTTTCTCTTTAATTCTTCTTTTCATTTTTCTTTTGGCCAACTTTGCATTTTTTTCCTTTTCTTTTCCTTTTTCGACTTTAACGGGGTTTATCATTTCTTTCCCTTTCGTCAAGTCCATTTTTTACATTTTTTTCTCATTTTTTTTATAAATAATTAGAGAAAATTAAAAATCTTTAAAGTTTCGTCTTTCTTTTAAATGCCAATTAAGTACAAATTGGCGCAAGCATAATATTTGTGCCGGAGAGCACGCAAATCTATGCGTATCTATGGGAAATTTAAAACAAGAATTATACGCATACTGTATTAATGTATTTTCAAAATAAAAAAGAATATGACCACAATAATATTCACATAGAAAGCGCTTATTTACGCGGGATTTAGTTTAAATGAAATGTTAATAATCAAAAAATAAATTGCAGTTTTAATTTTTAATTACCTCAATTGTGCCGTAAAATGGAAAATTTTTTTCATAAGCTTCAAGCAAAAATTTAAATATAAATAGTACATACATTATTTATGTACATACAAATGTGTGCATGCACAATGTATTTTGAATTAAATATGTGTGTAAAATTTTAAATATACAAATATTTTCAATATAAAAATCGAGGATATAAATTTAAAAATAATTTTTATTTACGATGTTATTAAGCGATTGATCGAGCGCACAAATTTTTGGAAAGTGAATCCGAGATGAAGTGCACTAAAATGTGAGTAAAAATAAATAATTTAAAAAAAAAGTACGAGCGAATCCACGAAAATGCACGAGAAATTTATTTTCTTTGAAAATGCATATATTGTAATAGTTTATGCATACATATTTACAGTTGTTATTGTTGTTTTTGATAGCCTCATTGAAATACACTTAACGAACAACAAAAACCTATAAAAACTTAAACAAAAACAATAAATTAAAAATTGTAAATGAACAAATTTTTTGGAATATAAAAACTAATTAATTGTTGTATAAAAACTAATTAATTGTTAAATTAATTAGAATTTGATTACATTTGAAATTTATTGTGTTTAAGAAACGATATTTTTGTATTTGTTGCGAGCATTTTGCACATATCTACAGTTATTTTTACAAGGATTTTGAAATAAGAAATTTTTAAGAAATTTTTTTCTTATATTTTTCTTATAAATCGTCATTTAAGACAAAATGACGTTCCCTTTTTTTAGTTGTTAGTTTTGACCAATTTAAATATTGAGATTTATCCAGATTCAAGTTTGGCCACAACAAATACATTACCCTAAGTTCCAGTGTATAAGACGCGGCCGTTCGACGAATTTTTGAATTTTGGCTTGGCTGGTATAAACGAAGTTGAGCTCATAATTTTTAACCGGAATGTTGGGTCTGTATCAATGAAGGTACTCATTGAATTTTATGCTTACAGACACAAAATAACAGAATGAAGATCAAGTTAAAATTCAAAAATTCGTCGAACGACTGCGGCTTATACGCGGGAACTTAGGGTATTATAACATCTTAATACGGTCATAATAATGTAAAAAAATTTTTGCTAGATTTATTCAAATTTATGAATAACAATAAAAATTAAAATAAAGTATTTATAAATTTTTAATTAAATTCTCCGTTTTTCGTTTTGCAAACGTTCTACAATTCGAAAAAATTGTATAATTTTTCGCGAGAAATTAAATACGAACTTAATAGTGAATGTGCATTTTCGACAAATTATTTGTCAAACGCGTGCTCAACTCACCTTAATTTCTTTTTTTTGCTGATAAAATTCTTAAGATTAAAAACGATCGTATTAACATAATGATTTGAAATGATGTTAATCGGCTTTACTGTACGCATCATTTTAGTTAGAACCGCTTTTGCATTTGATTTCGATAACTGTACAATTGTACAATTTATTTTTAGGTTAAATTAAAAAAACGTAAAATAATTGAATTTTATAAATTATGAAGAGAAGTTGTGTGATACGTGAAGGCCCCAGATCAATCCTCCACCTTTGGAAATTGACCTTAGAAGTTGTGTATATTTTTAAAAATTATTTTTAAAAAAATTCTATAAAACACAAAAAAGATGCCCTAATTTTATGTGTATAAGTGGCTGAGTGTTTTGAGTCAAATTTAAATTGGCGCCAATAAGTTCATTCGGTTGTATCGGATCTGTTTGTTCGAATCCCTTCCATGAGACGGCTGAGGTTCAAATTTTGTGCTACTTATGAAACTGAAACGAAGGCGGGCACAAAATTTGAACCCCAGCGAATCCCGATATAAAATGAATGAACTCATTGGCGCCAATTTCAATTTAACTCAAAACATCCGTGACTTATGCATAGGAAATCAGGATAAATAAAAAATTTTTAAAAGAAGATAAAACGAAAAATTTCATAAATAATTTCGAAAAATTGTACGTATTCTATCAAAAAAATACAAATAAAAATACTGTATGTGCATACATTCACAAATTATAGTATTCTCACAAGATCATAATTTAAAAAAAAAGTTGAAAAACTGCAGAAATTGAAATAAAAACAACTATACCGAAAAATATGGAAAAATATGGAAAATGTTAGAAATACAATCAAAGGTTCAAATTTAGTTTACCCCCCCCCCCTCCCCTCTCCCTCCTTCAGAATTTCAAAATTCTTTTACCGTATCCGAGGGTTATTTTATATGTTAAGAACAAATACATAGCTATTTTCACAGAAAATGCTCTTAAGGGTTCTACAGAGAACCACTTTTATTAGGAAAAAAAATTTTTTTGACCAAATCTGGACATATGATATCTCATTTGAAAGCTCTCATTATTCTGACCAAGAATTCTATAGGAACTATGATCCAATTTTGCTTTCTTGAGAAGTTACAATCGATTTAAAAAATTGAACCAAAGGAGAGACCAAACACTTTTATTCCAAAAAATATTTGAAATTATGGGGAGGGGGGCGGGGGATGTAAATTAGAGTAACGCCCATTGATGGGTAAGCGATCCGCGATGGCTCCAGCCTAAACGAGCCAAATGCTAAAAAATCTAATTTTTGGCTGGTTCAAGCCATGAGTCATTTCTTGAATTTTTCTGAAAAATCGAAATCGAAGTTGAAAATATAAAAAAAATTTTTCGTTGAACACGCAAAAAAAATTGGAAAAAACAAAATTCCACATAAATTTTTTTCTCCTTTTTAATGAGAAAATTGAAGAAAAAATTGGAAAAAAGGAAAAAAAGGGGGAAAAATTGTTTAAATAACCAAATAACATAAAAATACAATAATAACAATACCAAAAACAAGATTTTTTTTTTTGTCGGGCCAATTTTCTTTGTCGATTTTTTTTCGAAGGCCAATTTTTTCCCATTTTTTTTGGCAGTTGTTCAAATTTTTTTTCAAAAATTTTTTTTTATTTTTGTATAAGACCGGGTGTTTTGAGCCAAATTTAAATTGGCGCCAATGAGTATACTGGATCCAAATTTTGTGCCCGCCTTCGTTTCAATTTCATAAAAGCGGACACAAAATTTGGACTCGCTTGGTTTTGGACTCGCCGATACAACAGAATGAACTCATTGGTGCCAATTTAAAATTAAATTTGGCTCAAAACACCCGGCCTTATTCACACGAAATTAGGGTAATAATTTAATTATTGAATATTGCATTCATTAATTTTAACTTATTTATTTCGACATTCTAACAAAAATAATAGTTTAATTTAAATTAAAAAATTGCAAAAACGAAAAAGAAAAAATGTAAAGGATTTTTTGAGAAATTTTCTCCACAAATTTCGTCTTTAAAATGAAGCATAAATAAAGGAAAAATTTGAAGCAAAAATAGCGAGAACCAAACAAATGATGAATAAAATATGCATACAAGTGAGGTTGACAACAAGTAAATAAAAAAAAATTCAACAACACGGCGAAACAAATAAACAATAGCATCGAAACAACAAACGAAAAAGTAAACAACAAACGAAGGTAAAGGTGAAAATTATTTGGATTTTTTGTGTTGTATTTTATGTGGTGACCGCTCGGAAAACGCGAAAATGACGCGCTAAAATAGCACACACACATACAAGCATGGTCATCATTATCAACAACATCAACATCAACATTAACATCAACATCAATATCAACATCGGCATCAACATCAGCAT
The DNA here is from genome assembly GCA_024678965.1 of Bradynema listronoti. Lineage (NCBI taxonomy): Eukaryota > Metazoa > Nematoda > Chromadorea > Rhabditida > Allantonematidae > Bradynema > Bradynema listronoti. The sequence goes on from JANLNO010000009.1 coordinate 1,031,200, forward strand.
CGATATCGACATTAACATCAACATCGGCATCAACATCGGCATCAGCATTATCATTATCATTATCATCATTATCATTGTCATTACTATCATTATCATCATTATCATTATCATTACTATTATTATCATCATTATCATTGTCATTATTATTATTATTATTATCATTATCCTCATCATCAGTAAAAATACACATCATTCCATTACACTTTCGCATTAGCAAGATCACAAAAAGACCTTCAATCTTAATCCATTTTTCTATTTTCAATAATTTCATTTTCCACTTTTTTTTATTTCTCAATTTGACTTATTTATTCCTTTATTTCTCACCTTTTCTGTATATCGAGGCGTATTTTTACGAAAATTCCCTTATTTTTTTTTGATACTCATTTTCAATTCGTGTTTCCTCATTTCGGGTCGGGACATTTCGGAACAAGCACAGATTTTAGGCTAAATATAGGCTTACTTTTAATCCTCAGGTTTCGTTAGGCCTTATGTAAAGTTATTTTCATCATCGTTATGAGCAGTGTTGCGACTTGGCTCTATAAATAGCTCTGAGCCTACGGCTCCGCTGCGGAGTCAACTGTCATCTATCGGAGCATAATAAGCTTTTGAGCTATTTATGTCTTAATTTCTCGCAATTTATCGAGTCAGCTAGCTTGTCGTGGCTCCGTTTTTTTCTGAAAAGATGTGAATATGTCAATACATTTGACCCACGAGTCTCCGATAAGGCAACGTACAAAATTTCCACATTTTCCTCAACACTTTTTTTCATTTACTTATTCATTAAATTCTCAACTCTCTTCTCCACTTTTTCTCTCTCTATTTTTCTCATTTTTCTCTTTTCTTTCTCTCTCTCTCACAAAGTCAAATGCTGGGCGCTGCTTTAAGCCCGGTATCTCGCACGGAGGTGAGTGGACATTATAAATTGGAAGAATATTTCTTTTATTTTCAAAATTTAAAATAATATTATTCGGCAATACACTCGCAACAACTCCAAAAAAAATTTCAATTTGCATTTTCAAGAGTTTTCCTTTTTACGATTTATTCGTATGAGTGCAAAATAAATGAATAAATAAATAAATAAATAGATAAAAAATAGCAAAATTTGTATTAAGAATGTAATAAAAGCTTAAAAATATGTAATAACACACTCGGCATGGCCCGGAATCAATTGGAACAGTTAGAAGGTTATATTAAAACCCAAAAAAATCATTTTGCATGTTTAAACTTGGCCAATTTTGACTTGTCTCCGGAGAGTTGATTTCGGAGCCGGGAATCGCTATAGACTTTTTTTAGCTCTTTTCAAAAAAAGCCGGAGCCAGGAAAAAGCTAACCAAAAATGCCCGAGTCAACTTAAAGCCAACTCACAACATAGTTCTCTACCAAATGGATGGCTTTTTTTTCATCATTTTTTGATCATTGAATGGCTGAAAAATTCGGCCATATTTTTGCGCTAAAATTTGTCAAAAATTTCTTTCAAAAAAATAATTTAGAAAATATTTAAAAAAAAATATTCTAAATATTTGAGTATGCCATTTATTTATAATTGATTAAAAAAGGCCACAATTTTAGTATAAGCACCAAAGTGATATCACTCAATCAGTATTAAATTGAATGTGCCAAAAATATTGATTATAATCAAAATTCTTCGTCAAAGTCTAAATTCAAATGGGCGATTGAATCCGAATCGATATTATTCGAATCTGCTCCACTCACTTGGCCGTGTTTTACATTATTCGACTTGATTGTAGTGTTATAGTCCACTAACTTGATGGTTATTAGATTCTGATCCCTGGGAATGATGGCAAATGCGCTGGGGAGGAATTTCTCTTTGATTTGGATGAAATTCGCCGCAATTTGCTTCTTTATTTCCAGCGGAATGTCTTTTATAAAAGCCTCTAAAAAAGTAATAATTGTAAATTCTAATTTCATTATATGTACAACCCGCAAGCGTCTCAAAAAATTAGCTTTTATAATTAAAGGTTCATTGAACCGCGTATGTTTTAAGCCAAATTGGTGCTGATGAGTTTATTACTTTATATTTGAGTTCGTTTAATTTAAGACTTTTATTCCCGTCTCGTGGCGCGGAAACAAAATTTGGATACAACAAAATCAGCTCATTAGCGCCAATTTAAATTTAAATCAATTTATATTGGCGTCAATAAGTTTATTTGTTTTGTATCGAATCCGTTGGAGTCCAAATTTTGTGCCCGTTTTCGTTTCAGTATCATAAAAGTGGGCACAAAATTTAGACCCACTTGGATCCGATACAACAGAATGAACTTGTTAAATCTGGCTCAACTGCGGCTTATCTACACGAAATGAGGGTATGCTCGAACTGCTGCGTGTTATACTTTCTCGGTTAGGCTGATGAAATTCGGGTAAAAATTTACCCGTGGCATTTTTCACATGTTGTATAAACACTTCCATGCTATTTTCGAGCTCATAACGCTGTTCAGGAGTTAAATTGACAAAAAAGGCATCTGCCAAAAAATGATCTCATTGAATTACAATTCCTTCAATAATTAGGCACATTAAAAATTTCATTTTATACCTTTTAATTTGTTGAGATGAACCAGAAGATTATCCACTAAAATTTTTGAAATAAATTATTCAATTCTTTGCTGAAACTTTTGTTATTACCCTAATTTCGTCTGTGTGTAAGTCGCGCATGGTTTGAGCCAAAATTTAAATTGGCGCCAATGAGTTTATTCTGTTGCATCGGATCTAAGCGAATCCAAATTTTATGCCCGCCTTCGCTTCAATTTCATAAAAATAGGCACAAAATTCGAACCCTCAACGGATCCGATACAACAAAATAAACTCCAGTTGGCGCCAATTTAAATTTGGCTTAAAACACCCGCTGCTTATACACCCAGAATTAGAGTAGTTAGATTTAGTGTGAGGCTCATTGGCATTTTCAGCATTTTCTAACTACTTTTTGCAAAGAGAAAATTTGGGAAAATTGCGGACTTGCTAAAGTACAAGCTAATACACACATACTGTAGTAAATACATACATGAATAGACGGACTCTCAAATGGACGGGTCCTCAAATGGGCAAATCCTCAACTAAATGAGTTCTCAACTGAGTGGGTTTCCAAATACATGTAAAGGTGTTTTCAAACGGGCAGATCTTCAACTAAGTGGGTCCTCAAATGAACGGGTCCTCAAATACGCGGGTCCCAAAGTGCGCGGATCTGTAAGATTTGATGCACCAAAAAATGACCGTATAGAGCCGAAAGTCATAAACAATGTTCTTGTGCTTACTCCCTGCAATATATTAATATTACCATCGCGTTTGTTTCTTTGCTTCGAATTATTCATTGAGTTTTTTATTGCGGCTAGAGTTAATCCATAGATAAGTATACCAAAGTAATAATAAAAAAACATTACTTTTGGGTAAATAAGATGCGTTTGGCGGAATAATTAGCAAAGACTAAAATTTTTATTGATAGTATTTTATTTATTATCTTTTTCGCGTGTATAAGCCGCGTGCCTTCGTTTCAGTTTCATAAAAGCGGGGCACAAAATTTGGAGCCGCTTGGATCTGATACAACAGAATGAACTCCAATTGGGCCAATCTAAATTAATTTAAATTTAAATTAATTTAAATTGACGCCAATGAGTTTATTCGTTTTGTATCGGATCCGTTAGGGTCTAAATTTTTCGCCCGCCTTCGTTTTAGTTTCATAAAAATAGAAACAAAATTTGGACCACAACGAATCCGATAGAACAAAATGAGCTCCAATTGACGCCAATTTAAATTTAGCTCAAAACACCAGCAGCTTATCCACACGAAATTAGAAAAATTAATTTGAAGCGATTACTTTTCGATCGAATAGAATTCCTATCCAATTAAATACCCGTTTAGAAAAGTGCAAAAATACGATAATATTTAAAAAAAATTTTTTACTATAGCATTCGTCCCAAATGTACTTTAAAAATACTTATTAAATATTTTATGTCTATTAATCTAAAAAATTTAAAAAAAATGAAGTTATTTATAACAAAGTAAAAATTATCATATGACGCAAAATTATTATATGACGAAAAAAATATTTTTAAAAATTTTAAAAAAGTAAAGTTAATTCGAAAATTTGGCGGACCCTTCGAAGAATTTTTGAATTTTCTCGACTTGGCTTGGCGTTCTGTTATAAACAAAAGTTTTAAATTAAGACTTGAGCTCGTCTCACTGAAAATGTTCCATGAAATTTTATGCCCAATAGAAGACAATGAATAACAGAATTCCATTGAGCCAAGTGAAAATTCAAAAATTCTCCGAGCAATCGCACTACAAACCAGAAAACTTTTAGGGATAATAAATTAAAAAAAAAAATTATGGAAAATATTTTTCATTCGCATATAGAATAGCTTCATCGTTAGGATGAGTTAGGCCTCTCATGGCAAAATTTGTATTAAGCAAAATTTGTATTAAGCAAAATTTGTATTAAGAATGTAATAAAAGCTTAAAAATATCCACTCGGCATGGCCCGGAATAAATTGGAACGGTTAGATGTAGAAGCAATAAAATAAACTCTAGTCCTGATAACATACCGGAAATAATGTTAAAGAAATGCGCTTTGACTTTGTCATATCCATTAGCCTGCATCTGTCGCCTTTCATTAAGTAAAGGCACAGTACCGAACCATTGGAAAGAAGCTATAATTAGACCCTTATACAAAAAAATGATCCGCACTTAGCTTCAAATTATCGACCGATATCACTTACTTCTTCTGTTTCTAAGACTATTGAAACATTTGTTAAAAATAAGCTCACTGAGTTTTTTGATGAAAATAATATAATACCAGAATACCAGCATGGCTTTCGTAATGAAAGAAGTGTAACAACGCTAATGTTAGAAACTTTAAATGACTGGACACTAGCATTAGAAAATAAACGATGTGTTGATGTTGTATACTTTGATATTAAGAGTGCTTTTGACGCTATAAATCATGAAAGGCTTTTAGACAAGTTACTGCAAGTAGGGGTCAAAGGTGTTCTAGCAAAGTGGATTAAAGACTTCTTAACTAACCGTACTTTCGTAGTCAAAATAAAAGAAAATTATTCTTCTAAAAAGATCATTAAAAGTGGTGTACCTCAAGGTTCAGTTCTCGGACCTATATTATTTTCTTTTTATATGCATGATATAATGAAAAATAAATCCTTTCCAAATATTAAGATAAAATCGTTTGCAGACGATACTAAAGCCTATATAGAATTTGAACGGTCTGATAAAAATTATCACAATCACTTACAAGAATTTATTGATTACTTTTATGTTTGGTGCAAAGATAACGGCCTTACTATTGCTACTTTAAAATGTCAAATCTTGCACATTGGCTTAAAAAATCCAGAAAACGACTATTCATTAAATGGTAAAAAAATTTCTAAGGTCAAAGACTGTATCAGAGATTTAGGAATTTATGTTTCTCCAAATCTAAAATGGAATCAACATATCAGAAAAATATGTCAGTCAGCCAATCACAAGTTCTTTAACATTTTAAAAGCATTTAAAACTAATGATTCCAAAATGCTAGTCAAATTATATTTATGTTATGTACGGCCAATCCTAGAATTCGCTTCACCTATATTTAATACCGATATTGTTGTAAATGTTAATTTGCTAGAGTCTGTACAAAGAAGAATAACCAAGTCTATTATAAGAAGATGTTTTAAATCACTCCGAGTTATACCAAATTATGAAGAAAGACTTGCTATTCTTGACATGGAAAAATTGGCCACAAGGTACTTAAAGCTTGACCTGACTTTAATTCATAAATACAGACTAGGACTTTTGCCTAAACTCTTAGATTTTTCTGATATGACAATGAAGAGAGGCAGAACGTCACTTTATGTCCCAAGCTCTAAGAATCGTGTGAGAAACAACTTTTTTACTGTCCGTGCAATTAAGAAATATATCAAGCTTAATCCATTGACGCAATTCTCTCCTTCCATCGAACAATTTAAATCTCTATTAAATACCGTTAAATAAACTAATGTATTCTTTAGATAATAATTTTTGTAATAGAGCTTATAAAAATTATTTTAAGCCCGAAATATCCAACCCCTAATCCTAGTCCGCTCTATAATTTATTCCATCCTAGTCCGCTCTATAATTTATTCCCAAATATAATTTATTCCCAAATGTCGTTACCTCATTATTCATTATTTATTGTTTCACTTTATTTTAATTTAATTTATTGTTTTTATTATCAGTCGCGATTTATCGTAAATAAATTATTATTATTATAAAAGCCAGAAAAAAAATCATTTTGCATGTTTAAACTTGGCCAATTTTGACTTGTCTCCGGAGAGTTGATTCCGGAGCCGGGAATCGCTAGAGACTTTTTTAGCTCTTTTCAAAAAAAGCCGGAGCCAGGAAAAAGCTAGATGACTATATAAATTGATTCCAGATGCCTGTAGATGGCTCCAAATAGCTCTGGATGGCTTTAAATAACTCCAGGTTGCTTCAAATGGCAGATGACTCGGAGCTTTTCACTTCGCAGCCAGCCATCTGGCTTCAATTGACTCCAGAGCCATTTATGGAGCCGGAGCCAACCACAACACTGCGATCGAATGACACCTTTACATAATTTATTTTTAACGCGTTATTTTAAATTGAAAAAAAAACAAACGTCATGACTTATGGGCCAGCCCAATACGTCTTGAAATTAATGATTTAAAAAATAACAAAAAAAAATTTCTTTTTTTTTTGAAACATTAATGGATAATTAATAAGAAATATGCATATTTTATGCGCATTTCGCTATTTTCTTAAAACTATTTTATGTTATTTTTATTTAGATGTACTCTTCATTTTCTGCCAATTGCGTTTCATTTTGCTCGTCTCTTATTTATTTTAGTTTCTTTTTTCTCCAATATTTTTAGTTTATAAAAAAATTGGCGTGATAATGTATAAAAAAGCCAAAAAAAGTTGCAAATTTGGAAAAAGTCTATAAAAAAAGCATCGGTATGTATGCGAATACAAATTTGACTCAGCCATTGTTGTGACTTGGCTCCGGCTCCATAAATAACTCCGGAGTCATTTGGAGCCAGATGGCTCGCTGCGAAGCAAAATGCTCCGAGTCATCTGCAGGAGCCTAAGATATTTGAAGCTATTTGAAGCATTTGGAGCCATTTGGAGTCATCTGGAGCCATCTGGAGCCAATTTATGGAGGCATCTCGTGGCTCCGGCTTTTTTTGAGCGAGCCGCTGGCGGAACCGCTGACGGCTCGCGGCTCCCGAGTCAACACTTAGCTAGGTCACAACACTGCCCATGACTGACGAGCAGAGCATCGTTATATTTCGCCATTTTTTAAGAAAAATATAATGGCTCGTCTGCCAAAAATGCCCGAATCAACTTGGAGTCAACTCACAACATAGTTCTCTACCAAATGGATGGCTTTTTTTTCATCATTTTTTGATCATTGAATGGCTGAAAAATTCGGCCATATTTTTGCGCTAAAATTTGTCAAAAATTTCTTTCAAAAAAATAATTTAGAAAATATTTAAAAAAAAATATTCTAAATATTTGAGTATGCCATTTATTTATAATTGATTAAAAAAGGCCACAATTTTAGTATAAGCACCAAATGATATCACTCAATCAGTATTAAATTGAAAATGCCAAAAATATTGATTATAATCAAAATTTTCGTCAAAGTCAAATTCAAATGGGCGATTGAATCCGAATCGATATTATTCGAATCTGCTCCACTCACTTGGCCGTGTTTTACATTATTCGACTTGATTGTAGTGTTATAGTCCACTAACTTGATGGTTATTAGATTCTGATCCTTGGGAATGATGGCAAATGCGCTGGGGAGGAATTTCTCTTTGATTTGGATTTAAATTCGCCGCAATTTGCTTCTTTATTTCCAGCGAAATGTTTTTATAAAAGCCTCTAAAAAGTAATAATTGTAAATTCGAATTTCATTATATGTACAACCCGCAAGCGTTTCAAAAAATTAGCTTTTATAATTAACGGTTCATTGAACCGCGTATGTTTTAAGCCAAATTGGTGCTGATGAGTTTATTACTTTATATTTGAGTTCGTTTAATTTAAGACTTTTATTCCCGTCTCGTGGCGCGGAAACAAAATTTGGATTCAACAAAATCAGCTCATTGGCGCCAATTTAAATTTAAATCAATTTATATTGGCGTCAATAAGTTTATTTGTTTTGTATCGAATCCATTGGAGTCCAAATTTTGTGCCGGCCTTCGTTTCAGTTTCATAAAAGTGGGCACAAAATTTAGACCCACTTGGATTCGATACAACAGAATGAACTCGTTGGCGCCAGTTTAAATTTGGCTCAACTGCGGCTTATCTACACGAAATGAGGGTATATGAAGTATGCTCGAACTGCTGCGGGTTATACTTTCTCGGTTAGGCCGATGAAATTCGGGTAAAAATTTACCCGTGGCATTTTTCACACGTTGTATAAGCAACTCCATGCTATTCTCGAGCTCATAACCCTGTACAGGAGTCAAATTGGCAAAAAAGGCATCTGCCAAAAAATGATCTCATTGACTTACAATTACTTCAATAATTAGGCACATTAAAAATTTCATTTTATACCTTTTAATTTGTTGAGATAAACCAGAAGATTATTCACTAAAATTTTTGAAATAAATTATTGAATTCTTTGCTGAAACTTTTGTTATTACCCTAATTTCGTCTGTGTATAAGTCGCGCATGGTTTGAGCCAAAATTTAAATTGGCGCCAATGAGTTTATTCTGTTGCATCGGATCCAAGCGAATCCAAATTTTATGCCCGCCTTCGCTTCAATTTCATAAAAATAGGCACAAAATTCGGACCCTCAACGGATCCGATACAACAAAATAAACTCCAGTTGGCGCCAATTTAAATTTGGCTTAAAACACCCGCTGCTTATACACCCAGAATTAGAGTAGTTAGATTTAATGTGAGGCTCACTGGCATTTTCAGCATTTTCTAACTACTTTTTGCAAAGAGAAAATTTGTGAAAATTGCGGGCTTGCTAAAGTACAAGCTAATACACACATAATGTAATAAATACCCACATGGATGGGCGGACTCTCAAATGGACGGGTCCTCAAATGGGCAAATCCTCAACTAAATGAGTTCTCAACTGAGTGGGTTTCCAAATACATGTAAAGGTGTTTTCAAACGGGCAGATCTTCAACTAAGTGGGTCCTCAAATGAACGGGTCCTCAAATGCACGGGTCCCAAAGTGCGCGGATCTGTAAGATTTGATGCACCAAAAAATGACCCGAGTCGTATAGAGCCGAAAGTCATAAACAATGTTCTTGTGCTTACTCCCTGCAATATATTAATATTACCGTCGCGTTTGTTTCTTTGCTTCGAATCATTCATTGAGTTTTTTATTGCGGCTGTAGCAAGTCCTAAGATAAGTATACCAAAGTAAGAATAAAAAAACATTACGAATTACTTTTGGGTAAATAAGATGCGTTTGGCGGAATAATTAGCAAAGACTAAAATTTTTATTGATAGTATTTTATTTATTATCTTTTTCGCGTGTATAAGCCGCGTGCCTTCGTTTCAGTTTCATAAAAGCGGGGCACAAAATTTGGACCCGCTTGGATCCGATACAACAGAATGAACTCCAATTGGGCCAATCTAAATTAATTTAAATTTAAATTAATTTAAATTGACGCAAATGAGTTTATTCGTTTTGTATCGGATCCGTTAGGGTCTAAATTTTTCGCCCGCCTTCGTTTTAGTTTCATAAAAATAGACACAAAATTTGGACCACAACGAATCCGATAGAACAAAATGAGCTCCAATTGACGCCAATTTAAATTTAGCTCAAAACACCAGCAGCTTATCCACACGAAATTAGAAAAATTAATTTGAAGCGATTACTTTTCGATCGAATAAAATTCCTATCCAATTAAATACCCGTTTAGAAAAGTGCAAAAATACGATAATATTTTAAAAAAAATTTTTTACTATAGCATTCGTCCCAAATGTACTTTAAAAATACTTATTAAATATTTTATGTCTATAGATCTAAAAAATCTAAAAAAAATGAAGTTATTTATAACAAAGTAAAAATTATCATATGACGCAAAATTATTATATGACGCAAAAAAAAATATTTTTAAAAATTTTAAAAAAATAAAGTTACGCGGACCCTTCGAAGAATTTTTGAATTTTCTCGACTTGGCTTGGCGTTCTGTTATAAACAAAATTTTTAAATTACGACTTGAGCACGTCTCACTGAAAATGTTCCATGAAATTTTATGCCCAATAGAAGACAAAAAATAACAGAATTCCATTAGGCCAAGTGGAAATTCAAAAATTCTCCGAGCAACCGCACTATAAACTAGAAAACTTTTAGGGATAATAAATTGGAAGAAAAAAATTATGAAAATCCCTCTTCTTTCACATCCTATTATATGTGTAGGCTTGATAGTGCCAGCGATTAGACTCGATCCTTGGAGATCGCTTCCGTTATGTCTCTGACATACGAGCGCCAGTCCACTACGCCCGAGGCTCATTGGCATTTTCAGCATTTTCTAACTACTTTTTGCAAAGAGAAAATTTGTGAAAATTGCGGGCTTGCTAAAGTTCAAGCTAATACACACATACTGTAATAAATACCCACATGAATGGGCGGACTCTCAAATGGACGGGTCCTCAAATGGGCAAATCCTCAACTAAATGAGTTCTCAACTGAGTGGGTTTCCAAATACATGTAAAGGTGTTTTCAAACGGGCAGATCTTCAACTAAGTAGGTCCTCAAATGAACGGGTCCTCAAATGCGCGGGTCCCAAAGTGCGCGGATCTGTAAGATTTTATGCACCAAAAAATGACCCGAGTCGTATAGAGCCGAAAGTCATAAACAATGTTCTTGTGCTTACTCCCTGCAATATATTAATATTACCGTCGCGTTTGTTTCTTTGCTTCGAATCATTCATTGAGTTTTTTATTGCGGCTGTAGCAAGTCCTAAGATAAGTATACCAAAGTAAGAATAAAAAAACATTACGAATTACTTTTGAGTAAATAAGATGCGTTTGGCGGAATAATTAGCAAAGACTAAAATTTTTATTGATAGTATTTTATTTATTATCTTTTTCGCGTGTATAAGCCGTGTGCCTTCGTTTCAGTTTCATAAAAGCGGGGCACAAAATTTGGACCCGCTTGGATCCGATACAACAGAATGAACTCCAATTGGGCCAATCTAAATTAATTTAAATTTAAATTAATTTAAATTGACGCCAATGAGTTTATTCGTTTTGTATCGGATCCGTTAGGGTCTAAATTTTTCGCCCGCCTTCGTTTTAGTTTCATAAAAATAGACACAAAATTTGGACGACAACGAATCCGATAGAACAAAATGAGCTCCAATTGACGCCAATTTAAATTTAGTTCAAAACACCAGCAGCTTATCCACACGAAATTAGAAAAATTAATTTGAAGCGATTACTTTTCGATCGAATAGAATTCCTATCCAATTAAATACCCGTTTAGAAAAGTGCAAAAATACGATAATATTTAAAAAAAAATTTTTTACTATAGCATTCGTCCCAAATGTACTTTAAAAATACTTATTAAATATTTTATGTCTATAGATCTAAAAAATCTAAAAAAAATGAAGTTATTTATAACAAAGTAAAAATTATCATATGACGCAAAATTATTATATGACGCAAAAAAAATATTTTTAAAAATTTTAAAAAAATAAAGTTACGCGGACCCTTCGAAGAATTTTTGAATTTTCTCGACTTGGCTTGGCGTTCTGTTATAAACAAAAGTTTTAAATTACGACTTGAGCTCGTCTCACTGAAAATGTTCCATGAAATTTTATGCCCAATAGAAGACAATGAATAACAGAATTCCATTGAGCCAAGTGAAAATTCAAAAATTCTCCGAGCAACCGCACTACAAACCAGAAAACTTTTAGGGATAATAAATTAAAAAAAAAAAATTATGGAAAATATTTTTCATTCGCATATAGAATAGCTTCATCGTTAGGATGAGTTAGGCCTCTCATGGCAAAATTTGTATTAAGCAAAATTTGTATTAAGCAAAATTTGTATTAAGAATGTAATAAAAGCTTAAAAATATCCACTCGGCATGGCCCGGAATAAATTGGAACGGTTAGATGTTAAAAGCCAGAAAAAAAATCATTCTGCATGTTTAAACTTGGCCAATTTTGACTTGTCTCCGGAGAGTTGATTCCGGAGCCGGGAATCGCTAGAGACTTTTTTAGCTCTTTTCAAAAAAAGCCGGAGCCAGGAAAAAGCTAGATGACTATATAAATTGATTCCAGATGCCTGTAGATGGCTCCAAATAGCTCTGGATGGCTTTAAATAACTCCAGGTTGCTTCAAATGGCAGATGACTCGGAGCTTTTCACTTCGCAGCCAGCCATCTGGCTTCAATTGACTCCAGAGCCATTTATGGAGCCGGAGCCAACCACAACACTGCGATCGAATGACACCTTTACATAATTTATTTTTAACGCGTTATTTTAAATTGAAAAAAAAAAAACGTCATGACTTATGGGCCAGCCCAATACGTCTTGAAATTAATGATTTAAAAAATAACAAAAAAAATTTCTTTTTTTTTGAAACATTAATGGATAATTAATAAGAAATATGCATATTTTATGCGCATTTCGCTATTTTCTTAAAACTATTTTATGTTATTTTTATTTAGATGTACTCTTCATTTTCTGCCAATTGCGTTTCATTTTGCTCGTCTCTTATTTATTTTAGTTTCTTTTTTCTCCAATATTTTTAGTTTATAAAAAAATTGGCGTGATAATGTATAAAAAAGCCAAAAAAAGTTGCAAATTTGGAAAAAGTCTATAAAAAAAGCATCGGTATGTATGCGAATACAAATTTGACTCAGCCATTGTTGTGACTTGGCTCCGGCTCCATAAATAACTCCGGAGTCATTTGGAGCCAGATGGCTCGCTGCGAAGCAAAAAGCTCCGAGTCATCTGCAGGAGCCTAAGATATTTGAAGCTATTTGAAGCATTTGGAGCCATTTGGAGTCATCTGGAGCCATCTGGAGCCAATTTATGGAGGAATCTGGATTTTTCGTGGCTCCGGCTTTTTTTGAGCGAGCCGCTGGCGGAACCGCTGACGGCTCGCGGCTCCCGAGTCAACACTTAGCTAGGTCACAACACTGCCCATGACTGACGAGCAGAGCATCGTTATATTTCGCCATTTTTTAAGAAAAATATAATGGATCGTCTGCCAAAAATGCCCGAATCAACTTGGAGTCAACTCACAACACAGTTCTCTACCAAATGGATGGCTTTTTTTCTATCATTTTTTGATCATTGAATGGCTGAAAAATTCGGCCATATTTTTGCGCTAAAATATGTCAAAAATTTTTTTCAAAAAAATATTTTAGAAAATATTTAAAAAAAAATATTTAAAAAAAATCAAAAAATTATTCTAAATATTTGGGTATGCCATTTATTGATATTTGATTAAGAAAGGCCACAATTTTAATATAAGCACCAATATGATATCACTCAATCAGTATTAAATTGAAAATGCCAAAAATATTGATTATAATCAAAATTTTTCGTCAAAGTCCAAATTCAAATGGGCGATTGGATCCGAATCGATATTATTCGAATCTGCTCCACTCACTTGGCCGTGTTTTACATTATTCGACTTGATTGTAGTGTTATAGTCCACTAACTTGATGGTTATTAGATTCTGATCGTTGGGAATGATGGCAAATGCGCTGGGGAGGAATTTCTCTTTGATTTGGTTGAAATTCGCCGCAATTTGTTTCTTTATTTCCAGCGAAATGTCTTTTATAAAAGCCTCTGAAAAAGTGATAATTGTAAATTCGAATTTCATTATATGTACAACCCGCAAGCGTCTCAAAAAATTAGCTTTTATAATTAACGGTTCATTGAACCGCGTATGTTTTAAGCCAAGTTGGTGCTGATGAGTTTATTACTTTATATTTGAGTTCGTTTAATTTAAGACTTTTATTCCCGTCTCGTGGCGCGGAAACAAAATTTGGATACAACAAAATCAGCTCATTGGCGCCAATTTAAATTTAAATCAATTTATATTGGCGTCAATAAGTTTATTTGTTTTGTATCGGATCCGTTGGAGTCCAAATTTTGTGCCGGCCTTCGTTTCAGTTTCATAAAAGTGAGCACAAAATTTAGACCCACTTGGATTCGATACAACAGAATGAACTCGTTGGCGCCAGTTTAAATTTGGCTCAACTGCGGCTTATCTACACGAAATGAGGGTATATGAAGTATGCTCGAACTGCTGCGGGTTATATTTTCTCGGTTAGGCCGATGAAATTCGGGTAAAAATTTACCCGTGGCATTTTTCACATGTTGTATAAACAATTCCATGCTATTCTCGAGCTCATAACGCTGTTCAGGAGTCAAATTGACAAAAAAGGCATCTGCCAAAAAATGATCTCATTGAATTACAATTCCTTCAATAATTAGGCACATTAAAAATTTCATTTTATACCTTTTAATTTGTTGAGATGAACCAGAAGATTATCCACTAAAATTTTTGAAAAAAATTATTCAATTCTTTGCTGAAACTTTTGTTATTACCCTAATTTCGTCTGTGTATAAGTCGCGCATGGTTTGAGCCAAAATATAAATTGGCGCCAATGAGTTCATTCTGTTGTATCGGATCCAAGCGAATCCAAATTTTATGCCCGCCTTCGTTTCAATTTCATAAAAATGGGCACAAAATTCGGACCCTCAACGGATCCGATGCAACAAAATAAACTCCAGTTGGCGCCAATTTAAATTTGGCTTAAAACACCCGCTGCTTATACACCCAGAATTAGAGTAGTTAGATTTAATGTGAGGCTCATTGGCATTTTCAGCATTTTCTAACTACTTTTTGCAAAGAGAAAATTTGTGAAAATTGCGGGCTTGCTAAAGTACAAGCTAATACACACATACTGTAATAAATACCCACATGAATGGGCGGACTCTCAAATGGACGGGTCCTCAAATGGGGAAATCCTCAACTAAATGAGTTCTCAACTGAGTGGGTTTCCAAATACATGTAAAGGTGTTTTCAAACGGGCAGATCTTCAACTAAGTAGGTCCTCAAATGAACGGGTCCTCAAATGCGCGGGTCCCAAAGTGCGCGGATCTGTAAGATTTGATGCACCAAAAAATGACCCGAGTCGTATAGAGCCGAAAGTCATAAACAATGTTCTTGTGCTTACTCCTTGCAATATATTAATATTACCGTCGCGTTTGTTTCTTTGCTTCGAATTATTCATTGAGTTTTTTATTGCGGCTGTAGCAAGTCCTAAGATAAGTATACCAAAGTAAGAATAAAAAAACATTACGAATTACTTTTGAGTAAATAAGATTCGTTTGGCGGAATAATTAGCAAAGACTAAAATTTTTATTGATAGTATTTTATTTATTATCTTTTTCGCGTGTATAAGCCGTGTGCCTTCGTTTCAGTTTCATAAAAGCGGGGCACAAAATTTGGACCCGCTTGGATCCGATACAACAGAATGAACTCCAATTGGGCCAATCTAAATTAATTTAAATTTAAATTAATTTAAATTGACGCCAATGAGTTTATTCGTTTTGTATCGGATCCGTTAGGGTCTAAATTTTTCGCCCGCCTTCGTTTTAGTTTCATAAAAATAGACACAAAATTTGGACCACAACGAATCCGATAGAACAAAATGAGCTCCAATTGACGCCAATTTAAATTTAGCTCAAAACACCAGCAGCTTATCCACACGAAATTAGAAAAATTAATTTCAAGCGATTACTTTTCGATCGAATAAAATTCCTATCCAATTAAATACCCGTTTTGAAAAGTGCAAAAATACGATAATATTTTAAAAATAAATTTTTTATTATGGCATTCGTCCCAAATGTACTTTAAAAATACTTGCTAAATATTTTATGTCTAAAAAATCTAAAAAAAATGAAGTTATTTATAACAAAGTAAAAATTATCATATGACGCAAAATTATTATATGACGCAAAAAAAAATATTTTTAAAAATTTTAAAAAAATAAAGTTACGCGGACCCTTTGAAGAATTTTTGAATTTTCTCGACTTGGCTTGGCTTGGCGTTCTGTTATAAACAAAAGTTTTAAATTAAGACTTGAGCTCGTCTCATTGAAAATGTTCCATGAAATTTTATGCCCAATAGAAGACAAAAAATAACAGAATTCCATTAGGCCAAGTGGAAATTCAAAAATTCTCTAAGCGACCGCACTAATAACCAGAAAACTTTTAGGGATAATAAATTGAAAGAAAAAAATTATGGAAAATATTTTTCATTCGCGTATAGAATTGCTCCATCGTTAGGGTGAGTTAGGCCTTTCGTGGCAAATTTAGACATCGATCCAAATTAGTATTAAAACTAGAATAACGCGAGTAGCAAATAGTCTCGATTTTCGGACTCCCCGCATTCCATTACCCCATATTCCAGTATAATCTCAAAAAAATTTTAGAACCCTATTTAGGACCCAAACAACTCCAGAAAAATCGAATCAAAAAATCAATTCGATTTTCGGACTCATCGCATTCAATTATCCCATATTCCACTATAATCTAAAAACTAAAAAAAAAATTTTGAGACCCCATTTAGAATTCAACAGGATTTCAGAAGAATTGGATCAAAAAATTAACTCAATTTTCGAACTTTTCGCACCCAATTACTAAAATTACTACATATTTCACTATAATCTCAAAAAAAATTTTTGGGACTTTATCCGATACAGAATCCTAGAGGGGTCGAATCAAAAATCGGACTTCAATTTTGGCATCTCCGAATCTGATTTGGGAGTAGTTCTTCTAAAATATTTGGCGCCCCTTTCCCTCTCCCCTTTCACATCCTATTATATGTGTAGGCCTGATGGTGCCAGCGATTAGACTCGATCCTTGGAGATCGCTTCCGTTATGTCTCTGACATACGAGCGCCAGTCCACTACGCCCGAGCGACGGATGGCCACGTGTGAGAGCATATCGCGAAATTCTCCCTCGCTTAGCGGCTCGCCTAAAATTCTTCGATTATCGATTTTGTGATTTGCCTATAGGGGTTTGGGTCAATTTACACTAGAGATGTCTGGGAATCTCAATTCCTTAAAGTGAGAGTTGGCATAAGCCAAAACGCCAACGAGGTCTAATGGCTAAGGCCCCAGCTCAAATTCAGCCTAAAATATGTCCCAACATTATTTTAATAGGATCAACTGTTTCAATTTTTGTTTTAAAAGTTGTCTTCTTACCTCCTGTCCCTTATCCAAAATACTTTTTACCAGTGATGGGTAAGTGGCTGAATAGTGGCTCGCGTGGGCTCAATTTGGCTCAATTTTGAGCCAAATTCGACAAAATTGAGCCAAATTTTTGCAAGAAAAGGCTCATGGTTTGCGAGAAAACCGGCCAAAAATCAAATCCCTTTGGGCATTTGGCTCATTTGGTCGCAAGCCATCGCTGAGCCAGCGACCGATCACTGCTTCTTACCTCTCGAGCACATCATCGTTTCGAGTCGCTCGCGGTTTAGCGGCGCTTCGACGGCCGCCTCAAGTGATTCGAACGCCAATTCGAGCGTTGCCTCGTCAAAAGGCCGATATTTGCGTTCTTGTAGAGCGGCCAAAAGCCGAGCAATAAGATAGTTAAAGAGAATTGTGTTATTATTCTCTTTTACGAGCTGAAAATTGCGCGCTATTTTTCTTTTTTTCTTCATATTATGAATTGATTCAATATCATTGAAATCTATCAAGACTAACTTGCGATTCGATTTCGTACAATTCCGCTTGCGAGATATTCACACGCATACAGCGAAAAACATTTCCAAGATCGGCAATCTCAATACATTCCTCATCGCGATGATCGAACGTTTTGAGTACGTCGTGTAGTTTGCGCTGAGCTTCTTCTGCAAATTTCAATTCAATAAATTTGACAAAAAATCGAGACGAAATTCACATTTTCGTATATTTTTCCATATAAATCAAATGTATATTATTTGTACAGTTTATACTCGCCACATTCACGTTATGCGTTAACGTGCACTGTTGGCTTGCACGGCCGATCCAGCTCGCATAAAGATTCATATTGTCCAAATTTAGTGGAATTGGATCCGGCCGCACCAACTTTTTGGTATTTGTTAATGTGTCGCTAGCTTTCACAGTCAATTCCCCGACTTTTCAATGGTAACAAATGGATCTCCAGGAAGTTTTCGCTTAATGATCTAGCAGCATCAACTTTTTGACAAATTTTTTGGCTTAATTTTACAAAAACAATTCCAAATAGAATTTTTATTTAAAAATCTCTAATTTATATCCAGTGACTATCTAAATGGCCCCGGCTCCAATTGGCTCAAAGCCATTTATGGAGCCAAGTCGCAACACAGCTTACAATGAATATAATAACCTTCTTTTGACGCGACAACGGATGAAGTGTCGGAATCGGAGCTGTACTCGGATTCCACATCCTCCTCCTTCAGCATTTCTCAATATTTAAATGTTAAATGAAAAAATAAAAATGTTAATTTTTAACAAAAAAAAAAACGCTTTTCTGCTCGATTTAACAACTCTTTTTGTTAAGTGAGAACGCTTAAAAGCGCTTAACATTTAAAGACATACATTATAAACTAATTATTATTATTATTTTTAAATGATTGTAAGTTATGCGTAACTTGTTCGGCTATTTTTAAAGGAGTTTTAGAAGGTTGGTCTGTTTTTGCTCAAAAATTGAAGTGTACAAAATTTTAGGTTTAAATTTAAGCGCGAATTTGCAGAGCCTAGTTGATAGTAGAAATTTTTGGTGTGTTTTTTAGAGTTAAGCTTAGACGCAGCTTTACTGGATTATTTGATTTTAAAGCCCAAAAATTTTATTTTACGTTTAGGACTCAGGCTTAAAAACCCTACAAATTCTAACTTTTTTCTGTTATTTTTATTTCAATAGTATTTTTGTTTCAATAGTATATTTAGTAAACAAAAGTATTTTTGAGGAGGGCGTGGAGAGGATGATATGAGGAGAGAGAGAGAGCGCGAGAGAGAAATGTGTGTGGGAGGATGGGAATGGAAAGATAGCGAGTGTGAGATGGAAGAGAAATCCAAAAAAAGATGAAAAATTGGCTACAGTCAATATATGGTTAAGAAATATTATTGAAGTGTCTGGCTTGTCTGGCCATCGGATGAAAGCCATCGCCGCTTTTTTGCGAATGCAATCCGGGGGATATAAGCGAAAAAATTAATCCCATCTCCAACAATCAATCGTGGTTGTGTTCACTATCGCATGATTTCGATTCCGGTTTGACTCGGCCAAGCTAGAGTTAAGTCAATACCAGTGTTTGTGGTTCACTGGACCCTCTGGGCACCATTCCCAGTGTTGGTACGTCCCACAGCTAACTGAGTCAGCCGGGTGAGAAAGTATTGTGATGGTGCACAACTATGATTCCACATGACACAACGAAC
Source organism: Bradynema listronoti (assembly GCA_024678965.1). Taxonomy (NCBI): domain Eukaryota; kingdom Metazoa; phylum Nematoda; class Chromadorea; order Rhabditida; family Allantonematidae; genus Bradynema; species Bradynema listronoti. Next base: position 1,050,620 of record JANLNO010000009.1, read on the forward strand.
CCGCAATTACGCCGGTGTGCGGAACGCGAACTGTTGGCTTGCTTGGCCGGGTCTGCCCTTCCGTTGCCCAAGATACCGTGGCAGTCGTGGCATAGTCGCGTATAATCGTGGCATTGTCGTGACCTAGTCGGATTGAATATTGAGCAATGATCCCGGCCGCACCAACCTTTTGCCATTTTTGAAAAAATTTCCAAAAAAATTATTTTTTAAAATAATTGACGCAACGCCAAAATGAATGGCGCGCGATATTTAAATAATCATTTTACTATAAGAATTATTAGAAGTAGAAACCTTTTTTTAAAATTACTTTAAGAGCACTCTTTAAGGACCCTTTTTGTAAATGGAAAAACTCTTCTATTAAAGAGTAAAAAATGTTTTTTTTTTGAACTCTAAAAAACTTTCACTCCAATCTGATAAAATTTTAATAATAAAAATTTATTCGACAAAAATTTTTATAAAAAAAACGAATCGGCGAAAAATAGAATTCAAATCGCTTCAAAAATTAAAAGAGGAAATTATTTTCGATTATAATACAAGATAAAAAAAATGAAATAGAAACAGCCCGCAGCGTGCAAAAAAATGCAAATTTTGGAAAAAAATAAGGTATTGAGAGATCGGAGTGATATTATCAATTGAGACAACATGATAATGATAAATGACAACAATGATATATCATTGCTTAATAATATTTCATTCATTAATTGAATGTATTTTTAATTGGGAATCTTTGGATCTAAACATTGAAATGCAAAAATGTGGATCAAAAGTGACCTAAAAGTGTTATCTAATTATATCTGGATTGGGATTGGCCTGAATTAATTTCATATTTTCAATAATAAATGATAAGATATCGGATATTTATGAAAATGCTGGTGATAAAAGTAATAATTGAACGTGGCAAAAACCAAAATTTTTCAAATTATCTAAACAAACATATTGAAGAATTTAGGATCCAATCTTAGGATTAAGACTTATAAAGAGGGAATTAGAGCCTTGAATCGACCTTTAAAGATGGAATTAGGGTCTTGAATCGACTTAGGGCCTTGAATCGACCTTTAAAGATGGAATTAGAGTCTTGAATCGACCTAGGGTCTTGAATTGACCTTTAAAGATGGAATTAGGGCCTTGAATCGACCTTTAAAGATGGGATTAGGACCCTAAGACTCGAATTAGGCCCAAAATGTGGAATCTAGATGATGAATTTTCATTTTACATAGAAATTTGAAAACACCGCTCATTGAATATGCAATAAATGGTTTCATTTCTTCCCGGTCATTAATTTAAAATCCAAAAAGCATGTGCAACAGCGCGAGCGCCAACGCGTTGACGAAATGAAGCGCGAAGCAGAGAGCAACGAGAAACGCGACCGCGTCCATTGAGCGACTTTCCACCGCGTCGAGCGTGCATCTAGCCGCTAGCGAAACGCATAGCGTGCACACATTCGCTACTCGATCCAATAGAAGCGAGGCGTCGAAATGTTGAACCTGAGCCGGTGGCGTTAATAACGTTAATAACGATGGCTGAGTCAGTTCGCGCGGCGCGGCCGAATCGCAACGGCCAAACGCGTTCGGAAAGAATTCACGCCGACGTTGCAGGTCGACGGTCGCACGACAACGGCACGCGTCCGATCGCCGGCGCTGCCGCGACGGCGCGCCTATGTCGCGCCGTCGCGCAACGCCAGCCACAATTCGTCGCTGGCGTTTGGCGTGTGCGAGCAAACCGCGCGCGAAAAATTCCCCAATATTCGGCAGGCATAGCCGTGAGCGTTTCATTTTCTTGCGCTGGCCCGTTGAACATTTCAACACTCCGGTTGGGCCGGCACGAATTCGATGAAAAATCGCCGCGCTGAAGCGACAAAACGTGCAGCGACTCAATTTGGAAGCGAAAATTCGCAACCGAAATTCCGCCGGTCGAACACGCCCACCGAAACAATTCCTGTAAAATTGAATAAACTTAAAAAATATGCCATGAACATCTAAAATTTCATTCCTCGTGACCCAACAAATCCGGCAAAAGGTTCTATCCGCCTCAAATGTAAGACTCAAATGTAAGGGTGTTTTGAGACAAATTTAAATTGGCGCCAATGAGTTCATTCTGTTGTATCGAATCCGTTGGAGTCCAAATCTCATAAAAGTGGGCACAAAATTTGGACTCGCTTGGATTCAATACAAACTGAATGAACTCGTTGGCGCCAATTTAAATTTGGCTCAAAACACCCGGCCACTTATACACGCGAAATTAGGGTACAGTCAAACCTGTCTACTATGGCATCTGCCTACTGGGTGCCATAGTAGACAAATATATCCCACGCGAAAACGCGTTTGTGGCAATCACTTATATTTTTTTTATGGTCCTTGTGCTTATTGTTGTGTGATTGCCCAAAATTTACTTTACTTTGTTTGTGTTTCGAGTTTTATTTATTTCTCGAATTTAATAAACTTTCGAATTTATACTTTTTTATTCAACAAAAGTGCTAATGCACGAATTACAACAATTTTATTTGAAGCAAAAAACTCGAACTTAAACTTAAAGCTAAAACATTGGACCTAGAACATTATATGTGAACAAATTATTGCAATAAAGGAATTTCGCGGTGAAACCAACAAATGTTTAAATAATAAACTAATGCTTAAGCTGCATATAGTGAGATTATTTTATTAGATTTTCTTCGCGTTCGCGACAGCGTTGGTTTCATTCCCAGCTTATCTTCGAAAACTATGGCTTATCTTGGAAAACTATGGCATCTGTCTACCATGGCACTTTGATCGGTCCCAGAGGTGCCATAGTAGACAGGTTTGACTGTAATTCAATTACCGAAACTTGTCGCAATCGCGAATCGCATTAATTGGGCATTTATGACTCTGCACATTATCAATGGAGCTCCTCGTTTCGGGAATATATTGAGACAGGCTGTAAGAATCTGCACTTGCACATCTGAAAAATGTCATTTCGAGATGAGCTTTTTTTGAAAGAAAATAAATTCTCCAAAGTTCGCGTGTATAAGCCGCGATGGTTCGACGAATTTTTAAATTTTAATATATGATTATCATTCTGTTACGATTGGAATACGCTGAGGTTTTATTTTTATCCCACAAATTCTCTATGATACTTAGGATAAGAATGAAAAATTTTGTGAGCGATCGATAAATTTGTAACAGAATGACGGCAAACACTGAAATTCAAACGAGTCTCAAACGGCCTCGCTTTTATGTACGATAAATTCGGGTATATTTGTAAACGATGTTCTTACTTCTTAATCGATGATGGCTGAATTAAGGGGGAATTGCCTGTACGATTGAGAAAAATGGGTTCGGCGAGCGAACGTTTTGGGTGAAAAATTTGACGATTTTGCCGGGATCCGGCGCGTTGAGCCCGATCCAACAGATGTTGACTATTCGCCAACAGGACGTCCATTTCATCGATAAATAAGCATGACGTCACGAAATCGTCTCGATTCGACGCGCTTCTACGACATCGATGGGATGAATGTTCAGGATCCGCGCAAGGACTAGCCTCGAGTGCTCCGTTGGCGTGGAATTCAAAAGCGATGAGTTGATCCAATTCGACCAATTGCTCGCATGAGCCCGCCACCTGACCGGTTCGATCCTCGTTGTACAACGAGGACAAACCGTTGTATTGAAGCATCGAGGCAGAGAGCCACGGCGCGTCCCGACCCGAGGACCCCAAGCGAATGGCGCTTCTTGTCAATCGTGAAGAATAGGAACGGGAATGCGATCCTTCACTTGAAAGTCTAAAATAATAATTAGTCAAATTCAGGGTGTTTCAATTTTTAACGATTTTGAAGAGAAAATCATTAAAAAAATTTTTTTTGGGGGTCCAATAACCGGAAAGTACCAAAAAATTTTTTTGACTTTTGATTTTTGCCTCGGTCCCGAATGTGGTCGAAAAATTGGAATTTTTTTAAATTCGTCTAAAATGCTCTATATATTTAGCTTTGCTATTGCTCTCATCGACTCGCTTGATATTGATCGCATCGATTCAAAGGCTAGCTCGATACAGCATGGAGTTGGATGTTCGTCCAGATTTTTCGACCAAGGCAAAAATCAAAAAAGTCAAAAAAAAATTTTTTTTTGTTAAGTGGTTCAAACAAGCTGTAATGACGAGTAAAAAAGAATGCCGAAGACCACATGTTTTAAAATTGCCCCAAAAAAAAGTTAGAGCTGTTCAAAATCGTTAGACTAATTATTATTTTAGACTTTCAAGTGAAGGATCGCATTCTCGGTCCGATAACCGGAAAGTTTTTCTTCTGTTTAGTAGCTTAAATTGTAATGACGAGTAAAAAAAGCGTGTTTTAAAATTGCCCCCCTCCAAAAAAGGTTAAAGCTCGTCAGAAAAAATTGAAACACTCTGTAATTCGTCATCAAAGCCTAATCAAGTTCGACCAGCTGCTTTTGTCATTATTTATAACAGAATGCGACATTTTTAAAACACATCTAGCATCTGGAATATGATATCAAGTGAAAAACGACTCAAGTACCTCGTCATTGATTCGGACATTCGTTGCGACTTTAGCGTCGGAATCCGACAGGCGCGCTGGCGTTTCGATGCGAAATTCCGATTCGGTGGCGAGGAAAATTCTCGAACTCCTCTCTCGCTATCCGCGTATTCTACCCCGCTATCACATCCGCGATTTGTGAATGTCTTACAAAAATCAATTTGTCTGCTGAATTGCGCATAGTCGTTATTATTTATTTCCATATATGTGGTGGTATTCCGCGGATCAATCCCAACGATTGGAATTGATTTTTTCGTTAAATTTTCAGCGTTGAATAGCGGAAATTGAAATTCACATTGCTGCAAGTGAATGGCCGACGAATAGGAGTCGGCCAGCTGACTCATTACGGTTAAATCGCCCGACGACGCGACGTTAAGCGTACGATAATCAATCCATCGTTGTCGGCGAAATTCCGCTTTACAATGCAATAAAAAGTCGACAAATTTTGCGTCAACAATTCGCTGGGAATTCGCGGCATATTTATTGGGAAAAAATTCATCGAATATTGTGGGGGGATTCTCGTCGAATTGCTTTGAAAAGAAGCATTCATTCATAGAATTTTCATTCCACCTCGACTCCGTCGGCCTCGCGTGATAATAACGCGGCCATAGGACCGACTCAAAGGCCTTTGAAACCACATGTTCCACGAATTCTTCAACAATTCGGCCGGTCGCCAAATAATGACGACGGCGTTTGACGCCGCGATTCAACGAATCATCGGGATTAATGCCGCCTAACGGTTGGCGCGACGCCGTATCGACGCGGCGCTGCCGCTCTCTCCAGCGCCAAATTCGCCGGCTTCCGGCGTATGTTTGCGAAGGTGCGCAAGTGTCTCGCCGTAGGCGTCGCGGCTGCCGACATAAACGCCATTGTTGTGATGCGTCGCCATTGCCGTCGCCGTCGTCGTTGTTGTTGGCGCGGTCGTTACGAGCATACCGCGCGTCTTCGAATAGCGTGGCGCGCCGCCAACCGCCGCGCTCGTCGTTTGACGATGCCAATGCGCTGCCGTCTGCGTCTGCGGTTCCGCGCTCATCGAGCTCTTTGCGCTGCTGTTGTTGCGCACCAGGAATGAGGCGAAATTCGCGTTGTTGATCTCGTTGTTCGACGCCTCCGTCGCCAACGACGAAGACGTTGAGCGTGGAAAATGCGCCGTAGATCGGCGCGGAGCCGTCGTCAGCGTCGCATTGTTGTGTTGACGAGCGCCGCCGGCGGCGCTCGTCAACACGTCCGACGAGAAGGCTCTCGTCGGTGGCGGCGGAGGCGGCGGCGAAATTAAAATTGTCGTCGTTGTCTGCTCCTTTGAATCGAATAGCGCATTCGATCTTTTGGGAGAATATTGAAGGGTTGATGAATGCGGATAATGATGTAGATGATGTTGGGGAGCGCTCTCCCCGAGCACGCTGCGGGCGCGCACGTTTTTTGACTTGTTGAGCATAGAAGAATATTGCTGAGGTTGATAATATGTACCAATAACACTATCGTCGTTATTGCTTATCGCCTCCATGGCCGTGGCGGCCGCCGATGAGGTTCGTCTTGAAAAACCAATTGGATAAAATCTGAGAAATTTACTATGGCACCTGCTTATTAAGATAAGCTCTCTTCTATGTCACTTGCTTACTAAGGCAACCTCTTTTCTATGCCACCTGCTTACTAAGGTAACCTCTCTTCTATGGCACCAATGCTCAGCCTCAACAAAAAAAAGCTTATCTTGTAAAATCTGTCTAGTATGACAATCTGTCTACTATGGCACTTTTGGTCGGTCCCATAGAGTGCCATAATAGACGGGTTTGACTGTAAATAAATTTTCTATTAAAAAAATTTGAATTCCTAAAGTTCCCGGGCTTTTTTTTACCGTGATCGAGAAGATTCCGGACGCGAATTTCGACTTGCCAAAGTGCGAGATACCGGAATTTTCGACGTTTCCACGACAAGATCCGAGCCGGACACGCTCAACCCCAAATCGTAGGCCTAAAAAATAATGAAAAATTGACTACACTAATTTTATGCCGATAAGCCGGAGTTGTTTGAGCCAAATTTAAATTGGCGCCCATGAGTCCGTTCTGTTATTAATCAAATCGATGTGAGTCCAAATACTATCGTGACGCTTTTGTCTCATAATAACGGGCACAAAAAATATGAATTCGAATGGATTAGTTATAACAAAAATGAACTAATAGGGAACAATTTGGAATTGGCTCAAAATATTCATGCTTATTATTCCAAAGGTATAAGTCCCCCCTCCCTCCCTCCCCCGCCCTTTCCCCCTCCCTCCCTCCCCCGCCCTCTCCCCCTCCCTCCCCCCGCCCTCTCCCCCCCCCCCCCACTGACCGAATTCGATTCGTTGTCCGGCGGCGAATTTCGCACCTCGGATGGAAAATGAACGAGACTCTCGTAGTTGAGAAGATTTTCACAACAAACGCTAGCCACTTCGCTGAACACGACGCTCGATGGCGGAGAAACGCCGCCGATTTGTCGAACGCGACAAACGCCCGACGACGACGTCGCGTCCATACCTAGTGCGCCGGGCGGCGGCGTTCGCTGCATGCGCTGCTGCAATCGGAGCAAAAGTCGACGCTCAAAGTTGCACATTGGCCGGCGAAGGCCGGCCATTGAAATCTGAAAACATTAGAATATATATTAGATTAACTTCAAACTTCATATTCTCTTCTAAATAGTTACATTTTTCAGGATTGTTACAGACTTATTTTATGTGCTACTATATAAAAGCAGCAACCAACCAGCTGTTAGTTTTCACTCTTGGAAGTTCATTTTTTTAAATTTTGCTATTTTAATGAACAAATAATAAAAAAATATAATAAAAAAATTTTTTTAAGAATTCAAAAATCTAAACTCAAATTTTTCTGTCAAGTTCCTCAGTTTTCTTTCAAGTTCTTTAGTTTTTCATTTTTTTTATTATCAATACATTGATTCATTTATATTTGATTTTCCCTAATTTAGTGTGAGGCCAGGTGTTTTGAGCCAAATTTAAATTGGCGCCAATGAGTTCATTCCGTTGTATCGGATCCGTTGGGGTATAAAGCCCGCCTTCGTTTCAGTTTCACAACATTTGGCCCAAACAGAATGAACTCATTGGTTCCAATTTAAATTTCACACCCGCGGCTTATACACAAGAAATTAGGATATTTAATGAAGCTTTTTTGCATCTTCTTTTATTAGGCTGACTTATAAACCGTATATAGAATTTACTCTAAGTTCAAAATTTAAACTCGCTCGGATCCGATACAACAGAATAAACTCATTAGCGCCAATTTAAATTTGGCTCAAAATACCCGGCCCTGGAAACACGAAATTAGAGTATTTATTTTTTAGTAGTACATATTGAATCGGTACTCAATTTTTGAGCGCATATATTAAAGATTTTACATACCTTAACATTGCGATTATGAATTAATCAATAATAATTAGTAATAGTAAATAGTAATAAAGTAAAATTTAAAAATTAATACGAAAAATAAAATGTCACGAAAAAAATATTTCCTGAAATATTGCAAAAATAAAAGAAGAAATTCCAGTAGGAATTTCATTTTTCTCCATAATCTCTCCATTATTATTCGTTATGTAAAATATCATTTATTCGAACTTTTTTTTAAAGAGTATCTTTTTTTAAAGAGTACACTAGTAATATTATTAACTTTTTTCTTTCATTGTACTCAGAAAAAATTTTTATTAGAAGAAAAAGATTTTCCCAACACTTTGCCGTAATTATTACACTTAAAAAGTGCGTTAAAACTAAAGAAAATTCCAAAGATATTATGAGATATAATTACATATAATATGTGTGCATTCACAATTAGTAAATGCCCACTCTTAATTATATAAAGTTTATCACAATTCTGATTAGCTTAGGTTTGTGTGTGTATGTACAAGTAGCGGCAAAACGAATAATTTTCGAAATTTTTATTGGCTTTCATTACGTCATATCCTAATTTTGCATGTATAAGGCCGGGTGTTTTGAGCCAAATTTAAATTTGCGCTAATAAATTCATTCTGTTGTATCGTATCGGATTCGTTTGAAGTCCAAATTTTGTGATTGCCTTCGTTTCAGTTTTATAAAAGTGGGCCCGAAATTTGCACCCCAACGGATCAGATACAAAAGAATGAACTCTTTGGCTCCAATTTAAATTTGGCTCAAAACATTCGGCCTTATAAGGTAATTAAAAATGACTCCTTATTTTTGCTTCTCTCTTGAACATATTTCATAAAACGTATTTCCCAAATTTTGTTTGTGTTCAGGGAAGAGCAGTGGTCTAGTGGTTGTGATGGAGGTAGTCATAATTTGGCATTTTTGTATTCGAAATCGGAACGGGTCGTTAAGCATTTTTTTGGCGACAGAAAATAACGCTTTAACACACTGACGACTTTGAATGGCACACGGGCCAGTGCATTTAAAATTGGGCGCTTATTAGCGAACCGTCTTCATTTTTGTTCTATATGGTTTGATAAAGTTTAAAAAAGTTTAGTTGAAGAATTGATCTGCTAGATACGTATTTAGAATATATTCTCAGAGTCTTATCTAAATAAAAAACAGAATAAAGGCGGTTCGCCAATTAAAGCGCGATTTTGAATGCAAACACATGCATGCTCGTCAATGTGTTAATAATCCAATATAAAAGTAAATATTGTGAAGAGAATAATAACAAAATGGTAAGCAAATTTGGTTTTTTAATTTTTTTTTAATTCGAAAAAAAAATTGATTGACAGGCAGTGGTTTTTAACTTAAAATTAGTGTTTGCCTCCGGCATCCCGCCTCCGGAAGCATAGGCGATTTTTTGAAAATCACCGGAGTCGGAGGCAATCTCTTTAACTAAAAGTCAGTATTGGTTTTTACCTCTGGCATCCCGTCTCCTTTTTTGCTAATTTTTTGGCCACAATTCGAATGAATTTAGATAGGTGGGATCTGAATAAAAATCTACGTCAAATAATTTATACATATTCGATATCAAAAACTGACCACACATTTTGTTAAGTAATGAAAATCTATCATAAAAATATTCTATAAGGAAAGGAAAAGAATTTTTGAATTTTGAAAAAGCAAAAATATAAAAATTTTGAAAAAATGTTTTTGAAAATAACAAGAAAAAACTTAATGAAAATAATGAAAATAGAGGAAATTTGAAAAAATAAAATGCAAATTTAAAATTTAGCAAAGCGAAAAAGTTGTCAACAAAAAATAATGAATAAAATAAATGAAAATATCATTTTTTCATTTATAAAATATCGAAAGAAAAAAAATGACATCCAAATTGTATTCGTCTTAACACGAAAGTTTATAATGAATTTTTGAATTTTAACTTGACCTCGCATTCTGTTATAAACGAAATTGAGCGCATAATTTTTAACCTGCAGATTGGGGATGAAGGTGCTCATTGAATTTTATGCTTAACAGACACAAAATAACAGAGTGAAGATAAAATTCAAAAATTCGTCGAACGGCCGCGGCCTTAGGATAAATAACAAAATGGAATCAAATGTAAAAATTTTATTGAACAAATTTAAACTTTTTCCTTTTTTTTGCAGCTTTCTTTATGCATGCATATATATTATCAATGTTATGTTTGTGACTTCGAATTGACTCATGCTAAAGTCATATGGAGTCTCTTCGGAGTGAAGGCGGAGTTGTTGGTGCCTCTGCGCCTTTGAGTCAAATTGTTAAAGCTCTGCATATGCCTCTGAGTCACAGCTTATTAAAAAGACATATCCAAAGTTCACTCTTCACTTTTTGATTCGGAGCTTTTGTAATATGACTCGGGATATATGACTCACGACTCCATCTAGATTAACTCCAGACTCCGGGGATCCTCGGCTCCGGAGTTAAATGACTCAAAACTTTGGAGGCAGTGAGTCATCTATGAGGCATAACACAGCACTGGTTAGAACATTAGATATGCCAACCCTTCTAACAAAATTTGCGATTGTTTGCCAAAGCAATTGTATTCCAAAAGATATTTGTTTATCTTATAAATTATTATTTAAAAAAATGTTAAAAACTAACAGGTCGCTTTGCGAAAAGGGCTTTTGTTGTGCCAGCTAATGATGAGACAAATTGAGCCGAATCGCTGGCCTCAGAAGAAAACGACACTCCGTTGGCCGTCGAAGTCGGCACGCTAAACTCATCTCCAGCGAGTCGATTACCCGGCAGTTTAGCGGCCGAGACGAGCGTACCGTTATTGGTCATACTCACACCGGAGCCGCCACCACTGCTACTTTCCAGACCCGAATCAATCATGTTTCGGTCGGTGATTCGCCGACCATTCTGTAGGTTGTCCATCAGCGAATTCTCTGCTACGCCAATCGCTTCATTATTATCGTCCGTCGTACCGCCGCGGCTATTCCCAACGCGATCGGTTGATTTGTGCGTGGGATTTCGTGCCGACGCCGTGGTGGGCCGTCGCTTTCGCGCCGTTGTCGTCGTTGACACGTCCCCATTGAATATCCATCGTTCCTCATCCGCATCGTAGACGGCGTTTTCCTTAAAGTGCTCCACAAAATCGGGCGGAATAAAGTTTTCGATGAGGAGACATCTTAAAATAGAAACAATAAAGTCCTAGCTAAAATAAGACACTATTCATCTCGTTATTGTTTCCCATGGTTAGGGAACGTCATTTTGTCTGATATAAAAAAATATATAAGAAAAAAATTTCTTAAAAATTTTTTATTTCAAAATCGTTTAAGAATTTCTCAAGTAAGAAATTTTTCTAAAATAAGAAATTTCTCTTATGGGAACATTGGTATTGTGTGAAAATTTAAAGCTTTTTCTATGAAAATAGACAATAGATTATTCTCGCAAAGTGATGTTATGCCTTTTAAATTTTCGGCAAATTTTTTGACATAATGTAAAAATTTAAAAAAAATAATTTTTTTTCTAAAAATTATGTCTATAATAATTTCTTGGTCGCTATACGCCTGGATTAAGTCGGATCGCCGACCTTCGCCAATCGATAATGCTCGTCGAGCTACACCAATATACACATTTTATGTAAATAAAAATTTTTAAGAAAAGCCAAAAATCAGCATTTTTACAAAAATAGATTTTTATAGCCTTAAGACGAATTTAATGAAAATAATCAAATTTTAAAGTTAACATATTATAATCTCATAATTATCTCATCAAAGTGTAAAAGAATCTATATGGATCTGACCATTTCCAATCAAGTTATAAGCAATATAAATCAAGCAATACAATAATACAAAGCAATATAATAATATAAATCTAACGACTTAAATTTGAATTCTCAAATTTGAATTTTCATACAATGCCATAAGAAAAATTTCTTACTTGAGAAATTCTTAAACGATTTTGAAATAAGAATTAATAAATTTTTTTATTATATTTTTGAAATAAGAAATTTTTAAAGGACGCATGAACACCAATATAGATTTCCACACAATTTGTTCTAATTTTTTTTTACGATAGATAGAGATGTGGGTTTTTTTGCATTTTGTAGAGCGTACTTGATTTGTGGGGGACGTGTTTCAGCGATTTTTAAAATGTTTATTTTTAGCATTTTTATAGAGGAAAATGCAACGAAAAAAGTGCATATGGCTGAGCATTTTTTTCGGAGAGTGATCCAATGGACTTGAAACTTTTGCTATGAGCTCCCCTTACATACACTATTACACTCTATAAATTTGAACTTGATCGATTGGATAGTCCCCCACAAATCGGGTACGCTCTACAAAATGCAAAAAAACCCACGTCTCTATCTATCGTAGAAAAAAGTTAGAACAAATTGTGTGGAAATCTATATTGGTGTTCATGCGTCCTTTAAGAAATTTTTTTATTATATTTTTGAAATAAGAAATTTTTAAGAAATTTTTTTATTATATTTTTGAAATAAGAAATTTTTAAGAAATTTTTTTATTATATTTTTCTTATAAATCGTCGTTTAAGCCAAAACGACGTTTCCTACCCATGGCATCTCACATTACTAATATGCCGGCCAACAAATCAGCGATGCCTCACTAACTTTTTTGTACGCATTATTTTATCGTTTAAAAACAGACAAGGCCATAAAATAAAAATTCATTAATAAATGAATGCCCATTAATACTGCTTATTATATCAAAAATTCAAAAGGCATTTATCCGAAAAAATTCTGCTTAAAATCTCTTCTCGAAATGCCCTCCTTATACCTATTTTTTAGCATCATCCCGATGACACTTACTTCAATTTGAGCTCCTTGTCAATGTCGGACAAATCGGAAGCCAATTCCTCGCGTTCGCGCGCATTCGCGTCGGCGCTGTCGCGTATTTCCATGCGGACCTGCTCGAGTTTGGCGAGAAATTTATTCAGCTTTCGCGTTTTCGCGTCGACCTCCTGCTGAAGGCTGGCAAATGTCTCGCGAATTTCCGCCGTGCTGTCCTCTTGTGCCTCGAGACGCTGAGCGACTTCGCGTTCTCTCTTCTGAAAAAATAAAGCAAAACACTTTCATGTCATCATATAAAATAAATATGTCATTTCAAGGTCCCTTTAGATTATCCTCTCCACTCAGAATTTGAAAAATTTTTTTGGAAAAAAAAGTGCTTGATCTCTTATTTGGTTCAATTTTTTTAATCGACTATAACTCGGCAGGAAAACAAAATTGGACCATAGTCTCGACACAATTTTTGATCAGCGTGACGAGAGCTTTCGAATGAGGTATCACATGTCCAGATTCGGTTAAAAAAATATTTTTCCCCTATGGTTAAAAGTGGTCCTATGTAGGCCTCATATGAGGCATTTTTTTTATAAAAATGGCTACTTCTTAAAAACCCAAATATTGAAAAAAAATTTTCTAAGGTGGGGGTTTGAGCCCATCCCAATAAAAGACTTTAGACTTATGCTCGAGGTTGAGCTTAGTAATTGATCGCGCATGCATGAACCTTTTGTTCGGCGAGCTCCAAACGCCGTCGCTGCAGGAGCTCCTGTTGTTGGCGGGTCTGATCGAAAATATTCCCGTCACCGGAGAGCAATTTGCTTTGCATGGCGCGGATTTTTGCAGCCACAACCGCCTGCATTTCGCGCTCTCGCGCCAATTCGACCGCACGCGCCTCCAAAGCTTCAAGCATTCGTCGTTTTTCCTGTAAAAGAAAAAATTTAAAATCTCTACGAACTCTATAGATTAATAAACATATATTTTAATCATTTTACAATCCAATTATTAAATTAAGCCCGCATATACCTCGTCAACAATCGAGGTGCTCCTCAATAGCTCTTCGCGCTCTAGATCCAGCTTTAATTGTTGTTCGTGGGCGTATTCCTCGGCGCTCAAATCCTCCACGCCTTAAACGAGTGGTAAACGTTGAAATACGTTATAAATGCTAATGACCAACTCATAACTTAGATTTATAAGCTGAGTTCTCATTACTAAGATTTAATCCTTAACAACAGTGCTGGAACTTCACTCATTAAACAACTCCGACCTTCTAAATGACTTCGGGTTGGGTGATTCATTTACGAGCAATCCTGTGACTTGGCTCTATAAATGGCTCCGAGTCATTCGGAGCCATATGGCTCCACCGAGAAGCCAAGTGATTGGAGTCACCTATCGGAGCCTAAGCCATCTTGAGCTATTCATATTTTAATAGCTCGCAATTTATAAAGTCACCTAACTTTGGAGGGTCCGCTAACTTGTAATGGCTCCGGTTTTTTTTGAGAAAAGCTAAAAGAGACTCGCGGCTCCGCAGCCAAAACCTGGAGCCAATTCTAAAGTTCGGATTATAATCCAACTTCTATCTCTCGATATGTTTTACCCTCGTCGCGCGTGTCGTCGTCGGCTGTCGCGTCGGCGGTACGTCGCCGACGCCTTCGATTCTGACCGTTTCCCAATCGTCCACGCTTCTCCAAAAGCGCTTTGAGACGAAGCTGAAATGCCCCAGTAAAGAGAAGAATTAGGCATAAAAATATATTATTATTGGTTCTTGTTGATTATCGGACCCCCAAAATTTTTTTTTTGGTTTTTATTGGTTATCTCTTTTCCATTTCAGCCAATTAAACTTACAAAAGCCAAGTCTTGGGCTCAGGCAATTAGGTCTGGGCTTAGCCTATGTTCCACTTTGGCTAGTGCCCAATTACAGGGGTGTCAAATTAGACAGGTTTGTCAATACAGTCAAACCTGTCTAATTGGGCACCTTTCGAGACCGCGAAAAAATGCCCAATTAGAGAGGGTGCCCAATTACAGGGGTGCCCAATTAGACAGGTTTGACTGTACAGCCAATACAGTAAAACCTGCCTAATTGGGCACCTCTTGGGACTTTAAAAAAGTGCCCCCCCCCCAGAGAGGGTGCCCAATTACAGGAGTGCCCAATTAGACAGGTTTGACTGTACAGTCAATACAGTCAAACCTGCCTGATTGGGCACCTCTTGGGACCTCAAAAAAGTGCCCAATTAGACACGCCAGTAAATTCTCAAAAAAAAAAATGAATCGAAACATACAATTTCGTCTTGAAATTCGCGTAATAGCGCGTCCTTGGGGTCCTCGTTAATTTTCGGCTTATTTTGAATATTTTTAGCGCGCGAGGCGTAGCGCAACGTGCTCATCGTCTCCTCGTAGTTGTACGAAGCCGGGCCGATGTTCGCCACCATCACCGTTTTCGAATTGCCGCCGAGAGAGTCTGAGCGAAATAAATTAAAGGGCGCGTCCAAATGCAAAGAAATTTCGCTCACTCTTTTGCTCATGTTTTGAATTGGCGCCAACGAGTTCATTCCGAAATATTAAGTCAGAGTGAGTCCAAATTTTGTGCCCACTTTTATGAAACTGAAACAAAGGCAGGCACAAAATTTGGACCCCAACGAATTCGATACAACCGAATGAACTCATTGGCGCCAATTTAAATTTGACTCAAAACACCCGCGGCTTATACACACACACACGAAATTAGGGTACTTCGATTTCAGGCGCATAATCGGATCTATTGGGAGCCAAATTTTGTGCCCACTTTTATGAAACCGAGACAAAGGCGGGCACAAAATTTAGACCCCAACGGATTCCGATACAACAGAATGAACTCATTAGTCGTCAATGGCGCCAATTCAAAACATGAGCAAAATTTCTTTGCATTTGGACGCGTCCTTTCATTCCTTTTTACCTTGCAAAAGTCGCGTGAGTTTCGAGTCACGATAGGGAATATGCCCGCCTTTGTTGTCCACCAGCGCCGAGATGACGTTGCCCAACGCCGATAGCGAGAGATTGATTTTGGTGGCCTCGCGAAAGCGTTGACCCTGCGTGCCGGTCTTGCTTTGGCGTTCGCTGCCCGCCAAGTCCACCAAATTCAGCCGACCAACCCTGGAAGAAATTGGAGGGTCTTTTTTTTTTTTTTGAATATTTTGGCGCCAATTTAAATTTGGCTCAACACATAAACACGAAATTGGGGTAATTTCAATGGAGAGGCTTAGATGGAATCAAACCGTATATGGCTTTCACCATCGGCGCCCAACTCGGAGCATTCGACGGTTAGAATAAAAATGGCGTGGGATCGGCTGCTATGCTCGTTCATGTTCGTGCATCTGAACATTTGTGAATTTTTAAAAAAACTATGTAAATTTGCTTTTTAAGTGGCACACCGCAATTTGGAGCTCTAAGAAATTTGGTGAAAGGCTATTCAAGATCTATCGGGCTAAATTCCCTAGTAGATGCCATAGCGCGTTCTGTGGGCTAACGGCTTTTAAGCCTAAATGCCTGAATTCAGCCTAATAATATCTGAAATAAGCCGCCAGCGAAATCTAAAGGCGCACGGCACAAAAATTGTACACCCGGCAAATCACGTGAGCCCAATTAAGTTGTTTCTCTATAAAATGTTATAGACTCTGTCGCTCGATTGCATAAATAACTTGTCATATACGCACCCAACGGAACGATTGGCATGTCCGACGGCCAAAAGCTGTTGGATTTCCTCGACGGATTTGGTGACGAACGAGGACAAATCCTTCACGAACACGCCGATATCTGATCGCTCTTTCAGCTCGAGTCTACGTTTGGCGTCCTTCGAGTCGAGCAGATCGCGTATTTCCTCCTGATAGATCTCCAAATAACTGGCTCGCACCAAATATTGACAATCGCCGGCCGATTGCGAGATTCGACTAAAAATGTGCTCGATCGCGTTGGGAATCACGCCGCGAAGTTCCGCCTTTTCGGGTATGCCTAAAAAATTTCTGCTATTATAATTCGATTTATCACATCGTCTAGGTATACCAAAAAAGGTATTAAAAATTGAATTATTTTGCTCAGAGGTAAATAGGAGTGACGGATAAATGGCTCACCGACAAGCGTCTGGACTCTCTTCTTTTTGCACACTATTCCTCAATAAAAATTTTTTATTTTCGACGAGATGGAGCCGACTCATTAAGCCGGCTCAAGGTAAATTTTTTGAGCCACTCTTAGAATATGGCTCATAAGCTATTTCACCTCATGAGCCGCTCCTAGAATATGGCTCATAAGCTATTTCACCTCAAGTGACTCGCGAGCCAGGTAAGCCATATGAGCCGGCAAAATGTCTCAACTTGAGACATTTCGAGACGAACATTTTGAGATCAGATTTTAAGCTGAACTTATGTTTAGCCTTCGCCTTTAGGGCAGACACGTTGTTCTCAGGCTAATCCTTTAGCTTTCGAAAAAACCAACTCAACATAAGAAAAATAAATTTTCTTATTGAAAATGGGCTCAAAAATACAAATAATTTTCGAGTAAAGTTCCCTCTCCTACCCTCCATCGTAAAGGTTTTGCCGGTTCCCGTCTGACCGTATGCGAAAATGGTGCCATTAAAGCCGCATAAAACCGACTCAATCAAATCGCGAAACGACTCGTCGTAGAGATCGATTTGCTTTGAGCTGGAGAAAAAAACAAAAAATTTGTAGATTATAAATTATAATTATGCAGTTTGTATTCCATGTTCACAATAAATGGCCAAGAAATCGTTCGAACAAATTTTAAATTTTTCTCTGGTATTCATTCTGTTTGTAATACTCTAATTTCATAGGGTATTTTGAGCCAAATTTAAATTGGCGCCAATGAGTTCATTCTGTTGTATTAGATATTTTAGATGTTCGTTTCTCTTTCTTTTTTTTAAATGTCTAAGCCTCGTCAAAAACAAATTAAAGGGCGCGTCCAAATGCAAAGAAATTTTGCTCACTCTTTCGTTTTGATCTGGCGCCAATGAGTTTATTCTATTGTGGCGGATCCAAGCAAATCAAATTTTGTGCCCACTTTTACGAAACCGAAAAGGCGGGCACAAAATTTAGACACCAACTGATTCCGATACAAAACAAATGAACTCCAATTGGCGCCAATTTAAATTTGACTCAAAACACCCGGCTACTTATACACAAGAAATTAGAGTGATTAAAGTCAAGCATTTCATTTTAACGCGTGACGTGAACTCATTTCAATGAAGAACTTTCTTTAATTATATTTAAAATGTATGTATATATATTTAAAATGTATGTATTTAAAATGTATATATTTTAAAATGCATGAATTTTATATATATATATATATATATATATATATATATATATATATATATATATATATATATATATATATATATATATATATATATATATATATATATATATATATATATATATATATATATATATATATATATATATATATATATATATATATATATATATATATATATATATATATATATATATATATATATATATATATATATATATATATATATATATATATATATATATATATATATATATATATATATATATATATATATATATATATATATATATATATATATATATATATATATATATATATATATATATATATATATATATATATATATATATATATATATATATATATATATATATATATATATATATATATATATATATTTAAAATGTATGTATTTAAAATGTATATATTTTAAAATATATGTAACTAGATGAAATTCAAAATTAGAAAATTCTTCGTATAAAACAGAATACTTAGCATCGTAGACAGCGTCAAAGCTGAAGCATTTGGACGGTTGCTGTGACTCTTTGGGATTGGAAATTTCAATAATGCCGCGGCTCACGTCCATCGAGATAATACTATAAATCGAAAATTCAATTCAAATAATTTTACAAATGACTAGAAAATAAAATTTTCTCACCCAATTTTTTTCTAGAAATTAACATATTTTTTTTGGATTTTTTTGGATATTTTTGGATTATTTACCTGCGATGTCCCTGTGCGATTTCGACATCGGAAAGCGGCCGGCATCTGACAATAACTTTTACCGCCTCCGACGTTCCGGACGCGGACGAGGAGGACGTCGAGACGATAGAAGAGGCGGTGGTCGGCGGCCCGGCTCGAGTCGCGGTGCCGCCGAAAATGGACGAGACGCCCATCATCGCCGTGGCGTCGTTGTTGTTGCTATTAATGTGGTTGGTCGCCGGAGGTGAAATACGCCTCAAGGGTTGCGGTGTCGCGTCGCCGCCGCTGTCGCGCGTGTCTATTTGCGTTGGCGATTCGCCAACCGTCATCGTCGCGACGATCGCTGGCAGCCAGCGAGCTTCAACAACGCGCGACGATTTCTGCGAATGGCCCTCGTTTTCTTTCGATATTCCTAAATATTATAAAGATCATTTAGGTATTTTGTACAATTTTCTGTTGAATTTTCAAAGCTATTAAACAATTATAAAACTTCAATAAGAAAACCAAATCGTATCATAAACAGCTTATGTGATACAAATCATAATTGAAGATATAATAAAATCCTGCCTTATAATAAATTTTTTTATTCAAACGTTGTTAAGCCTTGACTGAAATATAATAAAATAGAAAAAATTATGTGAGAACCAGTTTATACATTCAAATAATACAACAAAATTTAAGTTCAAAAAAGCACTTTTATAATGTAAAATATTCGACAATATAAGAAGCCTTCGAATATTTTACATCTACAAATGTTGGCGGGCTGTAACGCATACAATAAAATAGCATGGAGTGTTTAAGTTGTCTGGCCGATGCGCCAAAGCCATCGCCCGTTTTTCGCGAATGATTTACGGGTTGTATAGGCGAAAAAAATCGCAATTTCCGATAATCATTCGTCACGACTCATCTTATCTTATCCATTTGTCTCGCATCACATGCCTTATTTTCCGAATTCGACTTTCTGGCTGCTAGAGTTAAATCAATCCCAGTATTTATAGTTCACTGGACCCTTATGCAAAGTTACAGCGCTTGGCTCTTCGGAGTGTTCCTCGCTTCGGCAGAGTTCGTTACGCCCCACTGCGCCAAAGTCGTTTCGGATATGAGCATATAATGTGACGAATGGACACTTCGGTTAGCCGTAGTTCCGCCCTGATCCTCGATTCAGTCTCTTTCGCGGCCAATAGTGCACGTTATGCTCTGCTGGCTTGCCAGGCCCGATCCAGCTCGCATAAAGGTTCATTCCCAAGTTGAATCGCATTGAATCTCGAGTTCAATGATCCGGCCGCACCAACTTTTTGTTATTTTTTGAAATTTTTTAAAGTGACTTTACAATTTTAGCTGTAACTTTTTTTCAAGTTATTTAGAGACTTGATTTAAAAAGTAATGAATTAAATTATTATTTATTTGAAGAAAAAAAGTGAGCTTTTAAATCGCTACTTCGTGTAAAATGTTTTTGAATAAGAAGATACAAATAGAAAAAGGGTAAAAATAATACTTTTTGAAAGATATTATCGCCATATTTAGAAAGTTTTTTATAATATTAGTTAAATATTATTTTAAAATTGTAGTTTGAGAGAAAACTCCATAGCAACAATATTAATAGCAATTGCATTGAGCATATATTTCCGAATCTTGTGAGACAAAAAGCTATTAACTAATAAACGAGTTTACAATTTATTCAAAAAAGGCGGTAATTGTAAAGGTAAAAATTTAATTCTAATGTAATGTAATGTTAATGTAAGGTTAATTAATGGAGATACAAAAATATAAATTTTATGCAAAACGCATTTTGAGTTTTATCACTACATTCTATACGTTATTCGATTCGAAATTACATTCTATATGTCATTCGATTCGAAATTTTACACTCTCCAAGAATATCTCACTATTTTAGCACGAAAATGCATGTACAAATAGTTATTTGCATTAAAAAGTACTCTTATTTCACGTGTATAAGGGTATTATAGAATAAAATAAAAAATCATAAAATTTTCAAACATTTTTATTTTTCGCTGTGGGACCACTTTTTACATTGTTTGAAATTGGCGTGTAAAATGTTTTTAAAATTTTAAAACTAACAATAGCTACACTGCTGCAAAAAATGTTTAAAGGCAGCTATTTTTTAACCCTCAACCTCCATTTCATTTTTAATTATCAGAATTATCCAAAAATTCTATTATTACACATTTTAATGAGATGCCTTTAAACTTTTTTCCAGGCTGGAAACGCAGCATTTCGTAAAAATGCACTTTACATAAAAGTATTGCGATTTTTTGAAATACATCCGTTTACTCATTCCATTTTCAGTTTTTGAAACCCTAGAAATGATTCTATATGAAATGGGAGTCAAAAAATAAGTGCCTTTAAACTTTTTTACAGCAATTAGCGGTTATTCAAACACCGAAAAATTTATTAGGGCGAGGTTGAGCCTAAAACTAAACATAAACAAACCAAAAGGGAGCCTAAGCCTAGAATAAATGCATATAGTAAGTATTAGTAATAGAGTCTATTAAATTTTTGACCGAAAAGAACTTAGTTAACTCGTTTACTAATATAGCGTGGTAATTGCGTTCGATTTCAAAAAAATATATATACATATAATATGCTTGTAAAAATTCTGTTTTGAGCACTTTTTTCATCCAAAAAAACAAAGTGAAAAAATAAAGCATTAATCAGAAACGGAACATTTAAAATGCCGTGGTGCGTCATGAGAGCGTGTATATAAATACGAATACAATATTTACATGAAAATAAATGAATCCTATGCATATGCAATAAATAATAAGTAAAAAAAAGGAGAAAGTAAGAAGCACACACAAACGGGGCTAATTCATTGGCCAGCAGAACAAATTCTCAACCGACCAGCTGGGTGGAAGAAGGAAAAAGAAAAATGAAAAAAGAGGAAAAATATGTATAAAAACTTTCGTGAGACCGCCTTTTACGCCCTTATCCTTTGCCTCGCCTCATTCCCTCAATTTTTTTTCTTGCCGTCCAACTACTTCCTCTTTAATAAAGAGTCTTTATTGATTTTGACGCAAAAAAGAAAATTGAAAAATTGGCTCTAAGTGGATTTCACTCCTTACTATATTTATATTGTCTCTCTACTTCCCCCTTCTTCCCCCCCCCCCCACCAAGAAAATGCGTGTATTGGCATTTTTTCATTTTATTCCATCTTCTTTTCGTCTTATATTCCTCAGATTTGCCCCCCCTTTACGCTCCCCCAACTTCGGCTATATTAGGCATTATGCGCATATAGTCTTTTATTTTATCTTCCATCCATCTCTAATTCATCTTACCTAGTAATTCGTATACTATTTTCATAAAAATACAAATATTCACCACTCACAGTATTGTGTGCTGCGCGATTATGTGTCTATTACTATTCACTCGTTCTAATGAGAAAAATTCTAGGCCCAATTATTATTACATTCATTTTCATGCACACATATACATATGCAATTATGTGTCTTGTGCGGCAAACACACAAAATGCATAATTACGCTCTAACATAAGTGATTTATGGAATGGACAACACAATTAGTCCACATTCATTCCTTTAAAAAAATGATGAAGAGCAAAAATATAACATGAAAATGTTTTAACGATGAACACATCAAAAATAAAATATTTCGTCCAAAATTATTGCTGCATCATTAAAATATATCAACATCAATGAGATCGAAACATTTCACTCTCTGGAAATTTAATCCAAACTGCTCATTTCACTCCCACATCCTTCGGCTAATCACCCTGACAAATGTTCCATTAAATTAAGCTAAATTCGATTTTAATCGCAAAAATTTGATTAAAATTGCAATAATTTAAATACGTTTGCTTTTATTGTGCTTTACTTATTTCTAACTTTAAAAACAATGAAGGAGAGGAATGTTGGTATAAAAAAAATTATTAGAAAATTAATCAACAAGCAAAAAAAAAATTAAGTGATAACAGGTACCTTGATTTTGCGTGTATAAGGCCGGGTGTTTTGAGCCAAATTTAAATTGGCGCCAATGAGGTCATTCTGTTGTGTCGAATGTGTTGAGTCCAAATTTTGTGCCCACTTTTATGAATCTGAAACGAAGGCGAGCACAAAATTTGGATCCCAACATATCCGATACAACAAAATGAATTTATTGGCGCAAATTTAAATTTGGCTCAAAACCCCGGCCTTATACACGCGAAATGAGAGTGATTGAAGAATAAGGAAAAACATACTATCCTAATTTATCGTGTATAAGGCGAGTTTGAGACTTTTTTGAATTTGGCCTTCGTCTTCATTCTGTTATAATTAATCGGATCATTACAAAATTTTGCATTCTCATTCTAAGTATCATAGAAAATATGTGAGATAAAAATAAAACCTCAGCATTCAATCGTAACAGAATGAAGGCGAGTACTAAATTCAAAAAGTCTCAAACGGCTTCGCCTTATACAGGAATAATTAGCGTACATAAAAAGTAATAGGTAATTTGAGCAAATTTCATTTTTTTGCAAAATTTTTTTAATCAAAAACAAGAAATTTAAAATGGTTATGAAAAATTCAAGGCCCAAAACTCCATTCTGCTTAACTAAATAAATAGCGAATTAAAAGAAAAGTTAAATTTATTTACAAAATAATTTAAAAATATGACGAATGATTGAAATTTTTGATAAAAAAAATTACCCGTGTGAATAAGCCGCGGTTGAGCCAAATTTAAATTGGTGCCAACTAGTTCATTCCGTTGTATTGGATCAAATTTTGTGCTGCCCACTTTTATGAAACTGAAACGAAGACGAGCACAAAATTTGAACTCCAATGGATCCGATACAAAACAAATGAACTCATTTAAATTTGGCTTAAAACACCCGTAGCTTATATACGCGAAATTAGGATATTAAACTGTTGCATTACTAATTATGTACAATTTTTTCAAGGGCTATATTTGTAGGACTAGTTTATACAAGCATTTATACATTTTATGATGTC
The DNA here is from genome assembly GCA_024678965.1 of Bradynema listronoti. Taxonomy (NCBI): domain Eukaryota; kingdom Metazoa; phylum Nematoda; class Chromadorea; order Rhabditida; family Allantonematidae; genus Bradynema; species Bradynema listronoti. Next base: position 1,074,267 of record JANLNO010000009.1, read on the forward strand.
AAATAGCGCTTGTTATGAGCTTTCAAATTCAATTTATTTTGTGATTTGATTCAAAGATAATTAAAATGACGTAAATATTTAAAAAATTTAATTAATGAAAAAATATTGAAAAAATATTATTTTTACAAGAAAAATTTTAAAAATTTTAACGATTCTACAAATACTTGAAAAAAATGCGCTGATTTATTTTTATTAGCACTAGCCAGGAGATTATTCTGGAGTCAGTTTTTTTTCGGTATATATATTCTAGTAATTAACCCAAGCTTGCTCGCCGATATTTGCGGTCCTGACATTTGCTACCCTGACATTTGTGCATTTTCAACTTTGGTTAACTTTTTCTGGACAATAAAGATATTTTTCAGAAAACTAATTTTAGCTATTGGATTCAGAATTTAATTTTCTATCCATTACTTTTTGAATCGAATTTCTAATTAATTTGGAAAAAAGTTATAGCTTAAAAAGCAAAGTCACTCAAAAAATTTCTAAAAAATATTTAAAAAAAGCAACCTTACTTTTTTAATTGTAACTTTTTTTCAAGTTACTTTAAAATCTTGATTTAAAAAGTATTCGATAGAGAATTAAATTTTGAATCCGATAGCTCAAATTAATTTTCTTAAAAGTAGCGTTTTGGTCCTTCAAAAGTTGAACAAAGTTGAAAAATCCGTAATTATCAGACCGCAAATGTTGGTGCACGACCCAAGACATAGTAAAATTTGCAGTAAAACAAAGATTTTTTTATTGAATAATGCATACAAAAATCTAACTACAAATTAGCGCTTTTTCAATGTTATGGCAGCAGTCAAAAAATGGCGGTAAATTTGCATACGATTTTGAACACAAATCTATTTCATTTCTGTTTTTTTTTGAAATTTAATGCACTTTTTGAAGTGTTATTTTCGACTTTGTTTTCCGACTTTCGATATATGTTTTCCACATACATTTCATTACAAAAATATTTCGTAAAAAATTGTGAAATTATTTATAAAACAATGAAACATTTTATTATTTTTTTATGTGATCTTTAAAATTTTTTAAATATATTTAAAACTTGTTTTACTACCCTAATTTCGGGTGTTTTGAATCAAATTTAAATTGGAGCCAATGAGTTCATTCTGTTGTATTGGATCCAAAAGAGTCCAAATTTTGCGCCCACTTTTATGAAACCGAGACAAAGGCGGACACAAAACGGATTCGATACAACAGAAGATTGGTTTGCTTGGCATAAGCATGCGTTATCGCTGATGCGGCTCATATAAAATCTGGTCAGCATTGCCGTACCACTCACACAGTCCAATGTGGTATCTTTTGTCTTCCAAATATGGAGGACACCTAGCTGGGGTCATAGGCGGAACCGAACTTCGTCCCAAGCAAATTGAAACCTATAGTACAACCACTAGGCCAGTGCTCCCCTTATTAATAAAGTATCGGATATTCAAGAATTTTCAAGAATGTAGCAATTACATTACTGCAATATAACAGCCATTATATTTATCCTAATTTTATGGATAGAATTTTAATTTTTATTTTTTTTACATTTTTAAGAATTTTTTTCAAATTCTATTTTTTACTTTTTTTTTATCACTTTAAAAATGTCCACATAAAAGTCTTTTGTGTGTGGATCCAATGTATTTGTGTTAAATTATATTTTCCATCTCCTAGATTTTCAATCAAAAAAAAAGAAAAAGAAAAAATTGCGATACAAAGAATTTTTGCACCATCTCTCCCTCAATTTCAGCTAAAATTAATTTAGCGTATCGATAAAGATATTTGCAATTTAACCACGAGCAATTCTACGCAAATTCTACATAGTCAATGATCTTTATTTACAAAGCCAATTGATTTTGTATATTTTTAGCAGGAAATTGTTTACTAAAAAAAATTCACTTTAAAATGCTCTTTTTGATCTGCATTAATCTTTGCTATCGTTCATTATCAGTTCATTGTAACGAATTTTGGACTTATGATACTAAAAACATATAAGCCTCGGTTGGGAATTTAAATTAATTCTTTGTTTAAAAGATTGGAGGAATAAACATGTCTTCAACTAAATCATTTTAATAATAAATATTTAAAGACGATGAAACGAACCCAAATCCGAACCCGATACATAATCGTTTATATTTTTTAAACGAAAAATATAAATACGAGTATATTTTGTTCACATTTATCAAAAGCTTCTGCTGAATTACAGATAAAGAAATTACCCTAAGTTTCCGTGTATAAGCCGCGGCTGTTCAACAAATTTTTGAATTTTAACTTGGTCTTCATTCTGTTATTTTGTGTTTGTTAAGCATAAAATTCAATGAGCATTTATGTACGGTATAGTATGGATAGCTTGTTTGCTTCTCGCCCTTTTCAAAAAGTTGAGAAGCGAATTTTTTTACTTTTATTGGGCTTTTATCGCTTTTTTGGTCATAATTCTTTGAAAAAGAACTTCATTCTTATTGCTTGAACAATTTTTTTCTCAAAGCTTCTTCAATTATAAATATTTTATTTTTCCATATGATATGATTTGCATTGATTTTTCTCTGTGATAACTGAGTATTCATGCAATTTTTATTGCTATATTTTAATACCTAACTAGTCCTAAATTCATTTGTACAATCCGAGATCGTTTGAACAATTTTTATATCTTGAAATAGTTCTTTATTCATTAGGTAATTATCGGGCAGCAAAAACATTTTTTTTGTGATTTTTAAGGTTTTTTACATAAGAAATTTAAATTGTTGTTTTTCTTTAAATATGTTATTTATAGCAAACAAATGTGCATAATCAATGTTCACGCGTCTAAAATTCATTAATAGCACATACTGAAAACAGAAATTTTTTTGGACGAAGTTAATTAAAAACAAATAAATTAGTAAAAAAGCGGTAACAAATTTGAATTTGTGTCAAAAATCCTATAAGAAAATCACAAAAAAAATGCGGTCTGATAATCGATAAGTATCGTTTCATTCTGTTATATACCCTAATTCCGCGTGTATAAGACCGGGTGTTTTGAACCAAATTCAAATTGGCGCCAATGAGTTCATTCTATTGTATCGGATCCAAGCGAGTCCAAATTTTGTGCTGACATTTATGAAACCGAGACAAAGGCGGGCACAAAATTTGGACTCGCTTGGATCCAATACAAGAGAATGAACTTATTTAAATTTGGCTCAAAACACTCAAAACGGAAATTAGGGTATATGTACCATCCCTGTCCCGTACATACAGATTTTGTTGATACCCCGTACATTTCATTTTGATATTCTGTAATAATAAAAGCCAATGAAAAATTTAAATAATCTTTCGAAAGGCCGCGTCTTGTACATACGAATAATGCCTACAACTTTTCCTTTTTTTTGTCATTTTTTCGCTTTGTTTTTCGTTGTTTCGATTCGTTTTTGAATTTAAAATTTGGCGCAAAATTTCTTTATTTTTCAATGTGGAAATTTTCTGCTCGAATGTAATGTGTGTGTATAGGACGAATTTCTTGGAGAAGAGCCAATTAGCTAGCTAATTCAATTCAAATCTAGTCTTGTTTTTAGTGAAAGCTTTAAAAAATGAATATTTCCCCGAGATTTCTACGATGTCTATCTAAGCAGATGCTATTTAGTTGTGTTCCCGGTAAGCGAGTAAATTTTTCTGAAAATTTTTTCTCTTTTGTCGTTTTTATCCGATTTGAGGGAGGGGGATATTGTAATTCAAATTTCACATGACTTATAAAGTCTTAACCAAATATCCGTGTTGGAAGCCAAAGGTGTTTTGGAAATACAGGTATTATTGTATTTTGGAAATCGGATATAAAAATACTATTCTTTCTGACTTTCTCTGCCAGAAAAGAGAAGAAATACAGCAATTATTGCATTTCCGGAACATCCTGTGTGAAATCCAGGAAACGTTAAAAAGTGGTAAATTTAAATTTGACAAAACGCCAAACACATTTCGTCAATGATAGGATCTTAGCATTTAAACGAGTCCATTGGGCTTCATTCTATTTAAATATGGACCTTTTTCACAAAGCGAAGTGGCGTTATTTAACACAATTAGAATGCATGGTACACCGGCGGGTGTACCATGCATTCAAAATTGCGCGCTCATTGGCGAACGCCTTCATTCTGTTCTATATTGATAAAGTTTAAAAAATAGTTTCGTTGAAGAAACCTGCTAGATACGTATTTAGAATATGACCTCAGAATTTCATCTAAATAAAGAACGGAATGAAAGCGTTCGCCAATTGCAGTGCGATTTTGAATGCAAAACATGCATGCTCGTCAATGTATTAAATCATATCATTCTCATATTTTCTTTAAAAGTTTCATTTGAATTTTCTTTTTGTGTGTTTTTTTTGTTCGTTTATTTTTAGTTACCTATGTTTTGTTTAAACATATTAAATAAAGTTTGAAATATTTTTAAATGAACCGGCATTTTTGTTGTGAATTACTAAATATTCAATTGAGTCCTTGATTTGCATTATGACAGTGATTTCAAATGTTAAATAAAACGAAAAATGGCCCTGTAACTCGATTCGGATCCTATTTATGAACCTTGTTTTTACTGTGTTCGATTCAGAATTTTTTGTTTAATCGAATGACATATGAATTTTAAGAAGTCGACCCTTAACAGACTCAAAATCTGACCCAGACACATTGTCAATTTTTCATTTTATTTTTTTGCTGAACTAATTTACTTTTAAGCACACACAAATTTCACCTACATTATTCTATCGAATTTTTAGACTTATGCGTAGGCTCGATATGCAAAAATACTAGTGAATTTGAATTCTACGTGTCAAAAAACAAAAGTTTGAATTTTTTTTTTTTGCGGTTATAATACATAAGGATCATAATACATAAGGATCAGTGTTTGTGCTAGTAATCAACAAAGAATTTAAAAAAAAACAATTATATTGTTTCTCATATGTATCAGATTTTTCCACTTTTCATTTTTCAACAAATTTCCGCATTAGCATACATATAATATATTCAGGTCATTTATTTTTGTTTTTTTTTCAGCGCTAGATTTTCTTTGCTTCGTCAATTCACTAACGTTGAGAATTCTCTCGAATCGATTCGCAACCTCTTCTTCTGAACATCATCGGCAATTGCGTGAAGCACTTTTGCGACACAAAATCGAGCGAAAAACAGCGGGAAAAATGATCGATTGTCAGTGCCACTCGCGCGGCTCCATTCATCTCATTCTTGGACCCATGTTTAGCGGAAAAACGTAAGGCTCTTTTTCTTTTTTTTTCCATTTATTTTCGGGGCTTTTCAAATAGTGCTGTGACTTATTTTCAAGTCATTTAGATGATGAAACGATTAGATGACTTTTGTTTCGGATTTACGAGTTATTTAGGGGTCATTTCGAGTTATTATAACTTTTAATCTCATCAATTTAGGGTTATTTAAGGAGTCGGGGTGATTCAAAGATTTAATTTCCAGCATCGACTAAAAGGCCAATTTGTGGGTTTCAAGACTACTTTAGGAGTATGGTATGGGATCTGACTTATTTGACACATCGTGAGCCACACATTTGGTTCAACCGGCTTTATCTGCCTTTATTAGAGATCGAAATATTTGAAAAATTTGGCAAAATGCTGATAAAAATTGTGGAAGTTCGATTAGGAACCATTTAGCCATTACTGACTTTGGCTCATTTATTTTTTTTGCAGACATTTCTAACGAGGGCGAGAAATGCTTTCCTCCTCCTCTAAAACCCCTCCTTTCGTATATGTATTTTCGTGCGCATTTTTACAATCCAGAATTGCGTTTCTAGGACGGAGTTGTTTCGTCTTACAAATCGCCACAAATTGGCCGGCAAAAAAGTGGCGATTGTTAAATATTTGGCAGACATGCGCTACGACGTCACAATGGCGTCCACGCACGACTCGTACGTGGCAATTTATTGTTTAGCTATACGGAACATTTCTTTTCGCCTTATTCCCTTTTTCTCATTGATTAAAGGCCTCTAGGGTCTGTGCCCAATAAATCAACGCAAAACTTGAGTTAATAGAGGCGTTCAGATGGGCTTAAAAAGATTTTCTTCTTTAGCGTGGAGTATACAATTACTCAATTCGCATTTTTAAGGCACAAAATGGAGGCGATAAGCGCGCTCAAATTGGCGGATGTTATCGGCCAGTTGGACAACTACGAAGTCATCGGCATCGACGAAGGCCAATTTGTGGGTTTTAAAGGAATCTTTAGAGGAGTCTTAAGCTATAAAGACGAAAAATACAAGATTTAGAAGAATTTTTCTCTTATAAATTTCTAACAAGAGAACGGAGAGACAAAAAGTGACTTTAGGGGAGGCGGGGTTGGATTTTTTTAAAATTATTAGCCTTTTAAAACATTTTAATTAGTTTAATCTCAAATTTAATAAAAATGTGAGAAAATTTCCAATAAAAATTCAAATTTTAAGTCTTTTTTTTTGATGATTTGGCTCAATTTTTGGCTCAAAAATTTGGCTTAATTTTGTCGAATTTGGCTCAAAATTGAGCCATTTGGCTAAGTTTGGCTCGCACGAATCAAACCACGAACAACTGGAGTCACTATTGAGCCATTTACCCAGCATTGGAGTCAATATTGAGCCATTTATCCAGCACTGGAGTCACTATTGAGCCATTTACTCAGCATTGGAGTCACTATTGAGCCATTTACTCAGTATTGGAGTCATTTGGCTAAGTTTGGCTCGCGCGAATCAAACTACGAACAGCTGGAGTCAATATTGAGCCATTTACCCAGCACTGGGCTTGTAATTATATTTGAATTTTCGAGTCTCAAAAAAATTTTGAAAAGTTCCCATAAAAAAATGTCATATTTTTTTCTCAAATTCTATTCATTTGAGTAATTTTTTGATTGATTGATCCTAATGGATTTGCCAATAAAAAATATTGATTTTTAAGTTTGTCGACGTTGTGGATTACTCACAGCAGTTGGCCAACGCCGGCAAAGTGGTCATTATTGCGGCGCTCAACGGCGACTATCGACAAAAGGTCAGCAGAGAGATTTTTTGATCCGCTTCTCTGGGATTCTGTGCCAAGTCCTATATAGGGTCCCAAAAAAAACGAGAAATTCAGCGAATTTTCGTTATTGATAAACATAATTTTGGGGGGGGGAGGGAGGGCGATCTTCAAGGACAAATCTAAATTGACTAATGGATTCATTCAAAAAATTTCACTATCTCTAAATTAATTTCTTTCTATCTTTTTTAGTATTACGAGAACATTGCGATGCTAGTCGCTTGCGCGGAACGCATCGAAAAGCTGAGTGCCGTTTGTCGAAATTGCGGCCATTCCGCTTCGTTCACGTTTCGCTATGGGCAGTCCACAAAAGTGAGTTTTAATACTTTGAAAAGAGTTAAAAAAAGTGGCTGGCGACTCGCGGCTCCGCAGTCAACCCGGCGGCAAGTCACTTGTTATTCATGCGACTAAAGTAATCGTTTAGCTAAAAAATGAGTTCTTAACAGTGATGGGTAAGTGGCTCGACGATAGCTCGCGACTCAACGAGTCAAATGCCAAAAAAATCCGATTTTTGGCCGGTTTTCTTTTGAATTTGTGTCAAAAATTCTATAAGAAAATCACAAAAAAATGCGGTCTGGTAATCGGTAATCGATAAGTATCGTTTCATTCTGTTATATACCCTAATTTCGCGTGTATAAGACCGAGTGTTTTGAACCAAATTCAAATTGGCCAAAACCTAAAACCAACAAAAATTTAAAAAAAAAAATTTACCAAATTAGGGTAAAAACACCTAAAAAACCAATTAAAAGATATAAGGGAGAAATCACTTAAATAAAAAAAAATAAAATAACATCCAAAAAGTCCCAACTAATAATAAAAAAAAAGAACTCAAACTAGAAATTAAAAATAACATACTAAAAACAAAAAAAATAATAAAAAAACATTCCTATAAACATAAAAAAAACTAAAAAAACAATACAAAAAACAACCAAAACAAGAACAAAAAAAATAAAAAAAAACGAAGACTAAAACCAAACAAAAAAAAATAAGAAAAATCAAAAAAAACAAACCAAAAAAAACCAAACCAAAGAAAAAAAACCTAAGTTAAAACTAAACTAACCAAACCAACTTTTTAAACCAAATAATAAGAAAAAAAACACAAAAAGTTTAAATCCAAAACTAAAACAGAAACGAAAATAACTAACTCTATATCAAAAATAACAAAAACAAGCATAAGAACAAAAAACTGAACTCTAAAAGAAGACTGAACCAAACCAACACTATTAAAACCACACTCAAAAAAGAAATCTTATCATAAACCGAAAACCTAGAGGATAAAAAAATTCAATAAAAAAAACCAAGAAAAAAAAACCAAAAAAATTAAAACAAAAGAAAAAAAATTTTTTAAAAAACCACATCCATGAGTTCATTCTGTTGTATCGGATCCAAGCGAGTCCAAAATTTTGTGCTTACTTTTATGAAACCGAGACAAAGGCGGGCACAAAATTTGGACTCGCTTGAATCCAATACAAGAGAATGAACTTATTGGCGCGAATTTAAATTTGGCTCAAAACACCCGGCCTTATACACGCGAAATTAGGGTATATGTACGCACTCCTATCCCGTACATACAGCCATGAGCTATTTTCTCGAAAAATTTGGCTCAATTTTGTCGAATTTGGCTCAAAATTTTGAGCCATTTGGCTAATTTAGGCTCGCGCGAATCAAACCGCGAACAGCTGGAGTCAATATTGAGCCAGCACTGGGCTTGTAATTATATTTGAATTTTCTCGTCATATTTGAATTTGGGACGTAAAAAATTTAAATTCATCGGGGAAACTCAAAAAGCTCGAGTTTGACGAGCTCTAGAAGAAAATATATATATGTATGGGAAAAATAGATATAATTTGATTTCGTCCTCATTTTTAATTCTCTAAAAATTCTCTCTAACATTGCTAAAAAAAATTTCCCATTTTTCTAGCGCGAAGTAATCGGCGGCGAAGATCTCTATCAGGCGGTTTGCCGCGCCTGCTATATTCACTTCGAATCGCAGCAGCACAAGCACCAACAATGCGAGAAGGGCGACGGCGCCAACAGCAACGGCGGCGGCAACAATCGCAAAAGCGTCTCGTCGGCAGCGGCGGGCGTCGTGACGAGCGCGGCCGTGCGCGCCGCCTTTCAGCTCGCCGACGCGCCGGCCGCGAAGTTGGCGCGTCGCGTTAGCTTCGGCGCCGAGCCGCCAGCTGCAAAAGCAGCGGTCGTCAGCACCTGAGTGAGGCCCAAAAGTGGTCTGAGCCGAAAAAAATGACAGCCTTACGCGATTGTATTTCCACTTCTCTTTCTATCTTTTTCTCTTTCACTTCTCTTTCTATTTTTCACAAAGAAAAATGATTCAATGAAAAAAATATAATTTAAGCCTGTTGGTTTTAGACTAGTCCTATTCTCACGATTTGGATATGAGATGCATTTATTAAAATATATTTGATTTTAAATTATAAAATTGGAATTTATAAAAAAAATATTCCGCATGTAAATTGCGTTTACCCTAATTTCGCGTGTATAAGCCGCGGGTATTTTGAACCAAATTTAAATTGGCGCCAATGAGTTCATTCTGTTGTATTGGATCCAAGCGAGTTCAACTTTTGTGCCCATCTTTATCAAACTAAAACGAAGGCGGGCACAAAATTTGGACCCCAACGGATCCGATACAACAGAATGAATTCATTGGCGCCAATTTAAATGTGACTCAAAACGCGGCCTTATACACGCGAAATTAGGGTACTTTCTTTGTTTTCTTCATATTATTTCTGTATGGGATTCATTTCGATTTGTCAATAATTCAAAATTTTTTTCGTTTACTAACTTTTATATGTATAATAATGCAAATATAAATCAGCCTTAAAATAGTTACTGCAATTTTGTTGTAACCGATTAAACGATTTTTTTTTAAATATATAATTTATTTGACACATCACTTACTTTTTAATTCTTTTTTCGCCCAAATTCATATTTTCGTTGTTTTTTAAATTATTAAATTATTAATTTCAAATTATTAAGCCCAAACTGGGGAGCAGTGGCCTAGTGGTTGTGCGATAGGTTTCACTTTGCAATGGGAACGAAGTTCGATTTTGCTCCCAACTCCACCTAGTTCATATTTGGATTGACAATAGGTGCCATACATTGTACAGATTGTGGCTGACCAGGTTTTGTATGAGCCACATTAGCTTCATACCGCGTGCCAAGCAAACCAGCCGAAATTTCGGTGGCTGGATGGCTCTCATCCAAACCCACGAAATGATTATTCCAAGGTCATTTCCGACGGGAGAGGATTGGTCTGGGGCCTTTACGTATCACGTAATCCGATACAGCAGAATGAACTCCTTGGCGCCAATTTACATTTGACTCAAAATGCCTGCGGCTTATGCACACGTAATTTATTTCTTTGCCATTAAAAAAACCTTTTTTATGAGAAAATACAAATTTGAAAAAAAAAATTGCGTGACAAATAATTTATTTTTTGTACGAAAACGTCAAAAAGTTAAAAAAACAAAAAACAAAATGTTAAAAAAATAAAAAAAAGATGTCATTACCAGAGGATAAAATTTTGAAAAAAAGAAAATTTGAAATTAATTAATAATTTCGAAAATTTAATGAGTAAAAAGTTCAAAATTTTATCTTTTGATGATGTCATTTTGACCTGCTATTTTAAAAAGTTGAGGCAAATTCTTAAACGTTAGCGTACTCGAAGACGTCACAAACGACTATATAATTTTGCAAAATTCTCCAAAGAGATTCGTTTCAAATTAAATGACATTTTGATATACTTCATTTTTTTATGCGCTCAATCTTGTTCATCCAACTCGCTTGGCTTTCTGAAATCTTTTATAATTGCCTAAAATATCGGGTTGTAAAAACAGTTCTTGCGGTTTTGTTCTAACTTTTTTCAACAATAGATAGAGACGTGGATTTTCTTGCCTCCTGTAGAGCGTACCCGGTGTTTCAGCGATTTTTAAAATTTTCATTTCTAGCATTTTTATAGAGGAAAGTGCAACATATTTTTAAGAGCCAGTACGCTACTTTTAAGAAACTTAATTAAAGTTATCGGATTCAGAATTTAAATGTCGATGCGCTACCTTCGCTATACAGTCTGTCCAATAATTATAGGTTCACCCCATTTTTTGGCTATAAATCGAGTATTTCTGATTCAAATGGTCTGAAAATTGAGCGCAAAGTTGCTAAAGGGTCATAGACACAACCTGTAAAAATTGGTTACATTTGAAAAAAAGTTTGGTTTTTACACCCATTTCCTCAAAAATTGCTGTCCAAAAATTATAGGTTCACTATGTCTCACTTGATCTTAAACCCATCAAACTTTGTTCTGCGTTTATGCACAAGTAAGCATGCTTTCTTCTATGATTATTTTCAACATGGCAAAAGGAAAGCAGCTGTCTAATTACGAGAAAGGTCAAATCAACGAGCTGAAGGCCGCGGAATGGAGCAACCGCCGCATTGCAAGGCACTTGAAGCGCTCGCTCAACGTCATCAATCACTACGTTCTGGATCCTCGTTCCTACGGTACGCGGAAGTCTGCAGGCGCGCCTAAAAAGCTTACCGAGCGTGAGAAGCGTCAAATTGTGGCAGCCGCAACGCGTGAAAACAAAAGCTGTCGTCAAATTAAACGCGAATTGACTTGCAATGTGTCGAAGAGCACAGTGTGGAACGTGTTAAATCTTTCACCGCACGTGCAACGCGAAAAGATGAACGCTGCGCCGCGTTTGAAGTCTCACCATAAAGTCGCGCGCATTGATTTCGCTCAGGAGCACATGTCTTGGACACATGAATGGAATAAGGTTTTGTTCAAAACATGCCTGTTAGAAATTTTAAAGTTTTTCTTTTCATTTTTTATTGAAGATTATTTGGACGGATGAGAAGAAGTGGAATTTGGACGGTCCAGACGGCATGCGCTACTACTGGCGTGATCTGAGGCATGAAGCGCGTGTGTTCTCAAAGCGCAACTTTGGCGGCGGAAACGTTATGATTTGGGCAGGTTTCAGCGCGTATGGAAAAACGTCACTCGCATTTATCTCGTCTAAAATGAACAGCGAGAAGTACCAGGCTGTCTTGCAGGAGCATCTGTTGCCACACATGCGACGTTTTCGAGCGGCAAAGCTGATCCTGCAGCAGGACAATGCGGCGGTGCACGCAAGCCAATCGACTCAGACGTGGCTGGAAAAGACAAAAATTCCGGTGATGCAATGGCCGGCGATTTCCCCGGACTTGAATCCTATAGAGAATCTCTGGGGTATCATGGTTCGAGATGTTTACGCCAATGGCAAGCAGTATGATACGGTAGAGCAGCTCAAAACAGCGATTCGTAACGCTTGGGACCGAATTGACATTACCGTAATGAAAAATCTCATTGGAACCATGCCAAAGCGCATTTTTGGACAGACTGTATTTGATTTTAATTTTTTATAATATTATATATTGTTTATTATATTGTTTATTTATTATATTGTTTATTTATATTGTTTATTCAACTCTCTCAGTTTTGAAAACATCTTATACAAACCCTAATTTCATGCAGATAAACCGCGGGTGTTTTGAGCCAAATTTAAATTGGCGCCAACAAGTCTATTCGTTTTGTATCGGATCCATTGAAGTCCAAATTTTGTGTCAGCTTTTATTTCAGTCTCATAAAGGCGGGCATAAAATTTGGACTAACAGATCCGATACAACAGAATGAACTCATTGGCGCAAATTTAAATTTGCCTCAAAACACCCGCGACTTATCCACTCGAATTTTCTTAGAATAATTATCCAACAATAAAATATAAAATTTTTTTAATTGTTTTTTTTTTCTCGTAAAATTTTGAAAAAACAAAACCGCGGGAGAAAAAATTTATACGAAAATTCCTCCATGGGCACAATTAGTGACGAATTTTGGAATTAATTATTTCATTTTCAATTTTGCGCCAATTTTTTTGTAAAAAAAGAGCTAAATTCGGGAATTTTTATTACTTTCTCTCCGCAAAATTCTCATTCCCCTTTACGAAAACTAAAAAAAAATTCGAAAAATTTTCCGAGGCGCAAAAATGTTCCTGCATAATTTTGTGCGTGTGTGTGTGTTTTTTGCCGCTGTTTTTCATTTTTGTGATAAAGATTTTGTGTAATTTTTTTTCCAAAAATGGCTTGGCTCTCAACTTTTTTTTTTTTTGAAAAACCAATAGATAAACGAATAATACAAATGTTTTTATTTTAGATTTCTTTTCAAATGTATAAGTTAATATGTAGCGGGGCTGCAACGAAATTCCGATTTCCGATACCTTTTCTTTCCAATTTCCGAATTCCGATTTCCGATACGTTTTTCTTCCGATTTCCGAATTCCGATTTCCGACACTTTTTCATTCCGATTTCCGATTTCCGACACTTTCATTCCGAATTCCGATTTCCGATACGTTTTCTTTCCGATTTCTGACACTTTCTTTTTGATTTCCGATTTGTGACACTTTTTCATTCCGAATTCCGATTTCCGACACTTTTTTCTTCCGTTTTCCGACACTTTTTCTTTCCGATTTCCAACACTTTTTCATTCCGATTCCCGTTTTTGAAACTTTTGTTCCTTTTCCGACACTTTTTTCCTATTTCCGATAATTTTTCTTCCCGATTTCCAAATCCCGATTTCTGAATTTCGACACCTTATACACACCATAATTTCCTGTGTGGATAAGCCACGGGTATTTTGAGGTAAATTTAAATTGGCGCCAACGAGTTCATTCTCTTATATTGGATCCATTTGGGTGCAAATTTTGTTGTGAGACGAAAATAAAGGCCGAGCACAAAATTTTGAACCCGATCAATGACAGAATGAACTCATTCAGTTTAAATTTGGCTCAATATACCCGAGGCCTATCCACACGAAACCAGGATATTTATATTTATTTTATTATCTTAATTTCGCGTGTATAAGGCCAAGCGTTTTGAACCAAATTTAAATTCGCGCCAATGAGTTCATTCTGTTGTATCGGATCCAAACGAGTCCAAATTTTGTGCCTACTTTTATGAAATTGCGACACAAAATTTGGACCCCAACGGATCCGACACAACAAAATAAACTCATTGGTGCGAATTTAAATTTGGCTCAAAACACCCGGCCTTATACACGCGAAATTAGGGTAATTATTTTTGCAGAGTCTCAAAAAAAAAATAAATAATTTTCTTCTCACAAAATGTTGATGAACGTTTCGTTGATACGACTTTTCGCCTCTGTACTAGCTATCTGTTTTGCGGTGGCGGCGTCCGGCGCCGATCAATCGTTCTTTTTCAGACGCAGCGCCAAATGGACGAACCTCGGCCCGTCGGGCGGCTCACTCGTTTCGGGACGCGGCAATTTTCGGCCGGGCTTCTCGCATAGCGGCGACGCGTACGACGCGCGCGCCTACCTCAGCGAACCATCATTTGTTTTCAAGGTAAACGAGCAACTCATATTCAACGATGCTGTGACTTGGCTCTATAAATGGCTTCGAGTCATATGGCTTTGCTGCGGAACCAACTGGTCGGAGTGATCTATCGGAGCCGGAGCCATCTGGAGTTATTTATGTTCTAATGGTTCGCAATTTCTGGAGTCACCTAACTAGCCGTGGCTCCATTTTTTTGAAAAGAGCTAAAAGAGTCTCTGGCGACTTGCGCATTCAACTCGGAGTCTTGACTCCGAGAAGCAATGTTGACAATACTGCTCCAGATCAATCCTTTTCCATTGAAACTAATCATTTCGGTGCGAGGGAAGAGGGGCGGCGGCCATCGAAATTTCGGCTGGTTTGCTGCATTTATTCATGCGGTATAGAGCTGATGCGGCTTACCTGGGCCTGAACAGCACTGCCATATATCACCCACACTTCAATGTGTGATCCATATTCTCCATCCGAATAGGGTAACACCTGGATGTGATCGAGGCGGAGCCAAACCTAGAGAAAAGCGAAATTTAGCGAATGCTTAAAAGGACTCAAAGTAAAAAGGGCTCGGGATAGTTTGATTGAAGTATAGGGCAAAAATAAAGTCATCCAGACACCGAAATCTCGGCTGATTCGCTGCATATATATATATATATATATATATATATTAGGTCTAAAAGTTAATTTCCGCGTTTTTTTGTTGTTGATATTTTGCCAAAATAAAATTATTTTTATATAACGAATTTTATGTTGTAATGTTCTCTGTATTATCAGCTTTCTATCAGTATATGACTTTCATTGTATAACATTATAAACATGTGTTATTTTTAATTTAGAAGATGTCAACTTTTGTGCCGGAAAAACGTCATTTGCGGGAAGTTCTCTTATTCATGTTTAACTGGAAGAAAAGTGCCGCCGATTCTTACAAAATGATTGTTGAAGTTTATGGCGAAAATACGATCACTGCCAGAGCCTGTCAAAAGTGGTTTAAGAGGTTCAGAGAAGGCGATTTTGACCTAAGCAATAAAGACCGCGGTAGACCACTGAAGCAGTTTGAAGACGATGAACTGCAAGCCTTACTTGATGAAATGATGCTCAAACGCAAAAACAACTAGCTGACGCGTTAGGTGTGAGTCCACAAACAATTTCGAATCGCTTGCATGACATGGGCAAGATTCAGAAGGAAGAACGATGAGTTCCATATGAATCGATCGAAAAACAACGTGCGAACTTTTGCTTGAACGGCATCATTCATGCATCGAATCATCACTGGTGATGAGAAGTGGATCTATTTCGATAATCCAAAACGAAAGAAATCATTGACAGACCCAGGAAAGACGCCAAAATTGACTCCCAAGCCCAACATCCATGGAAAAAAGGTGCTGCTCTGCATATGGTGGGATCAGAAGGGTATTTTGTATTATGAACTTCTCAAACCTGGCGAAACTGTTACGGCGGCTCGTTATAAAGAGCAATTAATCAATTTGAACAGAGAAGTTGCCACCAAACGACCAGAATGGACCAAAAGACACGAGTGCATCACGACAACGCCAGACCTCATGTTGCAAAATCGGTAAAAAATGCCATAAAAGAACTGAAATGGGAAATCTTTTCCCACCGCCGTACTCTCCGGACATCGCCCCGTCGGATTATCACCTTTTCCGGTCAATGGCTCATGGTCAAGCGGAGCAGCGCTTTCAAGATCGTCAAGACGTCAAAAAATGACTTGATGAATGGATAGCGGCCAAACCAGAAAAATTTTATTATGATGGAATCCATAAATTGCCCAAACTCTGGGAAAATGTTGTTATTAATGACGGAAATTATTTTGAATAAAAGTTTTGTTTAAGTTTTTCTAGTTTCATGTAGTTTAAAAAGCGTAAAAAAACGCGGAAATTAACTTTTAGACCTAATATATATATATATATATATATATATATATATATATATATATATATATATATATATATATATATATATATATATATATATATATATATATATATATATATATATATATATATATATATATATATTATATATATATATATATATTATATATATTAGGTCTAAAAGTTAATTTCCGCGTTTTTTACGCTTTTAAACTACATGAAACTAGAAAAACTTAAACAAAACTTTTATTCAAAATAATTTCCGTCATTAATAACAACATTTTCCCAGAGTTTGGGCAATTTATGGATTCCATCATAATAAAATTTTTCTGGTTTGGCCGCTATCCATTCATCAAGTCATTTTTTGACGTCTTGACGATCTTGAAAGCGCTGCTCCGCTTGACCATGAGCCATTGACCGGAAAAGGTGATAATCCGACGGGGCGATGTCCGGAGAGTACGGCGGGTGGGAAAAGATTTCCCATTTCAGTTCTTTTATGGCATTTTTTACCGATTTTGCAACATGAGGTCTGGCGTTGTCGTGATGCACTCGTGTCTTTTGGTCCATTCTGGTCGTTTGGTGGCAACTTCTCTGTTCAAATTGATTAATTGCTCTTTATAACGAGCCGCCGTAACAGTTTCGCCAGGTTTGAGAAGTTCATAATACAAAATACCCTTCTGATCCCACCATATGCAGAACAGCACCTTTTTTCCATGGATGTTGGGCTTGGGAGTCAATTTTGGCGTCTTTCCTGGGTCTGTCAATGATTTCTTTCGTTTTGGATTATCGAAATAGATCCACTTCTCATCACCAGTGATGATTCGATGCATGAATGATGCCGTTCAAGCAAAAGTTCGCACGTTGTTTTTCGATCGATTCATATGGAACTCATCGTTCTTCCTTCTGAATCTTGCCCATGTCATGCAAGCGATTCGAAATTGTTTGTGGACTCACACCTAACGCGTCAGCTAGTTGTTTTTGCGTTTGAGCATCATTTCATCAAGTAAGGCTTGCAGTTCATCGTCTTCAAACTGCTTCAGTGGTCTACCGCGGTCTTTATTGCTTAGGTCAAAATCGCCTTCTCTGAACCTCTTAAACCACTTTTGACAGGCTCTGGCAGTGATCGTATTTTCGCCATAAACTTCAACAATCATTTTGTAAGAATCGGCGGCACTTTTCTTCCAGTTAAACATGAATAAGAGAACTTCCCGCAAATGACGTTTTTCCGGCACAAAAGTTGACATCTTCTAAATTAAAAATAACACATGTTTATAATGTTATACAGTGAAAGTCATATACTGATAGAAAGCTGATAATACAGAGAACATTACAACATAAAATTCGTTATATAAAAATAATTTTATTTTGGCAAAATATCAACAACAAAAAAACGCGGAAATTAACTTTTAGACCTAATATATATATATATATATATATATATATATATATATATATATATATATATATATATATATATATATATATATATATATATATATATATATATATATATATATATATATATATATATATATATATATATATATATATATATATATATATATATATATATATATATATATATATATATATATATATGCAGCGAATCAGCCGAGATTTCGGTGTCTGGATGACTTTATTTTTGCCCTATACTTGAAATTTCCAATCCCAAAGAGTCACAGCAACCGTCCAAATGCTTCAGCTTTGACGCTGTCTACGATGCTAAGTATTCTGTTTTATACGAAGAATTTTCTAATTTTGAATTTCATCTAGTTACATATATTTTAAAATATATACATTTTAAATACATACATTTTAATATATATATATATATATATATATATATATATATATATATATATATATATATATATATATATATATATATATATATATATATATATATATATATATATATATATATATATATATATATATATATATATATATATATATATATATATATATATATATATATATATATATATATATATATATATATATATATATATATATATATATGCATGCGGTATAGAGCTAATGCGGCTTGCTCGGGTTTCCACAGCATCGCCCTATACTAGTTAGAATGAGCCAGTTAGAATGAATATTGACATTATTATTTTAAGCGATCCGTGCCACAATTCCCTCTAGACGAAAAGGAGGAATTTAAACTGCAAATGAACTTGTATACGATACGATAATATCGTCTAAAAATAGCCCAATTTACGCGTGAAATCGTTAAGTCGGAATAGGTTTTATTTTCTTAAATTTTGATTGAAAAAATTTTCGTTTTTTTTTGTGTTTGCATTTTGGTCACATCTTGAGGGCATTTTGGTCCTATTTTTGAAAACTATTTTGGTCGCGTTTTGAGAGCATTTTGGTCCAATTTTATAGGCTATTAGGTCGATTTCATCTGGATCCTTGTATAATTGTTGAATACCATTTTCAGGATGTTCGTCTCGTTCATTTTATGGATATTGTCGAGGAAAATGCCATTTTATCACCATAATTATTACACATTAATAATTGATCTCATTATTTTTAATTAAATAATTTCGGTGCACTTCGCTTTATTTCATTTTTTACTTTTTCATTTCATTTTTGGAAATAAATTTTTTTTGTTTTTATTATTTTATTATTATTATGGCTGTGAAAAATTCGAATTTTGGTCCTATTTTGTGGGTTAGTCATGTTTTGGAGGGTTTTAATCCAATTTTATAGGCTATTTCGATTTTATTTTCAAGGCTATTTTGGTCTTTTTCAAGGGCATTTTGGTCCTATTTTGAAGGCTATTTTGGTCCCGTTTTGAAGGCATTTTGGTTCCATTTTAAAGGCTAATTTGGTCCCGTTTTGAGGGCATTTCGGTTTAAGGGCTAGTTATATTCCTATTTTATGAGTTAATCATAGTTATACAGAGTGAGTTTTTTTTTTAAATCCGCCGATTTGAATCGTTTATAAGTTTTTTTTTATTTCTGAACCGATTTTATAAATAAAAAATGTTTTAAAATTAGCAAAAGCTGAGAATTTTTTTTTGCGCGCGCGCAAAAATTTTTTGCCTCGCGCAAATGCCTGTATAACTAAATTTTGCGCGCTCGACAAGTTATATGTCGTTCGATGCGCAGCTTTATTCGGAATCGATTGCCGAAAACGGCGTGTTAATTGATTAAGTTAACAAAAAGTTATAGTTTTATACATTTTACAATACATATTGAGGTTTTTTTTCAAAATGGATTTTCCAATATTATTAAACGAATTGATGGAGCTCGTCGGATAGGTACAAAATAAAATAGGTTTCTCTTGGCTTTTACCTTCACTGGTAAGAGTCACAAGATTCGGAATCGAACTCAGGACCCGCAAAAAACATAATTGACTCCGTTTTTAATTGAGTCAATACGGAATTTGTGGATCCGAGACGTATCGGCATATGCAAATTTTTCAACTATGACTAACTTTTTAAGCACCAAAAAGTTAATTTTACAAAAAAAAATTTTATTCAGATTCAGAATTTAATTCTCTATCGAATAACGCTTTTCATTTTTATTCACTTTTGACCTTGAATTTTTCTGTCCCAAATTTGCGCTCTTTTATTTGATTCTTTTTTAATTGTTGATTTTAAATTGAGGAATTTCAACATTTATTACCAATTTTTTTTTCGTTTTATCATTTATATCACTCACATTTTTTGGGAATTTTTCGAATTGGAAATGCTTTTTATTTTAATTGATAAAATTTAATGAATACTGATTAACCGAACTGTTTTTAATGAATAATTATGAATTAAGAATAATTTCTTAAAAATACTTTTTTATGCTATCGAATTCAGACTTGAATTATCTATCAAATACTTTTTAAATCAATTTTTTAAATAACTTGGAAAAAAGTTATAGTCAAAAAAGTAAAGTCACTTAAAAAAATTTCAAAAACTAAAAATTCACCCGACTTTTTTAGCTGTAACTTTTTTCCAATTTACTTAGAGACTTGATTTAATAAGTAATAGATAGAGAATTAAATTCGCAATCAATGTAATAAAATTAATTCTTTAAAAATAACATTTTGGTACCTAAAAAGTTAGTCAAACTTGAAAAATTCAGTATCAAATATCGGTCCGGTCTGTACATAATTTGAAACTGGTGAACTAATTTTGTAACTTTTTTGCTTATTGTCAATTGAATTTTGACGTCACAGAAAATTTTCTATCATTTTTCCATTTCCTTTTAATGAAATTTTTATTTGCGCTTTGGATTGAGGCAATTGTTCTCCTTTTCATTTTTTTAAATAAATTTTTATCTCTTTTTTTTAAGAGGGGAGCAGTGGCCTAGTGGTTGTGCGATAGGTTTCACTTTGCTTGGGACAAAGTTCGGTTCCACCCCCGACCTCACGACCTCACTTATGTGTTTCCATATTTGGAAGACAGTAGGTACCACATTGCACAGTTTGGGTGATACGGCGGTGCTGACCAGGTTTTGTATAAGCCGCATCAGCGATACCGCAGGTTTATGCAATAAACCAACCGAGATTTCGGTGGCTGGATGACCCTAATCCAAACATGCGAAATGATTAATTCCAGGGTCATTTCCAATGGGGGAGGATTGATCTGGAGCCTTCACGTATTACGTTTTTTTTAAACATTGAAAAAAAACAAAATAAATAATATATTGACTTTCCAAAGTATTATAATATTCTAATTTAAGTTTCATCAATTTATGATTACTCTAATTTTTTTTCAATCGATCGGAAGTGACGAGAAATTGTCATGAGGCTAAGGCCTAATTCGTCTAGATAGTCTCTGATAGTATTCCTCGGATTGTTTAAATTTTTTAAAAACATTATCCCAAAACATTCAAAAATCGGACATTTCACTTCATATATGTTACAAGCTAATAGCGTTTGATCTATTTTTTATCAACTTATTGCAAAAATATTAATTAGTATTATCAATCAAAACAATTGAATAAAAAACTATTATGCAAAATGCATTTTTTTTTTGAAAGCGTTTTTTCCCAATGCACTTTTTGTTTAAAAAGCTTTTTCGAGAAAAATGAATTCAAATGTTTGCATTTTGATTTGAAAAATAGATTCCTATTAATTCTATTTTTTATCATTTTTATTAGGTATTATATTTCTTTGTTTTAACGTGAAAAACATGAAAAATTGCTGCAGAAAAATCGCCGAATCCCAAGAAAATTTCTTTCTTTTTGTTTTGCTATGATTTTAAAAGGGATCAAATGAGATATCAAAAGAAAAACATGAGATAAGAAAGATGTAAAAATGAATGATATCAGAGGTGGGAGAGAAAAGAAAAGAATGATATAAAAATGGATGAAAAATGGATGATATCAGAGAGGTAGGAGGAAGAAAAGAAAAGAAAGATGTTACAATAAATGATATCAGAGATAGGATGATATCAGAAATGAGAGAAGAAAAATATGATATAAAAAATGGATGATATCAAAGCAGAGAGAAGAGAAAAGAATGATATCAAAATGGATACAAAAATGGATGATATCAGAGAAGGGAGAAGAAAAAGAGAGATATAAAAAAATGAATAATATCAGAGATGAGAGAAAAAAATGGATGATATCAGAGAGAGAATGATATAAAAAATGGAAGATATCAGAGTAGGGAGAAGAGAAAAGAATGATATCAAAATGGATACAAAAATGGATGATATCAGAGAAGGGAAAAGAAAAAAGGGAGATATAAAAATGATTGATATCAGAGATGAGAGAAAAAAATGGAGGATATCAGAGATAAGCGAAGAAAAATATGATATAAAAAATGAATGATATCAAAGAGAGAATGATATAAAAAATGGAAGATATCAGGGCAGAGAGAAGAGAAAAGAATGATATCAAAATGGATACAAAAATGGATAATATCAGAAAAGGGAGAAGAAAAAAGGAAGATATAAAAATGAATGATATCAGAAATAGGAAAATAAAAAAAATGATATAAAAAATGGATGATATCAGAAGAGGAAGAAATATGAGAAAAAAAGTTAATCTAAAAGAACGCGAGAAAATGTTTAGGAGCTATTGTGCAATTTTGCTTCTTTGAGAAGTTACAATCAATTTGGAAATTTTAAATCAAAGAGGAATAAAGCTTTTTTTTCTAAAAAATTTCGAAGTTTTTGGGAGGACGGGGATATAAACTAGAGTGACGTTCAGGTAAGTGACTCGCAATGGCTCGCGACCCAACGAGCCAAATGCCAAAAAATCCGATTTTTGGCTGGTTTTCTTGCGAGCTATGAGCCATTTTCTCGAAAAATTTGGCTTAATTTTGTCGAATTTGTCTCAAAATAAATAAATAAATTTATTACGATAAAATCGCGACTAAACAATAAACGAATAATTATGGCGATTATTCAATGGATCATAACAAAGATAAAATTAAATGAAAATGAAATAACATGTAAATAGAATTAAATTTATAATTTATAATTGAAATTGCTAATGAAACGTTAGAGAATTATAGGCAAATATTGTCAAGTTTCTTTTTGAAAGATTTTTCGTCCGGGCAATTAGTGAAATCAGGATGTAACTTGATGTATTGCCGATATGCTCTCACAAAAAACGAATTATTACGGATGGTATTTTTAGAAGCTGGAACAAATAAATCATTTCGACCTCGTTTAATCTTTATTTTTGTCAAGTCTATTTCTTTTGATCTGGTTTAGAGATTAAGCCAAGCCGAATTTTGTGCACAATTATTAGGTCAAATTTGATTAGACGTGTTTTGATCTTTTCCAAGTTCAGCAATTTAAGCCGTTCTTCATAAGAAGGAATTGTTTGCAAAGATTTACAACAGCGCCTTACAATTGACTTAGTAATTCTACGCTGAGCAGATTCGAGCAATTTTACATTTTTTACAATTGTGGAATTGAATACTGGTGACGCGAATTCAAGGATTGGCCGTACATAACAACTATACAATTTGACTAAGAATTCATAACTGTTAGATTTGAAAGCTTTTAAAATATTGAGGAATTTGAGCTGGGCTAGCTTACATTTTCGTCTGATGTGGGAGACCCATTTCAAGTTGAGCGTAATATAAATACCTAGATCACGCACGTCATTTTCAACCTTAGGGATGATATCGTTGTCAAGAAAATAATT
The DNA here is from genome assembly GCA_024678965.1 of Bradynema listronoti. Lineage (NCBI taxonomy): Eukaryota > Metazoa > Nematoda > Chromadorea > Rhabditida > Allantonematidae > Bradynema > Bradynema listronoti. Next base: position 1,097,665 of record JANLNO010000009.1, read on the forward strand.
TGCCTGAGGATTTTTAAAGCCGATATGCAAAATACGACATTTTAAAATGGCCAATTTAAGTCCATTGATCTGACACCAATTTGAAAAATAATTGATGAATTCTTGCAGTTTATAACGGTAGTCTTGTTCTTTTTTGTTGAACTCAATGTAAGCTTTGGTATCATCCGCAAATGACATAATTTTTACATTCGGGAAGTTTGTGCCTTTTAATATATCATTCATATAGAAGTTAAATAATATTGGACCTAGTACTGAACCCTGTGGTACTCCACTTTTTATGCTACTGTTATCAGAAAGAGAATTTCCCACTTTTACACAAAAAGTTCTGTTGCTTAAAAAATTTTGAATGGAGTCATTTGGCTCATTTTGGCTCGCGCGAACCAAACCGTGAGTCACTATTGAGCCATTTAGCCATCATTGATCACAATAATTAAACTTATTCCTTGAATCTTCTTGAATTTCACTTCTATGACAATGAGATTGAATTCGCCAAAAGAACAAAATTACCCTAGTTTCGCGTGTATAGGCCGGATGTTTTAAGCCAAATTTAAATTCGCGCCAATGATTTCATTCTGTTGTATCGGATCCGTTGGAGTCCAAATTTTGTGCCCGCCTTTGTCCCGGTTTCATAAAAGTGGGCACAAAATTTTGACTCGCTTGGATCTAATACGAACAGAATGAACTCATTGGCGCCAATTTCAATTTGGTTCAAAACAACCTTATACACGCGAAATTAGGGTATCATTCAGTTTAGATAGAAAAAGCTTCGAGATTTCTTTTAAAAAAGCATCTCAGCCTTTAATAAAAAAATAAAAAAAAAAAACTCTCAAAATTCGAGAAAAAAAAGTGCAAAAAGGCGAATAAAAGAACAGATTATGTATCCGATGAAAAAAAAATCCGAGAAAAGTGCGAATAAAAATAAAACGATAAACGAATAAGAAAATAAAAAGAGTGCAGCGAATTTGTGAATTAATTTGACTAGCTTTTTTTTCTCCCCAATTTTTTTCCGCTTTTTCGTTGTGACCTTAAGAGAAAACGGTTTTTCTCTGGAATAATTGGAAAAATGTTTTTGTATTGTTTTTGATTATCGCTTTTTGGTAAAATCTCGTTTTGCACTGAATTGATTGTGCAATTTATCAAACATATTTTTACAATAATTTCATTTGTTATTCATGCGACAAAAGTGATCTTTTAGCTAAAAAAATGAGTCCTTAGTAATGATGGGTAAATGGCTCGACGGTGGCTCCACGACGATCAACGAGCCAAATGTGTGACTGGCGACTTGCAGCTCCGCAGTCAACCCGGAGGCAAGTCACAACGAGCCAAATACCGAAAAAAATTCGATTTTTGGCCGGTTTTCTCGTGAGCTATGAGCCATTTTCTTGAAAAATTTGGCTCAATTTTGTTGAATTTGGCTCAAAATTGATCCATTTGACTCATTTTGGCGAGCCGCGAGCCACTATTTAGTCACTTACCCACGCCGGATTACTCGGTTTTCCTGATCCGGAGCCGGGCATCCGGCACTATTATAAACACCTTTAATTCTTTAATTTTAATTAGGGTATTTTAAAATAATTATGAAAAATAACATTTATTATTTAAATAATTTTTTATAAATATTTTTTTTATTATGATACTTTCACTTATTAATAAACTTCGTCACCTTTGATCACATTATTTTCAAAAATTTCTTGTTATTTGGAGCCATGTGGCTCCGCCGCGGAGCCAAGTGGTCGGAGTCATCTATCGGAGCCAAAGCCATTTGGATCTTAATTTTGGAGTAATTTGATTAAAAAATGATTGAGTTATAGAATTCACAAACCGAAAAGAAGCTGTAAAAAAAATGCTATCTCATCAAAAAGAAAAATTTTTTATTGAGAAATAGCGCACAAAAAGAAGAGAGTTTAGACGCTTGTTGGTGACCCACTTACCCATCACTGCCTTGTTGGGCTTATTCTTAGCCATTAAGCCTTGTTGGCTGGCTTTAGGTATAGACTAAGCCTCATCTTAAGTTTGTTTTCACCATCGAAATGTCGTATAATCAAAATAATTTTTATTTTTAAAACAAAATCAGTTGTTAATTCATTTGGAAAATTTTCACTAAAAGCTTTAAACTATTTTTGTAAATTTAATTTTTTTCATTTTTTACAATTTTAAAAAGTAAATTTGGAAGTCAAGAAAGAGTCAAGAAATATTTTTTTTTTGTAAAACGTTAATACGAAAATTGCATACTATAAAAATTTCACTTTTTTCCAAAAAAAAAATTTAATGGCTCAAAAAGCGTGAAAAATGCTGGCGAATTTAGCATTTTTTTCAGTCTCCCCAAAAAAAGCACAAAACATTTTGTGTGCTATTTAGCGGATTAAAAATCGAAAATTTGAAAGTTTTTGTGTTAAATGTTCTCCTCTAAAAGTTCGCTTTAATGAAAATTATTTTTCACTTTTCACTTTTCTTTTTTTTTAGTACATTTAAAAAACAAAAATAAATAAAGTGCAAGGCCGATGGAATTATGTTCTTGATTCATTGATTTTCTATTTTTTCATATTCTTGAACTTGGAATGCAACGAAAATAGTGATTTGAAAAAACGGGATCGGACAAAACGAGAGGGGACAAAGCAAAATTGGATAAAATAGGATCCGATAAAACGGGGTGGGGCAAAACGGAAGAGGAGGGACAAAACGGCACAAGACAAAACGAGATCGGAGGGGACGAAGCGAAATTGGATAAAATAGGATCGGATAAAATGGGATGGGGCAAAATGGGAGAGGAGGGACAAAACAGTTCGAGATAAAACGAGGGATCGGATAAAATGGAAGGGGACAAAACGAGATCGGAAAAAATGGAGGGGACAAAATGAAACGAGACGGAAAAAAGCGGGATTCGATAAAATGAGATCGAACAAAACGGGATGGATCAGAAAACAAAGACTTTACTAAATTTAAGTTTAGATTCTAGGCTTATACTTATGTCTATCCTTGGACCCGGAAATAAAGCTCTTAAACTCCGGTTTCAGGACTAGGCGGTTTTAGATCTAAGCTTAGGTCTTAGGCCTCTCGTTGTCCCATCCTGTTTATCGTCTCGTTTTGTCGCATTTCGCATAAATTTATAGAATTTTTGTCTTAAACTTTCAATATGTCAATATTCTTATAGAGGAAATGAGTACCGAGGATGCCGGATCGTTATTTTCCAACAAAAAACAAATCCTTTTGCCCGTCGAATCAAATAACTCATCATCGACAATTACAACTACGGTATTTTTAAGCGAAAACGATCCGGATGACACATCCGTTGGCATTTCACCCTGCACGTCCGAGTCATTTTCGCGCTCGTCCTGTGACGCGTCGTCCTCGTCGTTGGATGCGCCGGAGGACGCGATTACGGCCGAGCCGCTGGCCGTAAGCGCGGAATTGTGCCATCCGCGCTCGATTACCATAGTGCCGCGTCCAAACTACGGTGGCGCGACATTGCGCGCGACGATACCAAACGGGCAGCATCAATCAAACGGTCTCTGGACCACGACAGCATCCAGCAAGTGGCGCAAATCCCTGTCCACGTCCTCGTCGGGTTTCTTCTCGTCTTGTATGGAGCCATATTCGCTCAAATTTACCTCATTAAAGTGCACTAATTTCAACGATAGTTTTTCCAATCTTCTAGATGTTATTTTCTATAATATGGGTATTTTTGTGGTTGACTACGCCTCGATTATATTACCTGTAAGTTCAGTTTTTTTCTCATACCCCCTTTCGGAGGGTGTGATTATCGTAAGCCTCGAGTTGTTAAGCCTAAGACTAAGCATTATCAATAATGTCTTCCAAATATGTGACACCTAGTTCGGGGGAGGAGACGAAACCGAACTGCGTCCCAAGCAAAGTGAATTGCACAACCGCTAGGCCACTGCTTTCCTTCGAAAGATTGAATTGCACGAAATTAAATTGTACAGGATGTCCCAAAAAAATGACCTTAAAATAAATTGGCATAGAAATTTTATTTTTCAACAAAAACAAAAAATTGATAATGAATACGAAAAACAAGAATTATGACTATCACATATTCAGCCGGTTTCAAAGTGACTCCTTTAACGACGATACCGAGCCCCAAACGTGACTTGAATTGTACATACTCGTTTAATATAGATTGTCATTATTTTGACGAGTATTTGTTCGGTGAAAATTCTTTTCACACAACAAGAGGACGACATCAAAACGGGCTATACGCCGAACGGCGCGCAATCCCACGTGGAAACACTACTTTACGAGCAATTCTATCGCAACATGTCCGCGTCGATTAAGTAGGCAAAACTCAATTTCAAAATTTATGTACATTACATACACACTAAGTTGGTGTGTATATAACCCGCGGTTGTTAAAAAAACTGGCATTTAAGCGGTGGAGCGGTGAAGCGACATTTTTGCGGATTTTCAACTTTGATTAACTTTTTAAGGGGCATAAAGATATTTTTTAGGAAATTCATTTTAGCCATCGGATTCAGAATTTAATTCTTTATCGATTAATTTTTAAATTAAATTTCTAATTAATTTGGAAAAAATGATACAGCTGAAATAGTAAAGTCACTTAAAAAATTTCAAAAAATAAAAATTGGCTTTACTTTTTCAACTGTAACTTTTTTTACGAGTTATTTTAAAAGTTTAATTAAAAACTATTCGATAGTGAATTAATTTCGGAATCAAATTGATAAAATCAATTTTCTTAAAAATAACTTTTTGGTTCTCAAAAAGTTAGTTAAAGTTGAAAAATCCGCGCCATTAAAACTGACACATTTGTTAACATTTAAAATTCATGGTTCTTAAAACTTAGTTTCACCGAGATTGGAAAAACTCTAAAGTTGGGTAACGGACTTGCGAGTAAAGCCTATTCCGACGGCATCGACGAGCCCATCAATTTGATTGTCTTCGTCGTGGCGCGAGACAATGGCTCAATGCTTCGCGAATCCTGCCTCAACGAAACAGTACACATGTCTTTATATTGCATATGTGATAAAGGATTTCAAACTCGTTTAACCTTTAACAAATTAGCCCAAAATAATTTGATTATCGCAAGCAGTAATGAGTAATTGGCTCAATAGTGGCTCGTGGCTCGCGGTTTGGTTCGCGAGTCAAAATGAACCAAATGTCCCAATTTTAAGCAAAATTCGATAAAATCGAAACCAAATTTTTCAAGAAAATGATTCATGGCTAGCGAGAAAACCAGCCAATTACCCATCACTGATCTCCAAACCACTTATATATAATGAGCTGTTATTTTGTGAAGGAATGAACGAATAGGATAAAACATAATAGGATAAAAGAAGCGCGCATTTGCGGACCAGATGTTTGCGGAATTTTCAACTTTGACTTACTTTTTTGCACATACTCGTTTAACAAATAATTTTATTATGTTTTAAAAATGAACAAATTCCTTTCCAGCCAATAGAATATTTTCAGCATCAAAAAAAAGATTGGCCCAATTGTAGGTATGGCTAGCCGACGAGGTATCGACGCGTTTTCGCATTGGTGGGAAAAACTTTTACGAATTTTGCACAGATTTTTGCCAGCTAAACGAGCCGATTCGTCAATTTAAAGTAAATTTTTTTTTTTTTTGGGGGGGGGACGTAAAATTTAGAAATATTCAGCTAAAAAATCAGGCTCAATCCTAGCTTACCCTTCCGCCACCCAGAATTTCAAAATTTTTTACCGTATTTAAGGGTTATTTTAGGTTTAAAAAACGAATCCAGTAAACACTTTTACAGAAAATGCCTTCTAAGGACTCTACGGAGTATCATCCCCAAAAAAAAAATTTTTTTGGCCGAATCTGCACATGTGATACCTCATTCGAAGGCTCTCATCACGCTGGTCAATAATTGTTTAGAAACTATGGTCCAATTTTTGCTTCCAGTCAATTTGAAAAATTTTGAATTAAAGAAGAGGCCAAGCACTTTTTTTCTAAAAAAAATTTTGAAATTCTAAGAGGAGGAGTAAACGAGTATAATGTTAAAAATCAATTTCAGAACGGGATGCTCGTGTTAAATAGTCGAAAATTTGAATGGGATAAAAATGCGAATAAATCAACGAGTCCGCGCGTGGAAGAGGATCTTCGCGAATACTTGGTCCTTGTGGACAGCGATAAAAACGCCGAAAATTCGGACGAGGATGAGCCCGAGCGCCGAATTCAGCTCTCGTTTCCATTTGCGTCGATTCTCGGCCTCAAAATGGACATGAGTCCGCATTTTTTCGGCGTCGAAACGTATAATCGTGCACAAATGCGCGCACGCGCCGCCGCCGGCCAGAACAACTTCGGCCTGAACATTCAATTCCTGCGGTTAATTATTCTCCAATTTCGCGCGGAACGACCCTTCGGTTCGAGCAAAGACGAAGTCACACAATGGGAACGAGACATTGCCAATTATCTTCATGCGTAAACATTTTTTTTATTTCAGCCGACTGGGCCGGACCGCAAAAAACTTGCTATCATTCAGTCATTCAGTGTTGTAACTTGGCTCCGAGTTGACTGCGGAGCCGCGAGTCGCCAGCGACTCTTTTAGCTCTTTTCAAAAAAGCCGGAGCCACAAAAAGCTAGAGGACTCCATAAATTGCAAGCCATTAAAACATAAATGGCTCCAGATGGCTTCGGCTCCAATAGATAATTCCGACAGTAGGCTCCGCAGCGGAGCCATATGGCTCCATATGACTCAGAACAAGTCACAAAACTGGTAAGGAGTAATTAAGCTCAATAGAGTGGCTCAGAGTTTGTTTTGCAAGCCAAAATGAGAAAAAAATTTTAAAAAATTTAAAAATTCTCCAGCATTTCCAATGATTTGTCCATGAATAAATAACTTTTTTATAAGAAAAATTATATGATAGAAAATAAAAATATTACTTTTATATTTTGCATTTTTCCAGAGAGCTCAACGCACCACATATAAAGGCATATGTATTGTCAATTACTGTTGTCGGTGATGAGATTGTACGTACGGGCATGACACTTTTTCCATATATCACTGTGGGATTTGCGATTATGTCGACATTTTCATTGGCAACCGTGTATTTGGGCGCATTTTATTATGACCAGGTATATTGGTTCATAAGACGATTAAACATTAATAATCAGTGTTTGAATATGTGACTAAATGGCTCCGGATCTGGAAGTAATTTCGGGGTGAAATGGCTTCGATGATTCCGAATGACTTTATTCATAGTGAAAAATGAGTGATGCGAGTCGCATCACTCATTTGGGCGCATCATGCGACATTTCGAGATGGGCGTCAAAAAGATACTGTAATAACGATAATGAGAGAATAACTAGCTTAGCTTAAGCCTAGGCCTAGTGGCTAAGTTTAGCCTAAAATCTGTGTCCGTCTCGAAATGTGGCAACACCGAAAAATGAGCGTAAATATTTCATGTATGTATAACTGGAATGATTTTATCTTAAAAGGTCATGACACTTTCATTTAAATAAATTTGAAGACGGCCCTTAAATTAAGACGGACTCATGCCACAAAACTGTTAATAATGAAAAATGCAACATTTAATTGATAAAACATTTATACATCCAAAAGAAAAAATAGTGCAAAAAGAAAAATTTTATAAGAACAAAATGCGAGAGAATAAATTGAGGTCTCGTTGTGTAGCGGTTATCACATCTGTCTAACACACAGAAGGTCTGTGTCCGTCTCGAAATGTGGCAACACCGAAAAATGAGCGTAAATATTTCATGTATGTATAACTGGAATGATTTTATCTTAAAAGGTCATGACACTTTCATTTAAATAAATTTGAAGACGGCCCTTAAATTAAGACGGACTCATGCCACAAAACTGTTAATAATGAAAAATGCAACATTTAATTGATAAAACATTTATACATCCAAAAGAAAAATAGTGCAAAAAGAAAAATTTTATAAGAACAAAATGCGAGAGAATAAATTGAGGTCTCGTTGTGTAGCGGTTATCACATCTGTCTAACACACAGAAGGTCGGCGGTTCGATCCCGCCCGAGATCATTTTTTTCAATTTTTTAGTTTTTTTAAATTTTATTATATTCCAATGGTTATTAAGGATTCCAATTTTTAATTTGATTTTTAAGTTTTTGCCATTTTTTCGGGTTTATCAAAAAAAAATTTATTGCAATAGTGTATTAAGAAATGATAGAGCTACCAATATTTTTAGCATAAAATTTAAAGGACTGAGATGAATGGATCAACAGAAAATTTTACAGCTCATTTGGGCACTAATAAAAGCACATACTGGTAAAATTTCAGACTGATATTCTCAATCCTTTCAATTGTATGCTAAAAAGTATTTGTGGCTCTATCATTTATACATTGAATAGTGAATTTTAAATTTTTGCCTATTTTGCAATAAATTTTTTTTTTGATAAACCCGAAAAAATGGCAAAAAAACTTAAAAATCAAATTAAAAATTGGAATCCTTAATAACCATTGGAATATAATAAAATTTAAAAAAACTAAAAAATTGAAAAAAATGATCTCGGGCGGGATCGAACCGCCGACCTTCTGTGTGTTAGACAGATGTGATAACCGCTACACCACGAGACCTCATATTTATTCTCTCGCATTTTGTTCTTATAAAATTTTTCTTTTTGCACAATATTTTTTTCTTTTGGAAGTATAAATGTTTTATCAATTAAATGTTGCATTTTTCATTATTAACAGTTTTGTGGCATGAGTCCGTCTTAATCAAATTTTTGTTAATATATTGTATAAATTAATTAGATATTTATAATCATATCTTAATTTCAATTTCTAAAATTTGCTTTCCATAAATATATACATATATATTTTTTATCAGTGGACAATTCACAAAATCTCATTGGCGTTATGGGCGTGCATTTGCCCACTGCTAGCCACTTCGTCCGCGTTGGGATTTCTATTTTGGTTTGGCTTTCGATTCGGAACAATTCTCGCCGTTAGCCCATTTCTTATTATGGCAATTGGTAGGTAATTTAATTCTTTATCAAAACGGTCCTGAACGGAATAATTGTAATAGAAAAATTATAAAATAATGAAAAAAATATGAAAAAAATAGCATGGGAGTCGGAGTGTCTGACTTGTCTGACCATTCGACGAAAGCCATCGCCGCTTTTTCGCGAATGCAATTCCGGTTATATAAGCGAAAATATCCCATATCTCCCTCAATCATTCACACATAATGATATCATTATCATTCCGCCTCATTCGGATTTGACTCTGGCCAGCTGAAGTTAAACCTCTCGCGCATCGCGATTCGTCCCGTGTTTGTGGTTCGCGTGGGCCCTTCCGGTTCGATTCCGGTTAGCTCTTCGGAGTGGGCTCCCCTAGTGGGGGGCTTGGTACGTCCCACAGCGTCCAGAGTCGTTTTCGAATGAGAGAATGTGATTTGTATCATCGCAAGTAACTCGTTCATTCTTCCAAGCCACTCGCCCGCATTCACGTTACGCGTTAACGTGCATTGTTGGCTTGTTCGCCCCGATCCAGCTCGCATAAATATTTATATAGCCCAGGTTTAGTGGCATTGAATTTCGAGCTCAATGATCCGGGCCACATCAACTTTTTGCCCAATTTTCCAGAGTTTGTTTTTTTTCATCTAATTTTAGGCGTCGACGACGCGTATTTGATGATTCACGCCTATCAGCGGATTTGTGCGTTCCGCACAAAACACAAAGAGAATGAAAGCGAAAGAATGAATGAGAAAAAGGACTCCAAGTATCGCGTAATGCACAACAGCGCGAGTGGAATTATTTTCGGACAGAAAACACTTGACACAGGCAGCGACCAGAACGATGAGGTACGACGCCGTGTGGCTGAGGTACTCGTGGACGTAGGCCCGTCCATTACGATAACATCGCTCACAAATGTGCTCGCGTTTGCCGTCGGCGTATTTTCGCCCACGCCAGAAATTCAACTTTTTTGTGCAGGTAGGTACAGACCTCCAATGGTTTAAGACAAACTTTAGTCTAAAACCTAAAATTTGTGCTCCTTCCCGATTTGTCCCGTCTCGAATTATTCGTATCTAAATGCTTCAACATCAATGATGGGCCGAATTGAATTGAAAATTGAACTCGAGTCGAGTCGAGCTCGAAAAATTCTTCGATTAGTGAGCAGAATCGGTTTGGCCCATCACTAATATCCCAATTTCGTGTGAATAAGCCCTGATGTTTTGAGTCAAATTTAAATTGGTGCCAATTAATTCATTCTGTTATAACGTATCTATGCAGGTCCAAATTTTCTACTCGCCTGTATGAGACTAAAATAAAATATAAATTTGGACTCACATATAACAGGATGAACTCATTGGCGCCAATTTAAATTTGACTCAAAATACCCGAACTTATTCATACGAAATTTGCGTATAAGAGTTTGGTTTGTTTAGGCAATGCGATGGCTATATTTTTTGACTATCTCTATCAGCTGTTCATGTTCACGCCGATTATTGCAATCGCAGCACGCTTTGAGCAAAGACGCGAAAATGAGAAAAGCGAAATGCAAAACGACTCGTTACGATTCCCCAAAAAACAACAAAAACAAAGCAAACATAGGCAATTTCTCGAGAAACAGGTACAAATTGAGTTGAGAAAACAGAAAACAAAAATACGATAATTTACGGATGGAGCGACATTTGGAAAAAACAACTTTGATTAAACTTTTTGAGGAGCATAAAGATATTATTCAAAAATATTATTTTAACAATCCGATTCAGAATTTTCTCTTCTATCGAATGCTTTACGAGACAGCCACAATACGAAAACTTCTTTGGGCAGGGCATGTAGCCAGAAGGAAGGACGACACGAGCCACATTTTGGTGGCCGTACGACCAAAAGACCAGCGGAAAGATGGCAAAAGTTGATGAAAGAGCGCATAGGATCTAATTAGAGACAATTAGCAGAAGACAGAAAATGATATAAGCGGCGATTATATGATCCATCACGGGATAACAACTTATGACATCTTCAAGTGTTCAAGTGTTCGAATGCTTTTTGAATCAAATTTCTAGCTAACTTATAAAAAAAGTTACAATTGAAAAAGTAAAGTCGATTTTGATTGTTTTTAAACTTGTGAAATGCGTTTACTTTTTCAATCGTAACTTTTTTCCAAGTTGGCTAGAAATTCGATTCAAAAAGCATTCGATAGAGAATTAAATTCTGAATTGAATAGCCAAAATTCGAAAAAGTAATTTTATAGTGGCGAAAAACTCCAAAGTGCGCAAATTTCCGGCAACCAAATGAAATTCGATTGTTGTTAAAATTTTATTTTTTGATTATGAATTGCTCCTATTTTAACTAATTTCATATCACCACAAATCAAATTTGACCATTTGATGGTCAAAAAAACCGACTTACGTAAATCTGATTCATAAAAAATAAAAAAAACGACCCATAAATCCTTTTTTCTAATACTTTTATAAGCCTAATCCTGAGCTTAAGCCCAAATCTTAGGCTTATGTTATTTTTCGCATTTAGTTGGAGCGTTTTATGGCAAGATATTGTCATTGGTTGGTCAGCGGTTTTACAACGGCACTCGTCATCGTTATGCTCGTCATTTATTGGGCTGCCTCGCTTCGTGGCGCATTAAATATCGACGTAAACATTACGCCGAAAAAACTGTTTCTCGCCGATTCATTCATAAATGAGGCAAAAAAACATTCTAATTAGAAAATACAAATTTTACATGCGACTTGGCTCCGGCTCTTTAAATATAAATGGCTCCAAGCCATTTGGAGCCATATGGCGTGGTCGGAGTCATCTAGCCGGAGTCATTTATGTCTTAATGGCTTGCAATTTATGGTGGGCTCCGGCTTTTTTAAAAAAGAGCTAAGACTCGCGGCTCCGCAGTCAACCCGGAGCCAAGTTATAATACTGTTTAGATGGTTTTTGGCAATATAATCGATGAATTTATTCCAGATAAACTCGCTACGCGATGCGTACATTCTGCCAAATTACACATCCATTTCCGTGTTCGTGAATCGTGCCGGTGATTTGAGTCGACCCGAGCGATTGGATCGCATTCGGGCCCTCGTCGCCGATTACGAGCGCATGCCCAATAGCCTCGGCCCGATGTTTACACACTTTTGGCTGAGAGATTATGAACGATACATAGTAGCGAAAATCTTTAATTTTAAGTTATAACGCAGGACTGTTTGAGAATAAATAGCATACCCTCCTTACATTTATTTGGTTGTAATAAGCTTATAAAGTCTATTATATAGAGTGACATAGTCAAAAATCAAATTTCCTGTGTGTATAAGGCCAAATTATAAACTTGTTATTTTGGTGCAGGTTATGCACTTGAAATATTCAAAAAAAAATAAATTTCGCTATTTAAAGGAAACATTGAGAGAGGATGGGGAAGAGAATGAACCGGGAAATATGAATTCATCAAGCAGAATCTCCTTCGATTCCTCGGATTTAAGGGGCTTTCTCAAATGGCCGGAATACAGGCATTGGGGCGGTTTTATGCGTTTCACGGACGGCCCCGAACTTCGGTGAGTTACAATACTTTCGAGCTTTAAATAAAATGAAATTTTTAATTTAATCCGAGCGCCGACATTTGCGGATTTTTCAACTTTAACTAACTTTTTAAGGAGCAAAAAATCACTTAGAAAATTAATTTTACCACTTCAATTCAGAATTTATTTCTCTATCCATTACTTTTTAAATTAACTCTCTAAGTAACTTGTAAAAAAGTAAAAATTGAAAAAGTAGCGTCAATTTTTATTTTTTCAAAATTTTTGAGTGACTACTTTTTTAGCTGTAACTTTTTTCCCAACTTACTTAGAAATATGATTTAGAAATTAATGGACAGATAATTAAATTCTGAATCTAATGGCTATAATTAATTTTCTTAGAAGTAACTTTTTGATTCTTAAAAAGTTAATCAATGTTGAAAAATTCGCAAATGTCGCTCCACCAAGCCTCTTTCCATCGAAATGTTAATATCGTTGTATTTTTGTCGCACATTCCTAGCTATGTTATTAATTTTCGAATATATTTTAAAAAACCGGCACACAAAATTATGGCGGTTTGATTTGCAAAAATTATGGACTATAATAAATTTTCTTTATTATTTAGAATTGAAAAGTTTTTTGCGATAGTCGCTTATCATGGCGCGGATTTGGTGGGATGGGACCGTCGCAGTGAATTGCTAACGGAATGGCGTAATATCGCAAAAAAGTAGGCATAAAAAATATTCGAAATGAGTGATGATTAAGTGAATAGTGGCGGTTTGATTTGCAAGCCAAAATAAGCCAAATGGCTCAATTTTGAGAGAAATTCGACAAAATTGAGCAAAATTTTTCAAGAAAATGGCTCATGGCTCGCGGGAAAACCAGCCAAAAGTCGGATTTTTTTTGGCATTTGGCTTTGGTTGCGAGCCATTGCGAGCCACTTACCCATCACTGATGTCATCCTCAAAATTTGATGAAAGTTTGTATGGGCCATATATGAGTATGTATTTCGGGCTGGACACACTAATCATGATGATTATTTGGGCCTATTTGTTGGTTCAATTATGTTTCTTGAGGATCTTGGGTTCGATTTGAAAAAATCTCATTCATTTAAGTTACTCGGATTTGGAGGCGTGGGTTTGGGCGGACGACGCCCAGTTCCTCGACCAAATCGATACGCTCGTGCCAGCCACAATACAGTCATCGCTGGCCACGCTACTGTGCATGATGATCGTATGCGGCGTGTTTATGTCCAACTTTTTCACCGTAATCGTCGCCACTTTTGCGATTATTTCGATTTGTATAGGTCCAGATATTGACATAAATTTTTATTTGTTAAATTTCGTTGAAAAATTAAACCTAACAAAAATATCATTTTGTTTAGGCGTTTTTGGCTGTTTGGCACTATGGTCCATTGATTTGGATCCCATTTCCATGGCCACCACAATTATGTCGATCGGATTTAGCGTTGATTTTCCCGCCCACGTCACGTATCATTATTACAGGTGAATGAGAAAAATCAGCTGAAAATTTTTCCATTCATCCCGGGTTCACTGAATATTTTTTTTATTAAAACACCCGTGGCTTATACACGCGAAGTTGGAATAATTATGTTGCAATCGTCATAAATTGATTTTTTGTTTATAGAAGCGGATTGGACACGCGGCTGAATTTGCGACCCGAAGAGCGAATTTATCATTCGCTAATTGCAATTGGCTTTCCGCTTTTGCAATGCGGGTTCTCCACAATTCTCTTTGTGCTTTGCCTTTTGTTCGTCAACACTTATATGAGTGAAGTAAGCCGGGATTATGTGCTCAAATAGAGTGCTGACGAGTTGACTTTGGAGCCAATGATTTGGCTCTATACGTGACTCTGGAGCCCCGGGGCTCCGGAGCAATGGCCAAAATGGCCGTTCCGCAGTGTTGTGATTTGGATGGCTCCGAGTCATTTGGAATCATATGGCTGAGCTGCAGAGCCAACTATTGGAGTCGGAGCCATCTGGACTATTTATGTCCTAATGACTACATATCAATTTATGGAGTCATCTGGCTTGTTGTACCTCGGCTTTTTTTAAAGGACTAAAAAAGTCGCTGGCGGCTCCGGAGTTAATTCTGAGTCAAGTCATAACTGATTGCAAGCCACTAGTGAATCCAGATGGCTCCAATAGATGACTTCGACCACTTGGCTCCGCAGCGGAGCCATATGCCCCGCTCCAAATAACTCGGAGCCATTTATAGAGCCGAATCACAACACTGCACATTTCTGTTCGAAACACAATGCCAATATATTGTATTTTATTAAATTTAAATTGTAAATTGAAAGGAAATTCACTTTATTAGGTATTCGTGAAAACAATGGTCCTGGTTGTTTCGCTGGGCCTTTTACACGGCCTCTTCATTGTGCCAACATTTCTTTGCAGCTTGTCGAAAATTTATGTTTTCGTTTTCAAATGGTTCAAAGTAAGACACCTGTTATATGAACCTGGAAATTAGAAAATTGTCAAAAGCTGGCAGATTCTGCCGGTATTTACAATCCTCATTTTGGCATATAAGCCGCAGCTGTTCGAAACATTTTTGAGAAACTCTCAGTTGGCCTTTCATTTTTGGGCCTGATTCTCCGATTTATCTAGCTGAAAGCCAAAAATGGCAGTTTTTTTAAATTTCTAGATTAGCCGTGGGTTATATGTCTGAATTTTGAATTTCTTTTTCGCAAATATATTAATGGAAAATTACGCGATTTGGGCGCCTTACAATTTTGCTACTCGTTCCTTTAAATTTCGTTTGCGGCTCCACGATTTTAGTTATCAGGCTGAACCAAGGCTTTTTGGGCCTAGGCCGTTAGCTCACATAACGTCCTTTGGCTTTCGCGTGAGATTTTAACCTAACTTTAGACAACAACAAAATCGTTGAGCCGTAAATTTTAAAGCCGCAAATTATGTACATATACGGTGCGCCCATTAATAACAAAAAATTTTCGCAGAAATTGCGCCATTTTATCATCGACTTACTGGACGACGCGCGCCGGCCCGCCGAAAACGGCAAGTCGCTGTCGCTGCGCGACCTCGTGCACTCCACCACGCCGGCGCTCAAAATTCGCCGCCGGCTCAGCCAGAAAAATATCGCGAAAATTGCGGTACCCGATCTGGCAGCATAACATTCTTTTCTTATTAAAAAGAATTTGCTTGTTTGTATATTAGAATAAATAAAAATTTCAATACGCTGGATGGATAAAAATTTCAATACGCTGAACGATTGATTCAAAGCACATGTAAAAGTGGCTCCCATTCAAGGATGAATAAAATATTGGACAGGATTGTATATAAATAAAGTCCAAAGAATAAATTGGAAAATAATATAATTAAATAATAAACTTGAAAGTAAAATGAAAATGAAAATTTTATTCGGTACTAAAAATACCAAAAAAAATGTTTCACTTTAAAAAATAGTTTTTGGAACAAATTCCAAATTGCGCGCCATTCATTTTGCGCCAATTATTTTAAAAAATAATTTTTTTGGAAATTTTTTCAAAAATGGTAAAAGGTTGGTGCGGCCGGGATCATTGCTCAATATTCGATCCGACTAGGTCACGACAATGCCACGATTATACGCGACTATGCCACGACTGCCACGTTATTTTGGGCAACGGAAGGGCAGACCCGGCCAAGCAAGCCAACAGTTCGCGTTCCGCACACCGGCGTAATTGCGGGTTCGTTGTGTCATATGGAATCATAGTTGTGCACCATCACAATACTTTCTCATCCGGCTGACTCAGTTAGCTGTGGGACGTACCAACACTGGGAATGGTGCCCAGAGGGTCCAGTGAACCACAAACACTGGTATTGACTTAACTCTAGCTTGGCCGAGTCAAACCGGAATCGAAATCATGCGATAGTGAACACAACCACGATTGATTGTTGGCGATGGAATTGATTTTTTCGCTTATATCCCCCAGATAGCATTCGCGAAAAAGCGGCGATGGCTTTCATTCGATGACCAGACAAGCCAGACACTTCAATGATATTTCTTCATTTTTATAGGACTCCATAAATCGCGAGCCAGTAATAAATGGCTTCAGATGACTCCGGCTTCGATAAATAACCGACTAGTTGGCTCCGCAGCGGAGCCATATGGCTCCAAATGACTCGGAGCTACTTATAGAGCCAAGTCACAACGCTGAATCTAACTAAAATCAAAATGGCCCAGCAAAAAATTTAAGAGTCTTAATTGAGCCTGAGGATCCCATTTTTGCATACCATATAAAATCCAATAAAAAACCACAAACTAAATTTAAAAAAAACTAAATTTAAAAAAAAAACGTCGACGAAGAAAAAGAATAAAAACTAATTTTTTTCTTGTTTTGAGTCCAGGTCCAAAAATTCCAAAGATCAAACCGATTTGATGTGCCGTTGATTTTATAAGTCCAAAAAAGGAGAAAGCCGACTATTTCCTTAATGTATATATATTTTTTTCATTTTTAAGTAACATAATATATATATAAACATTAATTATAAAGAATTTGAGATAAATTTAAATATTTTATAGCATTGTGCTACTTTTGAAATGTATAAAATTCTTAAAATTTTAATTTGATAACAATGGAAATCTGGGCAAACTAATATTTTGATGTTTGTTTTACCTAATTGACGTGCCAGTTAATATGAATTATTTTTTGATCATTTTAATTATTAATGTTAAAAGGCTATAAAATATATTATATTAATATTATGACATGTAAAATTTAATTAAATTGATATTTTAGTCGCTTCTTTTTCGACAAGTTTATTTATAATATTATTGGTAAATGAAGTTTTTTCATTTTGACTCATTCGATGAGAATTACGACTCAAATTCATCGGACTCAGTGTCTGATCCGTGGAGTGAATTCGACGATGAAAAACGAAATCATCGAGTGTCGAAAGAAGCTCAGGTTTATTACAAATTTTGTTTTTCTTTTAACATTGTCATTGGCATATTTAAAAAAATCATTGCTTTATAAAAGAGGGCGAAAAGTTAGTGCAGGTGACTGGGATATGTATTCAATATTGGGATGATTATTTTTAGATATTTTTACTTTTTTTAGGAGGCGAGCATACAAGAACAGTTTAAGGACGCCGTAGAGGCTCTCCAAAACAGCAATCAACAAAAGGCGCTTCAAATTCTTATGAGCATGTTTTTGAGTGAGCCTATGCGCGAGTTTTACGTGGAAAATTGGCGTGATTTCGACTGGACGGCCGCCGCCAACAAATCGCAGCGAATCTTGTCGAGCATGGCGAAAATCTATTTCTCCGTGAATATTGCGCTGGCCGGACTCGTCGAAAATCCCACTTCTTTCTACATGCAGGTGGGTTATTTTACTTCAATTATTGTGTAACGACTAGCTGTATTAGAGTAGAATCGAATTTCATTTGTTGCGAAATGGCGCAAAAAATATGAAACAAAATGAATGCTTTCGTTTTAAAATTCAAATAAAATATGAAATTAGCACATGTGTTATGTTTAGGGCTTTAATGCAATCCAATTTTCAGGTTCGATTTTTTAAATTACAGGCACTTTCCATTTATCCGCGGCTCACCGACGTTTGGTTTGCGTGCGGTAATGAGGCGGCTCGTCACGGCGACTGGGCGCTCGCCGAATTTTGTTTTCGTAAATGCGAGGGAGAATTTCGCGCTTCGGAAGCACTTTTACTCTTGTATTTTGTAACGGATGAGCTGCACAGTTTTGTCTTTTTAATAATAAAAATTTAAACTATAGATTTTGGAAAAAAAATCCATAAAAAAACCTGATTCAAAATGGTTTATCAGGTTTTGAAGAAAGTTCTTGCGGCTTTGTTCTAACTTTTTTTCCACAATAGATAGAGACGTGGGATTTTTTGCATCTTGTAGAGCGTACCCGATTTGTGGGGAACGTGTTTCAGCGATTTTTAAAATTTTCATTTTTAGCATTTTTATAGAGGAAAATGCAACGAAAAAAGTGCATATGGCCGAGCATTTTTTCGGAGAGTGATCCGATGGACTTGAAACTTTTGCTATGAGCTCCCCTTACATTACACTCCATAAATTTGAACCTGATCGATTGGATAGGAGCCGAGTTATGAAACTTCAAAAAATGAAAAAAATGCGGAAATTTTGGCATTTTTGCTGTTTTTTTGAGGTTTCATAACTCGGCTCCTATCCAATCGATCAGGTTCAAATTTATGGAGTGTAATAGTGTATGTAAGGGGAGCTCATAGCAAAAGTTTCAAGTCCATCGGATCACTCTCCGAAAAAATGCTCAACCATATGCACTTTTTTCGTTGCATTTTCCTCTATAAAAATGCTAAAAATGAAAATTTTAAAAATCGCTGAAACACGTTCCCCACAAATCGAATACGCTCTACAAGATGCAAAAAAACCACGTCTCTATCTATTGTGGAAAAAAAGTTAGAACAAAACCTCAAGACCTAATAGTATGATAAAAATGGTTTTAGTTTGATTAGATATCGTTTCACCAACTGATTAATTTTGAAAATAAAATCGATGTCTCAATTTTTCGTAATAAAAATCTTTTAGAATGCTTAAATTGTGTGGCAGAAATTTTGTCGCATTGTGCTGATCATTGCCTGGCGCGTGTGATTTACGCGGAAATGGTGCGGCGCGATCCGCTGTGGGCGGAAACATTTTCCGCCGTTTTTTCTATCGATTTTATTGCCACGGTCGATCAGACCGTTCACAATACGGTTGGTGATTTCGATTTTAGTAGAACACTTAAACGTTAGGCTAATACGCAATAAATCAGCTGAAAAAATTTTGCTATTCTTTTTTAATGTCGCTAATTTAATACAAATATATATAATATAAATATATAATTTAATACAAATATGTATAATATAAATATATATAATATGAATATATAATATAATATAAATATACAAATATATATAATATAAATATATAATTTAATATAAATATATAAGAAATTTTTCTTCTTATGTCAGTTAAATTTTTAATGAAAATTGCGCGATTTTTTTATGCATTTTTACAACGAGTGTGTTCTAAAAACAACAGTTGCCTTATTGGGGTACGGTATATACTACTGTATGTATACTGTATATACATATATACTGGGGTACGGTATATATTGTATGGGGTACGGCATGGGTTATATGGGTATTGAAATTTTGAAAAAACCAAAAAAGCTACTCGGAAATCGGTTTTTTTGGGGGGGGATGTTGTGCAAGTGATTTGACGTTTCCAAAAAAGTTGGGACCCTATTGAGGATTACCAGGACCATTAGAACCCTTTGCAGAATCAATTGGACAACGAATTTAAACTCCCCGACTCCGATTACCGATTATCCCATACAACATTATTCACAGATGAAAATTGAGCAATTGAAATTTTGGGACCCGGAACGGCCACGTCACAGGACTCTCACTTTGTTGTCGTCCTCAAGTCTGGACAGCCCGACTCCGATTCCTTCCTTTTCCGATACTATATGGACTGAACGACCCCGATTCTTTTCTTTTCCGATACTATATGGATTGCCCGACCCCGATTCTTTCCTTTTCCGATACTATATGGACTGCCCGACCCCGATTCTTTCCTTTTCCGATACTATATGGACTGCCTGACCCCGATTCCTTTCTTTTCCGATACTATATGGACTGCCCGACCCCGATTCCCTCCTCTCCCAATATATTTATACATGAAAATTGCGCGATTTTTTTATAGATTTTTATAATTTATAAAAAAATTTTTCAGATAATCTCTAAAATTAAATGCTTTCGCGATTCGACCTCTTCGCATAAAAGGAACACTTTTGTCGAATTGCTCTCTTTAACTAGACGGTCGTTGGCGGCATTTCCGATTGTTTTGCGTCGTGATATGAGGTTGGATTTGTCTCTTTTTTGAATATATTGAATATAATGTCTTATATTGGCTCGTCTCATAATTGTTTGCCGTTTTTTTTGGAAAACTTAAAAAATTTCCCTAATTTCCCATGTAAAAGACCCGATGTTTTGAGCTAAATTTAAATTCGCGCCAATTGGTTTATTGTTGTTATATCGAATCAGTTGGGGTCCAAATTTTATGCCCGTCTTCGTTTCAGTTTCATAAAAGTGGGCACAAAAGTTGAACTCATTTAGATTCAGTACTCATTTCACTTCTAGGATGACATTGAGATTGAATTCGCCAAAAGAACAAAACTACCCTAGTTTCCCATGTAAAAGACCCGGTGTTTTGAGCTAAATTTAAATTGGCGCCAATGAGTTCATTCTATTGTATCGGATTCGCTGGAGTCCAAATTTTGTGCCCGCCTTCGTTTCAGTTTTATAAAAGTTGGCACAAAATTTGGACTCGCTTGGATCGAATACATCAGAATGAACTCATTGGCGCCAATTTAAATTTGGTTCAAAACACCCGGTCTTATACACGCGAAATTAGAGTAGTTAGTTAACATATCAAGTATAAACATCGAACAAAATCAAACTAACTTTTTTAAGCATTTGAATAAAACGGCGAGCCAATAATCAGTGATTTTTGACTTGATTATTTTATTACACATAATTTTTTTTTAAATTTTTGATTTGGAAAGCTTTACGCTTCTCAACTTATTTAAAATAAAAAATTGTTTTAAAAAATATTTATTGACGAGTGAAAATTTCTTTTTTGCGCAATTCGATTCAATTTTTTTTTGATTGTTAAAAATTTTCTGACAATTTTTTAAAATTTTTCGATTTGAAACAATTTAAAGCTTTAATTTTTATTAGATTGGAAAGAAATTTCCTTTACACCTGACATTTCATTTTTATTTTTTTCATAATCAATATCAATCTATAATATAATCACCATTATTACTCAAGACCCTTGCTCAATGAAAATTTATTAATCTCTTTCTTCCAGAATTCCGTTTTATGAGAAAGGCATGGAAAGTTCTAGACTTGAAAATATTTTAGTAGGAAAAAAAATTTTTTGTTTTAAGTGTAAAGAAAATTTTTTTCCAGCCTGTCTAACCTTTTTTTGGTTGTGATTTTTTTCTCGTCATTTTTAGAATGGAGGAATTGGGCACAATTCTCTGCGACGCTTTCTCTCGCATTGAAATGTTTTCTTCGGTTTGTTTTTTAGCACTTTAAAAGCAAAAAAATAATTAATTTTAATCGAAATATTTTATAAAACTATTTGAAATAATTTTTATGCGATACGTGAAGGCCCCGAATCCATACTTCCTCGCTGGGTTTAAATGAGGATCATTCGGCCAATGAAATATCGGCTGGTTTTGTATCGCTGATGCGGCTAATACAAGGCCTGATCAGCAACGCCGGATATCACCCACACTGTGCAATGTGGTCCATATTGTCCATTTAAATATGGAGACATCTAAGAAAAAACATAAAAAATAAGTTGGCATAAGAGTTATATATGTTACGTGATACGTGAAGGCCCCAGATCAATCCTCGCCTCGTTGAAAATAACCTTGGAACTAATCATTTCGTGGGTTTGGATGGGGGCCATCCAACCATTAAAATATCTGCTAGTTTGCTTGGCATAAGCATTCGGTATGGAGCTGATGCGGCTTATATAAGAAGACCTGATCAGCACTATCGAATATCACCGACACTGTGCAATGTGGTCCATATTGTCTCCCAAATATAGCTGGGGTCGGCGGCGAAATCGAACTTCGTTTCAAGCAAAGTGAAACTTATCGCACAACCACTAGGCCACTGCTCTCTTCGAAATAATGCTTAATTAAATTTGAATGTCTAATTTTAGCTTTTTAAACAAAATATTATTGTTACGGAATCGCGAGAACAAGTGGAAAACGACGTTTGCGATGATATGATTCCGGTGTGTAATTTTGCTTATTTTTTAAAAAATACAAAATTCTTTGGACTATCATTACCCTAATTTTGCGAGTATAAGGCCGAGTGTTTTGAGCCAAATTTAAATTGGCGCCAATGAGTTCATTCCGTTGTATTGGATCCGTTGGGATCCAAATTTTGTGCCCTCCTTTGTCTCAGTTTCATAAAAATAGGCACAAAATTTGGACCCCAAAGGAAGGGATTCCATACAATAGAATAAACTCATTGGCGCGGATTTCGATTTTGTCTCGGTTTCATAAATGTCAGCACAAAATTTGGACTCGATACAACAGAATGAAATCATTGGCGCCAATTTGAATTTGGTTCAAAACACCCGGTTTTATACACGCGAAATTAGGGTATTTTTACTTTCATTTCTTTTAGAGCACATCCGAATACGAATTTATCGATCCGGCCGAGTTGGTGGATGAACGTGCGGTTTTAGACAAAATTGTCAGCTTTGTATCTGGTGATATGTCTAATGCTGACGAAGAAGCGAAACAAAAGGTTTGTTAATACAGAGCGTTTCAGCTTTATTTCTGAACCGATTTTAAAAATAAAAACAGCTTTGGAATGCCTTTCGTTCTAAGGCATATCGCGCGCAAAAATTTTTTTCCGCACAAATGTCGCGCAGTAAATTTTGCGCGTTCGACAACTTATATGTCGTTTGACGCGCAACTTTATTCCGCGTCGATTGTCGAAAATGGCGTGGCAATTGATTAAGTTAACAAAATGTTATTATCAAAAATGTAACATCAATTTTTGACAATTTTATATTAAATTTGCCAGATGAAAATAAAATAAAAAAGAACGCTGGGCACGAAAAAAATATTTTATTGATAATTTCCAACAACAAAAAAGATTTTTCTAAAAATATCTGAATTGGTCTATTTCGTTAACTTTTCGGGTCAGATTCTTTATTCTCTCAACAATTAATACTTCTCGGAACTCCTGATCCTGTGACTAAGAGAGCCATTCTTCATGGAAAAAAAGAACAAAAAATAAAAAAGAACAGACCCCTCAAAAAAAGAACAAATCTTTTTAAAAAGGAGACATCTGGCAATCCTGGTTTATGAGGATTATACGGCCTATTTTCACAATTTTATATTAAATTTACGATAACACTGAAAAAATTTCGTTCAAATTATGATAAATATGCGTTTGTTTCTTAGCTATAAATTTTTTCTAACTTAATCAATCGATACGTCGTCTTTGGCAATTGACTCGGAATAAAGTTGCGCTTCGATCGGACGACATATAACTTGTCGAGTGCGCAAAATTTACTGCGCGACAATTGGCGCGCGATATATGAAACAAAACCTCAGAACGAGAGCATTCCAAAGCTATTTTTACTTTTAAAATCGATTCAGAAACAAAAATGTTACTCAAATTTCAAATCAGGGAATTTCGCTAAAACGCCAGTATATTTTATGATAGAATTAGAACCTAGTCATAATTATCTCTTATTAATTGTTGATTTAATTTGACAACCTACATTATTGAAGTTTTCTATTTAAATACGAAAGTTGTGCTGATGATCGGAATAAAGTTGCGCTTCGATCGGACGACATATAACTTGTCGAACGCGCAAAATTTACCGCGTAACATTTGTGTATCGCAAAAAAATTTTTGCGAGCGAAAATTGCGAGCGAAAAAATGCGCGCGATATGTCAAACAAAAAAAAATTTAGAACGAGAGCGATTCCAGAACTTTTAATCGATTCATACAAAGTTACAGTCAAACCTCAATCTAATGACACCCTCGATCTAATGACACCTAGGCTCGGTCCCGACGAAAACTAACGTAAAAATCTTCTTTCAATGACAGTTGTAAGGAATCCAAACCTCGATCCAATGACACCCATTGTGCTCAGCTAGCCATTTTTTTACCTTGGTGTCGTAAACTTGGGTTTACGAAATTTCTTTTTAAATTCAAATTTTCTTTTCGCTCATCTTTTCTTGGCATTATGTTCAAATTTTGCCACCAAAATATCATCAGATCGACAAAGCGATGCAAATGCTCCGTCAGAAGAAAATGCGCCAGCCAACCACCGCCGAGATCTTTGCCAAGCACTAAGAAAAAGAGGATGAGGAAGAATTGCTGCTCTAAGAATTATGCTTCCCGATTTTATTGCTTTACAGTTTTTTTGCTTTCCTGGTCTTTTGGCGAATAAAGTGCATTGATCGACAGAAATTGAGACAGGAATTCCTCAGTGGTGCTAGCTAATTTCGAAAACCTTGATCTAATGACACCTCGATCTAATGACACCTAGGCTCGGTCCCTAGGGGTGTCATTAGATCGAGGTTTGACTGTATTCAAATTTCAAATCAGGCGATACATTTACTGCACATTTAGAGCTTTGTCGTTGAGAAATTTTTTCAAAACAATTCAAAAAATTTGAATACATTATTGTTTTAATCTTTAAAAAATTAATTCACAAAATGTGATGAAAATTGAATTTATCTTCTTTTCTGTAATTAATCGCGCCTTTTCTAAGCGTTTCAACAAGAAAAAACCTCCAGCGCCGGTCGGAAAATTCGACGGACCGAAACCGCCGAAGGCATTCTCGCCAATGACGAGCTGACGCGTCGGCGCTCCACGCGTTTCGTCGAGGATGTGGAAGCGAACTCGACAATGGACGAACTTGAGGATTTGCTAAAGGTACAGGCCAGACTTTGAGATTTTCACCCCCTACACGTTGATGTACTGGAAATTATATTAAGAATGACTCGGGGCCGATTTTTTGCGGTTCGACCCGGCGCATTGAAATAAAAAAGAACCCATTCGGAGTCTGCAAACTTAAGATTCAGCTCTGCCCGGCCATCTTAAATTATATTATAGAAGACTTGGTTTATATTATAGGACAGGAGATTTAAATTATATTATAGAAGACTTGATTTATATTATAGGACAGGAAATTTTTTTGTGTGACTCGATTTGGCCCGATTCTAGCTCGTTTCTTAAATTTTAAAAAATTTGGGAAAATTTTAGTAGAATAAAAATGAATAATTTTTAAGTTTATGAAACGTTACGTTTCATTTCTCAATTTATGAAGTTTTATGAAGTTGAGTATAGCAAGCCTTTAATTTTAATTGAAAACATTTTGAGATAAGCGAATTTTCTTTTATAGGCATTTTTTAAAATTTTTTAAAGATTAGCATTTATTTTACGTGATACGTAAAGGCCCCAGATCAATCCTCCCCCGTTAAAAATGACCTTGGACTAATCATTTCGCGGGTTTGGATGAGAGCCATCTAGCCACCGAAATCTCGGCTTTTTTGCTTGGCATAAGCACGCAGTATGAAGCTAATGCGGCTTATACAAGGCCTGGTCATCACCCACACTCTGTACAATATGGTACCTATTGTCTTCCAATAATGGAAACACCTAGATGGGGTCGGGGATGGAACTGAACTTCATCCCAAGCAAAGTGAAACCCATCGCACAACCACTAGGCCATTGCTTTTATTTTAATATTTATTATCAAATAATAATTAATTTTAATAAAATTATCCGTTGATAATGCAATTACATTTTGAGATTTTCAGATCATGTGGACGCATATGGGAGTTGACGACGAGATTTACGAGAAAATGACTCCGTTCACGTTTTCGTTCGCTGGCGCCGACGGCGGCGCCAGCGGCGAATCGACGCGAACGCGTAGAGCGTCCGGTCGGAGCTCCTCGGCGGTTAGCGACGATTGCGCATTGGTTTCCATGAGCGCAATGTCGTTTGAAGCGTTGATTTCGGAATTTCTACTCGAGGCCGATTTCTCTTCTTATCGAATTGAACACTTTCTTTTGCGCTTTTTGGAATTTTGCACGCGCGAAGAAGACGGCTTTTCCAGCGCCATTCGTCGCTTCAACAACGAACAAACGCGCGTCTTTAGGTGAATATTTTGCTGCCAATTATGAAATTTACTTCCCCATTTGTGTGTTTAAAAATACGTAGTGTGAAAAGAGCTAAACGTCATAAATAATCGACTCGGAATAAAGTTGCAAAAATGGTTATCTTGTTTGAGAGCAATGTTGTGACTTGGCTCCGAGTTGACTTCGAGATTTTTTGGCGGACGAGCAGGCAAACCCATTATATTTTTTTATTAAAAATCGCGAAATATAATGGTGCCATGCTCGTGTGTCATGGGTTTGCTGGAGTCAACTCGGAGGAGCTAATTCACAACGCTGTGGACAGTTCAATAATACGGGCTGGCTGGCCCAAATGTTCCAAATAAGTCACATAACTCTTTGTAACATATGAGATAATTCGTTTTGTGGCGTGTAGAGAAGACCGTTCTGAGTTCAGATTCCAGTTGGCAGGCCTGGACGGATGAGAAGAGGAGGTGCGTGGTGATTTTCACCAGCAATAGGAATTCCTTGGAAAATTTACTCTTTTTTAATGGGAAAACGAATGATATTGCAATGTCTCATCGATCCAGACCGGCCAATTGAGATCTGAATATACATCGGCGCTCAGGACGGTCTCCTCTATACGCCACAAAAAGAATTAGCTCATATGTCACAAAGAGTTTTGTGACTTATTTGGAACATTTGTGCCAGCCAGCCCGTATTATTGAACTGTCCACAGCGTTGTGAATTAGCTCCGAGTTGACTCCGGCTGGTGAGATTCCTATTGCTGGTGAGAATCATCACGCACCCTCTCTTCTCATCGGTCCAGACCGGCCAATTGAGATCTGAATATACATCGGCGCTCAGGACGGTCTCCTCTACACGCCACAAAAAGAATTAGCTCTCATATGCATTGGAAAAATGCCTTTAGGCAAAATAACATCTTGGAATGCTCTATTGTTAGACATTTTTTATTTTTAGACAGGTATACGTGCGCTGGTGTCGGACGTACACGGACGGACTTTTTAAGAATATTCCTTTAAACGAGTTGCGCATTCACGTTTTGGCGGCCGAGCTGGGCTCACCACTCGCACTCTTCGTTCTTCGAACGCATTTTCCGTGGACGATCGAAACTGTGGACACAATGAAACGACGTTTGGCGACGTTTGAAACGCGCCACTTGGCGCTTTTCAACCGCTATTTGTGGCTGTTGGGACGGCTGGACGCCGGCGAGTTGGGATTCGCCGGCGAGACGCCCGAATTCTCTCTCTTTCGCTTCATCAATCTCACGCTGCTGGCGCAGACCATCGACGAGAACGTCGACGTGGGCGTTGTCGGCATTTCACTGGCGACAATTTCGCCGCTGGCCGGCTCTGCAGCAGCGAAAACGACGACGAAGTTACAGCGTAAAGCGCGTTTCTCCGTTAAAAGCGTGAACGCCGCTCTCTACGAGGAGTCGAAGCGACTCTACGCCAATCAAGTGGATCAGCTCAAGTTGATGGGCAATTACGAGGAAGTACGTTTTTTCTATGTATAGTCCATAACAGAATCCATTGAACAAAATGGAATGAAGCTAAAAAATGAATGAAGCAAAAAAGGAATGAAGTTAAAGATAGAGGCTTTAGGCTAAATCTAAAATTTAGTTTTGATTTTAAATATAGACTTGGACCCAATAACATTCGATAATATTTTATTTAGATATAGGATTTAGGTTTTTAAAGGACGCATGAACATCAATATAGATTTCCACACAATTTGTTCTAACTTTTTTCTACGATAGATAGAGACGTGGGATTTTTTGCATCCCGTAGAGCGTACCCGATTTGTGGGGGACGTGTTTCAGCGATTTTTAAAATTTTCATTTTTAGCATTTTTAGAGAGGAAAATGCAACGAAAAAGTGCATATGGCCGAGCATTTTTTTCGGAGAGTGATCCGATGGACTTGAAACTTTTGCTATGAGCTCCCCTTACATACACTATTACACTCCATAAATTTGAACCTGATCGATTGGATAGGAGCCGAGTTATGAAACCTCAAAAAAACAGCAAAAATGCCAAAATTTCCGCATTTTTTTCATTTTTTGAAGTTTCACAACTCGGCTCCTATCCAATCGATCAGGTTCAAATTTATAGAGTGTAATGTAAGGGAGCTCATAGCATAAGTTTCAAGTCCATCGGATTACTCTTCGAAAAAATGCATATTGCTGAGCATTTTCCTCTATAAAAATGCTAAAAATGAACATTTTAAAAATCGCTAAAACACGTTCCTCACAAATCGGGTACGCTCTACAGGATGCAAAAAAACTCACGTCTCTATCTATTGTGGAAAAAAGTTAGAACAAATCGTGTGGAAATCTATATTGGTGTTCATGCGTCCTTTAAGCTTATTAGGCCATAGACTTATGCATAGTCTTTCGGTTTTGTCCCATCTCATTTTGTCTTGGCTAGTTTTTTCGTATCGTCACGGCAATTTACTTAATGCGTTTTACGTATTTTTAGCTTTTCATCGTTCTTTTGAATTATTACAATTTCTCAAAAGACGATATGGAAGCGAGAGTCGAGGGAATTTTCCTCTTAACCAAATGTGCGTTGAAAACGAAGCGTGTCGCTTTTGCGCTTTCCACTATTCTAGCGTAAAAATTTTGAATTTAGTTTTTAATTGAAAAGAAGTCAATATAGCCTATATTAATTTCCATTGTATTGACTTGTTTTCCATAAGTTTCTGGCTATATTTTAGCTTATTAACTTTATTATTGATACTATTTTTAATAGCAATAAATTAGTTGAGGCATATGAGATTGAAGATTATTGTTGCTGTTGTTTTTTATATATAGCCATGCAATAAAACCCTATAATGAAACAGGTTAATACAGTCAAACCTTAAGCATCTCTCGGGGGGGAATTGCCCAATTAAAGAGGGTGCTCAATTACAAGGGTGCCCAATTAAACAGGTTTGTCTGTACAGTCAATACAGTGTAAAGTCAATACTGTCTAATTGGGCATGCCTGTAATTGGGAACCCTCTTTAATTTTTTGCGGTCCCGAGAGGTGCCCAATTAGACAAGCTTGTCAATTCAGTGTAC
The DNA here is from genome assembly GCA_024678965.1 of Bradynema listronoti. Lineage (NCBI taxonomy): Eukaryota > Metazoa > Nematoda > Chromadorea > Rhabditida > Allantonematidae > Bradynema > Bradynema listronoti. The sequence continues at coordinate 1,126,859 of JANLNO010000009.1, forward strand.
AGTCAATACAGTCAAACCTGTCTAATTGGGCACCCTCTTTAATTTTTTGCCAATTAAAAAGCTTGTCTGTACAGGCAATACAAACCCGTCTAATTAAGCCCCCTGTAATTGGGCATCCTCTTTAATTGAGCACTTTTTCGCGGTACCGAGAAACACTTTTGACTGTATAAATATGCATTATTTAAATTATTTTAAAACAAATAATTTACTTATTCTTTCATTAATTTAACAGTGTGCTTCGAAAAATTCGCGGCCGAGCTCTTCCATCCGTGAAAAGCGCCAAACGAGCGCTATCCACATGTGTGAAGTTTCTCGACGAAATCGACGTTGAAACACTCGACGAGCATTCCATGTGCACGTTCGCAAAATCGCTGGCTGAGTTGCTCATTTCCGCGGACGCGAACGCGCTCGTCAGCGGCTGCGCGTCGTTGTGGGCCTTTTGCTATCGGGTGGCGAAACGTCGCGAGGCTTTAAACTCCGACGCATTGGCCGTCTTTTACGCGGCGCCCTACTTGGACAATAGCGCGAAAATGCCGACGCGTGCGCTTATGGTTTTGTGCGAGGCGCACGATATTGTCGGTCGGCTTCATCAATGCCACCGAAAGCAGGTATTCGTTGTATTCTATTAAATTGGCAGGTAATATTGTACATATATATATTTTAGGGAATGCTATTGCGACTCTTTATGGAAGAAATGTACGTTGTCATAAACAGTCCCGTCGTTTGCGAACAACTCGGCAAATTGGCGGACGGTGGCGCGGCAATTTTCCGAAATGTCGCTCTTGAGGCCTATCAATGCTTAATATGCGCGTTCGGGTTGGAAAACTTTTTGCCCATTTGCTAAACGAGTATTATTGAAATAACATATGAATTTTTAATGAGTACATTTGTTCGGTGAAAAAGTTGTTATCATACTTCATAATGAATTGACATTGACTGGTAAAGAAAATAATAATCAAAAAAGCAAAAATATACGAGAACTAATCGAGAACTTTTGAAGATTGTATTCTTTAAGTTACAAACAGTGTTGTGACTTGGATTCGGCTCTATAAATGGCTCCGAGTCTTTTGGAGTCATATGGCTTCGCTGCGGAGCCAACTGATCGGAGCCGGAGCCATCTGGAGCTAGTTCTATAAGTGGCTCCGAGTCATTTGGAGTCATATGGCTTCGCTGCGGAGTTAACTGATCGGAGCCGAAGCCATCTGGAGCCATTTATGTCTTAATGGCTGGCAATTCATCTGGCTTGTCGTGTCTCCGGCTTTTCTTTTTGAAAAGAGCTAAAAGAGCTAATGCTTCGGAGCTGCCGAAGCAATGTTGTGACTTAAATTTATAAATGGTTCCGCCTCTATAAATGGCTCCTAGTTATTTGGAGCCATTTGGCATATAGCTTCGCTGTGAAGCCAACTGCTCGGAGTCATTTATCGAAGCCGGAGTCATCTAGAGTCATTTATGTCTTTATGGTTTGCAATTTATGGACTGGCTTGTCGTGTCTTTGGCTTTATTTTTTAAAAAGCACTAAAAAAGTCGCTAGCGTCGCGCGACTTCTTAGTCAACTCGGAGCCAAGTCACAGCACTGGTTAGAAGCAAGATATTTGACTTTTAATCAATAATTGTTAAAACCTTTAATTAGTATTTGTTTTTATGGGCTAAAAAAGTTTTTTAACATCTCTTTGGGCTTTTTTTGACGTTTCGATCAGGGCTAAGTTTCTGATTGAGTTATTTTTGTTATAAGCGGCGCCAAAACGAATATTAGGCCTAGTCATCACACTCACACATACTATTAACTTTTAATTTAACTTTTTATTTCTAGCGAATCATTGACGAAAATTCGCAATCACTACGATGATCACGGCTCCACAACCGCCTTCGATTGGGAATGCGATTGGCATTTGGCGGAAATCGTTTTGCCTCTAATTATTCCGCGCGTTCTTCCGGAGCATTCGACTCTCGAGAAGATTCCCAACAACTTTATTGAAGTCATTTTGCGGCTTTTTCCATTCGTTTTGGAAGTAGCGTCTACGAAGTTGAGTCGGCTTTCCGCCTTTGTCTCGAATCCGCCGCGAATGGAGTTGCGCGAAATCTACGACAGTGACGGACATGCCATCGGTCTCTTCGAGGAGTTTGTCGTCGACGAGGTGGATGATCCACGAACGCTTTTGTACGGCGCAGATTATAAGTGCCGACACGCGTCGGAGGATGGCGAATCGAGAAGGTATTGCTATAGACAAGCCTGTCTAGTTGGGCATCTCTCAGGACCGCGAAAAAGTGCCCAATTAGAGAGGATGCCCAATTACAGGAGTGCCCAATTAGACAGGTTTACTAGAAAAATAATGCCGATATAGGAGAGATGTACATTATTTTATTCAATAATGCAATAAACACCATTCTACATAGTTATTTTAAGATTTTTCCGTGTAAATTTTCTGAATTAAGGCTTGCCCTATCGGCAAAGTGTCTTTATGCGTTGGCAATCTTTCACTATCGTGCCAACAACTATGACGAGGCGGTGGGAATGATACGAGCCTGTCTGGCGATCTGCGGACCATTTCTCGACGACATACGTCAATCGTCGGCGTGGCTGGTGTTTGCGCGTTGTGTTACGAACAAATATTCAATGGTCTATTCTAGAACATTTTGATTCGGATTTTAAGAAATTCAACATATATAGGCTTTATCTTAGCTGGATTAATGCTTCTTCGTGATGTTTTATGTATAAGCTTCAAATTGAGTTGATTTCACTTTTGTTATAAAGCAGAAACTTGCTTCCTCAATTGATTTCGAGTTATTTAGAAGATAAAATGATTAAACGACTCTTTTTTGGATTTAAAAGTTATTTGAAGGCATTTAGAAGGTATTAAGAGTCATTATGATTTCTAAATGACTAACCGACTCGGGGTTATATAATGTAAATAATTGAATTCATTTAAAGAGCTAGCTCACGGGTTTATAAGTTCGAATAGCGTTTGATCTCCAAATAAAATTTTTTAGCATACATTATTTCATGATATTTTTTTAAGCTTCAAGACGCTCAGCTTTTGGAGAATTTCGAGGAATTCTTATTGCCGTTTAAATTGACATTATTTTTGAAGCACGATTCTAGTGACGCGCGCTTGGATTTGGCCAGCATAATGTATCAGATTCGAACGCGTATTAAACGTTTTACAGAAAAGGTTTTCATTCTTCTTCTTTAACGAATTTGATAGTGTATTTTAACCAGTGATAGGTAAGTGATTCGATAGTGGCTTGTGGCTTGATTCGCCGCGTAAGCCAAAATGAGTCAAATGGCTCAAAATTTTGAGCCAAATTCGACAAAATTGAGCCAAATTTTTCGAGAAAATGGCTCGTGGCTCGCGAGAAAACCAGCCAAAAATCGAATTTTTTTGGCATTTGACTCGTTGTGACTTTCCTCCGGGTTGACGGCGGAGCCGCGGGTTGCCAGCCAAATTTTTCAACTCTTTTCGAAATATTAAAGCTTTTCCTACCTAAACTGAATAATAGTTTTGTTCTTTTGGCGAATTCAATCTCATTGTCATCCCAGAAGTGAAATTCAAGAAGATTCAAGGAATAAGTTTAATTATTGTGATCAATGATGGCTAAATGACTCAATAGTGGCTCACGGTTTGGTTCGCGCGAGCCAAAATGAGCCAAATAACTCCATTTTGAGACAAATTCGACAAAATTAAGCCAAATTTTTCGAGAAAATGGCTCATAGCTCGCAAGAAAACCAGCCAAAAATCGGATTTTTTGGCATTTGGCTCGTTGGGTCGCGAGCCATTGCGAGTCACTTACCTGAACGTCACTCTAGTTTATATCCCCGTCCTCCCAAAAACTTCGAAATTTTTTAGAAAAAAAAGCTTTATTCCTCTTTGATTTAAAATTTCCAAATTGATTGTAACTTCTCAAAGAAGCAAAATTGCACAATAGCTCCTAAACATTTTCTCGCGTTCTTTTAGATTAACTTTTTTTCTCATATTTCTTCCTCTTCTGATATCATCCATTTTTTATATCATTTTTTTTATTTTCCTATTTCTGATATCATTCATTTTTATATCTTCCTTTTTTCTTCTCCCTTTCTGATATTATCCATTTTTGTATCCATTTTGATATCATTCTTTTCTCTTCTCTCTGCCCTGATATCTTCCATTTTTTATATCATTCTCTCTTTGATATCATTCATTTTTTATATCATATTTTTCTTCGCTTATCTCTGATATCCTCCATTTTTTTCTCTCATCTCTGATATCAATCATTTTTATATCTCCCTTTTTTCTTTTCCCTTCTCTGATATCATCCATTTTTGTATCCATTTTGATATCATTCTTTTCTCTTCTCCCTACTCTGATATCTTCCATTTTTTATATCATTCTCTCTCTGATATCATCCATTTTTTTCTCTCATCTCTGATATTATTCATTTTTTTATATCTCTCTTTTTTCTTCTCCCTTCTCTGATATCATCCATTTTTGTATCCATTTTGATATCATTCTTTTCTCTTCTCTCTGCTTTGATATCATCCATTTTTTATATCATATTTTGAGTAAATGGCTCAATAGTGACTCCAGTGCTGGGTAAATGGCTCAATATTGACTCCAGTTGTTCGCGGTTTGATTCGCGCGAGCCAAAATGAGTCAAATGGTTCAATTTTTAGCCAAATTCGACAAAATTAAGGCAAATTTTTCGAGAAAATGGCTCGTGGCTCGCAAGAAAACCGGCCAAAAATCGGATTTTTTTTTTGGCATTTGGCTCGTTGGGTCGCGAGCTATCGCCGAGCCATTCATCACACTGGTTTTTAACGCAATTTCGAATAATTTTTATACACTCCGAAATTTGTAGAATGACGTAACAACGGAGCAGAAACAAGTCTATTACGAAAAAATTGAGGGCATGCTTTTGAAATGCCGCACTCATTTTGAGTTGGCCAAACGTTACAGCGATGTGGACGCCGAGATTCCCTGGCTTTGCTACTATTTTCTCGCGAAAATTTCCGAAAAATTGAAAGATTCGCCTGAAAAAGTTCCAAATTTTTTTTCACTTGTCAAATTTTTTATTTGAATTTTTCACGATATGTTTGTTTTTAAGGTTTTCAAAACCTACTACGAATGCGCGTTGGCTATGGAAAAGGAGGGCTATCAATATCCGCAGAAAATTCATCGCATCAAGCAGACCAATTTTGAGCCGTTGGAAATCCACTATAAGGTTCACGCCTATGCGAGTAAACGTTTCGCCGCGTTGAACGCGAAATTTTCAACGCGTGGAAAATCGTCGTCGTCGACTACGAACGCGTCGCAATACGCCGGCGGCCTTATTAAATCCAAAATTAGCTCGGCGGATGCGTTATACGAATTGCGTTGTCTCTACGCGAATCTAAAGCGCTTTACCTATCAAGCCGTTGAGCAAAAAGGCGTCTCTAAGCCGGAATTCTACGCCGACGATGTGGCTGTGTTCTTTGAGGATTTAACGCTGGGACAATTGTCGTTTATGCAAGAGGAAGACAACAAATTCTATAGCCTAATTGAGGATGATGTGAAGTATTTGGTTGGAATTTTTTATGCTTTCAAATTTTTTTTTCGTTAATCGTGAAACCTGCGGATTTTATGAACATTTCCCGGACCTAAGAAAACCTAATAATTGATTCAAGAGATTAGCTTATTGTTATTGTTAGTTCGTTGAAATTAGTTTTACAGTAAAATCTGCCTGATTGGGCACCTCTCGGGACCGCAAAAAAGTGCCCAATAAGAGAAGGTGCCCAATTAGACAGGTTTGACTGTACAGTCAATACAGTCAAACCTGCCTAATTGGGCACCTCTCGGACCGCAAAAAAGTGCCCAATAAGAGAAGGTGCCCAATTAGACAGGTTTGACTGTACAGCCAATACAGTAAAACCTGCCTGATTGGGCACCTCTTGGGACCTCAAAAAAGTGTCTAATTAGAGAGGGTGCCCAATTACAGGGGTGCCCAATTAGACAGGTTTGACTGTGCAGCCAATACAGTAAAACCTGCCTGATTGGGCACCTCTTGGGACCTCAAAAAAGTATCCAATTGAAGAGGGTGCCCAATTAGACAGGTTTGACTGTACAGCCAATACAGTAAAACCTGCCTGATTGGGCACCTCTTGGGACCTCAAAAAAGTGTCTAATTAGAGAGGGCGCCCCTCTTTTATTGGGGTGCCCAATTAGACAGGTTTGACTGTACAGTCGATACAGTAAAACCTGCCTAATTGGGCACCTCGGGACCTCAAAAAAGTGCCCAATTAGAGAGGGTACCTAATTAGACAGGCTTGTCTATATCGTCAATACAATGTACAGTCAATACCGTGTACAGTCTATACAGTCAAATCTGCCTAATTGAGCATCCTTGTAATTGGGTATTTTTTGGCGATCCCGAGAAGTACCCAATTGAACAGACAGGTTTGACTGTATAGCATTTGATTGGTCGCAGATATCCGATATGGTGGATTACGTGGAGTTGAAAGCAAAGGTGTTGGATCTTCTTAAACGCGGATTCGAAACCATTTTTTTCAAATTTCCACATTACAAGGCCTGCTATCGGCTCGCGGAATTGCAGTTTATGGCCGGAAAGTTTCGCTCTTGCGCGGACACGCTTTTTAATCGGCTATTTTTTAGTGGAAAAAAGCGACTCACTTCATCCGCCAACATTTTTGAGGTATTTTTTACTTGATATTTGTCTATGGTTCAAGTTCAAATGTAAATAATCTTTAATCGGACTTAGAAATTCATTTTAAAATAAAATTGGCTCCATTTTAATGTTTATTCAATCCTTTTTAGAATATTGTAGAAATCACGCGAGCCGATATTGAGCGCAGCGGTTCGTTTCCCTATCATATCGATAAAATCGTCGATATGGCGATTGTGGCAAGCTTTCGCACGAATGATATGGAACGTCTTGTGACAATAATGCATAGCCTGCTCGGCGTCAAGAACGAACAAAACATTCCGTATGAAATTTTATTGATAAATTGTTTAGTGAAGGCACCATAACCAGTGTTGTTACTTGACTTGGCTGCGGCTTGACTGCAGAGCCGCGAGTCGACAGCGATTCTTTTAGCTCTTTTCAAAAAAAAAAACAAGCCAGATGTGTCCATAAATTGCGAGCTATTACAAGATAAATGGCTTCAAATGGCTCCGGTTTCGATAGATGACTTGGGAGCATTTGACTCCGCAGCGGAGCTTATATGGCTTCAAATAACTTGAAGCCATTTATAGAGGCGGAGCCATTTATAGAGTCAAATCACAACATTGCTTTGATAGCGCCGGAGCAGTGTTGTGACTTGGCTCCAAAGTGGCTCTTTTCAAAAAAAAACCCGGAGTCACAACAAGCCAGATGAGTCCATAAATTGCCAGCCATTATAAATGGCTCCAGATTATAAATGGCTACAGATTATAAATGGCTCCAGATGACTCCGGCTTTAATTGATGGCTCCGACCAGTTGGCTTCGCAGCGGAGCCATATGACTCCAAATGACTCGAAGCCAACGCACAACATTAACCATAACTAAAGAATTTATTCATTTTTAATTTTTTGATATTTCTATTTGAGGAGCTTTTATATTTAGCGATCTATTGGACAAAACATCTGTTGCGAATCTGCGTCGGCGATGTTTGAGCGGAATTGCGAATTTTGTGGCCTCCGTAAAAGTGTCACAAGTCAGCCAATACTCGTGTTCTCAACTCGGAGAGCTCGTAAGAAAAATGCAGCGGTAAGTTGTGAAGACAATTCACAATGAATTGGCTATATAATTTCACTAGTCTAGTCAATAATTTAAAATCAGTTGACTCAGTTGTGACTTGACTCCGAGTCATTCAGAAAGCAAAATTCGTTAAACGACTGCATTTCCAAATTTAAAAGCCATTTGGGAGTCAATTGGGCACTTCTCGGGCGATTGCACAATTAGACAGTCCCATGTCCTTGTAAGCCCGAATCTGTCTCTTTTCCGCTTCCGTTAAATGTGATCCACGCGGCATCTAGTATAAATTATTACAAAATTACATTTAAAAAACAATTTATGTCAAAATAAAGCAAACAAAGGGAAAACGTACAAAAATGGAAGGTGCCTTTATACTTGTGTCACCCGATTTTTTAAAAATGTGCCAAAAAATTTTTATTTTTAATACTACAGTCGACGCCCCCATTAACATAACGCTGAGGAACTGCGCGTTAACTATGTTAATGGGAGCGTTATGTTAATGGGGGAGCGTTATGTTAAGGGGGCTAATGGGTGAAAACCAACCAAGCTGCCAAAACGATTATGTTAATGGGAGGTTTATGTTAATGGGAATTTATGTTAATGGGGGAGTCGACTGTATATCAAAACGAGTTATACTACACGATTTAACATTAAATTCTACATTTATGAATAAAATTTCAAAGCGATAAGTCATTCCATTGAAAAGTTATGCCCAAAAATTCGATGCCTTTATACTTTTGTGTCACACCATATATACTATTGTGACGGAGTTTATAAGAAGAAATTCTAAGTACGCGATCAAGGTCCGTGTGGCTCAGTCGGTAGAGCAGCGCTCCGGTTGAGCGTTGGTCGCGGGTTCAAGTCCTGCCACGGAAGTCGCCTTTTTCACATACACAACATATACATTTAATATACATTTAAGAGGCATTGTAATTTCATAATCAACTTATCAATTCGGAGTCATTTAGGGAGTCGACTCATAGCAATGTTCGAAATTGAAATAATTTCTTTCTCATTTCTTCCATCAACAATTCATTATTATTACTTTTATCACTTAATTTTGCAGGCACAATTGCAAGGATTGCGATTTTTTGGATGTTGTATACCAACGCCTTATGCAAAAACTTGCCGCATCCGAAAATCAAAAACTTAAGGTAAATAAACTGGATTACTTGAATTTTTCGATTCAATTGGTTTTATATTAATCGGCTAGGCTCTATCGGCTTTTACGTATACAAAATTAGGTTAAAATAGTTTAAAGCATACGAATTTATTGTTGTATAAAGGGCAATTTTTAAAAGCGACACAAACATTTGGGTGGATTGAATGGAATGAAATTTGTTGAAAAAACGCCACAATGATTATCTTCCAATCAATTTTCGAAATTATTTTCATCTTTTAATTTTAGTTACATCTAGCGCAAAATTTGTTAGCACAAAAACGGCGCGCCGTCGGCAGCGACTCACGCGACACGTCATTGACTTCGGTGACGCCACCCAAACAGCCAAGGCTTACGCCCGTTCCCACGCCTTCTTCACATCCATTGGCGACTACTCCCACGGCCAATTCTCCCGTTGTTCAAGCCGTCGTACGAAAACCGGTCATTAGCCGGCCGCCCTTGTCGACGGACGTGTCGTCGTGGAATCTGCAGACGTTTGCGAGATTTGTGGACGAACAGCTTTCACAATTGCCCGAAGCGGAACGCCAACGCGTCTTCGACGAGCTGCGCAGCAACACATCGCGCTCATCGGGCTCGAACACGCAGCGCGTTCTCATGACGCAAATCGTAGAAAAGGTCAGCGCGGTCGTTTCGCAACACTCGCGAATGTCGAAAGTGAAAGAGATCCACCGAATGACTCACTCACAACAACATTTACCGCTAGCACATGAGCAGGGACATCCGGGCACGTCGACCTCCAATACCCAAGCCGGTATACGACCAATAGCAGCAACTCAGCATCAGCAGCTATCACAACAGCAACGGTTTAGTAGCAGCATCGGTGCTGGTGAACAACAACAAGCCTCGTCATTCTCAGCAAACAGTCAGAATAGTTCCACTTTGCGTGATCATCTTCAACAAATTACAGCGACTAAGCGGAAATTATCGGTAGGCGTTTATTTTTCACTCTTCAAATATTACCGAATGATGACTCGGCTCCGATTTGACTCCCCGGAGCCACTTCGTTTAAATGACTTTGGAGCCGGGGCTCGAGAGTCATTAAATAATGTAACTCAATAAAAGTGGCATAACTCTTCAATATAAAATTTATAGATAAAACTGTTTCGGACACGTATTATTGTTATAGTTACGTTCATTTCTCTCTACGAATAAAGTTATTCCAAGGGGGTTCGGAATCATATTGGAGTCACGAGGCTCCAGAGCCCCGTGACTGCGGAGTCACTTTAGAGCTGAAATCATTTAGTAGAGAATCAAGTTACCACATTGTTTTAGAGCCTTTTTGTTTGTAAATTCTTTTTATATAAAAATCAAACATATACCTGTAAAGAACAAAAAAAAAAATGCAATACGAAATTAATTACCACAATCAATGCTCATGTATTTAGCAAGTTTGTACCCCTATAAAATCCGCCGAAAAGACGCCAGCACATCATCAGGTTGATGCGATTAAGAAACAAATTAAAGAATTACAACAAAAAAGTCTTTCTTCCGTCGCGAGTTTTATCGCTTCGAATCCCTTCAAAGCGCAGAGAGAAACGCAACAACAAAAGCAACCGCCCGCACAACAACAATTACAAACGCCTAAACAGCCACAAAAACAACAATTCCAAAAGCCAATACAGCCACAACAACAATCACAACAAACCCAAAGACAACAAGTACAGTATCAACAACAACCGCATCAACCGCAAAAAATGTCGCAAATTACGCAAAAAAATCAACAACAACAACAACATGCTCAAAAACAACAAATAGACCAACAACAGCAACAACAAAAACAAAAGACGTTTATGCAAAGTCCACAACAACAACAGCAACAACAAAAACAAAAGACGTTTGTGCAAAGTCAACAACAACAACAGCAACAACAAAAACAAAAGACGTTTATGCAAAGTCCACAACAGCAACAACAACAACAACAGACTCAAAAACAACAAATACACCAACAACAGCAGAAACAACAACAAAAAACGTTTATGCAAAGTCCACAACAACAGCAAAAGATGGCGCCACAAACCCCGCAACGACAACAACAACAAATGCAACACACGCCAGAAAAACAACTAGTAAAATACCAACAACAACAAAAAATTTCACAAAGCCCACAGAATTTGTCGCAACAACAATCGCAACGGCCAAAAGGGCAAAATCAACAACAACAACAAAATATAGGATCGCAAAGTTCTCAACAACAGAAAGTGTTGTCGCAGAACTTACAGAAATCAACGCAACAACAACAACAACAACAATTGATAAGTCAACAACAATCGCCGATAAATCGATATAATCAACAATTGTCTAATGCAATTAATTCGAATATGGCAAAGCAATCATCCGCCAATAAAATAAGCTCAATCTCTCCCGCGACGTCAATGTCTAGCCCTAGCCCGACGGCACGCCATAGATATCAGCACCATGATCATAATTCTAATGTTGTTTCATCAGTATCAACAAGTTCGACGCTGCCATTGACTAGCGCCAGTATTCTCACATCTTTCAATTCGTCGTCTTCATCATCGATTTTCAGCCAGCCAAAGTCGACGCTTCCCATTTTCAATTCATCATCAACTAGTTCCCAACAACAGCATGCTATCTCGTCAATTTTAGCCTCATCATCGTCATCGCTATTGTCGTCGATTGTCTCACCACAAAAGCAGCAAAACGTTTCGTTGCCATCTTTACCGCCAAAACATCAAAATCTTGTGTCCCTGGCTTCAATTGCTTCGCCTCGAAACCAGCTAACTACTACTTCTAGTGGAGCGGCTACGACGACGTTCTCGTCGACCGGAGTGGCGACGCTGGCCGCCGCTCTACAGCAGACGCTAAAACAGCATTTTCAAACCTCGACATCCTCATCGTCGATTTCGCAGAGTTCCATTTCATCTAATATTTTCCCAAACACCCCACCACCACGTACATCCGCACAATCGTTACAAATTTCACCAGAACAAAATGTGTCTTTTAATAATAACAAAAACAATAACAACAATAATAATGCTGTATCTGTTAGCAAACTTACACCGGAACAACAACATTTATATAATCTCTATAAGGCGACGGGACTTCAATTTGGAGAATGCTTTCCCAATCAACAGCAATCCCGACCAACAAACGCATCACAACAACAAGCTCGCTTACAGGTGTTATACATAGCATAAAATATTTTCAATTCACAAAAATATATGCGCATTAATCACTTATAAAGGCCGATCAAATATAGATTTAATATAGTTGAGCTAAAAATTAATAAATACGGGAAACAAATAAAGTAGCGATAAAATCATACGATTATCTTTGAGTGCTCCCAATTTATCGTGTATATGAGGCGAGGCCATTTGAGACTTTTTTCAAATTTACTGGCTCGTCTTCATTCTTTATCAGATTGTTACAAAATAGCGCTATATTATTCTAGGTATCATAGAGAATATGTAAGTTAAAAATAAAGTCACAACATCGAATTATAACAGAATGAAGGCGAATACTAAAATTTAAAAAAAAAGCCTCAAAATGGGCTCGGCTCGTCTTATACACGATAAATTCAGATATTTATTGGCATTGAACCGATAAAATTGAAATTTTTAGAATAAAATCAGCGAAGACGATGATATCATTCTTCTGGAGCATCGTAAAAATCCGGCCGTCGCCGTCAAACCAACACCAACCTCCACGTCGGCCGTTATCGCTCGAACAGCCGCTTATACAACACCTTTGAGCGCCAACAGCGCCACGAATACGTCCGTGCCGACTTTTTTGCAATTGACACAACAGCTGAATACGCTTTTGCAACAACAACAACAACAGCAGAAACAACAGCCTCCTCCACAAACTCAACAGAGACGTCAATGAAACGCGACAAATAAGCGCTCTCTGAGATTGAATGTGCTTTAAACAAACATTTCGTTTTCTTCAACTCCTGTCATATTGAATATGGCTTTGAAATTATATCTATGTTTTATTTATGAATTAATTCCCTTAAATACGCTTTTACTTTAAAAAAAAAATTTCAATACTTATGAAAATTGCTCTATACTAGTTATGTTCAGCGATATCAGCTTAGATTTAATTGATTTTGCAACGCGTTGTGCGCGTATTTTTTTTCAAATGTCTCAAGCAAAGCTTTCTACGACATCAATTACGCTAAGTTCTATTAAATAAGACGAGACCGTTCGAAGAATTTTTGACTTGACCTTCATAAACGAAGTTGAGCGCAAAATTTTTAACCTGCAGATTGGGCCTGTTCTAATGAAGGTGTTCATCAAATTTTATGCTTAACCGACGCAAAATAACCGAATGAAAGTCGAGTGAATATTCAAAAATTCTTCGAACGGCCGCGGATATACGGGAACTTAGGACATAAAGCTTCGAAAATTTTTCTTCAGAAATATGAAAAAGCATGTATATTCGTTGCAAAGCTTATGGAACAAATCAACGTGTTAAATAGTGAGAAACGAAAACTTCTAGTAAATAAGAAAAATTAAATTATCTTAGCTTTAGCGAATTGTTTAAATAGAATAAAATAATGATCTCGATAAATATTTATGTACCCATTTTAAATAGACGTATCCCACATTTATATTAGGTTGATTCATATTAGGTTGATTTATAAAAATTTGCAAAAGCTTTGAATTTTCTTAAAGCAAATTGTTTAAATTGCCATAAACAATAAATAATCCAAAACTTAATATCTTAAAATTGCGATAAGAAAGTTGTTATAATGATTTTGAGTTTCATATATGATGAGATTTAAAATGAATACAAATATAGTAAAGCCTTTGAATCAACCCCCCAATATTGCCGACTTGGAATGATTTAGTGATACATATAAATGATATAATCCCTATATTACTTTCATATAAATGATATAATCCTTATATTACTTTCTCATCTGCCTATATAATTGCTCTCTCTCTCTCTCTCTTTCTCTTTCTCTCTCTCTCTTTCTCTCTCTCCCTCTCTCTCTCTTTTCTCTCTCTTGTATTGATATCAATGTGTTTGCCTAATAGAAAAATGTATAAAAGTGCCAATTCCTTCCTCTTTATAATACGTTCGTTATATCTTTAATAATTCTCTTTTTTTCCTTAAAATTTTTGCCATTTGTAAAAAACTTTTTTCATTAAGTGTACAAATAAGTTTTCGCAGTTTTAGTATTTAATATATTATGCATAAATAAATTAATCCTTTTCAACCTTGAGAAAATGTGAAAAACTTATATCTATCGATAGAGCTTTTTTCTACAAAATCTAATATTCAAAATTCTCTAACTGTCCTTAGTATAAAAACTATAGAGGGTCAGAAATAGGATAAAATTAACGTAACTTTTGCAGGAGTGGTCCTGCAGAGGACCAAAAAGGGATTCGGATTAAAAAATATTGTCAGATTTGGATTCTGCGCCGTCAAAAACGTATAGAAAGCAATGCAAAAAATCGCAATAGATACAAATTAATTTATTTATGTTCGAATAAATAAACCCCGCCGTTCGACGAATTTTTGAATATTGACCTGGCCTTCATTCTGTTATTTTGTGTCGGTTAAGCATTTAAAATTTAATGAGCACCTTCATTGAAGCAGACCCAATCTGCAGGTTAGAAATTATGAGCTCAACTTTGTTTATAACAGGATTAAGGCCAAGTGAAAATTCAAAAATTCTTCGAACGGCCGCGTCTTATTTCTCCGAACTTAGGGTAAATAATAAAACTGCGAAAACTTATTTGTACAACTAATAAAATTATTTTGTTTTCGTCATTATTATACGATTATTGTTGTTGAAATTCCGATTCATCAAATTTTCTTTTTAAGCCAATAAAAATATTTTTTTATTTTAAGCTCATTTAGCATGATTTATTGAGCGTTTAAAACAATATAATAAAATTACATTCACTCTGAATATTATTTCACGAAATTTTGCTCTCTCTCGTGTCATTGAAAAACCGCGATATAGGCAGTCTTATTATGCAAAAAAGTACACATGATATCTTTCAATACAATTCGGTATTCCCGTAATAAATTACATCAATGCGGGCATTGTACGACTAAATTAACTGGTTTCTGAAATCAATTTTGTCGCTTCGCCTCAATTAACGTCATTGTCTTTTCATTATGCGACGTGTCGACAACTCTTTTGTAGATAACCCGCGTATGTTCTAGATAGCCGCTTCTCGGATGTGTGGCTGTACGCATCTCGAGGATTTGCTCCATATGATTGTCATCATGTTTAATATATGTTCGACGCAGCTGAATTAAAATTTATATATTCGGATTTCGGTTAAATAAGACACGGGCGTTCGAAGAATTTTTGAATTTCGATTTGGCCTTCATTCTGTTATACACAAAGTTAAGTAAAGTTAATATTCAAAAATACTTCAAATGACTGCGTCTTATTTACCCTAACTTAGGGTATTTTCAATAGTTTGTTGGAAAAATATTTGTGGATCAATTCCAATTTTAGATTTCCGACTTTTTTCTTCGGATTTCCGATTATTTTTTTTTCGAAATTTTGGCCATTTTTTAAAATATCGAAAATTTCAACAATTAAAAATGGTTTTTTTTTGCATTATCGGACCCCAGAAAAAATTTTAGGAAAATTTTTTGTTAAATTTTTTCGAATTTTTGAAATTATCATAGAAAAAACAAAACGAATACGTACATCTTCCACTGGAAGATCTCGAGAAAATGAGATTCGACCAATGTCCTTGAGTGTAAGTATTAGTTTATTCGATAATACCTTTCCAACTTCATACGTTGTAAAGCCTATAATAGATTTATTGTTAGCAAAAACCGATTCGCAAAAATTTCGAAAAAGCTCGATTTTTACTAGGGCTGATACGTGATACGTGAAGGCTCCAGATCAATCCTTCCCAGTTAGAAATGATTTTGGAACTAATCACTTCGCGGATTTGGGTGAGAGCCATCCAGCCATCCAAATATCGGGTGGTTTGTTGCTTAAGCATGCGGTATGGAACTGATGCGGCTTATATAAGGCCTGGTCAGCATCGCCGCATGTGCAATGTTTCTTCCAAATATGGTGACACCTAGTTAGGGTCGGGGCGGTACCAAACTTCGTCCCAAACAGGCCTATCGCATAATTACTAGATCGTTGTTCCCCTTACTAGTGATAAAATGAACCCAAATCCGAATCCTGTTTATAACTTTTCAATAAAAAAATTCAACTACTAATATTTTATGTTCATATTAAACGAAAAGTTATGCAGAAACAATGCTAAATATTATATCAATCGATTCATAAAAATTTATAGTTATGATTAGTTAAAACGCGGGTTTCACCGTCCGAACTCTTTTTGATCGTCCGAACTCTTTTCAAAGCCGAACATTCGAACTCGGCATTTACCTTAAACACGGACATACACACACACACATACATACAAAAAAAATAACTTTGGCTGGCATAAACCAATTAACACTGATTTTTTAACATTCCTTTCGAACAATTTACTGTTTGATATGAGTAAATAAATATGCCTCCATTTAGAAATCTCATTAAAAATTATTTACGAAAATGTCTTAGATTCGGGTTTGGGTTCGTTTCATCACTAAATTTTACCATTATTTCCAGTTGTCATAAGAGTTGCATTTCCATTCGAATCTACGGTCATGAAACCCCACTCGTCGTGAAAGTGATCCTTTGTGGAATGCGACCAAGCTCGTGCACTAAATCACTTTACTAAAGTAAAAAATGGCTTTTTTCTCTCTGATTGAAAAAGGTCAAATTTTGTTTTTTAAGAAATTTCCGAAATAATTTTACATTTTTAATCACAACTTTTTTTTCCAAGTTAGCAGGAAATTTGATTCAAAAAACATTTGATAGAGAATTAAATTCTAAATTGGAATAGCCAAAATTGATTTTCGAAAAAGTGATTTCATCGAAACAAAAAATCGATTTAAAGTTAAGTGCGCAAAGTTT
This sequence comes from Bradynema listronoti, assembly GCA_024678965.1. NCBI lineage: Eukaryota > Metazoa > Nematoda > Chromadorea > Rhabditida > Allantonematidae > Bradynema > Bradynema listronoti. The sequence continues at coordinate 1,143,662 of JANLNO010000009.1, forward strand.
CAAATTTCCGGCAACCTCTATACATTTAAACATGCTACCTGTAATTGAAAAATTGAGCTTTTGTGGTCTTTGCTTGTGGAGCGATTCCAATAATGAGTTCCTCGCCGTACGTCATCGTCGGTACGGTGGGCCAAACGATTTTGCCCGAGAACTCTGACCTCCATTTTCCCACCATCCACTCTAATTTTTTATTATAAACGGTTAGTTCGGCGTTTGCGGATGCACAACATAACAATGTTAGCGTTATTAATCCCAGCAGAATTTTTGAAACACGATTACTAATAGTTGACGAGAATAAGGCCGTCTCGAACCCGATAAATGAAACGAATTCCGCATTATTCGCCTCGGCGGTGTCTAATCGCCTAGACCTTTTGCAGCGATTCGTCGAATCGCCGAAAATTTCCGCGGCTGCTGCTGCTGGTGATGTTGTGCTCGAGCTGCTGGCTTGCTGCGATTCATCCGATCGCCACGCAATTTTTAGCCACATTTAATATGCGATGGTGTACAATCGAATTAAAACGAAGCGATTTAAAAAATTTAATCTTTTATTAGCAACCGGCGAAATTGAAATTATTATTTCAAATGTTAAAAAAATATACATATATGTATATTTCCCATACCCATAATCATTACTCGCTCTCTTCCACTCTTCGTGTATTTGTTCCCATCACGTAAAATTTAATTATCCAATCTTCCTCCTTCTTTTTCATTCAACACGAATAGAAAAAAATCGATAATAAAATATCATCATTCAATAAAATTTCATTTTATTATTGTTGTTTTTTTTTTTCGCTTGGGAAATTCCTCCAGAAATCAATATCACTCATTCGGCTTTTTTGTTCTGTTTGCTTCGTTTTCACTTGCCTTTAGCCTTTTCGTCCCGCGGTTCAATCGGCTTGTTTGTGTTTCGCATAGCTTTCGCTGCTTTCACATTTTCCTATTCAAAAAAAAATGAATGAATGAATGAATGGAAGGAAAACCTAAACCTTTTTTTAATTAGCTTTTATTTCAGGGCCATGACAGAAATGATGGAAAAAAATGAGGAAAAGAGTTGAAAAGTTGAACTGTGAAAAGTATTCGTACATATATTTCATATATTCATAACATAATTGAAAAAAATGACGTTAGTATTTCCTCTAAAATGAATGAATTTAATTTATTTTAATTTATTATGTGATATGTGAATACGTTAAGGTCCCAGGTCAACAAATAATTTTGGAACTAATCGTTTCGCGGGTTTGCATGAGGACCATTCAGTCATCGAAATCTCGACTGGTTTAGTGCATAAGCATGCGGTATAGCTGATGCGGCTTGCAAGTTTATAAAATGCTGCCCTTTTAAAAAGTAAATACACGTGTGGTCCTGAGCGGAATAATTTATAATAGAAAAATTATAAAATAATAAAAAAAAATATGAACGAAATAACATGGGAATGTCTGACTTGTCTGACCATTCGACGAAAGCCATCGCCGCTTTTTCGCGAATGCAATCCGGGGGATATAAGCGAGAAAATCAATGCCATCGCCAACAATCAATCGTGGTTGTGTTCACTCATTGCATGATTTCCATTTCGGTTTGACTCGGCCAAGCTAGAGTTAAGTCAACACCAGTGTTTGTGGTTCACTGGACCCTCTGGGCACCATTCCCAGTGTTGGTACGTCCCACAGCTAACTGAGTCAGCCGGATGAGAAAGTATTGTGATCGTGCACAACTATGATTCCATATGACACAACGAACCCGCAATTACGCCGGTGTGCGGAACGCGAACTGTTGGCTTGCTTGGCCGGATCCGCTCTCTTTCGATCGAGGTCCAGATGTGCACGGAAGAAAGTGCACATTGTAGTCTCGAAGGATTGAGCAATGATCCCGGCCGCACCAACCTTTTGCCATTTTTGAAAAAAATATTTTAAAAACAAAATTATTTTGCTTTTATTAGTGATGAAAAGAACTCAAATAATTCTTTATATCTTTTTAATGAAAAATTCGAATAGAAATATAAGGTACGTCCCACAGCATCCGGAGTCGTTTCCGAATTAGAGGATGTGATTTGTATCATCGCAAGTGACTCGTTCATTCTTCCAGGCCACTCGCCCGCATTCACGTTATGCGTTAACGTGCACTATTGGCTTGCTCGACCCGATCCAGCTCGCATATAGATTTATATAGCCCAGGTTTAGTGGCATTGGATCTCGGGCTCAATGATCCGGGCCTCACCAGCTTTTTGTCCAATTTTCCAGAGTTTGTGGGACTCAAAAGAAAGTACACAAATTTTTAAAAATTGATAACTCTTTTTGAGGTGGAACGGGCTAACTTTTTAATGAGCGAATTAAAAAGTAATGGGATAAAGAATTAAATTCTGAATCGAAGTGGTAAAATCAATTTTCTTAAAAGTAACTTTTTTGACCTTAAAAAGTTAGTCAAAGTTGAAAAATCTGCAAATCTCGGTGCGCTCTTTTGCGGCTTATACACTTGAAATCAGATTGTAAAAATTAATTTGGGCACTTACATGTATGAATATGTATGAATAAAAAAATGAAAAAAACACAGTGAAATAAATAATTAGGGCCATGAAAAAATTCATAAATATTAATATTTTATAATACAAAAACTAATTTCAATAATTTTTTTGAAAAATTTATTTTCAAAATATAAAAATAAATTATAAAGCCGAATGGAATTTTGTTTGGTATATAAATATTATTTTGATTTTAATTTTTTTGAACACATTGACGAGCATTCATGCGTTTGCTTCAATTGGCGAATCGCTGTCATTTTGTCCTTTATTTACACGGGAAGTTCATTTCCGGCCCGACCGATCTCAACACAACATAAATACTATTAAAAAGAGATATCGGGAGAATGGTATATATGATGTGTTAAGATCAGTGGGCCCGGAAATGAACTTCCCTTTTTAGAACTTCCCTTGTGAGAGCACATTCTAAATATGTTCTAAATTCTAATATCTAGCAGGTTTATTTAACGAAATTTTTTTTTAAACAGAACAGAATGAGAGGCGTTCGCCAATTGAAGCGCGCAATTTTAAATGCATGGTACATCAGCCTTGTACCACGTGAAATCGTAAATGTGTTAAAGGACGCATGAACACCAATATAGATTTCCACACAATTTGTTCTAACTTTTTTTCTACGATAGATAGAGACGTGGGTTTTTTTGCATTTTGTAGAGCGTACTCGATTTATGGGGGACGTGTTTCAGCGATTTTTAAAATTTTCATTTTTGGCATTTTTATAGAGGAAAATGCAATGAAAAAAGTGCATATCGCTAAGCATTTTTTTCGGAGAGTGATCCGATGAACTTGAAACTTTTGTTATAAGTTCCTCTTACATACACTATTACACTCTATAAATTTGAACCTGATCGATTGGATAGGAGCCGAGTTATGAAACTTCAAAAAATGAAAAAAATGCGGAAATTTTGGCATTTTTGCTGTTTTTTTGAGGTTTCATAACTCGGCTCCTATCCAATCGATCAGGTTCAAATTTATAGAGTGTAATAGTGTATGTAAGAGGAACTTATAACAAAAGTTTCAAGTTCATCGGATCACTCTCCGAAAAAAATGCTTAGCGATATGCACTTTTTTCATTGCATTTTCCTCTATAAAAATGCCAAAAATGAAAATTTTAAAAATCGCTGAAACACGTCCCCCATAAATCGAGTACGCTCTACAAAATGCAAAAAACCCACGTCTCTATCTATCGTAGAAAAAAGTTAGAACAAATTGTGTGGAAATCTATATTGGTGTTCATGCGTCCTTTAAATCATATGTACCTGTGGTGAGGGTGCAGCAAAAAGGATTGAAAAAAACGGGATGATTGAGCCTAATCCAAAAACCAAAGCTTAATTAATTAATTAAAAAGCCTCAATTCTAAGAATAGGTCAAAGTCTAAGCTTAAAATCCTGACTTAGATTTAAACTTAAATCCATCGTCTTCTACTTCATCCCGTTTTCTTCTGTCCCGCTTTATCCGATCCCTTATGTTCCGCCCCGTTTTGGTCATCCCGTTTTGTATAAGCCTAAAATCCTGACTTGAATTTAAGCTTAAATCCTTCGTCTCCTGCATCATTCCGCTTTCTTCCGTTCCGCTTTTATTCCATCCCGTATTGTTTCGTCCCGTTTTGATCATCCCGTTTTGTATAAACATAAAATCCTAACAAATTTAAGCCTAAATCCCTTCGTCTCCTGCTTCATTCCGCTTTCTTCCGTCCTGTTTTGATCATCTCGTTTTATACCATCCCGTTTTGTCCCGTTTTGCTTCCGTTAACTATAAAGCAAAATTTTTTAGCTTTAGAAATCGATGCATCTTTCGTCCGCTTTAGCGCTGTATTTAATTATAATTATTGTGGCCATCGTTGAGTGCGAAGAAAAACGTTTCAATTTAAGCGAATTGACGATTATTGGAATGCCGTGAATCAACGAATGTGCCTAAATTCCGAATTCGAACCCATATGTATATTTCATCTCCTGCGACATTTGCGCATTTTCAACTTTGACAAACTTTTTAAAGGGCATAAAAATATCATTTAAACTTTTTTGTCACTATTTTAAAGCTCAAAAATGCGTAAAATTAACAATTGAATTGATTTTTGCTAATTTTTTATTTCACAGCTTAAATAATGTCTTCTAGAACGGATTTCGCCTTCATTTTCAACTAAAATATCAAAATTGTCCAAAGGTTTAATGCTTAAGATAAGTCCCTGTGCCACTCACTTTAACGAAAATGTCTTGTTTTTTTGAAAAAGTGGCAAAAAAATTTAAATAATTAGTAAATTCGTAATTCGAAATCAATATCGACAAGTTCGGTGCCAAAAAGAATGGCAAAACCTTGGGAATCGAGTGCAAAAAGAATTTCAGAATTTGCTTAAAAAGTAAAAAAGTTAACAAAAAACATATGCCACTCACTTTAACGAAAATGTCTTGTTTTTTTGAAAAAGTGGCAAAAAAGTTTAAATAATTAGTAAATTCGTAATTCGAAATCAATATCGACAAGTTTGGTGTCAAACAAAATTATAGAACCTTAGAAATCGAGTGCAAAAAAAATTTTACAATTTGGTTAAAAAGTAAAAAAATTATAACAAAAACAAATCCCGCCATAAGAATGCGCCATTTTTTTCACAGATTTTATCTCTCATTTTCATTCTTGGAAATTAGACTTTTTTTATCACATTTTTAAATCCGTAAATGTATAGATAACAATTCGATACGTTTTTTATAATAGATAACACTTCGAGGCGTCGTTTACGCAATGGCAGGAAAGTGATAACCCCACAAAAATACATCTGGGCTGCCGTCCTTCTCACCCCAGACCGACTCACGCGTTGCGGCGCGAATATAATTTCATCAAAGCATTTGATCACGGCTCGACATTGCTTTTTGTAAGTTTATCATTTACGTCGGTATACATTTAAGCTTCGATTTTCATTAAAATGTTGCAGAGATTTGCCTGACGAAAGTCGAAATCTCACGCTAATGATCGGCGGACTTTGCTATTCCAAGGATGATGATTGCAAAAATGTGTGTTGAATTTTTTATAGTTTTTTAAATGGTTGCCGGAAATTTGAGCGCCTTTGACTTTAAGCCGGTTTTTCGTCACGATAAAATTATTTTTCAAAAATATTTTTTTTTTGGCTTTTCCATTTGAATTTAATTCTCTTTCGAAAGCTTTTTGAATCAAATCACTAGCTCAATAAGAAAGAAATTGCAATTAAAAATGTAAAATTATTTCACAATTTTCAAAAATATCGAAATTGATTTTACTTTTTCAACCATAAACCTTTTTTCCAAGTTAGCTAGAAATTTGATTCATGAAGCATTCGATAGAGAAATAAAATTCTGAATCGAGATGGTAAAATTGATTCGTGGAATCGGGACGAAAAACTTGGGACGAAAAACTTGCTAAAAGTTAAAAGTACGCAAATTTCCGGCAACCTTTCAAATGGCATCATAGAGTTATTAAGATGGCTGGGCCGGGCCGTCAATTTTGCAAGCCGGGCCATTTTTTTAAATTTTTTGTTGCAAAATACCGGCCACGGACTGCAAAATACCGGCCACGAGTCAGTTATATTACAGTGATATATTCGCATATTTAAAGGTCGATATGTACGAGGTGAAAATGGAATTCGCCGCTTTTCAACCTCTCGACTTCGACGACGAAATTCCAGTTGGACAACGCCATAATACGCGCATATCCGGAGCCGATTTTGCCATTATACAATTGAAAGATGACCTTTTGCTTGTAAGATATTTTTAGAGAAAGCAAAAAAAAGTCAGGGAATCCATCGGATTGGCTAATTTCATTTTATTTTTATTGCGAGTTTTTCAGACCGGCCTACGGCCTTCCTTCAAGCCTCAATGTATTTTAGTTAAATTGTTGCGACCGGAATTTTTTGCCAACTCTGTCTTGCACAAGGCCCCACAGGAACCGGATCAAAAAATTGATTTTGCCATTGTCTAAGTTGGCTCAGAAAACCCCAAAAAATTCGAGTCCCAAAAATTGGAACAATTGGTGGAATTTGAATAGATGAAAAGCCGTTAAATTATTTTTTTATTCGTTTTCCAAGCTGAAGACAAAATTTGGAGGTAAAATTGTCCGTATACATATAGTGATTTCGCTTTACAAATTTGCCACTTTATGAAACTGAAACGAAGGCGGGCACAAAATTTGGACCTTAACGGATCCGATACAACAGAATGAACTCATTTGGCTCAAAACACCCGGCCTTATACGCGCGAAATTAGGGAACTTTTAACGCGGCGTGTAACAAAAACAAAGTTGGATTTCGAAGTAGTGGCCGTGTGGTAGTGCGATGAGTTACAATCTAAGTTCGCTTCCGTCATCTCTAAGCTTTTTTTTCCATATTTGTCACACATTACACAGTGTGGATTATACGAGGCCTTGTATAAGCCACATTAGCTCCATACCGCATGCTTATATGCACTAAACCAGCCGTTATTTTGCTGGCTGAATGGCCCTCATTCAAACTCGTAAAGTGATTAGTTCCAAAATCATTTCCAACGGGGGAGAATTGATCCGGGGTCCTTCACGAGTCCGAATTGACCAATTCTGTACATATTTGTAGAAAGGAGTGATACCGGCTTGTCTGGCATTTCCGCAGCCTGATGATGAAATAATTCCCTCAAAAGTGTTCGCTTTTGGATGGGGACTTACAGAAAGTATTTTTTTACACATTTTAAAATCTTCGAAACTGTTGAAATTCATCGTTTGCATTATTCTAGAAAATCGCGTCTCATCACATTTAATAGAGGCCGAGCTTCCAGTTTTGACGGATATCACACAGGATTCCATTCTTCAAAAAAGCGAATATTTGAGAACTCGTTGGTTCTTTTAAATGCAGCCAATCTTAAATAAATATTTAATAGTGTTGTGATCCGATCGAGAGACAAGAAAATGTTGCAAAACTTACGACCTAACTTACAAACTAGTGATGGACCGAGCCGGCAATATTGAACCCGAGCCGAGCTCGGTCCATCACTAAGCAGTGTGGTGACTTGAATCTCTAAATGGCATTTGGCTCCAATATGACTCCGAATGATTCCAAACCTCTTCCACCCTTAAAATAATTTTATTCATCGAGAAAAATGAACGTGACTATAATAATAATACGAAACAGTTTTATCTAAAAATTTCATATTAAAAGAGTTACAAATTGATCCGGAGCCCTTCGTGTCACTTTTCTTGAGGAGTCATATTATTTAAATGGCTCCGGACACCCCGGCTCCAGAGTCATTTAAATGGACTGGCTCCGGAGTCAAATCAGAGCCAAGTTATCATTCAGATTATAAACATTCTTATTTCTCTATTTAGTGTGTTCAATTACAAGCCTCTTTTGCATGCATGATCCTGGTGAAATTCCAAAGGATGGTGCTAAGGTAATTTGTTTTTTCAACTCTTGAATATACGAAATTGATAACTTAATACCCTAATTTCGCGTGTATAGACCGAGTATTTTGAGCCAAATTAAAATTGGCGCCAATGAGTTCATTCTGTTATATTGGATCCAAATTTTATGCCCATTTTTATGAAACGAAGGCGGGCACAAAATTTGGATCCCCACAGATCCAACAGAATGAACTCATTGGCGCCAATTTAAATTTGGCTCAAAACACCCGGCCTTATACACGCGAAATTAAGATATTTCCTTTAAAACTTTCCCAAAAAAATTTTTTTGAACACATTGACGAGCATGCATGTGTTTGCATTCAAAATCGCGCTTCAATTGGCGAACCGCTGTCATTCGGTTCTTTATTTAGATAAGATAAGACTCTGAGAATACATTCTAAATACGTATCTAGCAGGTCAATTCTTCAACGAAACTTTTTAAAAACTTTATCAATTCATACAAAACGCCAATTAAAGCGCGCAATTTTGAATGCATGGTACGCGGGCCTGTGTAGCATATAAAGTTGTCAATGTGTTAATAAGATGAAAAATGTATATGTCTAATTTTGATTCATGCAGAAATTGGATCCCAAAAATGTAAGTGCCATTCAATTCGGGGGAAAATTTCGTATAGGATTGCTTATAAAGTTCACAAATTAGATCCTAACTAAGTTTTTGTCCCCAGACGCAATGCCAATTATTCATTTTATTTAAATTTTTGAAATACTTTAGTCGATTCCCCATCCCTCTTGCCAATGTCCTTAAAATATAGGATTTCTAAATATCGAAACGTACAAAAATTTCTCTTCCAAATAATTTATTTTTTGGGATCATAATTCAATTTTTTTTCTTCGATCTTTTCTAGGGCGATAGCGGCAGTGGTCTTGTTGCAGTCGATTACGAAGTTCCCAACGTTCTAGTTGGCATTACAATTGCCGGCGTTTCAAACCTGCAAGTCAACATCGGCATTCGTCTTCATCCGCTGGCGCGCACCATTTGCTATTACACCGGAGTTTGTGTGCGCAAGGGTTGGATTTGGCAGAATATGAACGATACCGTGAAACTCGATCTTTCTGCTTTTTACGTCCCAATTTGAAAATTTGCAAAAATCCAATTACCCCCACCTCCCCTCACATTATTAAATTACAATTCAACATTGAAAACACAGTGCATGCATAAATGGTACAGCCATTTATTACATTTTGTTATTTGCTCGTTTGGTTTGTAAGAAAATGAATTTTTTTATTGGAATAATATGACAATTATAGCGAAAAATACCCTAATTTTGTGTTTATAAATGCCCGGATGTTTTGAGTCAAATTTAAATTAGCGCCAATGAGTTCATTCTGTTGTATCGGATCCAAGCGAATTCAAATTTTATGCCCGCCTTCGTTTCAGTTTCATAAAAGTGGGCACAAAATTTGGACTCGCTTGGATCCGATACAACAGAATGAACTTATTGGCGCCAATTTAAATTTGTCTCAAAATATCCGGCCTTATACTCGCGAAATTAGGGTAATTTGATTGATATGCATTTGATGTATTGCAATCTTTATTTAATTATTTTTTTTATTAATTTGACGTTTCCATATTAAAAAAATTTTTTAATTTTGTGAAAAATTTGAATTATGGTCGGGAAAAAATTGTGATAACGGAAAAATGACATAATTAACAACGCATTTTTTAAATTTTTTGATGATTAGAAAACTAGGAAAAAAGTTACCCATGTATAAGGCCAGGTGTTTTATGCAAAATTTAAATGGGCGCCAATGAGTTCATTCTGTTCTATTGGTTCCAAGAGAGTTTAAATTTTGTTCGCACTTTTATGAAGCTGAAACGAAGGCGGTCACAAAATTTATACTTGCTTGGATCCAATAGAAAGGAATGAACTCTTTGGCGCCAATTTAAATTTTGCTCAAAACACCCGGCCTTATACACAGGAAATTAGGGTATTTTCAATTTTCAGCATTTAGAGAAAAAAACATAATTTTTAATGATGAAAAGAGATTCTAGTAAAGTAATTTTACATTGCGGATTCGAATTTTTAAACTATTTTCTTGTACAATTATTGTTAATAGTGTCCGGCTTTGAGTAAAATTGAATGCGTTAGAAAGTTGTAATCGTTTATGTGATTGTGAGACGAGGGCAAAGTGGCGCGACTTGCCTGAAAATTTATAAATAAATTATAAATGAGAAAAAAGTAGTCTAAAAATTCAAAAAAAAAATCCAAAGACTCTGAGTCGATATGAGTTAGTTCGTATGAGTTTTTTACATTGGACTAAGATTCCCAAAATTTGTCTGATTGATGTTTCCTTCTGAGGGTCCTGCCTGATTTTTCCAAAATTTGGCCAATTTTTCAATTTATTTAATTTTTGGCGATACCGAAGAAAATAAAACGTAATACCGTAATCCGGCCTGTGCCGCGCATTTGCACAATTGTTGCACGGTAGGTGTGTTGATGCCGCTTTGAATCGCGCATTGCTTGGCGTTCTGTACAAGCACGCTATCCGACGGTAGCGCAAGTCCGCATCTATAATAGCAATCAGTGTATTGCAACGAAATTGACAAGCCGGTATATCATGCATTCAAAATTGCGCGCTCATTGGCGAATGCCTGTAATTCTGTTCTGTATGAGTTGATAAAGTTTAAAAAAAAGTCTAGTTGAAGAAACTTGCTAGATACGTATTTAGAATGTGGTCTTAGAGTTTTATCTATCTAAATAAAGAACAGAATGAAGGCGTTCGCCAATTGAAGCGCGATTTTGAATACAAACACATGAATGCTCGTCAATATGTAAAAGGATACCGACTCGCCAAAAGACCCCGAATCTTTTCGAGTTATTCGTCTTAAAAAATTCAAAATCATTTAGTAGGTCGTTTATCGTAAACCAACTAGATGACTTGGAAAAGTTATAAGTGAGTCATTTTTCACTAGCGGCCTAATGGCGCAAATTATGAATGACTCACACAAAAATGATTCGTTTTTAAAAATAAGTCTTTAAATGTTCCAAACAAAATCGAAGTCATTTATAAAGTGACTCGCAAAAAAAAAAAACAGAATTCCGAGTCACAAGTCTTAACTAATAAAATATTCGTGAGTCTTTTGGGAGTCATTGCGATATACTGATAGCAATGTTGTGACGGCTCTATAAATGGCTCCGAGTCATTTGGAGCCGTATGGCTCCGCCGCGGAGCCAACTAGTTGGAGTCATCTATCTGAGCCGGAGCCATCTGGAGCAATTGATTAATGACTGGCAATTTATGGAGTCACCTGACTTGGCTTTTTTCCTCCGTCAACCCGCAGACAAGTCACAACACTGACTGATAGCAAAAATAAATATGAAGAATTTATTATATTTTCATTGTAATCATAGTTCGGATCGGGATAGTCGGTGCATAAATTTTAAAAAACGTGCCCAAGTTTTTTGGAACAGTTTCCGGCTCGCTTCTCAAGACAGGAATGCACACAGCCGAACATCTTTTTACCTTGACCGAGCAATGCCTTGGCCTCATCAGCAACACCTAAAAAAGTCATAAAAAATGCATCGTTATTTACAGCCAATTCAATTCATCAAATTATTGTAAAGCTTTTGTGAATTTTGTAATTTGTGAATTGATCAATAATTTATGTACATATATTGTATGTATATAAAGGTTTTTTGTTACTCTAATTTCGAGTGTATAAGACCGGGTGCCTTATACACGCAAAATTAGGGTGATTATACGTACCGCTACGTTGCAACATTCGGTTAATTTCGCTGAGAGCGGCGATTTTCAACGTTTCCGGATAGCGTTTGGGAACCTTCCCGCCACCCGAACGAGAGCACCTAAGAAAATAAAAATATTTCAATTACCCTAAATTCGCGTGTATAAAACCGGGTGTTTTGAGCCAAATTTAAATTGGCGCAAATAAGTTCATTCTGTTGTATCGGATCCGTTGGAGTCCAAATTTCATTTCAGTTTCGTAAAAGTAGGCACAAAATCTGGACCCCATACAACAGAACGGACCCGATACAACAGAATGAACTCATTGGCGCCAATTTAAATTTGCTCAAAATACCCGGCCTCATACACGCAAAATTAGGGTAATTGTTGATTTAAATTTTATGCATTACTTTTACAGGTAATAAGAGAATAAAGTCCAACTCAATATTCAAAGAATTTTTCAAATTCTCTCCCCTCCTCCCTCTCAGTGTTTCCAAAATTAATCACCCTAAGTAAAGGATGATAAGCCCGGCTTATAAAACAAACTTGTCCTGCGGCGAATTCATTCTTCAAATTTTTTTTTAAATTTTCAGTTTTTTGCAATTTTCTCATTTGTATTTTCATGGACATGTTTTGTTTAAATCACACGTTTTTGGGGTTCATTCATATTATTTCACACATTTCACATTTCGAAAGCAAAAATAATTTTCAAGGAAAATGAAATATATTTGAATTTTTCGGCTTATCATCCCGAACTTAGGCTAACTTTCAGCTAAAGTTAAATTTTTCGTTTCCCGCCAACACTTGGCATTACCATAACTGAGGTCCAATAAGAGCTCCGAGGTTCTAATTTTACCAAATGTTTATATACGGGCTGAGGAACAAAAAATGAGGAGGATTGGTCCTAAAATAACGAAATGTCAAATTGGAGGCATTTCAAATTTTTTAAACTTTTGCTTAAGTTAAAAAAATTGGAAACACTGCTTTCCCCGTCCCCCTTCTCCTCCCCAATAGTGGTGCCTTATCTCCCACAGAGGAACAAAAAACATTAAAAATTCGCTATTTTACGTTGCTTTTTTAAATAGAATATGTAGTAGAATTTTTTGTTGTGATAAAAAAACGCTCTTACGAGTCTCCGTGCTTGCTCTCAGAGCATTTAACCGCGGCGCGAATTTTTGGCTCCTGCTGCAAAACGCATTGCTTCAACTGCTGGTAGTTGACGCCAATCGCCGCAGCATGTTGCTATAATATTTGCTAAATATACATTTCGATAAAAAATTTTTATTCGAATCCCTTCTTCTCATATGTATATATGATTTGTGTGTCAATCTATATATTAATTTAATTTGACTAAAACTAAAAAAATCGACCAAATTATAAATTGGACAAGCAAGCAATGGTGTTGTGCGATAGGCTTCACTTCGCTTGAGACAAAATTCGGTTCCGCCCTTGACTTATAACTTTATTTCTCTCGAATAATTTTTTATCTTAATGTTCAAGTTTTTTCTTCTTTACCTGACAGGAATCAGCGCAAGGAATGAGCTGAGAAATGTAGGCGTCCTTGCAGGGTTCGATCTCTGTACACGTGCATTGTCGAACCAATTGTGCGTTAGTGGCAACGTTCAGACACAGCAATACGCAAGAAACAGTAATAAAAATTGTGGAGAAAGTCATTTTTATGCTAAAATTATTGAATGACTTTTATAAGTTTCAATGTAATGACTTTCAATGAATGTCATTACTATAACATAACTTAATATTTAATATAATGCTGTAAATTAATGTCGTTTTGATCGAAATTAACCGCAGCGTAGTGATATGTATGTATCGGGGATGTACGAGAAATGATTTTAAAATTTTGGAACCGGAATTCCGAAGAAAATTGAAAAATCGGAAATTTCTAGAAAATTTTTACTCTAAGTTCCTATGTGTTCGACGAATTTTTGAATTTTAACTTGGCCTTCATTCTGTTGTTTTGTGTCCGTTAAGCATAAAATTTAATGAGCAGCTTCATTGAAGCAAACCCAACCTGCATGTTAAAAATTATGAGCTCAACTTCGTCGGCCGCCGCTTATACACGGGAATTTAGGGTATAATTTTTTAGAAAAATTTATTTTTTGATTTCTGAAAATTTCCGAAATTTTGTCCATTTTTTCGGAAAAAATCGGAAAAAAATGGCTGAAAACCTCGGAAATCGGAATTTATGTACACCCTTGGATGCGTTGAAGATGTCGTAATTTTAAAAAAAATACATTTATGTCAGAGTCATACTTATTTTCTTACGAAAAGATGAGAAAAATCAGTAAAATTAAAACATTTCTAATAAAAATGATGTTCATACAATGTTCAAAAAAAACTTTTTTTTTTGATCTTGAACATTCACGAAGAAAGAAAAATTTAAGAGATAAAAAATAAATAAAAGTTCATCAAAAAATTTTTGAACAAAATAAAAATGCGCAAAATTCGAGCCGGCGAACGATGATGATTTTGTTCGGAGTTTGAAATGAAAACGGCGAAAAAGGTGGAACAAGAAATTTAAAAAAAACATTTCAAATTTAATTTACGAGAGGATAGTTTTAAATTGAAACTGCTAAAATCAGAATGAAAATATACATATTACCTATTAAGATTAAGTACTGATTTCTATTGAAAGCTATAGTCCTGAATTTCTTCTCTTCCTTAGAATATTTAAGTAGGATTAGGCAGGACTTTAAGGAGAATCACTTTGGATTCTATTTATTCAAATAGATAGATGATATTTTGTTAGTGGTTATATAAGTTTTCGAAAGTGCTGAGCAAAAATGACAACAATTTTTGATTTATGAACCGGTATGAATGAATCCTATAAGAGCCATACTGGATCCTATTTTGAAAAATTTCTTGACCATTTAGAAAATCCTTAATATGTATACCTTTTTATAGAATAATTATAATTTAGACAATTTTGCGCTTGTCCAAGTGTTAAAAAATAATTCCAACGGTTTGTTAAAAAGTTTTAAAATGAGGAATTTCCATCAGTTTGTCATTTTTATAAATGCGAGAAACAATAAAATGCGAAATTATTATTATTAAACTACGAAAAACTATTCATTATTGAAGAAAGTGATCTGATTTTAATAAATACGACAAAAACAAATTTAAAAAATTAAAAATTGGCCAAAAAGAAAACGGTTTTCCATAAAGAAACGGAAAGAAACGGTAATAAAACGGCAATGAAAGGTGTAAGGTTACGATGGAACAAAATCGCAAAAAAGAACGGTATTTTTCGCATTCGCATTTCATTTCATTTCTCATTCTCGCTTATTGATCTACAACAAATAAAAATTGGGAAAAAAGTTAAAAAGCAAAAATTTATTTTCCTGCTGTTTTTGTATCGTAATTATCATTTGTTATCTCCGTGTTATCGCGTCATATCGTTACCGAGCACCGTATATAATACCCTCCCACGAAAAAAATTTCAAATTGTAAATTGCAATATTTTATTGAACTGCTTTGTTGTTGTTTTTGTTGTCAATTGTCTTGTCATTTACACTAATAAAAAATTTCATTTAGTGATACTTGATTTGCCGAAGATTTTATTGTTTTTTTTATTAATGACAAAAATGAAAGAGAAAAATTCGTGAGTCGATGCGTTGAAGATGATATCAGCCTCGTGGACAAATTGCAAAAATTAGTCTTTAACGAAAAAAAGCGGACCAAAAAACAAAAACTTATAATAAAAAACTGTTAAAAAAAAGAAATATGTAACTTTAAAACCATAAAATTTCAATTTCAAGTTTCATATAAATGATATATAATTTTGAACAAACTTTTTTGATTCAAGTTCATTTTTCATTTCTCTAACATATTTTTTACTATTGAATTCTGAAAATTTCATTTATTGAAATCGACCAACAACAGTATAAAGTATGTCAAGAAAAGTCTAACTAAAAAGAAAGATAAAAAAAAATTAGGTTATATTGATAATGATAATAATGCTTTAGAATTGTTCATTATCAAGATATCGCTTTATTTTTTCATTAAAGGAATAAAATAAAGATAATATTTTAAAAAAATTGGGAAAAAAAGCATTGTAGGAATCGAATTTAAAAATTTTGCTCAAATATTTCCAACAATTAAAAAAGAAAACCCTGCAACAATATTATATAAACATATCATATTTTCTTATTCAAGTAAAAATCGAGAATGGGAATGAAAAATAATAAACCTTGAATGATGATAGAAGTAAAAAGTAAAATTCTTCAGCTTCTTTGTTTATTTTTTTGAAACGTAATCCGATTGAAAAATTAAATTATATAACATGAGGGTCTTTCGAACAATTGCCAGCTGAATATACTTACTTGAAAAATTGAGGCAGTGTGAGTGAACCAAAACAGGAAAATTTGAAAAAATCGAGTTGATTTTGCTCGCTTTTATATTCCTTTAAAATGCATACGAATGGTAAGAAAAATGAAAAATAAACTCAACTTTTCGTTCATAAAAAAACAAGTTTTAATAAAATGTTTGCCATGTTCTTTGACATTTCTTGAATGGAAGTTTTTTTGCATTGTATTCACTTTATTTATAATCAATTCGTTTTTTATAGGCATTTTTTCGGAAATTCCTTCAATTTTCAATCACTTTGATTTAACTTTTTTATTGCAATTTTTTCATATTCAAATTCAATTGCGATTATAAATACTAAAAATTTTTTATGTATTTATTTATTTGCATAAATATAAATCATATTTCAATTCATTATTACATAGCGTCATTACAACGAATCAACCATATATGAAGAGAAGAGCACAATTTTTGGGGAAAAAACCGTTCGATCACAACTATGAAAAAGAAAGGGGAAGAGAGAGAGCACGAGAAATTCCATGTCATTTCAACGTAAAAATAAAGTATTTTTCGTACTTGACCAAAATAAAATATAAGATTTAAGTGAATTGCAAAATCTGTTAGAATCTGATGCAAAAATAACGGGTTTTTTTTATAAAACTTTTGGAAAAAACATAAGTTTTTATAATACAATATTTAAGCACATTTTGCTAAGATAATTTTAGATTTAAAAAAATCTTTTAAAGAATCTAATAGTCCGAAAAGGTAAGACTGTGACTCGATGACTCGAAAATAAATTTTACTTTAAAAAATTTTATTTAAAAACCGCTTTTAATATTGCATCAATCCTGAGGAAAATAGAGAAATAAGAGAGGAATAGAAATGATAGACTATCACTATATTTAATTCAAGAAAATCAAAGGATCTCTATTTTTTTCTTTTTAATCGAAGAATTTTCGGTTCGGATTCGCGCCGAAAAGCGCCGTTCTAATTTGCGGTACAATCTAAAACTTGAAAAAATTAGTAATTTCTTTTAACTTAAGTTTAACCTTTTTTCAAAAGCATATTATTTGTAACGTGCTGCTGCTTTTATATAGCTTATTTTGGATATTTAAAATAATTGTGAAAAATTGAAAATACATTTAGTTTGAATTTAAATTGGCGCCAGCGAGTTCGTTCTGTTGTATTGAATCCAAGCGAGTCAAATTTTGTGCCCACTTTTATGAGACTGAAACGAAGGCGAGCACAAAATTTGGACCCCCAACGGATCCGATACAACAGAATGAACTCATTGGCGCGAATTTAAATTTGGCTCAAAACACCCGCGGCTTATACACACGAAATTAGGGTAAATATAAAAGTGGCGAAAGAAAAAAAAAGGCAAAAACCTGTTCGGAAATTTGCTCCAAACGCGACTCCAGCGTGCACAATACCTTGATTTTGCCGCTTTTGGCCGTGATTTCCACGCCTCCGGCGCACTCCGCCGCTAAATAGTTGTTATTGTCGATGGTCACCTGAAACAACAACAAAGCTTTTATTCATTTTTTAGCAAAAACAATATCACCATTGATTCGTTTTCGAATTCGGTGGAGAAAGGTCTTAAAAGTTTTAAGCTTTTTTGACGCACAAGATTCGAATTAAGTTTGAATAAAATAACACAAAAACAAACCTTCGAGACCTGGCCCCAAACTTTTTTCTGCTCTTCCAAACATTCCGGCAAAAGCTTCGTGACAATACTCTCGTCCTTGTGCCGGCAACGCAAAATGACCTCCTTCTCCAACAATTGCAAAAGACCCTGAAAGCCATTGGAAACCCTATACACATATCATTTATAAAGAAAATATAAAAAGTAAAAAAACAAAAAATGTAAGGGATGAAAAAATATCGCGTAATTTAAAAAATTCTACTTTTTCCTCCCCATTCATTCTTTGTAAGGTATCTAATTTTCCAATTGATTTAAAAGTGATTTCTCTACATATTATAATTTTTTCTCCAAATTTTTATCAGATTCTTTAATTCTCTACTGTTTGGAATGTGTAAAAGCAGCGCTGGGACTTGACTAACAATTAATCCCGAGTTATTTAGAAGATAAAAAGGCCATCGAAGCCTAATGGCTAACCTAATGGCTAAATCCAAAATTCAACGAAGCCTAGTGCCTAAATCCAAAATTCAACGAAGCCTAATGGTTAACCTAATGGCTAAATCCAAAATTCAACGAAGCCTAATGGCTAAATCTGAGCCAAAGTTGAGCCTAAAATTTGTGTCCATCCAACATCATTCGAAGTCATTTATAAGAAGTCGAATTCGTTTAAAAAAACCAATCCCAGTACCGAATAAAAGTGATGTTTTGAGCTTATACAACATTCACTTAATAATTAAGCATTCAATGGAGCCGAGATAAATAAGCTACAAATTTTGATTTTAAAAATAGTTTGGAATCAAATAAAGTGGAAGCCATAAAAAATAAGCCATAGAGTTTGTGGATTATGGCCATGAAATGGCTCTTAGATGAAATAGCTCTTAGAAAAATGTGAATAAAAAATAGGCCAAAAAAATAGAAAAACGTAAAAAATGCTCAATTAAAGAATAGACAATTTTAAAAAAAAAGGTATAAAAATTTTACGACTAGTAGGAAAAAAATCGGACCAAAAAAAAGCACCTGTAGAATGAGTCCCCTGAGAATGGGCGGATAGCGAGCCGAGTCGCTGGAGATTTTCGAGAGGTTGGCGCGCGCCTCGTCCAACACTTGACGCAAATAGTCCTCGCGCGCCTTCAAGCACTTAATGCGTCCCTGGTTCTGCATATTCGAGCGCTGAATTTTGCGCTGCAACTCCACCTGCTTCTCCTTCTTTTCGTAATATTCGAGAATTTTCGTACGCTGTTGTTGGACCAGCCGACCCTGAACAAAAATAACAATGAATACAAGAAAATTAAAGCAAAATTTTGGCGTTTTAAATAAAATTTAAATAAAAGCTTTTCTAAAATTTATAATGTCTCCTAAAAAATTGGCTCAATTATTATTATCAAAAAAAAAAAATTTAGCCTAAAAAATAATAATCAATCACCACTATATATATAATAAAAAATATATATCAAAGTAATTTATAGCATATGTTAAACCTGCGAAATAATCATTAAAATCTTATAATTTTTAAGCCAAATGAAAGCGTACATTTATTTTTTACAGCCAAATCACTATTAAATTACCTTTTCCATATTAAACTCCTCCTCGGCTTTCGTATCAATTTCTTCGGCCTTTTCGTTCGCCTCCTGCTCGATGAATGCCATCATGTGGCATAGCTGCTTTTGTACGTCGTTGTCGGAGATCCCCATTTTCAATAATTCACTAAATTAATTGCAAAAATTTTTTGTATAAATCTTTATAAATCTCTTTAAATATTGGCATTGATCAAATAAAATATTGGCATTGATCAAACAATCATCCAAAAAAATCACTTGCAATAATGATTATAAAATTGTAAAGTTGATAAATAAAAAACTAAAAAATTATCATACAATAAAAAAATTTCCAATTGTAATAGAAAATAATGAAATTTATTTAGTAAATTTGTTAAATGAAAAAAACGAAATAAAAAATTATTAATTCTATTTTATTTAAAGTTTGGAAGAATGAGAAAAAATTCTTAAAAGTTAAAGACCGAAATAAGAGTGAAAATGGCGCAGAGAAACGAGGCAAAATCGCCGGGAAAAAGCGGAAACCAAAAAAAAAATTTGAGACCAATAATCGCCGGTCGAAAAAAGATCAATATTTTTCAGGCACATCGCGTCAAAACAAATTGAATGGAGAATGCAATTCAATGTGTTTGATGAGAATAAAATAAATTTTTTTAAATTAGCTGCTTTAATCAGTGGCGGGTAAGTGGCTCACCGACAAGCGTCTGGATTCTCTTCTTTTTCCACACTATTTCTCAATAAAAAATTTTTCTTTTCGAAGAATTACCATTTTTTACAGTTTCTTTTCGGTTTTGTGTGAAGTCTATAACTCGATCATTTTTTAATAAAATTACTTCAAAATTAATGTGCACATAGAAGTACATGTACTGAACATAACAAATTTTTTAGAATTTAAAAATCCCTATTTTGAGCCAAGTTATGGGCCAATGAGCCACTTGGAAATTGATGGCTCGCGATGAAGAGACAAAAAAGAAAAAAACGCATACTTTTTTCTTTTCCGTCTCTCTTCATCGCGAGCCATCAATTTCTAAATGGCCCCTAACTTGGTCCAGAATAGAAATTTTTAAATTTGAAAAAAAAATTATTGGTCTCAAACTTTTCATTACAACGAAAAGCTCAATATTTATGTTTATTTTGAAGTACCTAATTTTATTAAAAAATAATTGAGTTATAGACTTCACAAACCGAAAAGAAACTGTAAAAAAATGCTATCTCGTCGAAAATAAAAATTTTTTATTGAGAAATAGTGTGCAAACAGAAGAGAGTCCAGACGCTTATCGGTGAGCCACTTACCCATCACTGGCTTTAACAAAAGTAAGTGAATATGCATACAAGCAAAACAATTGCATATTTTTTGATTTTATAATCTTATGTATTGTTATTATCTTTATTCGTTAATAAAATACATACATATGTGTCTTTTTCATCAACTAAGTCTACAATTTTATTTAAGTTTTATTCATCATAAGTTTAGGAGAGGTCATAAATGTTTTTGAGCATAACATAAATCTACAAAAGTGGAAATATCTTCACATGAAATGTTTACATAATGCTGCATAACGCCGCAGTTTTCGCGAATCCACAAACGCGGATCGACAATATGGAAATTGGCAGCATAGTCGACCATTTTTTCGCAATTTTCTCGCGTCATTCTTAATGTGGAATTAGAATTTGCATTCGAGGTTGCGTTTAACGGCAATATCGGTAATCTAGCTCTCGTTTTTCTCACTATATCATTACTTTTTGCGGAATTCACGAGCGGCCTATGAACGTCAATTGTTGCATTCGAATTTCGTTCATGATCGACTTGTTGAATCGTACATTCGAGTGTTCCTGCATTTATTTAGAGCTTTAAAAAGAAAAAAATGAGAAATTGAAATACCATTGCAATGAATTAGCGATAATGGAACAACGCTTTTTAATATGCCCGTTCCAGCCAATATTGGCAATCTTCGTCCATCCGGCTCGCCATTTAAATCAAGCGGCTGTCCGAATTCCCGTTCATCAACATCATATTGTTCGGGGCGATTCTTTTGACTAATATTCATATGTATGAATTGTTACTCGAGTAAAATATTATTTATATGCTAGAATTTATATAACAAAAATCCACCTGTAATAATAATAGCGATATGAGGGAGAATTTTGTTGATGCTTATATTGTGAACCGTCATTGCAATTCCCATACAATTTGCAATATCTTGCTATACATTTATGGTATTTTTGTTTAATGCGATCACAACTTCCCAGCATTTTATCATCGCTTAAGCCGTCGGCTCCATATAAATACTGAAGATTAATTAATTGTTTGAAATTATTTTTTGATGATAAATATCAACTCACATTTAAAAGTTGCTTCGTTTTTTCGTAATGTCGCTGAGAATTCCCATAGTACTCGGACTCATCAATTTTATTTTTATGATGGTATTTCCAATAGTCTAAACAACTTAAGTTTCGTTCACTTATTAAATTATGCTCATAAATGTTTTCAAAAATTACGTCCTGCTTTTTTACGCCGCTTATGCCTCAAATACATGCGATACTCATTGTCATCCGACTAAATAGTTTAATTTTTGGAAAAAAAAATTTGTAAAAAAATCTTTGAATGATTAAATTTTACTTACATCATGGATATCATAATCATGACTCATGCTTTGACTGCTTTCAAAATGAGCTGGTTTGTTTATATATTTAATCTGTCTACAAATATTTACGTCATTACATATTCTATTCCGTTGTAAATTAATATTTACTTGTTGTCAAATAAATTTCGGCGTGTTTCTGCATCTAACCGATTAGACAAATTTCTTGGATTATAAACCGTAGATGAGGAAGAAGTTTTTAGCGCAATTCTTCTAATAGTAAGATTTCCATTTATTGGTAAAAGAGATGTAATATTATCATTGTTATCAAATGTGTCTGAACAAATTAAATTAAATTAAAAATCCAAAAAATGGAGTGAAAAAACCTTAACTAATTGTATTATTGAAGTTTTCAATTGTTTTTGGTGACATTTCCGTCGTTATTCCATTGATAGACGATGTTGACTTATTAATGGGGATAATTTCCTCAATACATTTAAATCTAGAACTATTTTTAGAAAAATTAAATTTTTCATACATATGTATAACATATTTGCTTTGCTATTCTCAAATTCTAATCTTCAGATCAAGTAAATCTTCAGTTCAAGTCAAAAACTTATTCATGAGCAAAAGAATTGACGAAAAAAACTTAACTTCATTAAAAAAAGAATGTCTTTAAGAGTAAAAAACAAATTTTTGAAAGGTACTATTTTAATATTTTGACATATGTTTTCGTTTCAGAATAAATTTCAAACTTTAACAAGCTATATGAATAATAATAAAAAGTATAGTCTCTGATATTTTAAATACCAAAAAATTATTGATTGGGGCTTAAATATTTATTCTTCCATAATCGTAAATCAGAAATAATTTTATCAACATTAAAATCCAAACCTTTTTAAAACTCCATTAACACTAACCGGCCGACCATTGTTGATTTGTTGCTGGAGTTCATTCAATTGGCGTTCGTAACTCTCCAAAAGTTTAAGCGTACTACCATTCTCTGAATCTTCATTCCGAGAAATGACGAAGTAAAGCAATAGAAAAAAATTAAAAATGAGAAAATATAATTTTGAATCTATCATTTCCACTAAAAAGTTATGATCAAAAAGTATGAAAAAAAGCCATAGTAAAAAGTGTGATTATTATAAACTTATTGATAACCTTTTTTATTTGGATTTTCGAATTAAACCTAAAATTTTTAATTTGTAATTTCATTTTTCTTAATTCAGTCCAATTTTAATTTACTTCAAGAATACGAAAAACATATATTTATGTATTTTTTCGTAAATTTGTTTTTTTAATAAATTTAAATGCATTAATGAAAACATTAGAAAAAGTGAATGAAAAGATGAAAAAATTGAACATTGCCCCAGATTTTTCTAAGATTTTGTATACAAATTTTTGAGAAGAAAAAACAGAAAAATCGAGGTAAATTGCCAATTAGGATTTTGCTTTCACTCGTTTCATGTAAAGTTTTTTGAATAAGATTTGTAATTCAAATAATTCAGTGTTAATTTGCTTTTAGAGGACGCATGAACACCAATATAGATTTCCACACAATTTGCTCTAACTTTTTTTTTACGATAGATAGAGACGTGGGTTTTTTTGCATTTTGTAGAGCGTACTCGATTTGTGGGGGACGTGTTTCAGGGATTTTTAAAATGTTCATTTTTAGCATTTTTATAGAAGAAAATGCAACGAAAAAAGTGCATGTGGCTGAGCATTTTTTTCGGAGAGTGATCTAATAGACTTGAAATTTTTGCTATGAACTCCCATACATAGTCAATTATTTTAAAAAATAATTTTTTTGGAAATTTTTTTAAAAATGACAAAAGGTTGGTGCAGCCGGGATCATTGCTCAATATTCGATCCGACTAGGTCACGACAATGCCACGATTATACGCGACTATGCCACGACTGCCACGGTATCTTGGGCAACGGAAGGGCAGACCCAGCCAAGCAAGCCAACTTTTCGCGTTCCGCACACCGGCGTAATTGCGGGTTCGTTGTGTCATGTGGAATCATAGTTGTGCACCATCACAATACTTTCTCATCCGGCTGACTCAGTTAGCTGTGGGACGTACCAACACTGGGAATGGTGCCCAGAGGGTCCAGTGAACCACAAACACTGGTATTGACTTAACTCTAGCTTGGCCGAGTCAAACCGAAATGGAAATCATGCAATGAGTGAACACAACTACGATTGATTGTTGGGGGTGGGATTGATTTTCTCGCTTATATCCCCCGAATTGCATTCGCGAAAAAGCGGCGATGGCTTTCATCCGATGGCCAGACAAGCCAGACACTTCAATGATATTTCTTAACTATATATTGATTATAGCCAATTTTTCATCTTTTTTTGAATTTCTCTTCCATCTCACACTCGCTATCTTCCCATTCCCATCCTTCCACACACATTTCTCTCTCTCTCGCGCTCTCTCTCTTTCCTTATCATAGCCCCTCTCCACACCCTTTCCCAAAATATAATATATATTATATATTTTATATTAAAATATAATATATATTTTATTGTTAAATTTAGCTTTTTAGCATTTTAGCAACTTTTGACGTTCCCTGGGCACTTTTGCTATTCCGATTTCCGAAATCTAACTTTATTTTCTCGTCATCCCTATCGACAACTATTAACACTATTAATTTTTAGATTACTTTCATTTATCCTTAAAAACACTTAATCTATAATAAAAATCAGTTTTTTTATTTTTATTGTTACCATTTCGTTTTTAGAATAAATATTATAAAGCAAGTTGTAAAAATAGACGAAATATTTTGAAAATAATAGAGAAAAGTGAGGAAAAATCTCAAAAATAGATTGATACAATTATCTATTTCCTGGAAAGTAAATTTTATTTTCAAAATTACTTATTTTTAAAAAATGAATACTTATATTAATCATAAATTCTATTATTTGAGAAATTTCAAAGATTTCGGCAAAAAAATCACAATATAAAATGTACAATGTAAAATATTATTATAGAATTTAAATAAAAAGTTTTGGAAAAAAATAAAAATTCGAAATATTCATTAAATTTAAGAGATTTATTATATCCTTCGGTCAATTCCATTTTTTTCGGAAATTTTATTGAAAAAATCGTTTTCATTATCGCTTTCGCTTTCAAGCCATCTTTTCATAAAACTAGTGGTTATCGCCTCAGCAAAGTCGACACGCGACAATAAGTCCGTATTATTTGCATTTGCGGTTTTCAACTAAGATTAAAACTTCAATTATATTGCAATATTTTTTATTCTTTTTAACAGTATAGCGAAGTGAAACATTGGAACCTTTTTGTGGAACACGGCCTATTTAGCTTTATAACTTCTGTTCTAGTTGACCGATTCGAATAATTTTTTTCCGAAAGATTCAGCTTGAAAAAGTATATTTTTTATTTTTCGCAAATATCAACTTTAAACCGAGTTATATAAAGGTTGAAATTGACGAAAAAGGAAAGTAGGACCTCTGGAAAAAAATTTCAACTTTGAGCTCGGCTAACTCGGCTTAAAGTTAATATTTGCGAAAAATAAAAATATACTTTTGTACTATTTTTCAAGCTGAATCGTTTGGGAAAAAAAAATTATTCGAATCGGCCACTGGAAAAGAAGTTATAAAGTCAAATAGGCCATGTTCCACAAAAGGGTTCCAATGTCCCACTTTGCTACGCTGCTTTTTACTTCATTATAAAGTTAGTGTTTTTTTTTGTTTTTTTTTTTTGTTAGCGAACCTCTTTCATCTGGCCGAGCAATGTGTGGACTGGCAATAGAGCAGCAGACTCAGAATCGGATAATCCTTGAATAAAATTGATATATTACTTCCATATTACTTCCAATTGTTATGTATATATTACTTTCAATTGATATATTACTTTCAAAAAACGAAAAAAAAAATAAAATTAAAAAAAGGCTAACAACTTTCAACCCGCTTCTATAACTGGATTTTTATAAATTAAATGTTTGAATATAATTATGGCGAGGAAGTGATTTATGAATAAATGTATCTCTTTTTTTCTTTCCTTATTGTTATAATTAAACCAAAAGTTTTATTGACTTTATTGACATTATTATCATTGTAATTTTGCTATATTATGACAACGTTAGTGTACCTATTGTACCTGTTTGTCCAATAAATTATTCCTATTAATGATTGCTTAGTCATCCTAGCTCCGCTTTTTAAAATCAATATCGAGTAGAAAACTCTGATTGAATATAAAAAAAATGAATTTGAACTTTGGGAATCGCTTCCACCGAGCATTGGATTCCACGTCAGCGACGACTCGCTGGCATTCCCTTTCTCATTCTCGTCGTCCGGCATGCTATCGATAACATTTTGTAGATAGTCGCGGTGCTTTTTGCCGAAAATCGGATTCGGCTTCATCACACGATTCGGCCAATCGACGGTTTGAAACGCCTCGCGTACTCGCGCCATAGCGAAATTTTCCTCGCAATTCTCATCATCCAACGTCGATTTTGTATACTGAAAATGAAAACGTTGAAACAAAATTTTTAAAAAAAAGTAAAAAAAACGTAAATTCGGTTCCACAAAAGCCCTTTCAAAGCTATTGGCTTGTAGATTATTCAATTTTAGCTTATTAAAGTCTAAGCTAACATATCCCATATTAGAATTAGAGTCCAAATTTCACGATAAAAATTATGTTGGATATTTGATAATTTTTGAGATTGTTAAATTTCTTTTGTAATTGTCGCGAACGCGAAGAAAATCTAATAAAATAATCTCAGTATATGTAGCTTAAGCATTAGTTTATTATTTAAACATTTGTTGGTTTCACCGCGAAATTCTTTTATTACAATAATTTGTTCACATATAATGTTCTAGGTCCAATGTTTAGCTTTAAGTTTAAGTTCGAGTTTTGCTTCAAATAAAATTGTTGTAATTCGTGCATTAGCACTTTTGTTGAATAAAAAAGTA
The DNA here is from genome assembly GCA_024678965.1 of Bradynema listronoti. Lineage (NCBI taxonomy): Eukaryota > Metazoa > Nematoda > Chromadorea > Rhabditida > Allantonematidae > Bradynema > Bradynema listronoti. Next base: position 1,170,326 of record JANLNO010000009.1, read on the forward strand.
TAAATTCGAAAGTTTATTAAATTCGAGAAATAAATAAAACTCGAAACACAAACAAAGTAAAGTAAATTTTGGGCAATCACACAACAATAAGCACAAGGACCATAAAAAAAAGGATAAGTGATTGCCACAGTAATAATCAATTTAAAACAAGTCCGCCCGTGTATAAGCCGAATTTTCGAATTTTGACTTGGTCTTCATTCAATTATAAACGAAGTTGAGCTCATAATTTTTAACCTTCAGGTTGGGCCTGCTTTAATCAAGAGGCTCATTAAATTTTATGCTTAACAGACACAAAATAACAAAATGAATGAAGGCCAGGTCAATATTCAAAAATTCGTCGAACAGCAGAGGCTTATACGCGAGAACTTAGGGTATTACCATAATTTCGCTTGTATAAGGCCGGGTGTTGAATTTAAATTGGTTCATTCTGTTGTACGCGGATCCAAACGAGTCCAAACTTTGTGCCCATTTTTATGAAACTGAAATAAAGGCGGGCATAAAATTTGGACCCCAACGGATCCGATACAACAGAATAAACTCATTGGCGCCAATTTAAATTTGATTAAAACTCCGTTAATAACAGAATAAAGGCCAGGTCAATATTCAAAAATTCGTCGAACAGCCGAGGCTTATACGCGAGAGCTTAGGGTACCTGCTTTAATAAAGGTGCTCATCGAATTCTATGCTTAACAAAATAACGGAATATATTAGGCTGATAAGAAAGTTTTGGAACAAAAAAATTTGGTTTTTGTTCCAAGACTTTCTTATCAGCCTAATATATTTTCAGCTTAATAAAGGCCAAGTTAAAATTCAAAAATTCGTCGAACGGCCGGTACATAAAAAATGGAATAAAATATTTTCTAATGAAATCAAAACATCGAAAATTATGTTTAATTTTAGCAATTTTTGAAGGTGGATATAAACCAAACCTTAAGAAAGGCCTCGTATTCCATCGAAGAGGCAGAGCCGTTTACCAGATTAAGCTGAAAATATATATTCGAATTAAAAATTTTACTTTTTCCTTTTTTCTTAATTTTAAACCAATATTTTCGAAAATTAGTAAGGCAAAAAATAAGCAAAAATCTTTTTCATTTCTTGTAAACATTGTAAAAGCAAAATTTAAAAGTTATTCCTTTTTTTACATATTATCTGGTGGGATTTGGTGGTGGGAAGTGTTTGAGCCAATTAGAGCCCATAGAACCCATCGGAATTCGAATTTATGTGAGTCAAAATCCTTTATGCCTACTTTTATTTTCGTCTAATAACGGAGGGACCGAAAAAATGGACTCCTAGAGACGATATAAAAAAATTAAACTCGTTGCGCCGATTTCAATTTGGCTTAAACAATCCAGACATAATCACGAAATTTGGAGAAAATCAAAGTCAATGCTTAAGAAAAATTGGAAAAATAGTTCGTAAAAATTTTATACGTATTCGGAGGGAGCGTGAACGAGTTCAATTTCAAGTCGGGAGGAAAGTTTGCTTAGCTCCTTGTAAGCGAAATAATATTTGTCGGCATCGCCTATGGCATAAATAATCTAAAACCGAATTGAAAATATGCAAAAAGTTTGATTCAATACTACATTATATCACGGCATGATTTTTTTTAAATAAAAACGAGAAAAATCTATAAAGCCAAAAGCCAGAAGGCTTAAAAATTGAACAAACTCGAGTGTCCACGTCCTTCAACTCAGCGAAAAGATCCGAGATTACACCATAATAAGGCTTGTGTAAACTTTCGAGTTCAAGAATGAGAATCAGTCCACAAATCGTCTCACCATTAATATTGGCTGTATTGTCCGAAAATGACGCACAACTAATATTGCATATTGAATTTAAGCAATAGAAAAAAGTATTTAGCAATTTAACAGTATTTAATCGATTTCAAATTTATAATTTATTCTATTACTAGTTCAAAACAAAATAAGATTTTGGCGTAAACCATTGAAATCAGAAGTAAAGAAGGAACGAATAAAATAGAATGGTGATCTGGCTATTAATCAGATAAAATACTTTCGAAAAAGAGCGACGTTGTCGAAAACGCGTAGGTTAAAACGTGCCGTATAGTAGCGCGTATTCAACGGAATCTCAAAAACGAGATGCGTTTGTTGTGTTTGATATTTTGATTGATCCTCGCTTTCTGATTTTGTAGTCACGGATCCATTGCAATCGTCTGGACTTTTTTCATTTGTGCCGACCGATTTTTCGGGCGCATTAACACAGTCTAACACATTGGCCGAACTATTTGCCGTGAGGTTGGCTTCTGATAAACTGACAGAAGATTCGTCTGCTGATTGACTCCCATTCGCTGAGTCGGCTAGTGATCTAGCTGTGCCTAGCGCATGAGCTTTCCCTAGAATAATTTTCGCATACGTTTTCGTCTCGTCATCTGACGTGCATCCATTCAAATAAATAAAGGCACATGAGCCATTTGGACTATGTTCAACTGTCGTCATTAAAAAATGATTGCTCTAGAAAATTATATAATTGGAACATGTTCATTGTAAGTTCTAGTTAAGAGAGCAAAAGGTAGTTCAATTTTTATAATTTTATTTGGGTATTTTGATTGTTATAATCTCGGCAATTTTAAAAGAAACAAATAAAATTCGTTCGATAAAGACATATTGGCAAGTGAAATACAAAAATGAATATAATCTTTTAGAATAAAAATAAGTTTTATGCAAAAATGACAAAAAAATAGGAGTTTTTTTATGTTTTGTTGGCTCGTAGCGTTCGTAAAAAGCAGCCAAAGCGCGTTGGCTATAACATTGTATATGAAATAGTGCGTAATGTATATATACATTACGCACTATTTCATATAGAATTAGTTTGATTATACGTATAGTCAAACTAATTCTTAAAAAAGATTTAAATTATTTTTGGCATTAAAAATAATTTAAATCTCATACAAAATAGCATGTGATTTGGAGATGCATGTGGAAGAGAAAAATTCAAACGAATTAAAAACAATTGAAAATACTACCTATCGATTGTTTAGTTGCCTCGAAGGAACGCCAATATAGCCAAAATTTCATCAATTATCAATTACTTTTTTGAAAAATTAGTTTCAAAATTTTTACTTTATTGATTGATAAAAAATTGTAATTTTGCCGATGAGATAAAAAAACAATTTCGCCAATGCTGTGATTTGACTCCGAGTCATTTAGAAGTCAAAATAATTAAACGACGCTTTTTTTCAAATTTGGGATAATCAATATACATGACAAATACGAAAAAAAATTTAAGGCGTGGGAGCGGTACTCGGCGCACTTATGGGTGTGCGATTTGTGAATTCCGGCAAGTTCATGCCCGCTGGTCTCATTGCCACGTTGAGGTAGTTTTTCTTAAAAAGTCACGGCAAAAAAAACGTTTTTTTGCGCAAAATAGCAAATATTTATTATATTTTTAGCGTTCTGATCATCCTTCGATGCATTCTCTACTTCACCAAAAAGATTTAAAATTTTCAAAAAGCAGCTAAATTCACTTTTTTGTTATGCTTTTTTTATTTTTTGTATTTTATTACTGGATCAACTTTAAACTATTAAGTAAAAAATAAAAATATTTTGCTAATTTTTCATATAAAATATAACTCTGAAAATAAAATTAATCTCAATCCAATCAAAAATCGCACTACCATTCCTGAGGCAAACCATTTTTTAACAATAAAATTTCATGTAACCATTAAAAATATCGACAAAAAAGCTGTAAAAGTTTTAAAAAATTAAAAGTGATGTGTGGCAAACATAAAAACCGCAATAAAGAACATATAAAATTTATCAATAAGATTATTCTTGATTTTTTGCGCATTGTAAAGAAAAATATTTTTTGTTTATAAATAAAATTTTGTTTTACCTTTAAAAGTAAATGCCTTTCAAACAATTTTTTAAAAATTGTATTAGAGTTTTTATAGGATTTTGGTGAAATCAACTCCGACTTTGAGCGCTAATTCATCGAGGCCTATTAATCAATTTTAAATAGAAAATTCCATCGGAAAATTTAAAAAAATAAAATTTTGTATCGTCGATTAAATTTTTTGATTTTAAATCAAAATCAAAAAAATTTTTGAATCAAAAAAATTTTTGATTTATGGTAAAAAATGTTAAAATTTGTTTCTCATTTTTTCATAATTATTCAGCATTCATTTGTGTAAAATAATTGGGCACTCATTAAAAATAATATTTATAAATAATGTTTATATTACATTTTTCGTTTTAGAACATTGAAAAAAATTCTTAAGAGGCAATGTCTTACATTGTATCTAAGTTAGGTATGAAATATTGTTCTGAGCCATACGTCATCGGCCTGTTCGGACGACGTGTTTTCTACACATTAAACATTTATAGAGGCATACGTATAATGGCGCGTAATGCGTATAGCGCAGGTGAACCAACTCCAATCACTCAAATCTTTTTTCGGTCATATAATCATGATTATATGGAATGTGACGGCTGCATAAACAAAATGGAGAGACAAGATAAAAAAGAAGCGTTATATATAGACAAGGATGGCATAATTTACGCATTTATAAAAGGATGCATTGTAAGTAATTGAAAATACCCTAAGTTCCTATGTATAAGACTGAATCTTGGCAAAATACAAAAAATAATAAATAGGTAATAAATTTCTTAATAAGCTTATGAACAGTGTTGTGATTTGGCTTCGATTTGACTCTGGCAAACCCATGACAGACGAGCAGAGGAATATTATATTTTGCCATTTTTAAAGAAAAATAAAATAATGAGTTTGTTTGCACGTCTGCCAAAAATGAAGTCAACTCGGAGTCAAGTCACTGCTCCGAACCTACAATAAATTGCCCGAGTCAAACAAAAGCAAGACGAGTCCAGCCGGCTCGGTCCATCACTAGTTTTATATATAATATTCTAACAAAGGGGAGCAGTGACCCTATGGTTGTGCGATAGGTTTTACTTTGCTCGGGACGAAGTTCAGTTATGCCCCTGATCACATCTAGGTGGGGTCAAAAGCATATTTGGAAGACAATAGATACCACATTGCACAGTGTGGGTGATATGGCGATACTAACCAGGCGTTGCAAGCCATATTAGCGAAACTGCATATGCTTATGCAGCAAACCAGCAGATATTTCGGTAGCTGGATGGCCCTCAATTCCTACGAGGGAGAATTGATTTGGGGCCTTCACGTATCACGTAATATTGTAACATTTATAATGTAATGTATAAATAATATAAATTATAAATATTTAATTAATAAAACATTAAGAATAATGAAGAAAAACTGTCTTCCAATATTTTCGTCATTTCGTCGTCGACTGGCAAATTCACTCGCTTCAAGTTGAACAAGTTAGTTGGTTGCTTATGCAGTAAGTTGCGTGTTTTGCGTAAAAGCGACGAAGCTGTCGATTTATTGCTATATTACTATAAGGCAATTCGTCTTCATATCAATTTGGTAAAAGAAAATTTATGTTTTAATCTATAAAAATTTAGTACCCTAAGCTCGGGTATATGTTTTATTGCAAGTTAGCATTACTTTGAATTACAAGCAGTGTTGTGACTTTGCTTCGAGTTGACCGCGGCATTTTTGACAGACAAATCCATTATATTTTTTTAAAAATGACCAAATATAATGGTGCTTTGCTCGTCTGTCATGGGTTCCAAAATCACAATACTGATTGCAAGTCAAATCTAATTTTTTAAATCCATCGATCTTAGTTTCAAAATCAAGCTGAATTTTTTTATAAATTATGATAAAATTTTTCAATATTACAATAGATTAATTCTATAAAAATTTCCAATATTAAGTATTTTGTTTAGCGAACAGGCAATTGTATCATTTGTAAAGAATTCGATGTTAGCACAAATTATAATATTTTAAACATCGAGCCGTTAGATGAAAATGCCAACCAATGGATAGCAAATAGTACTTCACGTAGACTTATAATCCAGAATATACGTCCCTGCTCGTCGATAGTATATATGCCACGGCGCAAAACAAAAAGAATGGTATATATATATATATATATATATATATATATATATATATATATATATATATATATATATATATATATATATATATATATATATATATATATATATATATATATATATATATATATATATATATATATATATATATATATATATATATATATATATATATATATATATATATATATATATATATATATATATATATATATATATATATATATATATATATATATATATATATATATATATGTTACGGCCAATACTAGAAATCGGCCATTTCTAGAAATGGCCGGCCAAAACTAGAAATGGCCGGCCATTTCTAGAAATGGCCGACATCGCGGCCATTTCTAGAAATGGCCGGCCAAAACTAGAAATCGGCCATTTCTAGAAATGGCCGGCATCGCGGCCATTTCTAGAAATGGCCGGCCAAAACTAGAAATGGCCGGCCAAAACTAGAAATGGCCGGCCAAAACTAGAAATGGCCGGCCAAAACTGAAACTGTAATAATAAATGACTGTAATAATAAATGATTGTGAATTAGCGTATTAGCGAAAAATAGACAGCAAATCATTTATTATTACAGTTTTCATTGTTACAGTTTATTATTACAGTTATTATTACAGTTTTTTGTCTTTGAAAAGATTTTTTTTATATCATAATTATTTTGGCCGGCCATTTCTAGTTTTGGCCGGCCATTTCTAGAAATGGCCGATTTCTAGAAATGGCCGAACATTATATATATATATATATATATATATATATATATATATATATATATATATATATATATATATATATATATATATATATATATATATATATATATATATATATATATATATATATATATATATATATATATATATATATATATATATATATATATATATATATATATATATATATATATATATATATATAAAATATATATATATATATATATATATATATATATATATATATATATATATATATATTTACAGGATGATATAATATGTTTTGGTTGTTTTTATAAATAACAAATTATAATTTGTACAGTGTTGTTAAATATGTATGTATGTAAATTTTCGCTAATCAAGTAAATAAATTTTATAAAAAATTTGGTATATGTGTATAGATACATTTTCAAAAAAATTATTTTTTAATTTAGTGTGGATAAATCCACGTGTTTTGATCTAGATTTAAATTGGCGCCAACGAGTTCATTCTGTTAAATTGAATCAAAAAGCGGGTTCGAATTTTGTACCCGCCTTTATCAAACTGAAACAAAGGCAGGAATAAAATTAAGATCCGTATAACAGAATGAACTAGTAGGCACCAATTTAAATCTAGCTCAAAACACTCGGGTTTATCCATACGAAATTGGCGTATAAATCAGGGGTGCAACGAAAATAAATTTTCAATTTCGAAAATCGAAAATATTTTTTTCTAAAAATTTTTTTTTAAAGATTTTTATTTCAATTTTAATAAATTTTAAATAATAAGAAAAATGTTTCAAATTTTATATACAAAAATAATGAAATTGTGTAAAAATAACATTTAAAGCATTTTTTTCGAAATTTTCGAAAAAATTCGTTGCATCTCTGTTATGTATGTATATGTTACGGGAAAATATGTTGCACGGCCATATACGTATTTGGCTGGCTATATAAGTTTTTAAAAGGAAAAGAAAACTTATATGGCCGGGAAAATACGTATATGGCCGGCCAAATATGTATATGGCCGTGCAACATATTTTCTCGTAACATATATAAAACTAATTAGAAATAAGAATCAAGCGAAGACAAAAAATTTTGTAGTTACGAAAGTTCTCTCTTTCTTCTTTTTCTTGGGATTTATTACATGACGAAAATGGAATTATTCGACTTATTGTTTGGCCAAGAATGCGTGAAGAATTTAAAGTAGACGATACGATGAAAGAATATTTTTTTCGAAAAATTCTATAGAATATATAGCGAGATATAATCACGAAAATCGTCGTTATAATCGTTTCATAATATTCAACTTGCATTTCGACAAAAAGCGTAGACGATTCGGGTGAATTTGATTTATTAATTTGGAAACATTTTTTTAATTAAAATATAATGGTGGCACGAACTCTGAGAAATTTTGCGGAATCGTAAATTGCGGAACTCGTTTTTTAAATATTGGTTTAAACCCGTATTTTTAGCAGAACTTAAGCCTAAGCCTAAGTAAGGGCTTAGGCTTATCTATGTGTGTCCGAACTTTGTGCCCATTTTTATTTTCGTTTTTACAACGCGTGCCAATTTAAATTTGATTCAGAATTAGCCATACGAAATGAAAATAAAAGTGAAAAATAATGTATGTAAAAAAATTAATTTAATATCCCAAATTTCAGAATGGAACCGATGGCCATGAGTGGATCCATATCAATACAATTTGCTCCATTATTTTCTGAAAATGATAAATCTTTGTGTTTTACATCGTGTGATGGTGTGCCTCTATTCGCCTGCGCATTCGTTCAAACTACGCTTAACTTTTTTGCGGGCCCTTTGCCACTTTTCCGCATAGCGTCACTATCCTTGCAACGAGAAAATGTGACAGCGGTGGGGGAATGTGGTGAAATCAATTCCGACTTTGAGCGCCGATTCGTCGAGGAGTCGGGCCTATCAGTCAACTTTGAATAGAAAATCGCTCTCATGTCAAATAATTTTTTATCTAAATCCTGTACATTTTTCACAAGCAACTTTTTTAGAAACCAATCAAACGAACAGCTTAAATTATATTTTTTACGATCATTCTCAATACAAATATTTATGTTTAATTATTGCTTTTTGCGGCTCAATTTACAAATAATAAAAAATAAATAAAAATTTAAGGCTATATTGGCGAATATGGGACCACGAGATCTTGTATACATATCATATACAGTCAAACCTCGATATAACGTTACCCTTCGGGAATGGGCCTAGGTATCGTAATACCGAGGGTGATGTTAAAGCGAGGATTTAATAAGCAGAATATATTAACTGCCCCAAAGTCTGAGTAAGAAGCTGTTATGTCTCTGAATAACGTTTAACAACGAAAAAGGTTTACAATATACTTTATTTTTTTACCTAACACCGAATATCACTTAGCTTTTTCTTGAGGAAAACAACAATGATCAAATACCAAAAAAAATTTAAAGAGAAAATGAAAGGCGAAAATCCGCAGAATTGTTCTTTGCAAAGCTCTCGATGATAGTCGGCTGGCGCATCTTCTTCTGACGGAGTTTCAGCATCGCATCGTCAATAAGATTCTTCATCGCCTTGGACTGATTTCCGTTCTGCTCCAGATATCGCCGGAAAATGATCACCGATCGCTGCGTCTCCTCAAACGAAATCCTATCCTCTTCGATGAATAGCTCCTCATCGTCCTCATCGGGATCCTCGCTTTGTGTGACATTTTCGACGATCTCCTTCAAAGTAAAGGCTCCATCAGTCACGAGACGCTCATTAGCCTTAAGGAAGTCAACCAGTTCGATATCTTCGTCGTTGTCCATCCGCTCATCCGCTGGCACTTGGTTCCATAGTTCAACAATAGATTCATGCCTCTCGCTTGCTTCAGCCACATCAGCACCGCTTCGTCTAGCTTTGGGATGTGAAAAGGCATTAGCTTTTGCGCTTTGATGGAACTCCAGCGTTGATGGCCTCTGTGATCGATTCCTTCGAACTCAGAATTGTCCGCACGCTTGTTCGCTTAACAACGAATCCCCAATTTTTGCTGAACTCTCGAGCCAGCTCTGATTGGTTTGGATTCTTCTTCGCATCATCGATGATTTCCTGCTTCTCCTGCAGCGTGAAGGCGACTCGCTTGCGCTTCTGATCGGCCATCTCCGAACTGGGAGAAAAAGTGGAAAATTTAACAACGTTAGTGCAAAAATATTTTAACGATAACAATTGAGCACAATGCCAAGAAAAGAAGCGCGAAAAGAGAAAAAATTTGAATTTAAAAAGGATTTTTTAATTTTTCGTAAACCAAAGTTTACGACACTATAATTTCCTATATTTTATCTCAATTAACAACGAATAGTGATACGTACGACGCGTTTTCCACGCGTTCTATGAGGACGACATAATGTAATGCGTACAGCGCGGATAAACCAACTCTCAATTATATTTTAAAAACTATTAAAAACTATGTGAAAACTATTAAAAACTATGTGAAGTGCTCCTGCGTGGACAACAGAATGCAAAATATAAAGAAAAAAGGGTGCCATATTGAAGGCATACATTGTAAGTATTGGGTTAATATAAATAATGACATTTTTTTTAAATTTTATTCATCAAAACAGTAACAATATTTAAATAAAAGGCGTGGAATCATTTAACAATAACAACAAAAAGGATTTCAACTCTCGATTGCAAAATTTAAAAGAATCGAAATGGAAAAATCGGTTTTTAATACAATATTTAATACAATACAATATCCTACATCGACGTTTCTTTTTTTACCTCAATATGATCGGCCGACACTGCGCGAATGTCGTCCGACTTTGTTCCTACGACCAGGATTGGAACGCCGGGAAGATTGGAACGCCGTCAAAACACAGCATTGGCGAAATTGTTTTTTATCTCATCGGCAAAATTACAATTTTTTATCAATCAATAAAGTAAATTTTGAAACTAATTTTTCAAAAGTAATTGATAATTGATGAAATTTTGCTATTTCGTTCTCGAAACAAAATCGATAGGTAGATTTTCAATTGTTTTAATTCGTTTTAATTTTTCTCTTTCATGCATCTCCAATCACATGCTATTTTGTATGAGATTTAAATTATTTTTTGCATTAAAAATATTTTTGGCATTAAAAATAATTTAAATCTCATACAAAATAGCATGTGTTTGAGATGTATGTGAAGAAAAAAAATTAAAACGAATTAAAAAATTGAAAATACTACCTATCGATTGTTTAGTTCTCGAAGAAGCAATATAGCCAAAATTTCATCAATTATCAATTACTTTTTGAAAAATTAGTTTCAAATTTTTACTTTATTGATTGATAAAAAATTGTAATTTTGCCGATGAGATAAAAAAACAATTTCGCCAATGCTGTGATTTGACTCCGAGTCATTTAGAAGTCAAAATAATTAAACAACGCTTTTTTCAAATTTGGGATAATTAATATACATGACAAATACAAAAAAAAATTTAAGGCGTGGGAGCGGTACTCGGCGCACTTATGGGTGTGCGATTTGTGAATTCCGGCAAGTTCATGCCCGCTGGTCTCATTGCCACGTTGAGGTAGTTTTTCTTAAAAAGTCACGGCAAAAAAACGTTTTTTTGCGCAAAATAGCAAATATTTATTATATTTTTAGCGTTCTGATCATCCTTCGATGCATTCTCTACTTCACCAAAAAGATTTAAAATTTTCAAAAAGCAGCTAAATTCACTTTTTTGTTATGCTTTTTTTATTTTTTGTATTTTATTACTGGATCAACTTTAAACTATTAAGTAAAAAATAAAAATATTTTGCTAATTTTTCATATAAAATATAACTCTGAAAATAAAATTAATCTCAATCCAATCAAAAATCGCACTACCATTCCTGAGGCAAACCATTTTTTTAACAATAAAATTTCATGTAACCATTAAAAATATCGACAAAAAAGCTGTAAAAGTATTAAAAAATTAAAAGTGATGTGTGGCAAACATAAAAACCGCAATAAAGAACATATAAAATTTATCAATAAGATTATTCTTGATTTTTTGCGCATTGTAAAGAAAAATATTTTTTGTTTATAAATAAAATTTTGTTTTACCTTTAAAAGTAAATGCCTTTCAAACAATTTTTTAAAAATTGTATTAGAGTTTTTATAGGATTTTGGTGAAATCAACTCCGACTTTGAGCGCTAATTCATCGAGGCCTATTAATCAATTTTAAATAGAAAATTCCATCGGAAAATTTAAAAAAATAAAATTTTGTATCGTCGATTAAATTTTTTGATTTTAAATTAAAATCAAAAAATTTTTGAATCAAAAAAATTTTTGATTTATGGTAAAAAATGTTAAAATTTGTTTCTCATTTTTTCATAATTATTCAGCATTTATTTGTGTAAAATAATTGGGCACTCATTAAAAATAATATTTATAAATAATGTTTATATTACATTTTTCGTTTTAGAACATTGAAAAAAATTCTTAAGAGGCAATGTCTTACATTGTATCTAAATTAGGTATGAAATATTGTTCTGAGCCATACGTCATCGGCCTGTTCGGACGACGTGTTTTCTACACATTAGACATTTATAGAGGCATACGTATAATGGCGCGTAATGCGTATAGCGCAGGTGAACCAACTCCAATCACTCAAATCTTTTTTCGGTCATATAATCATGATTATATGGAATGTGACGGCTGCATAAACAAAATGGAGAGACAAGATAAAAAAGAAGCGTTATATATAGACAAGGATGGCATAATTTACGCATTTATAAAAGGATGCATTGTAAGTAATTGAAAATACCCTAAGTTCCTATGTATAAGACTGAATCTTGGCAAAATACAAAAAATAATAAATAGGTAATAAATTTCTTAATAAGCTTATGAACAGTGTTGTGATTTGGCTTCGATTTGACTCTGGCAAACCCATGACAGACGAGCAGAGGAATATTATATTTTGCCATTTTAAAAGAAAAATAAAATAATGAGTTTGTTTGCACGTCTGCCAAAAATGAAGTCAACTCGGAGTCAAGTCACTGCTCCGAACCTACAATAAATTGCCCGAGTCAAACAAAAGCAAGACGAGTCCAGCCGGCTCGGTCCATCACTAGTTTTATATATAATATTCTAACAAAGGGGAGCAGTGACCCTATGGTTGTGCGATAGGTTTTACTTTGCTCGGGACGAAGTTCAGTTATGCCCCTGATCACATCTAGGTGGGGTCAAAAGCATATTTGGAAGACAATAGATACCACATTGCACAGTGTGGGTGATATGGCGATACTAACCAGGCGTTGCAAGCCATATCAGCGAAACTGCATATGCTTATGCAGCAAACTAGCAGATATTTCGGTAGCTGGATGGCCCTCAATTCCTACGAGGGAGAATTGATCTGGGGCCTTCACGTATCACGTAATATTGTAACATTTATAATGTAATGTATAAATAATATAAATTATAAATATTTAATTAATAAAACATTAAGAATAATGAAGAAAAACTGTCTTCCAATATTTTCGTCATTTTGTCGTCGACTGGCAAATTCACTCGCTTCAAGTTGAACAAGTTAGTTGGTTGCTTATGCAGTAAGTTGCGTGTTTTGCGTAAAAGCAACGAAGCTGTCGATTTATTGCTATATTACTATAAGGCAATTCGTCTTCATATCAATTTGGTAAAAGAAAATTTATGTTTTAATCTATAAAAATTTAGTACCCTAAGCTCGGGTATATGTTTTATTGCAAGTTAGCATTACTTTGAATTACAAGCAGTGTTGTGACTTTGCTTCGAGTTGACCGCGGCATTTTTGACACAAATCCATTATATATTTTTTAAAAATGACCAAATATAATGGTGCTTTGCTCGTTTGTCATGGGTTCCAAAATCACAATACTGATTGCAAGTCAAATCTAATTTTTTAAATCCATCGATCTTAGTTTCAAAATCAAACCGAATTTTTTTTATAAATTATTATAAAATTTTTCAATATTATAATAGATTAATTTTAACTATAAAAGTTTCCAATATTAAGTATTTGTTTTAGCGAACAGGCAATTGTATCATTTGTAAAGAATTCGATGTTAAAATTGATAGGAAATATGATATTTTAAACATCGAGCCGTTAGACGAAAATGCCAATCAATGGATAGCAAATAGTACTTCACGTAGACTTATAATCCAGAATATACGTCCCTGCTCGTCGGTAGTATATACGCCACGGCGCAAAACAAGAAAACTGGTATATATTTAGAGTTACAGGACGATATAATATGTTTTGGTTATTTTTGTAAATAACAAATTGTAATTTGTATAGTATTGTTAAATATGTAGGTATTTAAATTTTCGCTAATCAAGTAAATAAATTTTACAAAAAATTTCAAGTGTCTTAAAATTGGTATGTGTATATACAAAGAATATATGTGTGTAAAAACATTTTCAAAAAAATTATTTTCTTAATTTTGTTTGGATAAATCCGCGATAGACTAGATTTAAATTGGCGCCAACGAATTCATTCTGTTAAATTGAATCAAAGCGGGTCCGAATTTTGTACCCGCCTTTATCAGACTGAAACAATGGCGGGGATAAAATTAGGACCCTTATGGATCCAATATAACAGAATAGTAGGCACCAATTTAAATCTAGCTCAAAACACCCGGGTTTATCCAAACGAAATTAGAGTATAAATCAGAGGTGCAACGAAAATAAATTTTCAATTTCGAAAATCGAAAATATCTTTTTCAACAAATTTTTTTAAGATTTCTATTTCAATTTTAATAAATTTTAAGTAATTAGAATAATGTTTAAAATCTTTCAAATTTTATAAATAAAAATCATGAAATTGTCAGTAAAAATAACATTTAAAGCATTTTTTTCGAAATTTTCGAAAATCGAAATTCGTTGCATATCTGTTATGTATATATATAAAGCTAATTAGAAATCAGAATCAATCGGAGACAAAAAATTTTGTAGTTACGAAAGTTCTTTTCTTTTTCTTGGGATTTGTTACATGATGAAAATGGAGTTATTCGCCTTATTGCTTGGCCAAGAATGCGTGAAGAATTTAAAGTAGATGATACGATGGAAGAATATTTTTTTCGAAAAATTCTATAGAATATATAGCGAGATATAATCGCGAAAATCGTCGCTATAATCGTTTCATGATATTCGATTTGCATTTCGACAAAAAGCGTAGACGATTCGGGTAAATTTGATATATTAATTTAGAAACATTTTTTTTAATTTATATATAATGGTGGCACGAACTTTGCGGAAATGCATTTTGCGGAATCATAAATTGCGGAACTCTTTTTTAAATATTAGTTTAAACCCGTATTTTTAGCTGAACTTAAGCTTAAGTCTAAGTAAAGGTTTAGGCATAAGACGACTGCCGCGCTTTTGCCTCTGCCTGAGTCTTCAGGCTAAACCTCCTTTTAAATTTTTTCCGCAAAATTCATTCTGCAAATTAAAATTCCGTGCTAAAATAATTTTTATAATTTTTTAAAAATAACTTCTATTTATTGATACAATTTCAGTCATAAAAATTTAAATTGACCTATAAAAGTCCGTTCTGTTATATTGGATCTATGTGTGTCCGAACTTTGTGCCTATTTTTATTTTCGTTTTTACAACGCGTGCCAATTTAAATTTGATTCAGAATTAGCCATACGAAATGAAAATAAAAGTGAAAAATAATGTATGTAAAAAAAATTAATTTAATATCCCAATTTCAGAATGGAACCGATGGCCATGAGTGGATCCATATCAATACAATTTGCTCCATTATTTTCTGAAAATGATAAATCATTGTGTTTTACATCGTGTGATGGTGTGCCTCTATTCGCCTGCGCATTCGTTCAAACTACGCTTAACTTTTTCGCGGGTCCTTTGCCACTTTTCCGCATAGCGTCACTTGCCTTGCAACGAGAAAATGTGACAGCGGTGGGGGAATGTGGTGAAATCAATTCCGACTTTGAACGCCGATTCGTCGAGGAGTCGGGCCTATCAGTCAACTTTGAATAGAAAATCGCTCTCATGTCAAATAATTTTTAATCTAAATCCTGTACATTTTTCACAAGCAACTTTTTTAAAAACCAATCAAACAGCTTAAATTATATTTTCTATGATCATTCTCAATACAAATATTTATGTTTAATTATTGCTTTTTGCGGCTCAATTTACAAATAATAAAAAATAAATAAAATTTTAAGGCTATATTGGCGAATATGGGACAACGAGATTTTCTATACATATCCTATACCATTAAAATCCTCGTGATTCCCGGAGTTTGAATATGCATTTTTTTAGAACCTCTTACAGGACCTTCGTATGATATAGTACCTCTCTTTAGCGTCAAAAAGTTTGGATTGTTTTGTCACGTTCGTGATTTTCATTTTCCATTAAATAGCTGGTTTGTTTTGCCATGTTCCGTGACAAATGTTTTTAGTACGCTTCATTCTTTACGTTTAACAACTTTGTAGTATGTTGAATATTCTACGCCTGCATCAAATTTGCCAGGATCGTCATAGTCTCTTAATTCATCTCCGTCAGTGCTGGCCGGTTTTGCATAAAATTGATGCTTTTTGGATTTCACTCGAAGGTCATTAAAAAAAAGTTTCAGAAAGATGTTTCGACTGCATATTAATAACATGGTAAAACAAAAAAACAAATTTTATTTAACACCACATCGCATATCATTTAATTTTTAAATGAATTCCTCGTTTCCATCGTAATACTGAGGCAAACAAAAAAAGAAAAAGTGAAAGGGAAATAAAGAGACGAAAAAGAAAAAGCGTAGAATCATTTAACAAGACAATTTATAACCATTCGATAGTAAAAACAAAAAGGATTTTTATTTTAACTTTTTTTTGAGTGCCATAAGTTTTTAGAGAACAGGCAACAATTGGTGAGGAATTCGATATTAGTTATGACGCAAATTATGTTTATTAGACCGAACCGTTAGACGAAAACGCCAACCGATGGATGGCAAATGATGGATATCGCAATATCCACATTCAATCTCTCCAGCATAATAGTAAAATACGCGCCACGGCACAAAACAAAACTAATGGTTTACATGATCACAAAAATGCTAAATATTTTTACTGACAAATCATAATAGGTCCGAAAAAATTAGATTTTTTATGCTTTCAAATAGCTTTAAATTCATTTAAATTCTGATGACCATTAAAATCATTACCTACCATTTCAGCGCAGAATTGTGATTCGTATTATAGCCAAAATTTCATCAATTATCAATTACTTTTTTGAAAAATTAGTTTCAAAATTTTTACTTTATTGATTGATAAAAAATTGTAATTTTGCCGATGAGATAAAAAACAATTTCGCCAATGCTGTGATTTGACTCCGAGTCATTTAGAAGTCAAAATAATTAAACGACGCTTTTTTTTCAAATTTGGGATAATCAATATACATGACAAATACGAAAAAAAAATTTAAGGCGTGGGAGCGGTACTCGGCGCACTTATGGGTGTGCGATTTGTGAATTCCGGCAAGTTCATGCCCGCTGGTCTCATTGCCACGTTGAGGTAGTTTTTCTTAAAAAGTCACGGCAAAAAAAACGTTTTTTTGCGCAAAATAGCAAATATTTATTATATTTTTAGCGTTCTGATCATCCTTCGATGCATTCTCTACTTCACCAAAAAGATTTAAAATTTTCAAAAAGCAGCTAAATTCACTTTTTTGTTATGCTTTTTTTATTTTTTGTATTTTATTACTGGATCAACTTTAAACTATTAAGTAAAAAATAAAAATATTTTGCTAATTTTTCATATAAAATATAACTCTGAAAATAAAATTAATCTCAATCCAATCAAAAATCACACTCCCATTCCTGAGGCAAACCATTTTTTAACAATAAAATTTCATGTAACCATTAAAAATATCGACAAAAAAGCTGTAAAAGTTTTAAAAAATTAAAAGTGATGTGTGGCAAACATAAAAACCGCAATAAAGAACATATAAAATTTATCAATAAGATTATTCTTGATTTTTTGCGCATTGTAAAGAAAAATATTTTTTGTTTATAAATAAAATTTTGTTTTACCTTTAAAAGTAAATGCCTTTCAAACAATTTTTTAAAAATTTTATTAGAGTTTTTATAGGATTTTGGTGAAATCAACTCCGACTTTGAGCGCTAATTCATCGAGGCCTATTAATCAATTTTGAATAGAAAATTCCATCGGAACATTTAAAAAAATAAAATTTTGTATCGTCGATTAAATTTTTTGATTTTAAATCAAAATCAAAAAAATTTTTGAATCAAAAAAATTTTTGATTTATGGTAAAAAATGTTAAAATTTGTTTCTCATTTTTTCATAATTATTCAGCATTTATTTGTGTAAAATAATTGGGCACTCATTAAAAATAATATTTATAAATAATGTTTATATTACATTTTTCGTTTTAGAACATTGAAAAAAATTCTTAAGAGGCAATGTCTTACATTGTATCTAAATTAGGTATGAAATATTGTTCTGAGCCATACGTCATCGGCCTGTTCGGACGACGTGTTTTCTACACATTAAGCATTTATAGTGGCATACGTATAATGGCGCGTAATGCGTATAGCGCAGATGAACCAACTCCAATCACTCAAATCTTTTTTCGCTCATATAATCATAATTATTTGGAATGTGACGGCTGCATAAACAAAATGGAGAGATACGATAAAAAAGAAGCGTTATATATAGACAAGGATGGCATAATTTACGCATTTATAAAAGGATGCATTGTAAGTAATTGAAAATACCCTAAGTTCCTATGTATAAGACTGAATCTTGGCAAAATACAAAAAATAATAAATAGGTAATAAATTTCTTAATAAGCTTAAGAACAGTCTTATGACTTGGCTTCGATTTGACTCTGGCAAACCCATGACAGACGAGCAGAGGAATATTATATTTTGCCATTTTTAAAGAAAAATAAAATAATGAGTTTGTTTGCACGTCTGCCAAAAATGAAGTCAACTCGGAGTCAAGTCACCGCTCCGAACCTACAAAAAATTGGCCCGAGTCAAACAAAAGCAATACGAGTCCAGCCGGCTCGGTCCATTACTAGTTTTTTATATAATATTCTAACAAAGGGGAGCAGTGACCCTATAGTTGTGCGATATGTTTTACTTTGCTCGGGATGAAGTTCAGTTATGCCCCTGATCTGGGGCCTTCACATATCACGTAATGTTGCGGCATATATAATATAATGTATAAACAATATAAATTATAAATGTTTAATTAATAAAACATTAAGAATAATGAAGAAAAACTGTCTTCCAATATTTTCGTCATTTCGTCGTCGACTGGCAAATTCACTCGCTTCAAGTTCAACAAGTTAATTGGTTGTTTATGCAGTAAGTTGCGTGTTTTGCATAAAAGCGACGAAACTGCCGATTTATTGCTATATTACTATAAGGCATTTTGCCTTCATATCAATTTGGTAAAAGAAAATTTATGTTTTAATTTATAAAAATTTAGTACCCAAAGCTCGGGTATATGTTTTATTGCAAGTCAGCATTACTTTGAATTACAAGCAGTGTTGTGACCTAGCTTCCAGTTTACTCCGGCATTTTCGACAGACGAGCAAACAAATCCATTATATTTTTTTAAAAATGGCGAAATATAATGCTGCTCGTCTGTCATGGGTTCCAAAATCACAATCCTGATTGCAAGTCAAATCTAATTTTTTAAATCCATCGATCTTAGTTTCAAAATCAAACCGAATTTTTTTTATAAATTATTATAAAATTTTTCAATATTATAATAGATGAATTTTAACTATAAAAGTTTCCAATACTAAGTATTTGTTTTAGCGAACAGGCAATTGTATCATTTGTAAAGAATTCGATGTTAACATTGATAGGAAATATAATATTTTAAACATCGAGCCGTTAGACGAAAATGCCAACCAATGGATAGCAAATAGTACTTTTCGTAGACTTATAATCCAGAATATACGTCCCTGCTCGTCGATAGTATATACGCCACGGCGCAAAACAAGAAAACTGGTATATATTTACAGTTACAGTAAATATATACCAGTTGTATATACAAAGAATATTGGTATATGTGTGTACAAACATTTTCAAAAAAATTATTTTCTTAATTTAGTGTGGATAAATCCGCGATAGACTAGATTTAAATTGGCGCCAACGAATTCATTCTGTTAAATTGAATCAAAGCGGGTCCGAATTTTGTGCCCGCCTTTATCAGACTGAAACAATGGCGGGGATAAAATTAGGACCCTTACGGATCCAATATAACAGAATAGTAGGCACCAATTTAAATCTAGCTCAAAACACCCGGATTTATCCATACGAAATTAGAGTATAAATCAGAGGTGCAACGAAAATAAATTTTCAATTTCGAAAATCGAAAATATTTTTTTCTATTAGGTTGTAACATAATTATGGTCTCTTTTTTTCAAATGTTTGTAATTCTGTTTGTTTTAAACGGAATACTTTTAATCATAAATCGTTGGAAAGGGGATGGTTTGGGCTTTCTGATGACATATGATTTGTTTTGTAAAATGTTTGTTAATGTTAAATATTTTGTTTAAAATGACAGACGATCGTGAGTGTGTGAGAATGCTTTTGCGCGAACGATTCAAAAATGGTGATAAAGCGGCTCCAGCTGCTTGAAAAATTAACGAGATGTTTGGTCGTGATGTGATTACAAAGAGGCAAGCACAAAGATGGTTCAAAATGTTTCGCGACCGACTTACCAGCATCGAACACAAGGAGGGCGATGGGAGACCCATCAGCGCTATATCGAAGAGGAGCTTGGCTGGGAGCTGCTATCTCACCCGTGTTATTCGCCCGACATTGCGCCATCTGACTACCATGCGTTCAGGTCGTTAAAAAAATTTTTGCGCGAACGGAATTCAAAAACGACGACGACCTCTAAAATGGGGTTTGCGAATGGATCTAGCAGAAATCGGGTACGGACTTCTTCAAGCGAGGAATCCGCAAATTACCGAAGAGATGGATGACCGTGTGGTTGACTAATGGCGATTATTTGATCTCATGACTTTGTTTTACTGTAGCTTTAATTGTTGAAAGTTTAATAAAAAAAGCGACCATAATTATGTTACAACCCAATACAAATTTTTTTTAAGATTTCTATTTAAATTTTAATAAATTTTAAGTAATTAGAATAATGTTTAAAATCTTTCAAATTTTATATATAAAAATCATGAAATTGTCAGTAAAAATAACATTTAAAGCATTTTTTTCGAAATTTTCGAAAATCGAAATTCGTTGCATCTCTGTTATGTATATGTTACGGCCAATATTAGAAATCGGCCATTACTAATAATGGCCGAATAATGGCCGTAACATATATATATATATATATATATATATATATATATATATATATATATATATATATATATATATATATATATATATATATATATATATATATATATATATATATATATATATATATATATATATATATATATATATATATATATATATATATATATATATATATATATATATATATATATATATATATATATATATATATATATATATATATATATATATATATATATATATATATATATATATATATATATATATATATATATATATATATATATATATATATATATATATATATATATATATATATATATATATATATATATATATATATATATATATATATATATATATATATATATATATATATATATATATATATATATATATATATATAAAGCTAATTAGAAATCAGAATCAATCAAAGACAAAAAATTTTGTAGTTACGAAAGTTCTTTTCTTTTTCTTGGGATTTGTTACATGATGAAAATGGAGTTATTCGCCTTATTGCTTGGCCAAGAATGCGTGAAGAATATAAAGTTGAGGATACGATGGAATTTTTATCGAAAGATTTTATAGAAAAATGGAATCGCGAAAATCGTCGCTATAATCGTTTCATGATATTCGATTTGCATTTCGACAAAAAGCGTAGACGATTCGGGTAAATTTGATATATTAATTTAGAAACATTTTTTTTAATTTATATATAATGGTGGCACGAACTTTGCGGAAATGCATTTTGCGGAATCGTAAATTGCGGAACTCTTTTTTAAATATTAGTTTAAACCCGTATTTTTAGTTGAACTTAAGCTTAAGCCTAAGTAAAGGCTTAGGCATAAGACGACTGCCGCGCTTTTGCCTCTGCCTGAGTCTTCAGGCTAAACCTGCTTTTAAATTTTTTCCGCAAAATTCATTCTGCAAATTAAAATTCCGTGCTAAAATAATTTTTATAATTTTTTAAAAATAACTTCTATTTATTGATACAATTTCAGTCATAAAAATTTAAATTGACCCATAAAAGTCCGTTCTGTTATATTGGATCTATGTGTGTCCGAACTTTGTGCCTATTTTTATTTTCGTTTTTACAACGCGTGCCAATTTAAATTTGATTCAGAATTAGCCATACGAAATGAAAATAAAAGTGAAAAATAATGTATGTAAAAAAAATTAATTTAATATCCCAATTTCAGAATGGAACCGATGGCCATGAGTGGATCCATATCAATACAATTTGCTCCATTATTTTCTGAAAATGATAAATCATTGTGTTTTACATCGTGTGATGGTGTGCCTCTATTCGCCTGCGCATTCGTTCAAACTACGCTTAACTTTTTCGCGGGTCCTTTGCCACTTTTCCGCATAGCGTCACTTGCCTTGCAACGAGAAAATGTGACAGCGGTGGGGGAATGTGGTGAAATCAATTCCGACTTTGAATGCCGATTCGTCGAGGAGTCGGGCCTATCAGTCAACTTTGAATAGAAAATCGCTCTCATGTCAAATAATTTTTAATCTAAATCCTGTACATTTTTCACAAGCAACTTTTTTAGAAACCAATTAAACAAACAGCTTAAATTATATTTTCTACGATCATTCTCAATACAAATATTTATCTTTAATTATTGCTTTTTGCTGCTCAATTTACAAATAATAAAAAATAAATTAAAATTTAAGGTTATATTGGCGGATATGGGACAACGAAATTTTCTATACATATCATATACCATTAAAATCCTCGTGATTCGCGAAATTTGAATATGCGTTTATTTTTTTTAGAACCTCTTTTAGGACCTTCGTATGATATAGTACCTCTCTTTAGCGTCAAAAAGTTTGGATTGTTTTGTCACGTTCGTGATTTTCATTTTCCATTAAATAGCTGATTTGTTTTGCCATGTTCCGTGACAAAAGTTTTTAGTACGCTTCATTCTTTACGTTTAACAACTTTGAAGTATGTTGAATAT
Source organism: Bradynema listronoti (assembly GCA_024678965.1). Taxonomy (NCBI): domain Eukaryota; kingdom Metazoa; phylum Nematoda; class Chromadorea; order Rhabditida; family Allantonematidae; genus Bradynema; species Bradynema listronoti. Next base: position 1,193,255 of record JANLNO010000009.1, read on the forward strand.
TCTACGCCTACATCAAATTTGCCAGGATCGTCATAGTCTCTTAATTCATCTCCGTTAGTGCTGGCCGGTTTTGCATAAAATTGATATTTTTTGGACTTCACTTGAAGGTCATTAAAAAAAGTTTCAGAAAGATGTTTCGACTGCTTAATAACATGGTAAAACAAAAAAACAAAATTTATTTAACACCACATCGCATATCATTTAATTTTTAAATGAATTCCTCGTTTCCATCGTAATACTGAGGCAAACAAAAAAAGAAAAAGTGAAAGGGAAATAAAGAGACGAAAAAGAAAAAGCGTAGAATCATTTAACAAGACAATTTATAACCATTCGATAGTAAAAACAAAAAGGATTTTTATTTTAACTTTTTTTTGAGTGCCATAAGTTTTTAGAGAACAGGCAACAATTGGTGAGGAATTCGATATTAGTTATGACGCAAATTATGTTTATTAGACCGAACCGTTAGACGAAAACGCCAACCGATGGACGGCAAATGATGGATATCGCAATATCCATATTCAATCTCTCCAGCATAATAGTAAAATACGCGCCACGGCACAAAACAAAACTAATGGTTTACATGATCACAAAAATGCTAAATATTTTTACTGACAAATCATAATAGGTCCGAAAAAATTAGATTTTCTATGCTTTCAAATAGCTTTAAATTCATTTAAATTCTGATAATCATTAAAATAATTACCTATCATTTCAGCGCAGAATTGTGATTCGTGCTTGTTAAAAAAAATAATTCATTAAAAAGGGCTAATTTCGCGCGTATAATGCGCGGCCGTTTAAAAACAGCAATTTTATCCACGCTTTTTTTGCGTTCTGTATTGTATTTTTGGCTCTCTAAATTTTAGTGTGATGCTTGTCCGTCAAAAAAGTCCAATTTTGGACGATAAATTTTTTAAACTTTTTTTTGATTTTAGAAAGTTTGGGTTGAAATTGCATGTGATTTTTCAAGCCTAAAACCTCAGTTTTTCAGTGAATTTCGAACTTTTTTTGGTTAAATTGGCGAATATGGGACAACGAGATTTTGTATACATATCATATCCCATTGAAATTCCCTAATTCGTGGAATCCTAATATGCATTTTTTTTTTTCGGAACCCCTTACAGGGCCTTTTATGACCCTTTGTATGATAGTGCTTTTATATAAAAAATGTTGAAAATCCCGGCTTTCGTTTTGTAAATTTTGTAATTTTCTGCGTCAAAAAGTTTGGATTGTTTTGTCACGTGACAAAAGTTTTTAGTACGTTCCATTCTTTACGTTTAACAACTTTGAAGTATGTTGAATATTCTACGCCTACATCAAATTTGCCAGGATCGTCATAGTCTCTTAATTCATCTCCGTCAGTGCTGGCCGGTTTTGCATAAAATTGATATTTTTTGGACTTCACTTGAAGGTCATTAAAAAAGTTTCAGAAAGATGTCTTAAGCAGGTAAAAGTCAAAATGTTGTTTCGATCACTAATTATTTTTATCTGCTTTAAACATTTTTCCGAAACTTTAAATGCGTATTTTAATGACCTTCGAGTGAAATCCCATTAAAAAAACACCAATTTTATGCAAAACCGGTAAATCCCATATTCGCCAAGTATCCCTTTTTTTAAATTAAGCAAAATTATGTAGTGTTTTTCAATGTTCCTTATTACGTGCATAATTGCGCACTTTCTACTCAAATTCTTATTTTTTTATTTTATAATGTTTGGGCGATCTTTGACTACATACCACCATCAAAATCTTAATTGTCTTAATTTATCGTCTATAAAGCGAGGCCGAGACTTTTTTTTCTTTTTCGTTATATTTCAATTGCTTTTTTAACGCTGGTATGTTATTAAAAATCGACAAAAATTTTATGTCTATATTTTAGGGCATGCAGGGGGTAATTTTTTGCAAGTGAAATTAGAATTAACCTAGATGAAATTTGAATAAATTAATAAATAAATTGAATAATTAATTTTTTAAATGAGTTAATTTATTTTTAGAATTTCACGATGTCCAACACCCGAGGAACGTAGGTCTTTGGTTTTCAACTAATAGTAAAAAATATTTATGAGAATTTTGGGCTATAGTAATGAAGCATAACCCCAGTTTTACCTTTTTTCCGATATTTTTTAAATAAAATTCTTCATAATATTATATTATTTATCAAAAGTTAAGAGCGCAAAAATTGTTGATCATGAAAGTTTGTCGTACATTTTTTGATCAGCTTGATAAGAACTTTAGAATAAGGCATGTCCTATTATGATTTAAAAAATTTTCCTGCTAGCAAACTCATAACGCGCCAAATTTGACAAAAAAAATGTAAAATTAATAAAAAAAATTTTTGTAATTATTATTAGATTGGTTTGGAAATTTAGTTTTTATAATGAATAGCATATGATTTTAATTATATGGAGCTACTTGTTTTTTTTTATATTTTGTTGACTTTTCAGGCAGCTCAAAATCATTGTGGCCGGCGGAGCGACGGCCGGAAAGTCGTCCCTTGTTCAGTCGTTCGTGGTTAGACGCTCACCAACCTTTCGATACGGTTATCGGATGATCGGCGTGCCGTCCGTCGGTTTCAATGAAGTATGTTTTGTATGCATGATATCAGATATATTTTTATTGGTAAAGCAGAGAAGATTAATTTTTATTAAAAAATAAACAAAACAAGTCAAATTTTTTTAATTGATTGATTTTAGCTGACTCAACAATTCACCGTTGACGGACATTCCGAGATTTTCCGTCTAGTAAGTTTATAAGTATAAATTAGTTTTTCTTGTGAATCAGAAACCGCATATAAAACTTAAGTAGTTTATTAATTGCTCCTTTAGCGCGACGTGGCGTCTTCATGCAATTACGATTTCGCCGTTGAAAACTTTGAAGACGCCGACGCAATTATGCTCGTGGTCGGTATATCTGGTTATGTAATAATTTATGGATTTTCTGAATCGAATTGTTTTACATTTTTAACTAATTTATATAACAGATATTTAAATAAGTGAATTCGTGGCCGATAGGTTTTACTTTGCCAGCGACAAAGTTCGATTCGGCCCCGACTAGGTTTGGAGGACAATAGCAATCACATTACGCAATATGGGTGATACAGCTGACGAGCCGCATCAGCTCCATACCTATATAGCTATTGTCCTCCAAACCTAGTTGGATAGCTCTCATCCGAATCCGCTAAATGATTAATTCCAAGATTATTTCCAACTGGTATTGATATTTTTTTTGGATTTAAAATTGAGAGTTTAGGTATCATATGCCCAATCACGAGGCTGGCTGGACCAGCTAAAGCAACGTCTGCAGCCCGGCATTCCGGTTATGGTTGTGGGCACAAAGTCGGACGACATTCGCGCAGTGTCGGCCGATCATATTGAGGTAAAAAAAAGAAACGTCGATGTAGGATATTGTATTGTATTAAATATTGTATTAAAAACCGACTTTCCCATTTCGATTCTTTTCAATTTTGGAATCGAGAGTTTATTGTCTGCTATTTTTAGAATTTCTGCCGCGAAAATGATGCTATCTACGTTCAATGTTCGGCAAAAGAAAATCTTTCTACTGACGAGGTAGGAATTTGAAATACAAGAGGAAATTGAGTTTATGCACTTTTTTTATCGATAATTACTTTTTTCAAATAATAAATTAGGGCGGTAAGAAAGGAACAAAAAAAAATTTTTCTTTTATTTAAATGAAATTTTTTAATTGCATTTAATCTTAGCCGTTCATACAAATTGCCCGCGAAATTCTCTCGCGGAGGAACGCATCAAATTCAGCACAGTCCCTTTGAGACGTTTGCAAATATTTGCTATTTTGCGCAAAAAAACGTTTTTTTGGTGTGACTTTTTAAGAAAAACTACCTCAACGTGGCAATGAGACCAGCGGGCATGAACTTGCCGGAATTCACAAATCACACACCCATAAGTGTGTCGAGTACCGCTCCCACGCCTTAAATTTTTTTTTTGTATTTGTCATGTATATTAATTATCCCAAATTTGAAAAAAAGCGTTGTTTAATTATTTTTTGTCATTTTTGCATAAAACTTATTTTTATTCTAAAAGATTATATTCATTTTTGTATTTCACTTGCCAATATGTCTTTATCGAACGAATTTTATTTGTTTCTTTTAAAATTGCCGAGATTATAACAATCAAAATACCCAAATAAAATTATAAAAATTGAACTACCTTTTGCTCTCTTAACTAGAACTTACAATGAACATGTTCCAATTATATAATTTTCTAGAGCAATCATTTTTTAATGACGACAGTTGAACATAGTCCAAATGGCTCATGTGCCTTTATTTATTTGAATGGATGCACGTCAGATGACGAGACGAAAACGTATGCGAAAATTATTCTAGGGAAAGCTCATGCGCTAGGCACAGCTAGATCACTAGCCGACTCAGCGAATGGGAGTCAATCAGCAGACGAATCTTCTGTCAGTTTATCAGAAGCCAACCTCACGGCAAATAGTTCGGCCAATGTGTTAGACTGTGTTAATGCGCCCGAAAAATCGGTCGGCACAAATGAAAAAAGTCCAGACGATTGCAATGGATCCGTGACTACAAAATCAGAAAGCGAGGATCAATCAAAATATCAAACACAACAAACGCATCTCGTTTTTGAGATTCCGTTATATATATATATATATATATATATATATATATATATATATATATATATATATATATATATATATATATATATATATATATATATATATATATATATATATATATATATATATATATATATATATATATATATATATATATACACGTCTCTATCTATCGTAGAAAAAAAGTTAGAACAAATTGTGTGGAAATCTATATTGGTGTTCATGCGTCCTTTAATTGTTAAAAAATAAAGCAATAAAATGTGTTTTGTTTCATTTATGGTCAGTGTCCGTAAACTTATTTCCAGGCTGAAAACGCAAAATTTTCCAAAAATGTAACTTACAAAAACGCTACAAACTTTTTACGTTACAGGGTGTTTTTATGTCTTATTTAAACATATTTTAGCAAAAATATTGTTTATACATTACATTAGAAATGTTACAATATTACGTGATACGTGAAGGCCCCAGATCAATCCTCCCGCGTAGGGCCATCCAGCTACCGAAATATCTGCTGGTTTGCTTTTAATGAGTGCCCAATTATTTTACACAAATGAATGCTGAATAATTATGAAAAAATGAGAAACAAATTTTAACATTTTTTACAATAAATCAAACATTTTTTTGATTCAAAAATTTTTTTGATTTTGATTTAAAATCAAAAAATTTAATCGACGATACAAAATTTTATTTTTTTAAATTTTCCGATGGAATTTTCTATTTAAAATTGATTAATAGGATTCGATGAATTGGCACTCAAAGTCGGAGTTGATCTCACCAAAATCCTATAAAAACTCTAATATAATTTTTAAAAAATTGTTTGAAAGGCATTTACTTTTAAAGGTAAAACAAAATTTTATTTATAAACAAAAAATATTTTTCTTTATAATGCGCAAAAAATCAAGAATAATCTTATTGATAAATTTTATATGCTCTTTATTTCGGTTTTTATGTTTGGCACACATCACTTTTAATTTTTTAAAACTTTTACAGCTTTTTTGTCGATATTTTTAATGGTTACATGAAATTTTATTGTTAAAAAATGGTTTGCCTCAGGAATGGGAGTGTGATTTTTGATTGGATTGAGATTAATTTTATTTTCAGAGTTATATTTGTTGCTGAATTGCTGAATAATTATGAAAAAATGAAATGCTGAATAATTATGAAAAAATGAGAAACAATGGGATATGATATGTATAGAAAATGTCGTTGTCCCATATTCGCTAATTTAAGCAAAAAAAGTTCGAAATTCACTGAAAAACTGAGGTTTTAGGCTTGAAAAATCACATGCAATTTCAACCCAAACTTTCTAAAATCGAAAAAAAGATTAAAAAATTTATTGTGGATATTGCGATATGATTTTAATGATTATCAGAATTTAAATGAATTTAAAGCTATTTGAAAGCATAAAAAATCTAATTTTTTCGGACCTATTATAATTTGTCAGTAAAAATATTTAGCATTTTTGTGATCATGTAAACCATTAGTTTTGTTTTGTGCCGTGGCGCATATTTTACTATTGTGCTGGAGAGATTGAATGTGGATATTGCGATATCCATCATTTGCCATCCATCGGTTGGCGTTTTCGTCTAACGGTTCGGTCTAATAAACATAATTTGCGTCATAACTAATATCAAATTCTTCACCAACTGTACAATTGCCTGTTCTCTAAAAACTTATAGCACTCAAAAAAAAGTTAAAATAAAAATCCTTTTTGTTTTTACTATCGAAAGGTTCTTAAAGTTTTAAGATTGGTTAAATAATATGTAATAATTTAAATATCAAGAAAATGGTTATAAATTGTCTTGTTAAATGATTCTACGCTTTTTCTTTTTCGTCGCTTTATTTCCCTTTCACTTTTTCTTTTTTTATTTGCCTCAGTATTACGATGGAAACGAGGAATTCATTTAAAAATTAAATGATATGCGATGTGGTGTTAAATAAATTTTGTTTTTTTGTTTTACCATGTTATTAAGCCTTCGAAACATCTTTCTGAAACTTTTTTTAATGACCTTCAAGTGAAATCCAAAAAATATCAATTTTATGCAAAACCGGCCAGCACTGACGGAGATGAATTAAGAGACTATGACGATCCTGGCAAATTTGATGTAGGCGTAGAATATTCACATACTTCAAAGTTGTTAAACGTAAAGAATGAAGCGTACTAAAAACTTCTGTCACGGAACATGGCAAAACAAACCAGCTATTTAATGGAAAATGAAAATCACGAACGTGACAAAACAATCCAAACTTTTTGACGCTAAAGAGAGGTACTATATCATACGAAGTTCCTGTAATAGGTTCTAAAAAAATGCATATTCAAACTTCGCGAATCACGAGGATTTTAATGGTATATAATATGTATAGAAAATTTTGTTGTCCCATATCCGCCAATATAACCTTAAATTTTTATTTATTTTTTATAATTTGTAAATTGAGCCGCAAAAAGCAATAATTAAACATAAATATTTGTATTGAGAATGATCGTAGAAAATATAATTTAAGCTGTTTGTTTGATTGGTTTCTAAAAAAGTTGATTGTGAAAAATGTACAAGATTTAGATTAAAAATTATTTGACATGAGAGCAATTTTTTATTCAAAGTTGACTGATAGGCCCGACTCCTCGACGAATCGGCGCTCAAAGTCGGAATTGATTTCACCACATTCCCCCACCGCTGTCACATTTTCTCGTTGCAAGGCAAGTGACGCTATGCGGAAAAGTGGCAAAGGACCCGCGAAAAAGTTAAGCGTAGTTTGAACGGATGCGCAGGCGAATAGAGGCACACCATCACACGATGTAAAACACAAAGATTTATCATTTTCAGAAAATAATGGAGCAAATTGTATTGATATGGATCCACTCATGGCCATCGGTTCCATTCTGAAATTGGGATATTGAATTAATTTTTTTACATACATTATTTTTCACTTTTATTTTCATTTAGTATAGCTAATTCTGAATCAAATTTAAATTGGCACGCGTTCTAAAGACGAAATTAAAAGTGGGCACAAAATTCGGCATCCAATATAACAGAAGGGACTTTTATGGGTCAATTTAAATTTTTATGACTGAAATTGTATCAATAAATAGAAGTTATTTTTAAAAATTTATAAATATTATTTTAGCATGGAATTTTTATTTGCAGAATGAATTTTGCGGAAAAAATTTAAAAGGAGGTTTAGCCTGAAAACTCGGGCAGAGGCAAAAGCGCGGCAGTCGTCTTATGCCTAAGCCTTTCCTTAGGCTTAGGCTTAAGTTCAATTAAAAATACGGGTTTAAACTAACATTTAAAAAATTTTCCGCAAAACGAGTTCCGCAATTTACGATCCCGCAAAATGCATTTCCGTTTATATATTATATTTATGCCACTATTATATTTAAATTAAAAAAATGTTTCTAAATTAATATATCAAATTTACCCGAATCGTCTACGCTTTTTGTCGAAATGCAAGTCGAATATCATGAAACGATTATAGCGACGATTTTCGCGATTGCATCTCTCTATGAAATCTATAGAATGTTTCGATAAAAATTCCATCGTATCCTCAACTTTATATTCTTCACGCATTCTTGGCCAAGCAATAAGGCGAATAACTCCATTTTCATCATGTAACAAATCCCAAGAAAAAGAAAAGAACTTTCGTAGCTACAAATTTTTTGTTTCCGATTGATTCTGATTTCTAATTAGCTTTATATATACATAACAGAGATGCAACGAATTTCGATATTCGAAAATTTCGAAAAAATGCTTTAAATGTTATTTTTACTGACAATTTCATGATTTTTATATATAAAATTTGAAAGATTTTAAACATTATTCTAATTACTTAAAATTTATTAAAATTGAAATAGAAATCTTTAAAAAAATTTGTAGAAAAAAATATTTTCGATTTTCGAAATTGAAAATTTATTTTCGTTGCACCCCTGATTTAAATTCTAATTTCGTATGGATAGACCCGGGTATTTTGAACTAGATTTAAATTGGTGCCTACCAGTTCATTCTGTTATATTGGATCCATACGGGTCCTAATTTTATCCCCGCCATTGTTTCAGTCTGATAAAGGAGAGTACAAAATTCGGACCCGCTTTGATTCAATTTAACAGAATGAACTCGTTGGCGCCAATTTAAATCTAGATCAAAACACGCGGATTTATCCACACAAAATTAAGAAAATAATTTTTTAAAAATGTTTTTACACACATATATTCTTTGTATATACACATACCAATTTTAGACACTTGAAATTTTTTGTAAAATTTATTTACTTGATTAGCGAAAATTTAAATACCTACATATTTAACAATACTATACAAATTACAATTTGTTATTTACAAAAATAACCAAAACATATTATATCGTCCTGTAACTCTAAATATATACCAGTTTTCTTGTTTTGCGCCGTGGCGTATATACTACCGACGAGCAGGGACGTATATTCTTGATTATAAGTCTACGTTTAATACTATTTGCTATCCATTGGTTGGCATTTTCGTCTAACGGCTCGATGTTTAAAATATTATATTTCCTAATTTATTTTCGTTGCACCTCTGATTTATACTCTAATTTCGAATGGATAAATCCGGGTGTTTTGAGCTAGATTTAAATTGGTGCCTACTATTCTGTTATATTGGATCCATAAGGGTCCTAATTTTATCCCCGCCATTGTTTCAGTCTGATAAAGGAGGGTACAAAATTCGGACCCGCTTTGATTCAATTTAACAGAATAGTAGGCACCAATTTAAATCTAGATCAAAACACGCGGATTTATCCACACAAAATTAAGAAAATAATTTTTTTGAAAATGTATTTACACACATATATTTTTTATATATACACATACCAATTTTAAGACACTTGAAATTTTTTGTAAAATTTATTTACTTGATTGGCGAAAATTTACATACCTACATATTTAACAACACTGTACAAATTACAATTTGTTATTTACAAAAATAACCAAAACATATTATATCGTCCTGTAACTCTAAATATATACCAGTTTTCTTGTTTTGCGCCGTGGCGTATATACTACCGACGAGCAGGGACGTATATTCTGGATTATAAGTCTACGTGAAGTACTATTTGCTATCCATTGATTGGCATTTTCGTCTAACGGCTCGATGTTTAAAATATCATATTTCCTATCAATTTTAACATCGAATTCTTTACAAATGATACAATTGCCTGTTCGCTAAAACAAATACTTAATATTGGAAACTTTTATAGTTAAAATTAATCTATTATAATATTGAAAAATTTTATAATAATTTATAAAAAAAATTCGGTTTGATTTTGAAACTAAGATCGATGGATTTAAAAAATTAGATTTGACTTGCAATCAGGATTGTGATTTTGGAACCCATAACAGACGAGCAGCATTATATTTTGCCATTTTTAAAGAAAATATAATGGATTTGTCTGCTCGTCTGTCAAAAATGCCGGATTCAACTCGAAGTCACAACACTGCTTGTAATTCAAAGTAATGCTGACTTGCAATAAAACATATACCCGAGCTTAGGGTACTAAATTTTTATAGATTAAATTTTCTTTTACCAAATTGATATGAAGGCGAAATGCCTTATAGTAATATAGCAATAAATCGGCAGTTTCGTCGCTTTTATGCAAAACACGCAACTTACTGCATAAACAACCAATTAACTTGTTGAACTTGAAACGAGTGAATTTGCCAGTCGACGACGAAATGACGAAAATATTGGAAGACAGTTTTTCTTCATTATTCTTAATGTTTTATTAATTAAATATTTATAATTTACCTATTGTTTATACATTATATTATATATGTCGCAACACTACGTGATACGTGAAGACCCCAGATCAGGGGCATAACTGAACTTCGTCCCGAGCAAAGTAAAACCTATCGCACAACCATTAGGTCACTGCTCCTCTTTTTTACAGTATTATACATAAAACTAGTGATGGACCGAGCCGGCTGGGCTCGTCTTGCTTTTGTTTGACTCGGGCAATTTATTGTAGGTTCGGAGCGGTGACTTGACTCCGAGTTGACTTCATTTTTGGCAGACGTGCAAACAAACCCATTATTTTATTTTTCTTTAAAAATGGCAAAATATAATAGTTCTCTGCTCGTTTGTCATGGGTTTGCCGGAGTCAAATCGAAGCCAAGTCACAACACTGTTCATAAGCTTATTAAGAAATTTTTTACCTATTTATTATTTTTTGTATTTTGCCAAGATTCAGTCTTATACATAATAACTTAGGGTATTTTTAATTACTTACAATGCGTCCTTTCATAAATGCGTAAATTATGCCATCCTTGTTTATATATAACGCTTCTTTTTTATCTTTTCTCTCCATTTTGTTTATGCAGCCGTCACATTCCATATAATCATGATTATATGAGCGAAAAAAGATTTGAGTGATTGGAGTTGGTTCACCTGCGCTATACGCATTACGCGCCATTATACGTATGCCTCTATAAATGTTTAATGTGTAGAAAACACGTCGTCCGAACAGGCCGATGACGTATGGCTCACAACAATATTTCATACCTATTTTAGATACAATGTAAGACATTGCCACTTAAGAATTTTTTTCAATGTTCTAAAACGAAAAATGTAATATAAACATTATTTATAAATATTATTTTTAATGAGTGCCCAATTATTTTACACAAATGAATGCTGAATAATTATGAAAAAATGAGAAACAAATTTTAACATTTTTTACCATAAATCAAAAATTTTTTTGATTCAAAAATTTTTTGATTTTGATTTAAAATCAAAAAATTTAATCGACGATACAAAATTTTATTTTTTGTCGATATTTTTAATGGTTACCTGAAATTTCATTGTTAAAAAAATGGTTTGCCTCAGGAATGGGAGTAAAATAATGCCTAATTTATTTCTCACTTAAATGGAAGTGAAAATTCTACAAAAAATAATCGGCTTTCATAATTATCCGCCATTATTATTGATGCGTTCTTCGGATAATGAAAATGTTGACTTTGATGAACGAATGATTGAACTAAAGTCGACTTTCCAGCCCAAATTCCGCCGGCCACAATAATCTTTAATTGCCTGAAAAGGCAACAAAAAATAAGTATCTCCATATAATTACTAGCAGGTTTACTAGCAGGAAAATTTTTTAAATCATAATAGGACATGCCTTATTCTAAAGTTCTTATCAAGCTGATCAAAAAATGTACGACAAACTTTCATGATCAACAATTTTTGCGCTCTTAACTTTTGATAAATAATATAATATTATGAAGAATTTTATTTAAAAAATATCGGAAAAAAGGTAAAATAGGGGTTATCCTTCTTTACTATAGCCCAAAATTCTCATAAATATTTTTTACTATTAGTTGAAAACCAAAGACCTACGTTCCTCGGGTGTTGGACATCGTGAAATTCTAAAAATAAATTAACTCATTTAAAAAATTAATTATTCAATTTATTTATTAATTTATTCAAATTTCATCTAGGTTAATTCTAATTTCACTTGCAAAAAATTACCCCCTGCATGCCCTAAAATATAGACATAAAATTTTTGTCGATTTTTAATAACATACCAGCGTTAAAAAAGCAATTGAAATATAACGAAAAAGAAAAAAAAGTCTCGGCCTCGCTTTATACACGATAAATTAGGGCAATTAAGATTTTGGTGGTGGTATGTAGTCAAAGATCGCCCAAACATTATAAAATAAAAAAATAAGAATTTGAGTAGAAAGTGCGCAATTATGCACGTAATAAGGAACATTGAAAAACACTACATAATTTTGCTTAATTTAAAAAAAGGATACTTGGCGAATATAGGATTTACCGGTTTTGCATAAAATTGGTGTTTTTTTTAATGGGATTTCACTCGAAGGTGATTAAAATACGCATTTAAAGTTTCGGAAAAATGTTTAAAGCAGATAAAAATAATTAGTGATCGAAACAACATTTTGACTTTTACCTGCTTAAGACATCTTTCTGAAACTTTTTTTAATGACTTTCAAGTGAAGTCCAAAAAATATCAATTTTATGCAAAACCGGCCAGCACTGACGGAGATGAATTAAGAGACTATGACGATCCTGGCAAATTTAATTTAAGCGTAGAATATACAACATATTTCAAAGTTGTTAAACGTAAAGAATGGAACGTACTAAAAACTTTTGTCACGTGACAAAACAATCCAAACTTTTTGACGCAGAAAATTACAAATTTTACAAAACGAAAGCCGGAATTTTCAACATTTTTTATATAAAAGCACTATCATACAAAGGGTAATAAAAGGCCCTGTAAGGTATTCAGAAAAAAATAAATGCATATTAGGATTCCACGAATCACGGGAATTTCAATGGGATATGATATGTATAGAAAATGTCGTTGTCCCATATTCGCCAATTTAAGCAAAAAAAGTTCGAAATTCACTGAAAAACTGAGTTTTTAGGCTTGAAAAATCACATGCAATTTCAACCCAAACTTTCTAAAATCGAAAAAAAGATTAAAAAATTTATTGTGGATATTGCGATATGATTTTAATGATTATCAGAATTTAAATGAATTTAAAGCTATTTGAAAGCATAAAAAATCTAATTTTTTCGGACCTATTATAATTTGTCAGTAAAAATATTTAGCATTTTTGTGATCATGTAAACCATTAGTTTTGTTTTGTGCCGTGGCGCATATTTTACTATTGTGCTGGAGAGATTGAATGTGGATATTGCGATATCCATCATTTGCCATCCATCGGTTGGCGTTTTCGTCTAACGGTTCGGTCTAATAAACATAATTTGCGTCATAACTAATATCGAATTCTTCACCAACGGTACAATTGCCTGTTCTCTAAAAACTTATAGCACTCAAAAAAAGTTAAAATAAAAATCCTTTTTGTTTTTACTATCGAAAGGTTCTTAAAGTTTTAAGATTGGTTAAATAATATGTAATAATTTAAATATCAAGAAAATGGTTATAAATTGTCTTGTTAAATGATTCTACGCTTTTTCTTTTTCGTCGCTTTATTTCCCTTTCACTTTTTCTTTTTTTATTTGCCTCAGTATTACGATGGAAACGACGAATTCATTTAAAAATTAAATGATATGCGATGTGGTGTTAAATAAATTTTGTTTTTTTGTTTTACCATGTTATTAAGCCTTCGAAACATCTTTCTGAAACTTTTTTTTTAATGACCTTCGAGTGAAATCCAAAAAGCATCAATTTTATGCAAAACCGGCCAGCACTGAGACTATGACGATCCTGGCAAATTTGATGTAGGCGTAAAATATTCACATACTTCAAAGTTGTTAAACGTAAAGAATGAAGCGTACTAAAAACTTCTGTCACGGAACATGGCAAAACAAACCAGCTATTTAATGGAAAATGAAAATCACGAACGTGACAAAACAATCCAAACTTTTTGACGCTAAAGAGAGGTACTATATCATACGAAGTTCCTGTAATAGGTTCTAAAAAAATGCATATTCAAACTTCGCGAATCACGAGGATTTTAATGGTATATAATATGTATAGAAAATTTTGTTGTCCCATATCCGCCAATATAACCTTAAATTTTTATTTATTTTTTATAATTTGTAAATTGAGCCGCAAAAAGCAATAATTAAACATAAATATTTGTATTGAGAATGATCGTAGAAAATATAATTTAAGCTGTTTGTTTGATTGGTTTCTAAAAAAGTTGATTGTGAAAAATGTACAAGATTTAGATTAAAAATTATTTGACATGAGAGCAATTTTTTATTCAAAGTTGACTGATAGGCCCGACTCCTCGACGAATCGGCGCTCAAAGTCGGAATTGATTTCACCACATTCCCCCACCGCTGTCACATTTTCTCGTTGCAAGGCAAGTGACGCTATGCGGAAAAGTGGCAAAGGACCCGCGAAAAAGTTAAGCGTAGTTTGAACGGATGCGCAGGCGAATAGAGGCACACCATCACACGATGTAAAACACAAAGATTTATCATTTTCAGAAAATAATGGAGCAAATTGTATTGATATGGATCCACTCATGGCCATCGGTTCCATTCTGAAATTGGGATATTGAATTAATTTTTTTACATGCATTATTTTTTACTTTTATTTTCATTTAGTATAGCTAATTCTGAATCAAATTTAAATTGGCACGCGTTCTAAAGACGAATTAAAAGTGGGCACAAAATTCGGACACACATAGATCCATTATATACGGACTTTTATGGGTCAATTTAAATTTTTATGACTGACTTTTCTGCAAAAAATTGTATCAAAAAATAGAATTATTTTTATAAATTTATAAATATTATTTTAGCACGGAATTTTAATTTGCAGAATGAACCATCCTTGTCTATATATAACGCTTCTTTTTTATCTTTTCTCTCCATTTTGTTTATGCAGCCGTCACATTCCATATAATCATGATTATATGAGCAAAAAAAGATTTGAGTGATTGGAGTTGGTTCACCTGCGCTATACGCATTACGCGCCATTATACGTATGCCTTTATAAATGTTTAATGTGTAGAAAACACGTCGTCCGAACAGGCCGATGACGTATGGCTCACAACAATATTTCATACCTATTTTAGATACAATGTAAGACATTGCCACTTAAGAATTTTTTTCAATGTTCTAAAACGAAAAATGTAATATAAACATTATTTATAAATATTATTTTTAATGAGTGCCCAATTATTTTACACAAATGAATGCTGAATAATTATGAAAAAATGAGAAACAAATTTTAACATTTTTTACAATAAATCAAAAAATTTTTTGATTCAAAAATTTTTTTGATTTTGATTTTAAATCAAAAAATTTAATCGACGATACAAAATTTTTTTTTTTTAAATGTTCCGTTGGCAAATTATTTTTTTCTCAATATTTAGATAATTGAACACAAATATTTGTGTTGACAAAAATATAATTTTGTTTAGTTTGTAAGTTGAAAACGTAAGGGATCAAAATTAAAAATTTTCGGCGAAAACAAGAGAGGAAAGGAATTTTTCTATTCAAAATTGATTAATAGGCCTCGATGAATTGGCACTCAAAGTCGGAGTTGATTTCACCAAAATCCTATAAAAACTATAATAAAATTTCTAAAAAAATTGTTTGAAAGGCATTTACTTTTAAAGGAAAAACAAAATTTTATATATAAACAAAATATTTTTCTTTGCAATGCGCAAAAAATCAAGAATAATCTTATTGATAAATTTTATATGCTCTTTATTTCGGTTTTTATGTTTGGCACACATCACTTTTAATTTTTTAAAACTTTTACAGCTTTTTTGTCGATATTTTTAATGGTTACATGAAATTTTATTGTTAAAAAAATGGTTTGCCTCAGGAATGGGAGTGTGATTTTTGATTGGATTGAGATTAATTTTATTTTCAGAGTTATATTTTATATGAAAAATTAATTAGCAAAATATTTTTATTTTTTACTTTATAATTTAAAGTTGATCCCGTAATAAAATACAAAAAAATAAAAAAACATAACAAAAAAGAGAATTTGGCTGCTTTTTGAAAATTTTAAATCTTTTTGGTGAAGTAGAGAATGCATCGAAGGATGATCAGAACGCTAAAAATATAATAAATATTTGCTATTTTGCGCAAAAAAACGTTTTTTTGGTGTGACTTTTTAAGAAAAACTACCTCAACGTGGCAATGAGACCAGCGGGCATAAACTTGCCGGAATTCACAAATCGCACACCCATAAGTGCGCCGAGTACCGCTCCCACGCCTTAAATTTTTTTTCGTATTTGTTATGTATATTGATTATTGTGAAAAAAAATAATTTACCTAATAAAACGTAAAAATTGGAAGTGGCGGCTCCAAACGCCGCAATACAGCCAGACAAGACGCCAGCAACTAACGACGGCACGCTTCCTTAAAATAATATAAATTATCTTAAAAAATAAGAAGAAGCCAGATGATTAAAAATGGGCCATTTATCGAATTTTCAGATATCTCAATACGACTGTTACGCAGAAAAAAAGCGTAATATTAGGTAATATAAATAATATCAAAATTATTAATCAAATAAACAAACCCGCTTTCAAG
The DNA here is from genome assembly GCA_024678965.1 of Bradynema listronoti. Classification (NCBI taxonomy): domain Eukaryota; kingdom Metazoa; phylum Nematoda; class Chromadorea; order Rhabditida; family Allantonematidae; genus Bradynema; species Bradynema listronoti. The sequence continues at coordinate 1,209,883 of JANLNO010000009.1, forward strand.
TAGCCAATCACGCCGCCAGCTGTTACCAGCCCCGCATAAATAATTCCAACTACGTCAACAGGCATTATACGAAATTTTTAAAAAATATCAATTTTAGATAAATTTCGATTGTCTAAAGTATAATATTAAAAACTTCTTTAAATTATTTTAAATATCCCTGTTAGAAAAACTTTAATATAAAACTAAGCTTAAAACAAAAGGAGCTGTGTACAGATGAAATTAATTCGCTGAAAATGCATATAATTTTATTTATACTGTTATTTATAAAATAACAAAATAGGCGGAGCTATCAAAGTAGGGCATTTGCCTTTTTAAAAATAAAAGTGCAAGTTGAAATGCAATATTAGAGTCAGTTTGATAATAAAATAATTATATGTAATGCCCTAAAGCAAATAAAATGTTCAAAATTGATTTAATGAAATTAGAATGAATTGTGCGTGCCGTTTACTTGACCCAAACCAAAATTTGATAATTATATTGAACCGCGATAAAATAAGTGAAAAAGATAAGAGAAAAATAAATCGAATTAAAATTACAAAAAAATAAAATTACAAATTTAAACATATGTATTAAGAATTGTGAAAGTATTACTTACTTTTCGAAAAATTTATTGAACCAAATAATGTTTAATATAAAATCAAAGCAAAAAATTAAAATATATTGTTTATTTTTTGTTTGAAATAAAACTTTATAATAACTTTTCAGAAGAATGTAATAAATATTGAGATAATATTGATTTCATCTTTAAAGTGAAAATTATACCTTTCAACACTTGCTCCTTTGAATAAAAACTGTACAGCACATAAATTTCAGTTTTTTGACAAGGGGCAAAATATTGTTAACTTTTTAAGAGGAAAGGAGTACGCGTTACATAAAGATTTTAAAAACATTTTATATAGAGAGATGAGATTTTTCGGGATTTTATAAAGAAACAGATGCAAATTTTTAGAGATTTATAACAAAAATTTGCCAGACTTCTGTCGGGCGACCGATGACGAAAAATAAAAAAATTCGATTGATAAAAAATAATTTTTCAAAAACTGCAACTAAAAAAATTAAATTTATGTTTGGCATTTCGTCATAATACAAATAAAAATTTTTTATTTCGAAAGGTTTCGAATTTTTCTCCAATCATCGTACGAAATACGGAACGTTTTTCTGAACGACTATTGTGCATATTGAGGTTTTTTTGATGTTTTATTTTTTAAACGAATATGATGCTGTTAAATTTTTTATTTTTTCTACTTTAAAAATGCTGTTTTAGTAATTATTTTAAAGATATTGTATAGGTCTAATAAAATGATTTTTTCATTTTTTTTATTAATCACTTTATTTTAGCGATTAATTCGACTCTTCTCCGTAATAAACGAGCAAAAAAAAGAATGGCGAGCAGAACCGGATGGGTGGGTTATAATTTTTCTATAATTTTATGCAAATATGTATTTAGCCGATTGCATTTTTACCAAATTATTTTTCAAAAAAAAAATTTGCGGCGGCGTATTTTTATATCAACGAATCGTTTTGCTACGTGTTTATTTTTCATTTGCTCGTTGCATGTGTTTATTAGTTTTAGACGAAACTAATAACTATTTCTGATTTTTTATTTAACTTTATTTTGATAGGATATAGTACTTTAGTTTCATTGGAGTTACGGATTTATTTTAGTTTTTTTTTTAATTTTAATTTTTTTTTAATTTTAAAATTAATAATAGTGAATGTGGAATTATAAATTTAGATATAAGTAAAAACAGTGGAACTCTTTGGGTTAGATATCATAAAAATATAAACAAGTGTTATTGTTTTGATTTTTGGTTGTTTTTTTTATTTTTTTATAAATTATTTAGTAACATCTAAAGATTTATCAACTTTTAAACTAAACATTTTTTTAACGTGGCTTGGAATTAATATTTTGAAAAAAGGATTTACAAAATAATGCATTAATCACTTTTTTATAACTTTTCAAACATCAACTTTTTGTTTTATTTTACATTTTTTATTAAAATTTAATTCTAACTTTTGAGCAGAAATTTCTGTTTTAAATTGAGCTTTAAAGGACGCGTATCGTTCAATGCAGAAAATTGCAAGCACTTTAAACAAAAAATCAATTTCTCTTCTTTTGTTTTTTGGCGGCGATTATTTTTTTATATATATTTTTTTAACAAATATTACAAAATGGCAGAAAGAATTGATCCACAGCATAAAAAATGCTAATATTCGAGAAAATGTGCCGATTGAAAGGTTGGTTGAATTCGAAGGGTTCGAAAAAAATGATGATTTTGTAGACGATTTTTTTCAATATTTCTATTTAATTTTGTTTTATGTATCAAAAATAAAATTTTACTTTTTATACGATTTATTTTATACGCAAAAATTATAAATAAATATATAATTTTTATAACAGTTTATAAGTTTTTGCCGCATTTTTTATAAAATGCAATTTTCTGCATTAAACGATACGCGTCCTTTAAAAAATGCTTTGTTTAATTTTTGGTTGTTTTTTTGATTGTTTGGACTAGATCCACCTAAAAAAAATTTTTTTAAAGTCATTTTCTATTTTTTTGCATATTTATTAATTAAGTAATTATTTTTTAGTCCGAGGCGTCGCTTGAAATGATGACGCAGGAGTATTTGGCCGCTGGGCCGTGTCAAAGCGAGCCGACGACGAATTACGATTATGAGGGATTGGTAGAGGAATCGGAGGAGCACGCCTTTCTCTACGACTGGGAGATGTTAATGGATTCGACGCTTATATTGGACAACGGCCAGAAGACGAACGTCCTCTTTTCACGGGTCTATATCGAGTTGGTTTTTTCTTTGCATATTTAGGCAAGAGATTTAATAGGCTAATAAATAATTGAATTGGACTTTAAAAAAAATTATACCCTAAATTCTCGTGCTTTATGCGCAAAGACTTATTTTTTATATGGCATATTTTGAACGGCGAAAAAGAATATATAGTCTTTTAAATGATTTATCTATAAGTCGAATAAGAATAAAAAAACTTTTTAACAAATTTAACAAACAACTTTTGAGTTTTTTTAATACAAAACATTTTACCTATTATTAATTTAATATTAACCTATTATTGATTTACTGAAGTTTTTTTTATTAGGCTGGAAAGAAATTTTCTTTACACTTAAGATAAAAATTTTTTTCTACTGAAGCATTTTCAAGTATGTTGGATGGTAGAATCTTCTAGAATATTTCATTCCTCACCTGGGATGCTGCAGCATTAAGCAAGCTAGCTATGACTTCAATTAACAAGTAACAAATTCGGGCACTTATCTTCTACGAGTGGCGCCTTGGCTATAGCTCATAAGGTTATAAGGTCTTGAATAATATGATTATATTATATTATAGATTGGTTATAGCTCATAAGGCGTCTTGGCTATATCTCATAAGGTCATAAGGTCTTGAGTAATAATGATGATTATATTATAGATTGATATTGATCATCAATAAAGCTATGAAAAAAATAAAAATGAAGTGTCCGGTGTAAAGAAAATTACTTTCCGGCCTAATATAAAATTTTCTAATTTTTAAGCGACTCCGATTTGATGAAATTGGGCGCGGAAGATGAAGATTCGCTCAACAAGCTTCTCGACAAGTTAAAAATTATTGAATGTTCCAAGCGTAAGAAATTCTTGAACAAGGTTATTTTTATTTTATTTTCGTTATAATTTGAATATATTCTTACAGGAGGGGTTTTCAAAAGGTCCAAAAATGAGTAAAATTGACAAAAAATTGACGCAATTTTTGAATTTGATTTTCGCTAATTCTTTATTTACTCTAATTTCGCGTGTATAAGGCCGGCTGAATTTTGAGCCAAATTTAAATTGGCGCCAATGAGTTCATTCGGTTGTATGCGGATTCGTTGGGGTTCAAATTTCGTGCCCGCCTCGGCTTTAGTTTCATAAAAGTGGGCACAAAATTTGGACCCCAACGAATCCGATACTACAGAATGAACTCGTTGGCACCAATTTAAATTTGACTCAAAACAGCCGGCCTTATACACGCGAAATTAGAGTAATAGCTTAGGTAATGTCTTATAAAACGAATATTATTTACATTTTCAACTAAAATGTCAAAATGGTCCAAAATAGGGGATGAGTTGATCCTCATAATCCTCAAGCCATTCACTTTAAAAAAAATGTATTGTTTTTTGAAAAAGTGACAAAAGAAAAGTTTAAATGATTAGCAAATTCGAAATCAATATCCACAAGCTTGGTATCAAACAAAGTGGTAAAACTTTGGGAATTGAATGCAAAAAGAATTTTACAATTTGATTAAAAAGTAAAAAAGTTATAACAAAAACAAATTTCGGCGCCAATTTGGGCCACCTTGTACGTATTAGGCTGGAAAAAAATTTTCTTTACACTTAAGACAAAATTTATTATTACTACTGAAACATTTTCTGGTTCTTCTTTTTTTAATTTTACAAATATTTTCAGCTCTCTCGGCTCGGCTATATGCCGGGATTCGGAACGGACATTCAATCTTTTACTTCGGCTTCAACGTATGAAATTGTTTATACACTGGTGGACATGCCATTACTTTCACTATGATTTTTTTGGGTTTTTTTTAGCGAATAGAAAACCAATCACTATGAAATTTTAGTCACTATTGAGGACCAATATTAGAAACATAATCAGCAAAAAATTTGCCATCTTTCTCTGATCAAAAATTTTTTTGCATAAAAATGTGATTTTGACTCTGGACATGTTATTACTCCTAATTTAGTTTTTTTTTATTTTCAGCGAATTTAAAACATTTTATAATAAATTATACTTAAAAAAGAATTGTTTCCAAAATTATCCTAATTTCGCGTGTATAAGGCGCAGGTGTTTTGAGTTAACTTTAAATTGGCGCCAATGAGTTCATTCTGTTCGTATCGGGATCCGTTGGGGGTCCAAATTTCGTGCCCGCCTTCGTTTCATAAAAAAATTTGGACTTGCTTAGATCCAAACAACACAGAATGAACATGAACCCATTGGCGCTAATTTAAATTCGGCTCAAAACATCCGCGGCTTATATCTTTCTTAAATTTTAAAATTGGCTTTTAAATTATTTAATAATTTTCTTTACAATAATTTTTTTTTCTTTTTTTTCCAAAAGCTTTTTTTTTGATTCTTTTAGACCGAAAAATTTCGTGGACGTCGTATTCAAGGAGTATAGAAGCGAGTTCGGCCAATCTCCATTGCACTACAAATCACAGAGGGACTTTAATTTTTCGCCGACGCATAGTCCCTTTGCGAAGAGCCCTTCGCCGCCTTCGTCATCGTTTCGCGAAGGTAAATGTTTAACAGCATTCTGACGGAAGATTCTCTTTTGTTCCCACGTATAATACCCTAAATTTCCGTGTATAAGCCGCGGCCGTTCGACGAATTTTTCAATTTTAACTTGGCCCTTATTCTGTTATTTTGTGTCGGTTAGACATAAAATTTAATGAGCACCTTTATTGAAGCAGGCTCAAGCTGTAGAGCAAAAATTTTCAGCTCAACTTCGCTTATAACAGAATGAAGGCCAAGTTAAAATTCAAAAATTCTTCGAACGGCCGCGGCTTATACACGCCAACTTAGGGTATTACCCTAATTTCGCGTGTCCTCAAATTTTATGCTTAACCGACACAAAATAACAATAAAGGCCAAGTAAAAATTCATAAAATCGTCGAACGGACGGCCGCGGCTTATACACACGAACTTAGGGTATATCTATTATGAATTAACTTATGCTAATTAAAAAATAACCTATTTTATTGTATTTATTATTAAAATGCCTTCGTTGAGTTTGGAGAAGAGACGATAGCGTTAAAACCAATATTTTATTACTTCCTAAAAAGAAACATTCATTCCATCGAATATTCATAAAAATACAGTCAAACCTGTCTAATTGGCACCTCTCGAGACCGCAAAGAAGTGCCCAATTAGAGAGGGTGCCCAATTACAGAGGTGCTCGATTAGACAGGTTTGACCGTATTTGACTGTACAGACAAGCCTGTCTACTCCAGTTTTTTGCGGTATGAAATGAGTTCAGCTCCCTGTTAGAATGTTTTTTTAAGGCAACAAACAATTGGTATTCGGAACGAATCGTAGAAAAATCACACTTAATTTTATTCAATTAGCGCTCTTTATATAAAAGTCGCATCTCAACTCATTTCATCTTTAATCTAGTTCCCTCTTAAAACTACCTCATTAATCCGGTTCACTCTTAAAACTACTCATTAATCCAGTTCCCTCTTATAACTACTCATTAATCCAGTTCCCTCTTAAAACTATTCATTAATCCGGTTCCCTCTTAAAATCACTCATTTTTTTGTTTGAAAATTTCTTTCATATTTATTACTTGAAATTTCTAGGAAATAGTCCCTCGTCGTCATCGAGTCCGCTCGGCGCGGAAAAGCAATCCAGCGGAAAAGCAATCCAGCAGCAAGACCGGCAAGACGACGACAAAAGCGGCGCCAACAATTTCGACTTTGAATTCGACGCGGAACGCGACGCGAAACTCGTTGCAATGGATGCAAACAAATATTTCGACAAGGTCTTTTTTTTGTTTGAATTAATTTTGACTGTACAGACAAGCCGGTCTAATTGGGCATTTCTCGGGACCGCAAAAAAGTGTCCAATTAGAGAGGGTGCCCAATTACTGGGGTAGACAGGCTTGTCTGTACAGTCAATACGGTCAAACCTGTCTAATCGAGCACCTTTGTAATTGGGCACCCTCTCTAATTGGGCACTTCTTTGCGGTCTCGAGAGGTGCCCAATTAGACAGGTTTGACTGTATTTTTATGAATATTCGATGGAATGAATGTTTCTTTTTAGGAAGTAATGAAATATTGGTTTCAACGCTATCGTCTCTTCTCCAAACTCAACGAAGGCATTTTAATGGACCGAGGTTTGTGTCTTATTCTTAAAAACTAGGAGAGCCTGATGATTGTGCGCGAAGGCTTCATTTTGCTTGGGACGAAGTTCGGTTCCGCCGCTCCCGACCCCATCATATTTAGGTGGACAATAGGTACCACATTGCACAGTGTGGATGATAATACTCGGCAGTGCTTAGCTGGCCTTGTATAAGCCACATCAGCTCCATACCATATACTTATGCCAGGCAAACCAGCCGATATTTCGCTGGCTGGATGGCCTTCATTCAGAACCCGCGAAGTTCCAAAATCATTTCTTAACGGGAGAAGATTAATCTGGGAGCCTTCACATGTCACATATCTTAAAAACTTTGGCATTTCTTTATCTCATCTTTCTTATTTTTGTTTAGTGGGGCTTTTTCAAGTTTGCCTTTTTTTATTAATGTTTTGGAATAAAATTAAAAGTTTGAAATTTTTAAACGTTAACAAAAATTATTTTTAAAAAGCCGTAAAGAAGCCGGACTTTTATACAGTCAAACTTGTCTAATTGGGCACCTCTGTAATTGGGCACCCTCTCTAATTGGGCACTTTTTCGCGGCCCCGACAGGTGTCCAATTAGACAGGTTTGACTGTATTGATTGTACAGTTTTATTAATCTAATTGGGCACCCTCTCTAATTAGGTACTTTTTTGCGGCCCCGACAGGTGCTCAATTAGACAGGTTTGACTGTATTGATTGTACAGTTTTATTAATCTAATTGGGCACCCCTGTAATTGGGCACCTTCTCTAATTGGGCACTTTTTCGCGGCCCCGACAGGTGCCCAATTAGACAGGTTTGACTGTATTTTATTGGCGTATTCTTTAAAAAAATTGAGGCTAGAAAAGACGGGGAATTGAACAATTAACAACATTTTTGAACACTTAATTTCATTCGGAATTACAGAGTGTTGGTTCTCAGTGACGCCCGAGAAGCTCGCCGAACACATTGCGGATCGTATGGTAACTCGCAAGGATTATGTGATTTTGGACGCATTCGCCGGCGCCGGCGGAAACGCCATTCAATTCGCGAAACGAGGCGCTTTTGGTGAGGTGTTATTTTTTAATTGATGGCTCGAATATGAAATCGCTAGCTAGCTGGTCCACTAAGAGAAGTTTTGAGAGCTATATCGCTAGTCCACTTAAAGAAGTTTTGCCGTTTTTAATCGTATAGGAAAAGAAAATATTTTTGGTTCTTTTCCGTTATCAAAAAAATTTTTTTTTATTTTGAGATAGAAATTCGTATTTCCGAGTTTTTTCAACATGCTGAATTCGAATATGATATTTATTTTTTATAAAAATGTTCCTATGGGTTATAGAATAGGACCAAGATTCTAAAATTTAGAAAAAAATCTACCAGAAAATAAAAAAAATATTGTGGTCCGATAACCACGGTGAATAATATTGCAAAAAAATTTTTAACATGCTGAATTCGAACATGACATTTATTTTTTATACAAATGTTCCTAAGAGTCCAGGAAATGGAATAGGACCAAGAGGAATAGGACATAGATAAAAACGTCGGAAATTGGAATTCCGGTACAATTCCTGGCTTTTATATTTTTATAAAATTTTTTTTTTATTTAAAAAAATAAAAATAAACCGCATCGAATAGAATTAAATTCTGAATCAAATGACTAAAATTACTTATTTCAATTCATACTTTATTGTCCATAAAAGTTTGATCATGGCGAAAAATTGCATAAATGTTTTATTCAACGAGCTAGAGAGTATTGAATGAGCTAGCGGAATAGGGTAACGAACCACTTTTAAGTCCGAAAAATTCTTCTTTTTCTCAATCATTGGATTTTTACTTCTCTCATGCCTAAGACGTGTGCCCAACTGGTTGGACACTCGATGTGTTAAAAGATAGACAATTTTTTTATTATATTGTTTACTAGGACTGTTTACTAAATCATTTTCATAAAGCCAAACCACACAATTTTGTTCTGGGTAATTTATAAAGTACTAATTTCAACTTTTCCATGTCTTCTTTCCAGTCTACGCGGTTGATCTCGATCCGATAAAGGTGCGTTGCGCGATGCGGAACGCGAAGATTTACGGTGTCGAGAAGCGAATTTCCTTCATTTGCGGTGACTTTTTCGACGTTGCCGCAATTCTGTTAGGGGAACACGATCCGGCGGCATCTCAGAATTCGCTCATTATTTTCCCGGCGAATTTTTCCGCCGACGACTACGACGGAGACAATGTCGGCATCTCGTTGACCAACTACACGTTTGCGCACATTCACGCCGTGTTCCTCAGCCCGCCGTGGGGTGGGCCCGCCTATTTGAATTCCCGGCACTTTGATCTCGACGAGCACATGGAGCCTAGAAGTGGCAGTGAAATTTACCGCATCGCCAAGCAAATTTCGCCGAATATTTGCTATTTTCTGCCGCGTAACACCACTCTATTGAAGGTAGAATAAGAAATATTTTTGGCGCAAGCACGCCACTTTAGTTATGCTCCTCTACTCTAAGACTCGTGCAGAATAAAAAAGTCCCAAAATAGTTTCAAAGAAAAGAGGAATTTTTTAAACTAAATTATTATGTAAATGAGTCGGTATTACTCGACAATTAATGCTCCGCAAAAAAAATATTTATGTGAATTTTCAGATGTTTATGCTTGATGAAAAAATAGAATTGGAGCAAGCAGTGCTGAATGGCAAAGTGAAGACGCTTAGCGCCTATTTCGGGAATCTAATTGCCGAATCTTGATTTTTTTTACGCTGCAAATTTCAATATTATTTACAACTTTTTTTTCTATTCTTGCTTGGCTAATGATTTTGTTGTGTTGTTATATTTTTATCATATTTGGAAATAGATCTCAAAGTAAAGTGTTAAAAATTATAATTTAATCGTTATACTTTTAATCGTTATGCTTTCTTACGTCAATACGAAAAATTCTACGAAAATAATGTTTATATAATTTTTTTTTCAGAAATTTGTGAAACCAAATAATTATGTATATATTCTCATTAAACGGGTGTATACTTAAGCTATCATGCATATTGATTGCCTGCCAAATTTTGAATAAAAATGCTGTTTGAGAAGAAATTTATTTCCGAAAAATTAATTCAACAAACTTGTAAGAAAATAGAACTTATAAAAATTCGTATTTGAAAAATAATTTAGTATAAAGAAAAATTTTTTTAACTTTAAATCATTATGAATCATCACCATCACTAAGGGAAGAAAAAAGGCACATTTGATGTCTAAAGAGGTGAGTGATCCTCGTACATACAAAAAGGGGGTAGGTGGAAAGGACATGAAAAAATACAACGTTTTCGGAACTACGCACCCATCGATGCGATATTAAAGAATTAAGAGGGGTTAAAAAAGGCGCTCTCCTTGAAGTAAAAAAGGACTCCCAAAATTTAAAGAATGAGTTCAAATATAAAATTTCTTATTATTTAAACATCTGTTGTTGCTGTTGGGACCGTTTTGACCTTTGCAATGGCCTCAAAAGGTTATAAAAAATGATAAAAATGTATTTTTCACAAAATCTAGATTATTTTTTGTAAACTTTAGTTTGATGGAACACGCATTGAAAGGGAGTTACATATGCTCTACGCAAAAAGAATCCCAGAAAAGTAACCATAAATAAATAACTATAAATTACAAGAAATATAATATATAAACGCTATTCCCAATTATTGAAATGAGCAAAAGAAAAAGAGAGAAAGAAATTTATAAAAACAAAAGAAACAGTTGTGCATTTTAAGGCCGGGCGTTTTGAGCCAATTTAAATTGGCGCTAATGCTAATAAGTGTATTCTGTTATATCAAATCGGTTGAGGTTCAAATTTTGCGCCCACTTTTATGAAACTGAAACGAAGGCGTGCATAAAATTTAGACCCCAACGAATCCGATACAACCGAGTGAACTCATTGGCGCCAATCTGAATTTGATTCAAAACACCCGGCCTTATACACGTAAAATTAGAATATATAAACACTACTCCAAAATATAAAGGAAAAAATGAGTGCCGTGTTAAAAAATAAATTCGAAAAATGTGGTTAGAATTGCGTAAATTTTTAAAAAATTTCGATATATTTCTTGAAGTAATGTTGAGTATATATTTAATGGAGAAAAAAAAGGAATTGAAATCAATTCAAGTTAGAGATTGTGGGCCCTTGAATAATTATTCCATTACTGCATTTTTTTCCACATTTTTCTTTCTTCTCTCTACGGATTTTTAGAGGAATTTATTTTATACTCATAATTATTATTATAATAGTCACACAAATGGATATTTATAAAAAAAAACACGCGCCTATTAAAACCGTTAACAACTATAATGGCGACACAGAACAGTTCAATTGACAAATATATATATATTTAAAGACTTAATCGTTTTTTTTCCATTCCTAACAAAATTTAATCCTCGACCGAAAATAAATGATGTAATTCGTACAAAAGAGAAAGAAGATGGAAACAATGAGTTAATTATAGCATGTTTTCTATTCGGCTCACGACCAACAAAAAAAGCCAACCAATAATTGTAATAACACTTCACAACTCCGCGAACACGTTTCTCTTAAACCTTATTTTATTGCTTTTGAGTGGTGTCAAAATGGCCGCCGATTCGTTCTTCTCTGTTTTAGACGGCGGCTGCCGTCGTCCGAGGCTTCGAATGGCCGCCGTCATTATTTTTGCCGTTGCTCTTAGCGCCAGCGCCGCCGCGCTTCTCGTTTCCGGCGGCGTTCTTCGCGCCGGGCGGCTGTCGTTTGCGCGGCGCCACCGTGTTCGAGCCGATTTCGGTTAGCACGCTCGGATCGATGCCCTTGAAAAATGTTGAAAAAAGACTTATTACAAACTGGAATCAAATGCTTTAAAAAAAAAAGTGTTGTGTATGTGCAAAAAAGATGACTTCCGTGGCGGGACTTGAACCTGCGACCGGAGCGCTGCTCTACCGACTGAGCTACACGGACCCCTTCTTCACATACTTTGAATTTCTTCTTATAACTCCGTCATAACAAAAAGTAAATGAAATTTTATGAAATAAGCCTTCAAAATATGCCTCAAAATCGATAATAAAAAAATTTTTGGTGTTTTAAAAAATATTTGTGAAATTGAAATTTTCAAATAAGACAAGTCTTAAAAAGATTATTTCATCTTATTGAAAATAAAATTCACAGCTTAAATACTCAGAATGCTCTCTAATAAAGTCTAGGCTAAGTAAAAATATAATGTAATTTACCCTAATGTAAATTACCCTAATTTCGCGTGTATAAGCCGCGGGCGTTTTGAGCCAAATTTAAATTGGCGCCAATGGGTTCATTCTGTTTATAACGGATCCGTTGGGGTCCAAATTTTGTGCCCACTTTTATGAAACCGAGCCAAAGGCGGGCACAAAATTTGGACCACCCCAACGAATCCGCATACAAAACGAATGGACTCGTTGGCGCCAATTTAAATTTGGCTAAAAACACCCGCGGCTTATACACGCGAAATTAGGCACAAAATTTGAACCCCAACGGATTCGATACAAAACGAATGAACTGGCGCGCCAAATTGAGTCAAATTTAAATTGGCGCCAATTGGGGTTCATTCGTTTTGTATGCGGATCCGTCGAGGTCCAAATTTTGTGCCCGCCTTTGGCTCGGTTTCATAAAAGTGGGCATAAAATTTGAAATACCCCAACGGATCCGCATACAAAACGAATGAACTCATTGGCGCAAATTTAAAATTGGCTCAAAACACCCGCGGCTTATACACGCGAAATTAGGATAATTGAATTAGTTGAGTAAAATAAAAAAAATGGCTCAAAAAAAGCACGAATAATGAAAAAAACCTGTGCACGAAGAGTCTCCTCGAGGCGTTTTTGAATATCGGCCAACTGATCGGCGGAAAGTCCGTCCGACTGCATGACAATTCCGCCAGTGTTCACCTGACTAATCTTCTTCGCTGAAAAATGAAAAAAAAAACTCAATGACCATTTAATAATTGTAAAAAAGAAAAAAATTTTTAAATAAAATTGTCGAATTTCAAATTCTCCGTTAAATATTAGGCTGGAAAGAAATTTTCTTTACACATAAGACAAAATTTATTTATTTTTTCCTACAGAAATATTTTCAAGTCCGGCCGGATGGTAATAGAACCTTCGAGAACTTTTCATGCGCCTCTCACTTTTTTGACCTACAAGAGGCGAAATTCTAGAAGAAATGGAGAAATGATTTGCCCAATTTTCGCTAGGCAAATGTCTTGAGTAATAATGGTGATTATATTATAGATTGATAGTGATTATCAATAAACTTATTACAAACTGGAATCAAATGCTTTAAAAAAAAAGTGTTGTGTATGTGCAAAAAGATGACTTCCGTGGCAGGAATTGAACCTGAGACCGGAGCGCTGCTCTACCGACTGAGCTACACGGACCCCTTTTTTTCACATACTTCGAATTTCTTCTTATAACTCCGTCATAACAAAAAGTAAATGAAATTTTATAAAATAAGCCTTCAAAATATGTTTCAAAATCGATAATTAACAAATTTTTGGTGTTTTAAAAAATATTTGTGAAATAAAGTTATGAAAAAAATAAAAATGAAGCGTCAGATGTAAAGAAAATTACTTTCCGGCCTAATATAAAATTTCCTAATTTTTAAGCGACTCCCTCAATTTAATGAAATTGGGCGCGGAAGATGAAAATTCGCTCAACAAGCTTCTCGACAAGTTAAAGATTATTGAATGTTCCAAGCGTAAGAAATTCTTCAACAAGGTTATTTTTATTTTATTTTCGTTATAATTTCAATATATTCTTACAGGAGGATGGCGCAAATTAGCGCCCGGATTTATTTTTATTATACTTTTTAACAAAATTATAAAGTTTTTTCTGCATTTGCGATTCCTAGGGATTGATAGTGATTATCAAAATAAAGTTATGAAAAAAAAAATAAAAATAAAAATGAAGTGTCAGGTGTAAAGAAAATTTCTTTCCGGCCTAATACATAAATGGAAAAAACGAAACAAATTCAAATTTCAACCTTTAAGAAAGTAAATTTTTTCGATTCAAAATGTAATTCTCTATCGAATACTTTTTAAATTAAATTTCTATAATTACTCTAAGTTCCCGTGTATAAGCCGCGGCCGTTTGAAGAATTTTTGAATTTTTACTTGGCCTTTATTCTGTTATTTTGTGTCGGTTAAGCATAAAATTTGGGGACACGCGAAATTAGGGTAATACCCTAAGTTCGTGTGTATAAGCCGCGGCCGTTCGAAGAATTTTTGAATTTTTACTTGGCCTTTATTCCGTTATTTTGTGTCGGTTAAGCATAAAATTTGAGGACACGCGAAATTAGGGTAATACCCTAAGTTCGTGTGTATAAGCCGCGGCCGTTCGAAGAATTTTTGAATTTTTACTTGGCCTTTATTCTGTTATAAATGAAATTCGAAGTCATAATTTTTGAACTGCTTTAATAAAATTTTATGACACAAAATAACAGAACGAAGGTCAAGTTAGGAAGGTCAAAAATCCGTCGAACGGCCGCGGCTTATACACTGGCAAACTTATGCTAAATACCGGCTGCGGGCTTCGGCTTGGCGGACGGCACGTCGTCGAATTGTTGCGATTTCTGCTGCTGTTTCGGCTGAGGCTCATTAGCATTATTCACGCTTTCCGCCTGTAGATGAACGCCGTTTTGGCGGCGGTTGTTCTCCTTGTCGTTCGGCGCGCTAAAATTCTCCGAACCACCATTGGGCAACAACGCGACGGAGACGGGCGCGTCATTGCGATGCGGCGTCATCGCCGACGTCGCGGCAGCCGGCATGATAGGAAGCACTATATAAAGAATGAATTCAATAGTCATTTTAACCGGAAATGCCTCCCAAAGACCCTATCTTAATCACAAAAAAAATTTGAACCGAAACTGGACTCATTCGAAAGCTTTCACGCTGGTTAAGAATTGTATAAGGACTATGGCCCAATTTTGCTTCCCCCTCGAGTTACGGTAGATTGAACGAAAATTTGAACCAAAGAGGGACTAAGCATTTTTGGAAAATTTTTTCATTTTAAAAACGGTAAAATTAAACGGTAGAAAACGGTATTTTAACTAGGGGAGGCTTAGACTTAGGTCTAGGCTTAGTTTTGTAGAAAAAAGTGCTTGATCCGTCCTTTGGTCCAAATTTTTGGAAAAATTTTTTCATTTTAAAAACAAAAAAATTATACGCTAAAAAACGGTATCTACAGTTTCATTGTATTACTACAGTACATGTATGCATTTACAATGAAACTGTTATTAATACAATGAAACTGTAGGTACCGTTTTTTAGCGTTTAATTTTTTGTTTTTAAAATAAAAAATTTTTTCCAAAAATTTGGACCAAAGAGAGGATCAAGCACTTTTTTTTACAAAACTAAGCCTAAGCCTAAGTCTAAGTCTAAAGCCTAAGCCTGCCCCCAGTTAAAATACTGTTTTCTACCGTTTAATTTTACCGTTTTTAAAATGAAAAATTTCTCCAAAAATTTGAACCAAAGGAGGGACCAAGCACTTTTTTTCTACAAAACTAAGCCTAGGCCTAAGTCTAAAGCCTAAGCCTAAGCCTGCTCCCAGTTAAAATACCGTTTTCTACCGTTTAATTTTTTTGTTTTTAAAATAAAAAAATTTTTCCAAAAATTTAAACCAAAGAAGGGACCAAGCACTTTTTTCTACAAAACTAAGCCTAAGTCTAAGCCTAAAGCCTAAGCCTCCCCCAGTTAAAATACCGTTTTCTACCGTTTAATTTTACCGTTTTTAAAATGAAAAAATTTTTCCAAAAATGCTTGGTCCCCCTTTGATTCAAATTTTCGTTCAATCTACAGTAACTCGACAGGGAAGCAAAATTGGGCCATAGTCCCTATACAATTCTTAATCCTCGTAATAAGAGCTTTCGAATGAGGTATCACACGACTAAATTTGATTTAAAAAATATTTCCAGTGTGGGGTAAACTGGCGCGCTCCTAGCGCGTCAAATTTTGATGCCCGACAATTTTGGCGCCCTTAAATTGCAATAATATGCCATTATGAAGGATTTTATAAAAAAAACTCACAACCAGATGGATTATAATTCTTTATTATAGTCGAAAAAAAGCCCAACCTTTGCCAAAGTGCGCAATCGCCTCGACGAGTTTCGCGCTTTCGGCGTGAAAACGCGTCGCGTAGGCGGTGTGCTTGTCAAACTCCTTGGCGAGGTTAAAGTTCTTGAGTTGCTCGTAGAGCGCGTCGCGCTCGGCCGCCGACCGCACCGCGCCGGACGTCTTGCCGCTCAGCTCAATGAGCTGACTGCGACGCGCGTTGAAGAGCGCCGCCGCGTCGTCGCGACAACGCGCCAACTCCACCGCCAGCTGGCGTTCGCGCTCCGACAATCGCTGCTTAATCTCCTGAAAAATGGGTGAAGAAATTTACAACGCAAAAAAGAAAAAATAATTAGACATTTTTAATAAATTTGTCAAAAATTTGTCGGGCCTTTGGCATAATATAATATATTAGGCTATAAAGAAAATTCTTGCGGTTTTTCCACAATAGATAGAGACGTGGGTTTTTTTGCATTTTGTAGAGCGTACCCGATTTGTGGGAGACGTGTTTTAGCGATTTTTAAAATGTCTATTTTTAGCATTTTTATAGAGGAAAATGCAATGAAAAAAGTGCATATGGCTGAGCATTTTTTCGGAGAGTGATCCGATGGACTTGAAACTTTTGCTATGAGCTCCCCTTACATACACTATTACACTCCATAAATTTGAACCTGATCAATTGGATAGGAGCCGAGTTA
The DNA here is from genome assembly GCA_024678965.1 of Bradynema listronoti. Classification (NCBI taxonomy): domain Eukaryota; kingdom Metazoa; phylum Nematoda; class Chromadorea; order Rhabditida; family Allantonematidae; genus Bradynema; species Bradynema listronoti. The sequence goes on from JANLNO010000009.1 coordinate 1,226,522, forward strand.
TGAAACTTCAAAAAACGACAAAAATGCCGAAATTTGTCATTTTTTGCAGTTTTTTTTTTAATTTTTTGTTGTTTTATAACTTTTTTCGGAGAGTAATCCAATGGACTTGAAATTTTTGTTATAAAGCCCTCTTATATACGCTATTATGCTCCTTAAATTTGAAACTGATCGGTTGGATAGAAGCCGAGTTATAAAACTTCAAAAAACTGCAAAAAATGACAAAATTTTTCAGCATTTTTGCCGTTTTTTTGAAGTTTCAAAGTGCATATGGCTGAGCATTTTCATAACTCGGCTCCTATCCAATCGATCAGGTTCAAATTTATGGAGTGTAATAGCGTATGTAAAGGGAGCTCATGGCAAAAATTTCAAGTCCATCGGATCACTCTCCGAAAAAAATGCTCGGCCACATGCACTTTTTTCGTTGCATTTTCCTCTATAAAAATGCTAGAAATAAAAATTTTAAAAATCGCTGAAACACGTCCCCCACAAATCGGGTACGCTCTACAGGATGCAAAAAATCTTACGGCTCTATCTATTGTGGAAAAAAGTTAGAAGAAAATCGCAAGAACTTTCTTTAAAACCTAATAATATGTATTCGGCTCGATTCGATTTTTGTACGATAAAAAATTAAATCTCTCAAATTCGACCATCGATTTGCGACTAAAATTCGACTCTGTGCTCTGTGCACGAATGCCTCGATAAAAAAACCCCCCACCAAAAAGCATTGCATCATATTCGTTTGCGAAAGGGAAATTTGCGTCGTGAACGCCTTCTCCAAGTCGTCCAACTCGGGCACGTATGTCGAGAGCTGAACCGCCTCCGCGGAAATCGCTAAAATCCGAGAGAAATGAGGAATTAAAAAAAAAAATTATAAACAATTTGTAGAAAAAAAACCCCTCAAACTTAAAAAAACCCCTCAACTTTAAAAAACCCCTCAACTTTAAAAAAAAGTTCTCAAGAAAACTAAAAAGAAAAACAGGATCGGGACTATTTCTCTCAATCATACTTTATCGACCTATCCCCCGTCTCTTCCCCCCCCTCCCCCCCCCCAACACATCTTCTTAAAAATTAATGCGTAAAAGCCGAAAATAGAGCCGACAAAAATTTGGGGCCGACAAAAATTTCAAGAATACCCTAAATTCCGCGTGTATAAGCCGCGGGCGTTTTGAGCCAAATTTAAATTGGCGCCAATGGGTTCATTCTGTTTATAACGGATCCGTTGGGGTCCAAATTTTGTGCCCGCCTTCGTTTCAGTTTCATAAAAGTGGGCAGCGCAAAAATTTGGACCCCCAACGAATACAAAACGAATAAACTCGTTGGCGCCAATTTAAATTTGGCTTAAAACACCCGCGGCTTATACACGCGAAATTTTTGGGAATTCTTGAAATTACTATAAAAATAAATATTTTAGTTTTAAAAGAAATATCTTAATTTCGCGTGTATAAGCCGCGGGCGTTTGAGCCAAATTTAAATTGGCGCCAATGGGTTCATTCTGTTTATAACGGATCCGTTGGGGTCCAAATTTTGTGCCCACTTTTATGAAACCGAGCCAAAGGCGGGCACAAAATTTGGACCACCCCAACGAATCCGCATACAAAACGAATCGACTCGTTGGCGCCAATTTAAATTTGGCTCAAAACAATCGGTCTTATACACTCGAAATTTTTGAGGATTCTTGAAATTACTATAAAAATAAATATTTTAACGTCTGAAATTATACGAGAGGAAAAAAGTAGCTCACCGTTGAGTTGAGCGCCGTCGTCGAGCGCGTAGAATTTGGCCAACTCATCCGACGAGACGCCAATCGCCCGTGGCGAAGGCACGCCGCCGCCGACGGCCGCAGTCGTCGGCGGCGGCGGCGCTGCGCTAACCGCTCCTTCGCCCAGCTGCTGCTGCTGCTGTAGCTGCTGTTGCTTGGCTTTTTTGGCCTTTTTCGCAGCGGTCGCCGTCATGACGGGCGCCGGCGCGCCGTTGGCCGACTCGTCTGAGAATTTCATTTGTGAAAATGCTTATAACATAATATTCTTTTCTTCAGAAATGCTCCTCCTCGATTTTATTAGCCATTTGGGCTCACAAAGGCCTAGGCTTAGGGCTGGGGAATTGGGTTTCGGCTCAGCCTATGCGTCCCAAGTAATTGGCGTATGGAAAAAATTCGCAAAAATTCTTCTAGAAAAAAACGAAAAAACGTCCAACCCTTTCGCGGCGCATTGCTAGCGACGCCGGCCGGCGACTGCGACGCGTCGCTCGCCGCCGGCGCGTAGCCGTTGCTCTTCGCCACGGACGGGGTGGATTTGCCGCTGGACACGCTTTCGGTGCTCGCCTTGGCGCCGCCTCCGCCATTCGCGTTGTTGCCCGACTTGCCCTTATTCTTCTTGCTTTTCTTCGAAGCGCCGCCACCCCTCGTTTCCCAGTCGTCGAGCGCCTCCACATAGGTTCCTGAACAAATAAAATAGTTTTTAAAAATTGGCGAAAAAAATTACCCCATTTGGGATCATTATACCCTAATTTCGCGTATATAAGGCCGGGTGTTTTAAGTCCAATTTAAATTGGCGTTAATTGGAGTTCATTCTGTTCGTAATGGATCCAAGCGAGTCCAAATTTTGTGCCCACTTTTATGAAACCGAAACGAAGGCGGGCACAAAATTTAGACTCCAAAGGGATCCAACACCAACAGGATGAACTCATTGGCGCCAATTTAAATTTGGCTCAAAACACCCGGGGCTTATACACGCGAAATTAGAGTAATCAAAATTCCGATAAATTGTAAGGCAAAATTTACATTTTTCCCTCAATCACTAATAATTATATCACTTGTTCAAATTGCTTCCTCAACGAATCAAGTTTTTCAATCAAATTACACGAAATACATATTTTTAAGAAATTGGAAAAAAACTTGACCGAAAGAAGCAGTAAAATAAGTATGAAAATTTCTGATATAACTCACAAAGTTAAACGCTAGTCGACAATAATAAAAGTGCAAAACACAAACCCTGAAGAAAGGCCTGAATGGTCTTTTCGACGTCGAGGTCAAAGTGGTGCAAAACGAGCACGATGTGGTTTTTGTTACACTGGCGCACGACCTCACGCACCTTCGCAATCTTCTCGTCCATGATCTTTTCTCCAGTTTATCTTGAGCCGACATTTTCACGCAAAAAACTAATAATAATAATATTTATATTTATAACACAGTAAAGTAGAAAGGCACAACAACTGAAATTAAAAAAAAGGTATTATTAATTATCGATTCAAATTATTATATTAGTTAACAAAATGAAACAATTAAAAGTGCAAAAGTCCATTGTATATGTATAACGCTTATGATTTCTTCGAGAGCTTCGACTAGCCTATTTTAATGACATTTTTTTCATTATCAAAAAAGTAAATACATTATTGAATAATTTCAATGTTGACGATCATTGCTATTTGAAACAATACTTCATTTTATTTGTAGGGACGGGGAATGGCAAGGAGTAGAATGATATGATTGAAAAGAGTGAAGAAAAGGATATTAAACCATGAAAATGTGAATGCATGAAAGCGAAAAAATATGCGAAAATTTTTCGTCAAAACTTTTGGCATAATGAGATTAAGGCGATTCTTTAAATCTGCTTTTCGCCGATAGACCGTAATGTTTTGGTCAGTCGTTCTATGAGAAATGAGCTTAATGAGTGATTAGAAATTTTTCTGCAATTTAGATAATTAAAAAAAAATTATTTTTAAAGCATATTCGCTTAATTGAAAAGTTTTTCTTTTTTTATACATTGAAAAGTAAAAAATTAAAAAAGAACCAAGAAATGAGGCAAAAATGATTTCACATCAATCAGTGTTTTTTAATTCTATAATAAATGTGTTGAAAAAATTCATATGCATATTTTCGCGTGTAAAAATATCACTCTCACCACGGAAGAGAAAAAATGATTAGTCAATGCGCTTATAAAAGAAGCTTAAATGAATTAAAAAATAAATAAAACATATATGTATACGGGAATCCGCTTCAGAAAATGGATTACATTAAATTAATTATTAAAAATCTCCATTATTATTAAATTCTTTTACAATTTAATTTCGTTACTCCACAACACACATGCAAAAAGTCAAGTTTTCTGTATATGTGCATATCAAGAAATGATTGGTGTCATAGAGTGCGAGCGGTCAGTGCTGGTCACGCTCAGTTGCGCAAAAAAATCACCACCGATTTTCTTTCTAATTTTAACGTTTCATTTTGTAGAGTATCTATTAAAGTACATATCATATGCTCACATATAAATAAAATACATGTACTTGATTAGATTCGAATGTGCGTGCATATAATAAATAATTAGAAAAAAAGTTAAAAAATGACTTTCCCGTTCATTACTTTAAATTAAAGCAAATTCATAGATGTTTTATTAATTTATACATATAAACATGATGTTTACACAACATCATTTTGTATTCGTTTCTGATGTGCATATCAAATCATTTTGGGTTCGTTTCTATATGTTTCTTTAATTAATATTTTCTTAGTTTTCAAAAATGATGCGATGCAATTTGTTGCTTCTTAATTGTGCACACACATACACGCAGAAAGTGTCAATTAGCGATTAAAGAAATAGGAAATTGTTAAAGCATAAAAACTTTCTTTTGTAAAGAAAAAAATCATGGGCGAATATGTGAAAGCTATTATACTTTTTATTTATCTGCGTATTTTTTTTAAAATTTATATATGTCACATTCCGCATACGCACAAATATAAAGAGGCAATCACACGGCGTTTAATAATAGTAATGAAAATGGAATTAAACGTAAAAAAAGAAGATATTTAAAAAATGGATAAGCAATGGGTGAAAAGTGAATTAAACGCAAAAGATTTTCAATATAGACAATTGCCGAATGAGAATTACATGAGGAAAAATTCATTTTGGACGCTTATAAAAAAAATAAACGGAGCAAAACTAATAAAACGAAGAAAAATTAGAGAAATGAATAATTTGGAGACAAAAATCACATATTTTTCAAAGAAATTTCCCCTAAACTTTATTCTGTGTGCTTCAAAAGGAAGAAGAAAAAAGAAAATCACGGCGATGAAAGATTTTAAAGAGTAAACAAAAAAAAACAACAACAATAAATTACTAAATAGTTTCCAATTATTATTCATTGCATAATATTTATACATTATAAAATATTGATTTTTGTCACTTATTAAGGCTGAGCTAAAGAGACGTCTGTGTAAATAATTAAATGTTTAAATAAATTTATTTAAAAAAAATTTCGTATCATATCAATAAACGCGATAAGAGACTTCAAAATATAAATTAAGTGGGAAGGCAAAATTTTATCATACAAAAAAGATTTACGATTATTTGAAGACAATTTTTTTTCAATGATAAATATTACGCAAATTTATGTACCAAAAAAATGTATTAAAGATCATTTTAAGGTTTTGGTACCTAAATAACGGATTTTAAAAAATGTGAGTACAGCTATTTTGTAAACATTATTGAGCTGTATTACTAAGATTAGATTGATTGGCCGAAGATTGATGATAAGTGTCTTGAAATATTTTGGGCTGAAATTTCAGGACGACAATTCGGAACGAATAAAAATTAGGCTGAACTTAGGCCTTAACCATTAGGCCTCATTGGTTTAGGTTAAGCATTACGTTAAGTTGTTTTCAGCATCGTTATGACTTATTATAGTATATTTTCGATTATTATAGTATATTCCCGATATATCACATCAACAATATTTGAATTTAAATTTGCTTGTACACAATATAACAGAATGAACTCGTTGGCGCCAATTTGCATTTAGCTCAAAACATCCGGACTTATCTGCACGAAATTAGACACCATCATTGATGGGTAAGTGGCTCGCGATGACTCGCGACCAAACGAGTCAAATGCCAAAAAATCCGATTTTTGGCTGATTTTCTCGCTAACCATGGGCCATTTTCTTGAAAAATTTGGAACAATTTTTGATATTTGAGTTGTTCTTTATTCTTCTACTAATAATATTTTTTAATGGCGTTGATAAGAAATAAATTACCCTAAGTTCTCGTGTATAAGCAGCGGCCGTTCGCCGAATTTTTAAATTTTAACTTGGCCTTTATTCTGTTATAAACGGTATTGAGCTCATAATTATTAGCTCTTTCCAAAAAAAGACGGAGCCACGAAAAAGCCAGATGACTCCATAAATTGGCTCTAGATGGCTCAAATAGCTCCGGCTCCGGCAATCGAGCTTTTTGCTTCGCAGCGAGCCATCTAGCTCCAAATGACAGAGCCGGAGCCACTTATCGAGCCGATTCACAACACTGCTTAACAGATACAAAATAACTGAATGAAGGCCAAGTTAAAATTCAAAAATTCGTCGAACGACCATCACTTATACCCGGGAACTTAGGGTATTTTTTAGGAAATTTTTAAAACTGGATAAATAAAGAGAAAAATGATCTTTTTTAAAATCCATATAAGGCTTAACCTTCAAATTTACGGAGATGCGACATTTCGGCACGGACAAATCAGGACGAGACATTTCCGAAGAACATTTCGGGAAGACGTTCAAAGACTCTTTTAGCTTTTTTCAAAAAATAGTCGTAGTCACAAATTCTGACTCCGTTTTTTTTTTGAAAAAAGCGTGACTCACAAAAAGCCAGATGATTCCGTAAATTGTCGGCCATTAAGACATAAATGGCTCCGGCTCGATAGATGGCTCCGCAGCGAAGCCATATTGCTTCAAATCCCTCGAAGCCATTTATAGAGCCAACTCACAACACTGATAACGAATAATAATATATAATTATTTTGACTAAACATTTAGAATCATTATACCCTAATTTCGCGTGTGTAAGACCGGGTGTTTTGAGCCAAATTTAAATTGGCGCCAATGCATTTATTCTGTTATATCGGATCCGTTGGCCCGTCTTCGTTTCAGTTTCATAGCACAAAATTTGGATTCGCTTGAATCCGCATATAACAGAATGAACTCATTGGCGCCAATTTAAATTCGGCTCAAAACACCCGGCCTTATACACGCGAAATTAGAGTACCTAAAAGCCTTTAAAATGCTGGGGAATTTTGCATTGATTGGAATACAAATTTATTATTATTATTAGTTGATTGGACACATTCAATGTGAAGAACAATACGTGTGGAGTACATATTTACATTCAAACATATTTTTCTCAACTAACAATAACTGTTTTCGTTTCGCTATTCTCTCGATTGCGCATAAAAAATCAATGCGATTAAACACAAAAAATTCCAAATTATTTATCTATTCGACAATGGAAAAAAACGGGGGAGGGGGAAATAACGTAAAAACATAATCAAACGACTCTTTCTTTTCTCTCCTCAACATTTTTGAGATTTTCATTAAATTTTTTTTGTTTTTCATTCGCAAAAATTTTTATACGATTTTTTTTGTTTTTCATTCGCAAAAATTTTTATACGATTCAACGTGGAAAAAGATTCGAAAAAAATGTTGAATTTTTCCCCAAATTTTCAAATTCCATCGGACGCTTTAAAAAAAGTCGCGAATCATACGTACTGGAATTGGAATTATTATATGAATTAATTTTTAGTAAGAAATTCCAATAAATATTCACATAATTTAATTTGATATGGTTATAAACTTTTACACATACATAATTTCGTGTGGGCTTATCCACACGATAGTTGTAAATTCGATTAAAAAATTATGGATTAGAAAATTAAATTCCGAATCGAAGTAGTAAAATTAATTTTCTTAAAAGTAACTTTTTGATGCTTAAAATGTTAGTCACAGTTGTGAAATCCACAAATGTCGCATCCGTAAATGTCGACACGCCTTTTTAATTCCCTATGAATGAAATTATGTAAAAAAAACCCTAAACCTTAAGCCATCAGGCGTTACGCAATGATGATGCGTAATTGTGACGTCATAACACGTTCAAAACTCTCCGTTCAATTAATTGATGGTACAAGTAAATACATATTTTATGATTCTTTTAAAAAACACTCATGATGCGTCAAGCATCATCGTCTCGAAGTCCGTGCCGCTGCGCGAGGTCGCATAAGCCGGTAGTTGATCGGGAAGTTAGTAATTATCTTTTTCGTGTTCCAAGCATAAGTCCGAATCTTGAACAACAAAAACCACCCGCCAATTGGTCGCGCAATTTTAAAAAATGATCCACATCCTTCTTGGTTGCATCATTATGTCTCCGAGACGGCCGCCGGCGGTGTTTATAATTGTTGCCAAAGTTTATAACCTCTCCCCGCCCCCGCCCTCCCGCTTAAAAGTAATTAAAAAATCGTCGTTTAAAAGTTGTATTTTTTTACTACGCAAATTTCTATTTATTATTTCACTGATAATCGAATCGAATTGATAATAATTATATCGACAAATACAAACTTTTAATAAATTACACATAAATTCTTTACTATATTACAAAATCATTAGAAGTAATAAAATATAAAAAAAATTATAAGAGGCCAATTAATAGACGTAACTTTTTCTTAATTTTAATATTTTTTGATTTTAATATGAAAAATTTGAAAAAATAACAAAAAGTTGGTGCAGCCCAGATCATTGCGCCCGAGATCCAATGCCACTCAAACTGGGCAAATTGAACCTTTATGCGAGCTGGACCAGGCCGGGCAAGCCAACGATGCACGTTAACGCATAACGTGAATGCATTGAGACGGAAGAGGTTGATGAGGACGGCTCGGCGGCTAACCGCAGTGCCCTTTCTTCACATCACATGCTCATATCCGGAACGACTTTGGTGCAGTGGGACGTACCTTACACTCCGAAGAGCCAAGTGCAGTAATTTTGCACAAGGGTCCAGTGAACCACAAACACTGGGATTCATTTAACTTTAGCAGCCAAAGTCGAATCCGAAAATGAGGCATGAATGTGACTAATGGACACGACGATAGTCGTGAGAAATAATTGGAGTTGGGGTTGATTTTCCCGCTTATATAACCCAGAAATAATTCGAGAAAAATCGACGATGGCTTTCGACCGGCTGCCAAACAAGTCAGACACTCCAATGATATTTCATCGGTTATCTTTTCGTTGGTAGAATCCGAATATAATTTTTTTTCATTGAAAAAAAATATTCCAACTTTGCTGGCTCATTTTTTCAATATTTTAAACGAATTTCCAAATTCTCTAATATTTTATTCTCCATTTATTGTATACACACATTAACACAATTTATAATATAATTTAACGACCGGATTTGGTGGTCTGGGATTTAGATTTATGTAAAGAACAAATCTTCTGATAAATTTCTGAATTTTGCTTTCTATTATAATTAGCTTAAAAAAATTCTTTTACGTAAAAAACCTGTTCTTTAGATTTTTAAAATTTTTTCAATATTTTAAAAAAAAGACTTTTTGTAATAAAATTGCAGCTGAAAGTTAATGTAAAAAAATATTTTTTAAATTCGAAATTTTATTCTAACCATGGAAATTATACGAGAAACATTGTATACAGTGTGATAATGAAAGTTTAAATAGTGTATTTTAAATAAATTTATAAAATATTTTTAAAAGAATTCCTAAAATATCACACTTTTTTTTATCATACTATTAAAATTAAGGGGAGCAGTGGTTGTGCGATAGGTTTCACTTTGCTTGGGATGAAGTTCAGTTTCGGACCCCATCTAGGTGTTCTCCATATTTGGAAGACAATAGGTACCGCATTGCACAGTGTGGGTGATACGGTGGTGCTGATTAGGCCTTGCAAGCCGCATCAGCGATACCGCATGTTTATGCAGAAAACCAGCCGAGATTTCGGTGGCTGGATGGCTCTCATCCAAAACCTGCGAAATGATTAGTCCAAGGTCGTTTCCAACGGGCGAGGATTGATCTGGGGCCTTCATGTATCACGTATCACGTATTAAAATTAATTTTTGAGAATATAAAATAGAAATTTTTATTTGAAATTATCAAATTAATTACCCTAATTTCGTATGTATAATTGGCCGGGTGTTTGAACTGGCGCCAACGAGTTCATTCTGGTATATTGAATCGATTTGGGTCCGAATTTTATTGCCCGTCGTTATGAGAATGAAATAAAAGCGGATTCAAAATTGCCATTAATCGAAGGAAAGAATGAGGAGCAGAGGGGGTGGGGAGGATGTTTTAATGCCACGAAACTTGTCTAATATCCCAGACCACCAAATCCGGTCGTTAAATTATATTAAGTAATAATTTAAATTGGCGCCAGTGAGTTCATTCCACTGTAGCGGATCCGTTTAGGTCCAAATTTTGTGCCCGCCTTCGTTTCAGTTTCATAAAAGTGGGCAAAAAATTTGGACTCGCTTGGATCCGCATACAACAGAATGAACTCATTGGCGCCAATTTAAATTTGACTCAAGATACCCGGCCTTATATACAGGAAATTAGGGTATTAAAATTATTATTACTTAATTTCGCCGAAAATAAAAAAAATATAATTTAATGTGTATATGTTACGGGAAAATATGTTGCACGGCCAAATACGTATTTTCCCGCCCGACGGCCAAATACGTATTTTCCCGGCCATATAAAAAAATTTTTTCACATTTATTTAAATTATCGTAAACTTTTATCGATAAAAGTTTACGATAATACGATAAAATTTACGATAAAAGTTTACGATAATTTAAATGAATGTGAAAAAAATTTTTTATATGGCCGGGAAAATACGTATTTGGCCGGGAAAATACGTATTTGGCCGGGAAAATACGTATTTGGCCGTCGGGCGGAAAAATACGTATTTGGCCGTGCAACATATTTTCCCGTAACATATATAATATTTAATTTAATGGGCTACAAAATCTAAATAAAAATAAACTTGAGAGAAAATAAATTATATTTAAAATTTGGTAAAAACAAATATTAATAAATTTAAATTACATTTTAAATAATTTTTTGTCTACGGTAAATTAATTTGATTATTTTCTGTTTTCGGTGGTTACGAATTCATTCTGAGTCTTTTCATTTTTTCCATTTACCCAAAGATCATGTAAATAAGTAGCGACCGTTCGAAAATTTTTTGAATTTTGACTTGACCTTAATTCTGTTATAAACGAAATTAAGCTCAAAATTTTTGAGACTACAGCTTGGGCATGCTTTAATGAAGCTGTTCATTAAATTTTATGCTTAACCGAACACAAAATAACAAAATGAAGACCAAATCAATATTCAAAAATCCGTCGAGAGACCGCGTCTTATTTATCCAAACATAGGGTACTTAATAAATTATAAAAAAATGTTTTTTATTTTTTGGATTTCTTACAGAAAAATTCATTTTTATTGCAAGTCAGCATTATTTTGAATTACAAGCAGTGTTGTGACTTGGCTTCGAGTGGACTCCGGCATTTTTGACAGACGAACAGACAAATCCATTAAATTTTTTGTTAAAAATGGCGAAATTTCATGGTGCTCCGCATGGGTTCCAAAATCACAATACTGATTACAAGTCAAACCTAATTTTTTAAATCCATCGATCTTAGTTTCAAGATAAAACCGAATTTTTTTATAAATTATGATAAAATTTTTCAATATTACAATAGATTAATTCTATAAACGTTTCCAATACTAAGTATTTGTTTTAGCGAACAGGCAATTGTATTATTCGTAAAAAATTCGATGTTAGCTCTATTGGGCTCCATGGCCAAGTGGTTGTGCCATAGGTTTCACTTTGCTTGGGATGAAGTTCAATTCCACCACCAACCCCACCCAGGTGTTTCCATATTTGGAAAATGCTCATTAAATTTTAGGCATAACAGATACAAAATAATAGAGTGAAGGCCAAGTCAATATTCAAAAATTTTTTAGAACGGCAGCGTATTATTTACTCGAACTTAGGATAGATATATTTTTTACATTTTAAACTAGGTAATACGATAAATTCATTAAATTTAAATCAAATACTCGGATTTGTCTGCTCGTCAGCCAAAAATGCCTGAGTCAACTCGGACAACACTGTTGAGAACCAAGCAGGACTCTTTGACTTGATGATAAATATCTTATGAGCCATTTGAGACAAGATGGGCCCATTTTAACTAACAAAAAATTTTTGTTCAAAAAAAGGCTAAAAATGTTTACAATATTTTATATTTGACGCAATTTCGTTTCCGATTGTTTTTTTCTTATAACTTTTTTACTTTTTAACCAAATTGTAAATTTTTTTACATTCGATTCACAACTCCTTGGGAATTTTTTTGTGTTTAAATTTTGTTTGTCGTTTTTATATCTTGAAATTTTTTTTAGTGAAAACAAATATTAATAAATTTAATATTTTAAATATTTTTTTGTCTATAGTAAGTTAATTTTCAAAAAATTCATGCAAAAAATTCATGCAAAGAATGAATACCATAGAAAATGAATGCCATAGAAAATTTCAAGCTCTATTTGGCTTGCTCATTAAATTTTATGCTAGAATGAAGGCCAAGTCAATATTCAAAAATTCTTCGAACAGTCGCGTCTTATTTACCCGAACTTAGGATAGATATATTTTTTTCTATGTGTTACACTTTAAACTAGGTGATACGATAAATTCATTAAATTTTAATCACGAGGGATAATTGGATTAATTATAACTGTCGTATAAACAAATAGGAATAACATATTAAAAAGTAAAAACGAAAGTTATAATTAATTCAAATATCTCTCGTTCTGATATATAAGGCGCGACGGTTCGAAAAATTTTTAAATTTTGACTTGGACTTCTGTTATATGCGGACATTTTCGCGACGGACATACGCACAGAAAATAGCGTTTTAATAATCACTCATAAAGTGTTCAAGTCACGGCCATTCGAAAATTTTTTTAAATTTTAACTTGGCTTTATTCTGTTATAAATGAAGTTGAGCTCATAATTTTTAACCTGCAGGTTGGGCCTGCTTCAATGAAGGTGCACATTAAATTTTAGGCATAACAGATACAAAATAATAGAGTGAAGGCCAAGTCAATATTCAAAAATTTTTTTAGAACGGCAGCGTATTATTTACTCGAACTTATGATAGATATATTTTTTACATTTTAAACTAGGTAATACGATAAATTCATTAAATTTAAATCAAATACTCATTGTGACTTTAACGTTTCATTTACGCTTTAACATTTGTTATTCCTATTTGTTTATACGACAGCTATAATTAATTAATCCAATTATCCCTCGTTCTGGTGTATAAGACGCGAAAAATTTTTGAATTTTTCATTCTGTTATAAACAAAGTTGAGCTCAAAGTTTTTAAACTAAAGCTTGAATCCTGAGTTTTAATGAAGATATTCATTAAATTTCATGCTTCACAAACACAACATAACCGAATAAATGCCAAATTAATATTCAAAAATTCTTCGAATGACCGTTAATTATACACACATAATTAGAGTCAGTGTTATAAATTGGCTCCGAGTTGACTCCGATATTTTTGGCAGACAAGCAGACAAATCCATTATATTTTTCTCAAAAAATAGCGAATTATCATGCTCGTCTGTCATGGGTTTGCCGGAGTCAACTCAAAGCAAACACACTTTGCTTAGGGATAAATTGAATAAATACATAATAACAAACATAAATTAGCGTAATGTGCGCGTCATTTATGGCCTATTTTGGTTTTTGTATGGGACTTTTCTCGATAGTCGCATTCGCGATGAATATGCTCGTGCTGCGCGCTTTTTTTGAAGCGTGTCTCTTGTCGATCTCGCGTTCCGCCAATGCAATACACTTCTTATCCGCTTTTGCAATAGTGACTTCTTCTTGTCGTCTTTTGTTAATAGGCCTCTATTGGGCTCCATCCACTGCTTTACAGGTTTATCTAATTATAACTAGATATAGAAATAGTAAAATTTTTCAAACTTATATATATAGTTAAAAGTCACATATAAATTTAGAGAAAACTTTTCGAAAATGAAGGGAACATTAATTTTTATTCGACACTCTTAATTCTTGCTTTGTGGTCCGAAGGCTCCACTACTCAAATGCTTATCGGCATTAATCGGTTTTTTTTAAATTAAACTATTTTATTTAAATCTCAACATTTTGGCGATGTTACGTTAAGGAGAATTTACATATTTGTATTTTTATTGGCTTAAGATTGTTAACCACCGAAGGCAAAACTCTTTGGCTTCAGCGGATTTTTTCACACCGCAACTGTTATGCTTATGCGATTCTCATCGTGCCTTTTATGACTGTGTTTAACTTTACCGCCTTATCGATATTGCCATGTTGTTGGTAATAAAATCTTTTTTTTTGTATGTATAAGGCCGGGTATTTTAGCCAAATTTAAATTGGCGCCAACGAGTTCATTCTGTGATATCGGAAAAATTTTATTAAGAAATTCAAAAAAGATTTTGAAAATGAAAGAAAAGTTTCAATTTTGCTATAAAATTGATAGAAGATTTGTTAAATTCAATATTCTAGCTAGTCCAAATCTGCAAATTTACTACAGAATTAATGCGTTGAATTTCCAGGTACAAATTTAGCTACGAAGTTGGCACACTTTGGGTAGGACGAACCGACCAATTCAATTACGTCACCGTTTTAGTCTTTAGGCCTTTGAATCTCATTACGATCCTCGTTCCATTCGCCTGCTATGTTACAGTAATCTTTAAACTATAAATTTTATATTTGATTGAGGTTCATATCAACATGTGTAATTTTCAATTTATAGCTTTGTCCCATCAACTTATTTGTCAGTTCCATATACATATTAGGTTGTTAAAAAAGAAATGAGCTTTTTTAGTGAAAATTAAATTTATTCTACGTGATACATGATACGTGAAGACCCCAGATCAATCCCTCCTCCGTTGGAAATGATCTTGGAACTAATCATTTTGCGGGTTTGAATGAGGGCCATTCAATATCGGCTGAATATAAGCATGCGGTATGGAGCTAATGCGGCTTGTAGGGCTTGGCCAGAATCGCCACGTATTAACCACACTTTGCAATACGGAGCCTATTGTCTTCCAAATATGCTAACACTTAGGTGAGGTTGGGGGCGGAATCAAACTTTGTCTCCATTGCAAAATGAAACCTATCGCACAACCACTAGGCCATTGCTCCCCTAACAATTAGAAAATAAACTTTCGCTTAGATTTTTTTCGCACATTTTGCCGCCTTCGAAATTTTGACCCAAACGCGAAGACGGATCACTCGCGTAAGACGATTCCATTCGCCCTTGTATTCGTGTTCAATTTTGGTTCGAATTTTTCTCAGTTTTTTAGGTTGTTTTGAGCCGTTTTGAAGCTTAGCATTTGTAATTAATTCAAATATGAATTAATTTCAACAATCTGTTGTCATTTTCATAAAACAATTTTAAAGAGTTGTTAAGATTTCGAGATTGTTTAGTACTCTATATTGTACTCGAATTGGAATTATTTTTTGGGAAAAATGCTCCCAATCTTTATTGGATTAAGACGCTTATGGCTATGCTGGACTGTTGGGCGGTGGGACTCGTGCCCGGCCTAATGAACCGACAAGTAGGCTAACATTTTCAGCCATTCGAAACATATCCAGTAAAACGATGACATAATTCAAAATGTTTTCGAACGGCCTAAACAAAATTGGAACGAAATTTACATAACAATAAAATAATTCTTATACGATTTTGATTGTACAATATTTAAAAAATGACTTTAGATTCGCAATGTGATTTTTAACCGCTTTCAAGGCCGAATCGAAATAGCAAAAAGCACTTTTATCACTAATAATACTCATATTCCGCCGACTCTAACCAATGGCTGCTCTACCAGACATCGGGCCACAGGCTTTTAAGAAAATATTATTCTAGACTTTTTCCTAATGTTAGAGATGCCTTAATTTTAGTCTTTAGACAAAATTTATTTATTGAATGAATTTGATCCGATCCCATTGGGACCGTGTACAGTGTTGTGACTTAGCTTTGGGTTGACATCAGAACCGCGAGTTGCTAGCCACTCTTTTAACTCTTTTTCAGAAAAAGCAGGAGGCACAAAAAACCAGATGACTCCATAAATTGCGAACCATAAAGACATAAATGGCTCCAGATGGCTCCGGCTCAGATGGATGACTCCGACCAGTTGGCTCCGCAGCGAATATGATCGATCAGTTGGCTCCGCGGCGGATATGGCTTTGAAGTCGCTTATAGAGCCGGGGACATTTATAGAGCCAAGTCACAATACTGATCGTGTCCAATATTACCTCTCATCTTATTTTCCAAAATGCTGCCTAAGATTTTTACACGAGGTTTTCGATGTTGTGAAATCAAATTTAATAATATTTGTAGAAGTGCATGCAATTTTTTTCATTATTAAAACAATATTTATAATCATTATATAATAAATACAGGGTGGCCCAAATTGTCGACGGCATTTGTTTTTGTTATATTATAACTTTTTTTACTTTTTAATCAAATTGTAAAATTCTTTTTGCATTCGATTTCCAAGACTAGGATTTTATTCGACGCCAAGCTAGTCGATATTGGTTACAAGTTACGAATTTGCTAAACATTTAAACTTTTTTGTCACTTTTTCAAAAGGTCAAAATAGTGTAAAATTGACGTTAAATTGATGCAATTTTTGAATTGATTTTCGCTAATTTTTTATTTAATAGCTTTCTAAAACGAATTTTACCTTGATTTGAAACTAAAAACTCAAAATAGTCCAAAACAGACTTAATGCTTAGGATGAGTTGATATTTATGCCACCCACTTCAATAGTTCGCCACCAAGTTTGTATAATAGAAATTTCTTTTTTTCGAAAAAGTGACAAAAAAGTTTAAATGATAAGAAAATTCGTAAATCAAAACCAATATCGACAAATTTGCTATCAAACAAAATCCTAAAAATCTTGGAAATCGAATATAAAAAAAATTTTACAATTTAATTAAAAAGTAAAAACAAAAACAAATCCCGCCGCTAATTTGGGCCACCCTATATAATTCTATTCAATGCATTCTGTTTAAGCATCCGCCGAAGGCTGGCGAAAAAGCTTGTAATATATAATAATATCGGAATAAAAGTGAAATATCGAAAACTTATTTTAAGTAAATAAATTAATCGAACTCAGCTTGTCAATAAGCTTGATAATAAATTTTTTTTGCAGGCGAGATTGGCAGAACGACATTTTTCCGTCAATCCGACGCAAAAAAATACAATCGACAGACAAAATTAAATGAGTGGCAGATAGTCGTTGTAAAACACTTTTTTAGGACAGAATTTTATGCATATTTTCTGAATGGGTCGAAATTTTTTCAATTTATGTTTTTTTTAAATTTTTTCCCCTATTTGTACTATAGACAATTGGATTACACATTAAAAAAAACGCAGCATAAACTGATAATGTAACTATTATATTGTATACAATATTTTTAACAACTAGATTATTTATTAAATTGAGAACCAGTGTTGTGACTTGGCTCCGAGTCGGCTCCGGCAAATCCATGCCAGACGAACAGAACACCATGATATTTCGCCATTTTTAACAAAAAATATAACGGATTTGTCTGCTCGTCAGCCAAAAATGCCTGAGTCAACTCGGACAACACTGTTGAGAACCAAGCAGGACTCTTTGACTTGATGATAAATATCTTATGAGCCATTTGAGACAAGATGGGCCCATTTTAACTAACAAAAAATTTTTGTTCAAAAAAAGGCTAAAAATGTTTACAATATTTTATATTTGACGCAATTTCGTTTCCGATTGTTTTTTTCTTATAACTTTTTTACTTTTTAACCAAATTGTAAATTTTTTTACATTCGATTCACAACTCCTTGGGAATTTTTTTGTGTTTAAATTTTGTTTGTCGTTTTTATATCTTGAAATTTTTTTTAGTGAAAACAAATATTAATAAATTTAATATTTTAAATATTTTTTTGTCTATAGTAAGTTAATTTTCAAAAAATTCATGCAAAAAATTCATGCAAAGAATGAATACCATAGAAAATGAATGCCATAGAAAATTTCAAGCTCTATTTGGCTTGCTCATTAAATTTTATGCTAGAATGAAGGCCAAGTCAATATTCAAAAATTCTTCGAACAGTCGCGTCTTATTTACCCGAACTTAGGATAGATATATTTTTTTCTATGTGTTACACTTTAAACTAGGTGATACGATAAATTCATTAAATTTTAATCACGAGGGATAATTGGATTAATTATAACTGTCGTATAAACAAATAGGAATAACATATTAAAAAGTAAAAACGAAAGTTATAATTAATTCAAATATCTCTCGTTCTGATATATAAGGCGCGACGGTTCGAAAAATTTTTAAATTTTGACTTGGACTTCTGTTATATGCGGACATTTTCGCGACGGACATACGCACAGAAAATAGCGTTTTAATAATCACTCATAAAGTGTTCAAGTCACGGCCATTCGAAAATTTTTTTAAATTTTAACTTGGCTTTATTCTGTTATAAATGAAGTTGAGCTCATAATTTTTAACCTGCAGGTTGGGCCTGCTTCAATGAAGGTGCACATTAAATTTTAGGCATAACAGATACAAAATAATAGAGTGAAGGCCAAGTCAATATTCAAAAATTTTTTTAGAACGGCAGCGTATTATTTACTCGAACTTATGATAGATATATTTTTTACATTTTAAACTAGGTAATACGATAAATTCATTAAATTTAAATCAAATACTCATTGTGACTTTAACGTTTCATTTACGCTTTAACATTTGTTATTCCTATTTGTTTATACGACAGCTATAATTAATTAATCCAATTATCCCTCGTTCTGGTGTATAAGACGCGAAAAATTTTTGAATTTTTCATTCTGTTATAAACAAAGTTGAGCTCAAAGTTTTTAAACTAAAGCTTGAATCCTGAGTTTTAATGAAGATATTCATTAAATTTCATGCTTCACAAACACAACATAACCGAATAAATGCCAAATTAATATTCAAAAATTCTTCGAATGACCGTTAATTATACACACATAATTAGAGTCAGTGTTATAAATTGGCTCCGAGTTGACTCCGATATTTTTGGCAGACAAGCAGACAAATCCATTATATTTTTCTCAAAAAATAGCGAATTATCATGCTCGTCTGTCATGGGTTTGCCGGAGTCAACTCAAAGCAAACACACTTTGCTTAGGGATAAATTGAATAAATACATAATAACAAACATAAATTAGCGTAATGTGCGCGTCATTTATGGCCTATTTTGGTTTTTGTATGGGACTTTTCTCGATAGTCGCATTCGCGATGAATATGCTCGTGCTGCGCGCTTTTTTGAAGCGTGTCTCTTGTCGATCTCGCGTTCCGCCAATGCAATACACTTCTTATCCGCTTTTGCAATAGTGACTTCTTCTTGTCGTCTTTTGTTAATAGGCCTCTATTGGGCTCCATCCACTGCTTTACAGGTTTATCTAATTATAACTAGATATAGAAATAGTAAAATTTTTCAAACTTATATATATAGTTAAAAGTCACATATAAATTTAGAGAAAACTTTTCGAAAATGAAGGGAACATTAATTTTTATTCGACACTCTTAATTCTTGCTTTGTGGTCCGAAGGCTCCACTACTCAAATGCTTATCGGCATTAATCGGTTTTTTTTAAATTAAACTATTTTATTTAAATCTCAACATTTTGGCGATGTTACGTTAAGGAGAATTTACATATTTGTATTTTTATTGGCTTAAGATTGTTAACCACCGAAGGCAAAACTCTTTGGCTTCAGCGGATTTTTTCACACCGCAACTGTTATGCTTATGCGATTCTCATCGTGCCTTTTATGACTGCGTTTTACTTTACCGTCTTATCGATCTTGCCATGTTGTTGGTAATAAAATCTTTTTGTACCCTAATTTCATATGTATAAGGCCGGGTATTTGAGCAAAATTTAAATTAGCGCTAACTAGTTTATTCTGTGATATCGGAATCAACTTTTGTGCTCGCCGTTATGAGACGAAAATTAAAGCGGGGAACAAAATTTGGAACCAATTGAATCCAATATAACAGAATAAACTCAGTGGCGTCAATTTAAATTTGGCTCAGACGCCTCAGCTTATACACACAAAATTAGAGTAATTAGAATTTTTTAAAAATAAAAAGAAATTTTGCCAAAAAAATTTATCAAGAAATTCAAAAAAGGATTTTGAAAATGAAAGAATAGTTTAAATTTTGTTATAAAATTGATAGAAGATTTGTTAAATTCAATATTCTAGCTAGTTCAAACTTCCAAATTTACTACAGAATTAATGCGTCGAATTTCCAGGTACAAATTTAGCTACGAAGTTGGTACACTTTGGATAGGGCGAACTGACCAATTCAATTACGCTAACGTTTTAGTCTATAGGCCGTTGATTCTCATTACGATCCTCGTGCCATCCGCCTGCTATCTTACAGTAATCTTTAAATTATAAATTTTATATTTGATTGAGGTTCATATCAACATGTGTAATTTTCAATTTCTAGTTTTGTCCGGTCAGTTCGATATATTGGGTTGTTAAAAAAGAAATGAGTTTTTTTAGTGAAAATTAAATTTATTCTACATGATACGTGAAGACCCCAGATCAATCCCCCTTCCCTTGGAAATGATCTTGGAACTAATCATTTCTCGGGTTTGAATGAGGGCCATCCAATATCGGCTGAATTCCTGCATAAGCATGCGGTATGGAGCTGATACGGCTTGTAGGGCTTGGCCAGAATCGCCACGTATTAACCACACTCTTACGGAGCCTATTGTCTCCCAAATATGCTAACACCTCGGTGAGGTTGCGGGCGGAATCGAACTTCGTCCCCAATTGCAAAGTGAAACCTATCGTACAACCACTAGGCCACTGCGTCCGAGACAACCTAAAAATATATTGGAAAATAAATTTTCGCTTAGATTTTTCTTCGCATATTTTGCCGCCTTCGAAATTTTGACCCAAACGCAAAGACGGATTACTCGCGTAAGACGATTCCATTCGCCCTTGTATTCGTGTTCAATTTTGGTTCGAGTTTTTCTCAGTTTTTTTAGACTGTTTTGAGCCGTTTTTATAATATAATAATAATTTATTGGACAAACAGATACTATAGGTAGCCACAATACAGCAATTTAATAATTACAATGATAAAGACAATAAGAACTTTTGGTTTAATTATTAACAAACAGGAAAAAATACAATTATTCGAAAATCACTTCCTCGCCATAAACCTGGTTTTTGGGAGTTCCCGCTTTCACAAGTCGTTTAGAGAATAGTTTCGAATTATTACTGAGAATTAATTCTTCAGATATTTTATTCCGAGGCTTCTGACAAAAAAAATTTTGCAGAGGTATTTTGATTTCGCAATGATAGAGCCCTTCTGTTACTTATAATATTTTTCTGGAAGTAAATCCGGGGATCAAGATGTGTTGATTAAGTCAGAATTTTATATACCATGATTAAATCGAGTAAAGTACGTTTACTTTTAAGGTCTTGTAAATTACATATTTTAAGTCTTTCTTCATATTTAATTTTTTTGGTCTTTTTAATTCCACATTTCTTAAAAGCTCAATAATTTTTGAAGCTTAGCATTTGTAATTAATCCAAATATGAATTAATTTCAACAATCCGTTGTCATTTTCATAAAATAAGTTTAAAGAGTTGTTAAAATTTCGAGATTGTTTAGTACTCTATATTTTAATCGAATTGGAGACATTTTTTGGGAAAAATGCTCCCAATCTTTATTGGATTAAGACGCTTATGGCCGTACTGGACTGTTGGGCGGTGGGATTCGTGCCCGGCCTAATGAACCAACAAGTAGGCTAACATTTTCAGCCATTCGAAACATATCCAGTAAAACGATGACATAATTCAAAATGTTTTCGAACGGCCTAAACAAAATTGGAACGAAATTTACATAACAATAAAATAATTCTTATACGATTTTGATTGTACAATATTTAAAAAATGACTTTAGATTCGCAACGTGATTTTTAACTGCTTTCAAGGTCGAATCGAAATCGCAAAAAGCACTTCGATAACAAAAGTCATATTCCGTCGACTCCAACCAATGGCTGCTCTACCAGACATCGTGCCATAGGCTCCTAAGAAAATATTATTCTAGACCCTTTTTCGCAAACTTTGGTTTCACGGCGAATAATATTGCAAAAAAAGGACAATTTAGCTATATAATTATACAGTTAAAATTTTTTGGCATTTCGCCTATATTTAAAAAATGTAATATTACATTAAATAGAATTTGAAATTTGACAAAATTTGTTTGCAGTAAAATAATAAAAGTAAAGTTATTTGTTATTAAATGCAAATATACACAAAAAATAGCGCATTTTCTTACGAATCGAATGACTACTGGCTTATAATACATAAATGTTAATTTTCACTCTATTTTTTGTTTCTTCTGAAACGCATACTTTTTTCGTACCTAAAAAATATGTAGAATAATTAGGTAGAGCTCAGTCAATTTTTGGAATTTCCTAATAAGCCTGGGCATTCTTGTTCCCTCTTAAATTCTCTATCTCCTGGTGCAATTTGGAATTGATTAATACGCTAGAAAAAAGTTAATACGATAATTTGATCGCATCGATCGATGAAAAGAACAAAAAATTAAGCATGTTTTTTCGCCTTCTTTTTTTTCGGATGCAACTCTTCATAGGAAAACAATTTGGAATAGTTCAAGAATGAGGAACTTTTTTTCATATCCGAAACTGTTATCTTGATATTTATTTTTAATATGTACCTAGCTACAATTGAGAATTCCGTTTATTTTGATTATTTGGTTTTTTGAAATTGTGTGAATTTTTTAAAGTATGAATTTAAAAAATGCTGCCTTATAAATTGCTAAAAATCTGCTCAAAAACTTTATTTTACAAAACAAAGCAATTTTTGTATCAACCATTAAAAGTTCAGAAAAAATGTCACGCTAATTCTCTCATGTAATCGACCTTCCGCATTTCGCATAATCTAAACAAAAATAATTTATTAATTTCATACAAAAATATGTAAATATGTATCAGGAGTGCATCAGAATTCCGATTTCCGACATTTTTCTTTCCGATTTCCGAAATTTTGGCCATTTTTTCGGAAATTTTGAAAATTTTAAAAATTGAAAAAAATATTATTAATTTATGTAAGAAAAATTTTTTTATAAAAAAAATTTCCGATTTTCAATCTTTTTGCCCTTCCAATTTCCGAAATTTCCGACACGCCTCTAATATGTATGTGTAATTAATTATAAATTAGTAGGATTTCCAGCCTTTTAAAAGTTTAGAGCCTAAATTGAAAAAATCGTAGAAATTTTACAATCTATATTTAAAACAATTTTCGCAATCTTCATTTAGAATTTTTTAAAGTGTTTTTTTATTTATTTTATGCAATTCTTTATTGATTTTGTAACACATCCCATTTCGCCCCCGCTTACGGCATGAATTGATCGCAGAATTCGCGTAGTTGTTTGGCGGCCTGTTCGTGCGATTGACCATCCGGCACCATAATGTTCGCCTCAATAACGTGCGAGTCCGAAAGTGGCTTGAGATTCTGATAAACGCCAACGCTTTCAGTCACCTCGACCCGATAAATGGCTATCTGGAAAAAAAGACTTGGTTCATAATATTTACAATATTTGTTACATATTTAGTTTGCTTTTGTCCGAAGAGAATTCCGAAATTTTGGCCATTTCTTCGGGAATTTTGAAAATGAAGCGACAAAATCTAACCGATTTATTTACCGAAAATAAAGCTAATTGTTCGAAATTTCCGTCAAACTTTTTCGTAAGAATAAATACCCACTCGAAGATGCTTTTTCGTGAACATGTACCCTTGGACGACGAATTCGTATTCCATTCTGCAAAAATAAAAGTAATCAAAAATAATTAATATTGACTCGTAAATTATTTTCGAGAGAATGTTTGTTAAATGGGAATAGCCGATTCCTTAAAGACAATTAAAATTAGTGAAAAATTCCAATGTAATTAAAGTTTTGCATATATAAACGCTGAAATTAAATATAATTAATGCGCATGGATTTCGATGCAGCTGGGAAAACAAAAAATTATTTTCTAAATATGAAAAGCTTATTCAATTATTAGGTTTTGAATAAATAAATAGCCGTTGCCTTTTTTGCTTTATATTTTTTTGGAAATAAATCTTCGATGGGGGTATCGGGATATTCAAAAATTTCAAGGTTCTAAAGTTGGAAATTTGTACGTAACTCGGTTAATATGTCAGATACAAGAGCCGTTTTGGTACCGCCAAATAGCCCAGAAAAAAGGCTTTTTATCCCCCATAACTTCGAGCTGTTATAATAAATAGTAGCTGAAATAGAGGCAAAAACTTCAAGATTGCAAAAATTTCAAATTCTTTGAGTCAAACTTGGCCGAGTCCTTCCTCAAAGGGCATTCATTCTTTGCGTGAATGTTGACTATGAATCATAGATTATGATGGAAAATACCCTCGGATTGAATTGATGTTGTAGTTTTGTTTTATAATAAATTTTGTCCGATGTAAAATACGACATAATTTTTATTACAACCTATTATAATTATTTTTCTGTATAATTATAAAATATTGTTTTATCCTCATAACTTCGAGCTGTTATAACAAATCGTAGCTGAAATAGAGCCAAAAACTTTAGGATTGCAAAAATTTGGCCTCAAATTCTTTGAGTCACAACCGGCCGAGTTCTTCTCAAAGGGCATTCATTCTTTGCATGAATGTTGACCATGAATCATAGATCATGATGGAAAATACCTCTTGGATTATTAATTTGATAGAAAATACCTCTTGGATCATTAATTTGATAGAAAATACCTCTTGGATTATTAATTTGATAGAAAATACCTCTTGGATTATTAATTTGATAGAAAATACCTCTTGGATTATTAATTTTATGTTGTAGTTTTGTTTTTATAATAAAATTTGTTTTTAATTAAAACGGCAATTCAGAAGTTTACAACCTAATATATTTTTTCAAAATTTTGTGCATTTCGATTAAAAGCCAACCAATGGAAGTAAATCTCGTTTCAAAAGATTTAGAATGTTTGCCAATAGAAAAGTAGTAAACCTAAGACCGAGCGTCTTCACGAATTCCATCATATTCGTCGAGTATATGGTGGAGTCGATGGTTTTGCGGACGATCACCGGCGATTTGGCGTCCACTTCGGGTATTCCCACATATCGGCACTGCCAATGGCACGAGTCGTGCATATTCATACGCCGTCGCATGTGAATCTGAACGGGCGAATCGAGCCCCGTGCCTTAAAGAGTTCGATGAGCTGATATAAAGTTGAAGTTGAAATGGTAGGAAAATATACTTTGAAAGAAACTCCAATTTTAAGCTATTCAAATTTTCTACCAATAATTGTTCAATAAATTTTAGTTAGACTTAAAATAAAATAAGGCATAAAATACACAACTCATATTAGTGGCCTAGTGGTTGTGCGATAGGTTTCACTTTGTAATGGGGACGAGGTTCGGTTCCGCTTTCGACCCCAGCTAGGCGCCTATTGTCCATCCATATTTCGATGGACAATAGGTACCACACATTGCACAGAGTGTGGGCAATACTCGGCAGTGCTGACCAGGCTTTGTATAAGCCGCATAAGCTCCATACCGCATATGCTTATGCCGAGCAAATCAGCCGATATTTCGGTGATCGGGATGGTCCTCATCCAAAAACTCTGCTGTTTGGGAGGGGTGGGGGGATTGATCTGGGCCTTTGCGTATCACGCAGCCCATATTAAATATTTGAAATTGAATAATTTATCGAATAAGAAAATAAGTTTCGTTCAATACAAATATTATTTCTTTGTTCTAGAAATTTTGCAGAAAAAAATACTTTTTAAAGAAATTTTAAAAAAATTCTCAGGCTTATATTTTTTCGATTTCAAATTTTTTTAGAGAATTAATTAAAGCTAACAATTAGGTAATCCAACTGCATATTTATATTCTAAAATGTATGCAAGAGAATGCGCCTTCAAATAAAATATTGAGTGATTTACTTCAATTCAGTGCTGAAATTTGGCTTCGATTTGACTCCGAACAATTCGTGAATAATTCTTTTTTTTTTGAATTTAAGGGTCATTCGAAGTCATTTAGAGTTTTGGGGACTCCTAAATGACTCATCAACGCGATTTCATTAAAAGAGGCAAGTTTCAGCACGGCTTTAGATCTTTTGAAAAAGTGCATATTATTTAAAATTTATATGACAACAATAATAATATAAAAAAAGAAAAAAATTATATATGTAATACCAATTAATAATAACACTTAAAAAAGCCGAAAAAACGGGCAGAAACAAGGCAGAAATTTGGACAACTTACGAAGCTTGAAGCACATGTTGTGCTCGTTAAAGTGCTTGACGCCCGGATCGCAAAGGCCACGCAGTCGCTGCAGCATACTGTCTCTGTTCTGCGAGAGTATGGTGCCGTATAAGACGCACTCGGTGAACTGATGACATGTCGAGTCGGAGGGCTGCGCGCCGACGGACGCCCACGACGGCACCGCCGGGTCGCCGGCGTCGCGTTTAATCGGATGACGTTCGCGTTCCATGCTAAAATTACCTACGTTAATATTCTGCCTGTTGGACTAAGTCCAAGCAATACTTTATAATGGACTGAATCTATTTATATCACGGCTATCCACATTCAATTGGCGCGTCCCAGAAATTTTGCCGCTGAAAGTGTCGATGGAAAATTGATTAAAATTATTCGTCTTTATAAAAGCTCAAAGCATTATTTGAAAGCCCTTTTTTCTATCGTTATTTTGAAGTAGGTATTAATTATTGCATTATCTGTCGCTGGCATTTACGCTTCCAGCAATTTTAGACAAAAATGTTGCAAAATTTATGTGATAAACATTGTTGTGACTTAGCTCCGAGTTGACTTCCGGCATTTTTGGCAGACGAGCGGACAAACTCATTTAATTTTTTCCGAAAATGGCGAAATATCATTGTACTCTGCTTGTCTGTCATGGATTCGCCGGAGCCGACTCGGAGAGCCAAGTCACCAAGTCACGACATTGACGATAAACTAATAAAATGATTCGGGAATTTTTAACAAAAATATTTAGAAAATTAGCAGTATGAAATTAAAGTGTCTCATTAAAGCTATAGAAAAATAAATTACTTAGAAAAATTTATTCATCTTAAGTTCGGGTAAATAAAGACGCGGCCGTTCGACGGATTTTTAGATTTTGACTTGGCCTTCATTCTGTTTTAAACAAAGTTGAGCTATTTTTTTTAATTGAGCTATTAATTTTTGAACTACAGCTTGCTTTAATGAAGGCACTCGTTAAATTTTATGCTTAACCGACACAAAATAACAGAATGAAGGCCAAGTGAAAATTCAAAAATCCGTCGAGCGGCCGCGTCTTATACACGGGAACTTGGGGTACATTGGGAAATTTTTTTTCACTAATTTTAACTGACTTTAAGGAATCGACTATTCTCATTTAATAATTGCTTTTTTTAGAAGAATTTTCCTTATATTTCAAAATATTTTAATTGGACGAAAAAAATAAAAATTTGTCAAATAAAGGCAAAATGCCCAAAAATGTGCCATTTTGGATGAAAATTAATAACAAAATAGCAGCGTATCGCATTTGATCGAACATAGCAAATAAGATATTTCTTGTATCGAAAAAAAACGCATTGAATTTAAAACTGCTTTATTATTATTTATTCAATATTACATGGCTGTACATATACAGTCATTTAATTTTATAAAATCTGTTATTAATGTAACATTTGCCAAAAATAAAACACCTAAAATCGCGATCTGCTTTTTCTGAAAGGTCCTAAAAATATTTTATAAATTTTTAAGAGTTCCAAAAAATATGAATACAAAAAAAAACCCGTAAATCTGAATCGCCAAAATATTGAAAATTTGAAGCTAAAAAAAATGTGCGTGAGATGAATGAGTCGACATTAAAAAAAAATTTGATTTAAAAATGAGCCTAACGCTATATATAATAAATGACTAAAAGAATCTGAACACATTTTTGGAATAATTATGTAAATAAAAAAGAATCGTAAAAAAATGAATTTTGGTTACATAAAAACAATATATGCTTTGGCTACCGGTATTTTTAGATTAAAAGATGTGTTACGGGAAAATATGTTGCACGGCCATATACGTATTTTCCCGGCCATATATGTATACGTATATGGCCGAGTATTTTCCCGGCCATATATGTATACGTATATGGCCGAGTATTTTCCCGGCCATATATGTATGCGTATATGGCCGAGTATTTTCCGGCCATATGCGTATTTTCCCGGCCATATATGTATGCGTATATGGCCGAGTATTTTCTCGGCCATGTGCGTATTTTCCCGGCCATATAAGTTTTTTTCACATTCATCTAAATTTTGTTTTCAATTGAGAAAAAAGTTTCTTAAAAACAATTAAAAAAATGATAACGTCATAAAAATTGAAAAAAAGTAAAAATGTGTGGTTTAAAAGTGAATAGAAAACAAAATATAATCAAATGTGAAAAAAAATCTTATACGAAGATACGTATATATTGGCGCTTTTTGTTAGCGGAAATTGGCGAGAATATACGTATATGGCCGTGCAACATATTTTCCCACAACATATTCAAAACTAACTACACACCAGGGCGTACCCGAATTTCGATTTGCGAAATTTTAAAATCATTTCTGATACGCTCATACTATCTAAACATATTGTACATTCAGTCAAATTTTTCTATCAGCAAATCTGAACTGACTATCCTCAGCTGTAAGGGATAAACTGAAATGCCTGATGAGCTACAAACGAGCCAGTCCTATATAATAAATCTGAGCACAAAATATGCACAAAATTTCATTGAGCCATGTTATTTTATGTGTTAGACGACGGTCGCTTGACAATGCCGGACTCATCGGAACGCTGGAGCCGATTCGCATTCTCTCCGGCACTATTATCATCCAATCCAGCTGTGATTTCGGTCAAGTACTCGGGCATCAGCAAATTCAAGCCGGCTGCCATCTCACCAGCAATTGGGCTGGTTTTCGATCGCAAACCGCCACCACCCATTGGCAACGCGGTCCAGGCGCTTCGGCTGAGAAGCCAGCTGGCCAACAAATTTCCACCCATTTTATCCTCGATCTTTTTCTCGCCACTGTTGTCGTGTTTCAATCGAACTCTTGCGTTATTAGTAGATATTCGTTTTGGATACGGCGACAGTGACGATGTACGCAACGAGGCATACCCGGCACCATTCCTCAAAAACGAAGACGGTCGATTGTCCGTCTCAACATCGCTGTCATCCTCCGATAGAGAAGATGCGCGCCTTCGTATTGGAATTTCGTTTAGCAGCTGAAAAATAATTATAAAAAATTGTTTATCAATTGAATTATATATGAACAATAAAAATATGGTTCTAAATCAGGATTGCCAGATGTCCTTTTTAAAAAGATTTGTTTTTTTTTGAGGGGGTCTGTTCTTTTTTTCCATGAAGAATGGCTCTCTTAGAGACAGGATCAGGAGCTCCGAGAAGTATTAATTGTTGAGAGAATAAAGAATCTAACCCGAAAAGTTAACGAATTAGATCAATTTAGATATTTTTAGAAAAATCTTTTTTGTTGTTGGAAATTATCAATAAAATATTTTTTGCGTGTCCAGCGTTCTTTTTTATTTTATTTTCATCTGGCAACCCTGTTCTAAACATAAAAAGTGATCATTTTTTCGAATTCGGAAAGAATGATTTTTGCTTGTCATTAAAAAAAGTCAAAAATAATGACATCCATTTTTTTTGTTCTGGAAAAATAAGCATCAAAAAATAAACAAAACAATCGCCCTTTAAAAAACTTAACAATTAAATGCCAGAGTTGAAATTTGAAGTGAACTGGTGGAATAAATATATTACCATTCTTCTCACGATGGTCGTGTTATTGTATTCTGGATCGGGCACGGAAGTCAAAACCGAGGCAATATCATTAATTGTCTTGGATTTTGAGCACAAGAATTTCGACGAAAAATGTTGCTGTGGTTTGACGCTGCAAATTGACTTCAATTGAGGTGAATTTTGCTTGTTCCTGACAAAGTCACACGGCGAGCGCGGACCGAGCGCGGGCGACGCTCTCGGCTGCAAGAATTTCCCGGGATTAGGGCTAACCGATAAGATGTTCGCACAATTATCACATCGCGAAAACATAGCATTCATCTGCGAGCTCAAACAGCCGAACATCGGCCGATTCTCGCCGACGATGGAATTCGAAATCATTTGAGTTGTGAGAAATTCCCCAAAGCCAAAAAGCGAAGGCGGAAGTCCGCGACGTCGGCGAAAAGCCGCGTAATCCAACTCAATCTAAAAGATTTTCCCAGGCAATAAATGAGGTTCTTAAAGGCATTTAATTCCTCTCCCCCTTCCCTTTCCCTCGGCCACCAAGTCTGCTTCAAATCATCTTATAAGCCCCTCTAAAGGACACACGTACATTGCGATTGTTAATGATGCGATATTGTATAGAAACTGTTGGTCGTAATTTTTGGATTCCATCCGTTTCAGACTAAAAACAAACAGGCCTTGCTAAAAAAGAAGACTCTAATTTTTATCGTTGAAGTAATTTTCATCATATTTTTTCGGCTTTAAAATCACATGGGTGAGCAAAAAGCACACGCGCTAATAATAATATTGATTTAAAAATTGTCATACGCATAAATCTTAAGTCTACAAGAATTTAAATAATAACCTCTATAAAATTAGGTCATAATTGGGAGCTTTAAAAAGAAATTTAATATTTCTAAAACCCAGGCAGTGAATGTGCATATTCAATAAAAATGAAAGGCCATAGAGAGAAGAGCCCACCTTATTTCGCAGCCTCTTCAATCGTAGTAGGCTCCGATCGAGATCACGAGTGCCCGGTTTTCCCGGCTCGCCAAATTTCGGCCGGTCGTAGTCCGAATCCGAGGAAGATATCGATTCCAAACTACCGGTTTTGTTCTCGCAAAATTTCTCGCCTTCTTTCATTTTCTCCTCGCAACTTTTGTCTAGATTATTACTCGTTTTTGTCGAATGTTCATCGCTAGTGGCCGCGTTGTCGTTCGACAAGGACCTGAGAAAGGCCTCCTTTGGTCGCCATAATGTTTTTGGTTTTGCCTGTGAATTCGATTGCCTCGTCGATGTGGCAGAAGTGTTCAAATTGTCGGCTTTATGTAATTGTTCTCGAAAGTCGGCTTGAAAAGCTATCGGAGAACATGAAATGTTGCTACATACGCGTCCGTTTATCACATAGCATTCCTCACACCATTCCTCTTCGTCGTTTGACAACGCCGGCCTATCGCACTCAATGGAATTAGCGTGGCTGTTGTTGTTTATCGACGTTTTTCGCCTTTCAGCCTTCGTTGCCTTAAACGTACTGAGGCCAGCCCGATTTAGCGAGCCAATCGACGCGTTCATTGGCACAACGGTGTTGACGGATTGACACGAAATGGTGGAAAATGACATGGCCTCCACAATCGGCGTATTGTCCTTGCTGTTCTCGTCATACGCGTCGCCAATGCTCGAATATGGTGTCGATGAAAGCGTGGAAAATCGCCTTTCCGCGCAGCGATTCTCCACCGCAAAATTCTCATCGTCGAACGCGGCGAAACCCGACGCCGCATTATTATTATTAGCGTCTTCGTCGGCGCTGAACTCGCATACGCTATGGCGTGACGAATTCGACTTGGAGATGAGCGCGCTTCGCTCTCGACTCTGCCGCTTAAGCTCTTCGTCCAGCTGACAGCTTTTAAAAGCGTTCACTAGCGCCTTCGATGGAATGTCGTAGGGCTCGTTGTTGGATTCCCTGAGGCGGTCAGATAAATGATCGCCGGTGCCGCCGCTTTCCCGCAACAATTTCACCACCGAATAGTCGCCCACAACAGCATCCGGATTCGAATTCGACGCCAGCCGTATCTCCCTTATGGGCAAACAATCACTTTGTTGTCGTAGACGTTCCAACTGCAGGCACATCGCTGGTTGTTGTTCCCGAGTCTGAGCGGAATGTTGAGACTCACATCTGATAAACGTTTAGGCATTTTGGGCATTAGAATTAGATCCGATTAGAATTAGAGGCCTAACAGACAAAAAAAATGTTTTAGTAGGCTGGAATGGAGCTAGCTGAATACAAGTCCTTATACCTTGAGTTTATGGGCATGCCACAGGAAATAAGGGCTTGGAGGGTACCCAATTAGACAGGTTTGTCTATACAGTCAATTCCGTGTACAGTCAATACAGTTATGTGTACAGTCAATACAGAATACTCCGTGTATACAGTCAATACAAAATACAATGCATGAAAATGATTGTCTATGCAGTAAATACGGTGTACAGACAAGCCGGTCTAATTGGGCACCTTTCGGGACCGCAAAAAAGCGCCAAATTAGAGAGGGTGCCCAATTAGACAGGTTTGTCTATGCAGTCAATACCGTGTACAATCAATACAGTTAAACCCGTTTAATTGGGCACTTTTTGCGGTCCTGCTCAATTAGACAGGTTTGACTGTATATATATGAATTATCTAACAGGAAATAAGGGCTTGGAGGGTGCCCAATTAGACAAATTTGACTGTACAGTCAATACCGTGTACAGTCAATACAGTTAAACCCGTTTAATTGGGCACCCTCTCTAATTAGACCGGCTTGTCTCTAATTGGGCACTTTTTTGCGGTCCTGCCCTTGCAAAAAAAATCACTTATCTCTGTGAGAGAGAAAAAAAATCAAACCTGGCGGAAAATATTGGCGTGTTATAGCAGCCTCCGCTGTCCGACGCCTCCAGTTCGCTGGCCAAAGAGTCGTATAGAGAGTCCACGCTGTTCGTTCTACGAATAAAAAAAATAAAGCCAAAAATCTCAGGCAACAATTTTCGTTTAAATGTTTCGTTTGAAGAATATTCCAAAATCTCCCACCGATAGACGACCGCCATTCGCTGGCGATAAACGCGAAGTTCGTCTTCCGTTTCCTGTAACATGCCCATAACCTCAAGGTATCGCTCCTGTAATTTCGCAATGTCGCCGCGAAGATATTCGTGATTCTGAATTGCGTCACCGAGTTGAACGTTCAAGTCCACGTTCGATTCCAGCAGCTGAAAAAAAGAAAAATGAGTGCGCTAAATAATATGAAAATGTAAAATTATTCCTTTCAGATCAATGAAAGAAAATGTTTAAATATATTTGTTGAGTACGCAGGGAGATTCTTGATCGGTCTACTCGTTTCCCCTGATCGCTAAAAAATATATAAAAAAAATAATCAAATGTCTCAGAAAAAAGTATTTTTATCCAGCAGAACAATAAAACCTTTTTTAGAATAACAATAAAAATGGAAAACAGTCCTATACGTGTCCAATTATTATTTTCACCCAACCCCACTTGAAGCGACAACCGAGAAACTTTGAGCGCTAATTTAAATTATATTTAAATTCTCGCGTCATACGCGACAATATTATTCGAAAGAAAATAATTTCAAAATCATCCAGCTTTTTTTCTTCGAAAAGCTAAGAGAGAGAATTAATAAAAAATTGGAATAGAAAGCTAGAAAATTCGCGTTTATACACTCCCTTAAAGATGTTTGGCGCCTCAATTTTCGGACTCTATTATTTCACATTCCGTTTGAAAAAATTTTTGGGATCCTTTTTGGACCGATCTATTTCGGACCCGGTACAGGATCCCAGAGATACTATTTTAGACCGATCTATTTCGGACCCGGTACAGGATCCCAGAGATCCTATTTTAGACCGATCTATTTCGGACCCGGTACAGGATCCCAGAGATCCTATTTTGGACCGATCTATTTCGGACCCGGTACAGGATCCCAGAGATCCTATTTTAGACCGATCTATTTCGGACCCGGTACAGGATCCCAGAGATACTATTTTAGACCGATCTATTTCGACCCGGTACAGGATCCCAGAGATCCTATTTTGGACCCGGTACAGGATCCCAGAGATCCTATTTTGGACCGATCTATTTTGGACCCGGTACAGAATCCCGGAGGAGTCGGATCAAAAAACGGGCTTCAACCTTGGCCTCTCCGACTCCGATTTTGGGGGTGGTCCAAGTCTTGAAAATTTTTCGAATTCGGGACCGAAAAGGTCTCAAAAAGCGGTGCGGACATTTTTTCGTGACGGATCCTATTTTTATTACCGGGTACAGGGTTCCAGAGAAGTCGGATCAAGAAACGGACTACAAATTTGGAATCTCGGTGCGGACATTTTTTTTCGTGACGGACAAACAGCGCTCTTAAAATGTTTGGCGCCGCCGGCATAGACCGGACTAAAAAATTACCGCGATTTTTGGACTCTCCATACCTAATTCCGCGCATTAGCAAATTTTCCATTCATTTTCGCATCACATCAAAAAAAGAAGAAGAAAGAATATTTTCTTCTTCCAGGTTAAATATTTTAATCTTCACATTTCCTAAGCCTGCCCATATTTCAGTGAGACCAGAATAATATTATATCTACCTGTTCTTCGTGATCGCATCGTTCCGAAATTTCGCGCATAAGCCGCTCCATTTCAGCGGCCTGATCCTCGCATTGTCTGTTTCGCTCCACTAATTGGCTTTGTAGCTTGAAAATCTACAAAAAA
Source organism: Bradynema listronoti (assembly GCA_024678965.1). NCBI lineage: Eukaryota > Metazoa > Nematoda > Chromadorea > Rhabditida > Allantonematidae > Bradynema > Bradynema listronoti. The sequence goes on from JANLNO010000009.1 coordinate 1,260,963, forward strand.
AAAAGTTTATTTCGTCAAATTATATAATAAGTTAGTACAGTCAAACCTGTCTTATTGAGCAGGACCGCGAAAAAGTGCCCAATTAGAGAGGGTACCCGATTACAGAGGTGCCCAATTAGACAAGTCATATATATAGTCAACCTGTCTAATTGAGCAGGACCGCAAAAAAGTGTTCAATTAAACAGGTCTGTATTGACTGTACAGTCAAACCTGTCTAATTGGGCACCCTCTCTAATTTGGCGCTTTTTTGCGGTCCCGAAAGGTGCCCAATTAGACCGGCTTGTCTGTACACCGTATTGACTGCATAGACAATCATTTTCATGCATTGTATTCATCATTACATATATTTCTATTTCGACTTATTTTAGCCTAAACACTTTAAAAAAATTGTTTTTCTATGCTAAAAATTCAAATAATGTGCATCTCTTCTATATCGGCATTTTTTTTCTAGTATAGTCAAGCCTGTCTAATTGAGCACCCTATGAACCGCGAAAAAGTGCCCAATTAGAAAGGGCGCCTGTAATTGGGCGCCCTCTCTTATTGGGCACTTTTTCGCGGTCTCGAAAGGCGCCCAATTGGACAGGTTTGACAGTATTGTCTGTACAGTCAATACAGCCAAATTGAGCACCCTCTCTAATTGGGCGCTTTTTTTGGACCCCAAGGACGCGCTATTACGCGAATTTCAAGACGAAATTGTATGTTTCGATTCATTTTTTTTGAGAATTTACTGGCGTGTCTAATTGGGCGCCCTCTCTTATTGGGCACTTTTTCGCGGTCTCGAAAGGCGCCCAATTAGACAGGTTTGACTGTATTGACTGTACAGTCAAACCTGTCTAATTGAGCACCCTCTCTAATTGGGCACTCTTTCTAATTTGGCGCTTTTTTGCGGTTCCTAGAGGGTGCCCAATTAGACCGGCTTGTCTGTACAGTCAATACAGTCAAACCTGTCTAATTGAGCACCCCTATAATTGGGCACCCTCTCTAATTGGGCACTTTTTTGAGGTCCCCGAGGTACCCAATTAGGCAGATTTTACTGTATCGACTGTACAGTTAAACCTGTCTAATTAGGCACCCCAATAAGAGAGGGGCGCCTCTCTAATTGGGCACTTTTTCGCGGTCCCGAAAGGTGCCCAATTAGGCAGGTTTGACTGCATTGACTGTACAATCAAACCTGTCTAATTGGGCACTTTTTCGCGGTCCCGAAAGAGTGCCCGATTAGACAGGTTTAACTGTAATAATCAAAAACCGGAAATCACTTATCGAGCAATTAGCAAATTTTTTTCTAATAATACAAAAAAGAAGTCACTTTTAATCCGGCCTTCTCCAATTGCGCGAGATAGTCTCTAACGCGGCGATGTCCGCGTTCTTCAATTTGACTTGAAAGTGTTTCCAAACGATTCGTCTAAAAATCGGCTGAGTACATTTTATTTGAAACAAAAAAAAAATGGGCTAATTGAATTACGTCTACTCGAATAGAGAATTAAAATAATGGGAAAAAAAGGTTGAAAACAACTAAATGAAAAACAAAAAAAATAAACGCGTAAAAAATTTTGAGTGCATAAGTTCGAAGTATTGTCAAATTCTTTTTCACCTCGGCTTTGAGCTGGCTATTTTCGGCCTCCAAAGCTTTTACGCGCTCGTGTAAACATTGGCTGTTCGAGGGATTTGTGAAACTAAAAATATATTAAAAATAAAATAATTCCAATCATGTGCTATGAGAAAATAAAATTTCACTAGATTTTATTTATCGGTGTTGAAAAACCAAAAAAAAAAAGTAAAATTAGTTTTTTCTTAACAAAATACATTCAATTAAAAATACAATTAAAAATTGCTTTAAAAAAACGTAAATTTGGTTCCAAAAAAAACCCTTTTAAAGCTATTGGCTTGTAGATTATTCAATTTTGGCTTATTAAAGTCTAGGCTAACATATCCCCTATAGAAAGAATTAGAGTCCAAATTTCACGATAAAAATTATGCTGGATATTTGATAATTTTTGAGATTGTTAAATTTCTTTTGTAATAATCAATTTAAAACAAGTTCGCCCGTGTATAAGCCGCGGCGGTTTTTCGACGAATTTTCGAATTTTGACTTGGTCTTCATTCAATTATAAACAAAGTTGAGCTCATAATTTTTAACTTTCAGGTTGGGCCTGCTTTAATCAAGAGGCTCATTTAAGTTGAGCTCATAAGATTGGATCTGCCATAGTCAAGAAGCTCATTAAATTTTACGCTTAAGAGATACAAAATAACAGAATAAAGGCCAAGTCAATATTCAAAAATTTCATCGAACCGTCGCGGCTTATACACAAGAACCTAGGGTACATATAATTTAAAAAAAGATTCAAATAGGGCCTGTTAAGCATAAAATTTAATAAGACTTCATTGGAGGAGGCCCAACCTACAAATTATGAGCCTCAACTTCGTTTATAACAGAATGAAGGCCAAGTCAATATTCAAAAATTCGTCGAACCGTCGCGCCTTATACACGCGAAAGTAAATACAAAAGTGGTATTAATTATCTGATCCATCAATCAATTTCCGATTTTATTTCTAATTCTTATTTCTTCAAAATTACCTGAAAAGTTTAAAAAAACTTACGAATCCGATTGATATTTCCCGTAGGCGCCTTCTTCGTATTCTTCCTCGGAAAGATGCGCCAGCTCGTGAAATAATGTGCTACGCTGTCGAAGTTGATGCCTAAGCTGAGTGACCGTCTCATTGCTAGTGCTTAGGGATTCCTCAAGAAAATCGTTCCTTAATAAATACATAGATGAATTTTTAAAATTTAAACCAGGATTACCAGATGAAAATAAAATAAAAAAGAATGCTGGACACGAAAAAAATATTTCATTGATAATTTCCAACAACAAAAAAGATTTTTCTAAAAATATCTGAATTGGTCTATTTCCGCTAACTTTTCGGGTCAGATTGCAATCGGTGCAGGTCGCGTATTCCTCGCCCTTCTTGCTTCGCTTGATACCTCGAAACTCGTTGGAGTACTTCTCTTTGAAGCTTGCGGAACATTTTCTAAATATTCTATAGCATCGCCTTTCAATTCGCTTCGATAGCGCCTTTCGAGTCAATTTGCTTCGATAGCGATTCTCAATAGCGATAAGCGATAGCGTTACTGAAGGCTCAGTCGATACCGTTTCAAATCAAGGCAGAAAATTGGAAAAAAAGAACAAAAAATAAAAAAGAACAAAAGAAAAAAGAACAAATCTTTTTAAAAAGGACATCTGGCAACCCTGATTTAAACCATGAAATTATATATTCCCAAATAAATCTCAATTCGAATATTTGCAAAGTTCAATAAATAAAAATAGAAAGTAGATTAAAAATCAAATAAAAAATTTCCTTCCGTCAAGTATGTCGCATTTATTTCCCAAAATTATTAATGTTCATTTTTCGAACAAAAAAAATTGTTTCTTTAAATTGACAATTAAAAATAATTAAATATCACATTTTTTAAAACAATTTCACACTTTTATTGTCCTTTTACAATTTTTCATTCACTAAAAAAATAAATTACAAAAGAAGCGAGAAAAAATTGGCGCAAAATAAAAATTCTTTTCATTTCATACAGCTTTTGTATAAAGTTTTTGGAATTGGCATTTTGTTGGGTAAGAAAAAAAACTAAAGTAATTGTACCATTAATTATCGTACCTTTCCTGAAGCTCTTTGTTTTGTTCGAGTAGAGAGGCACCGATTCGCGCCGTCAAATCCAAATCTTTTTCCTTCTAAAAAATAGACCCTTAAAGTAAACGTGTATAAAATTTTAGGCTAAAAATAATTAATTTTCAATTCTATTCAAATTCATGGAAAAAATAACGTTAAAATAAAGTAAATATTAGCTCTTTTTCGAGTAACCTAATTTCGCGAAAAAATATTTTCAAAAAATACTTTTGCCCTAATTTTGCGTGTATAAGACCGGGTGTTTTGAGCCAAATTTAAATTCGCGCCAATGAGTTCATTCTGTTGTATCGGATTCGTTGGGGTTCAAATTTTGTGCCCGCCTTTGTCTCGGCTTCATAAAAGTGGACACAAAATTTGGGCTCGCTTGGATCCGCATACAATAGAATGAACTCATTGGCGCCAATTTAAATTTGTCGCAAAACACCCGGCCTTATATACGCGAAATTAGGATAATTACATACAAAGATATTATGAAAACAAAATAGTGATATATATTATTGCTGCCTATGGACTATAAAATAAAATACATTTTAGTTTTTTGAAATATATAGAAGTATTCTTTTTAAGAAAAATTGCTTCTATGGAGCAAAAAATGTGCTGAACCTGAAAAATTTATCTTTCAGAAACTTTTTCTTTTAAATTTATAATTTATAACCTTGATTGTTTGGTAAACTAAAAAAACAAAACAAAAATTATAATAATCACAAAAGATTGTTTCCTTCAGGAAAAAGATAAACAACAAAGATAAAATATAAAAATCTGAAAATGCTTTTATTCATTCAAAAACGTCTTTTTTCTAAAATTAAAAAATTCCTAAACAATTACAAAAATAATAATATGTAATGCTAATAAAATAATAATCCAAATAAAATCGAAAGCATAAATTCTGAATTACCTCTTTCAGAATGCTCAGAACCTTTGCGAGATTCTCATCGATTGCCGCCGTCGAGGTGGACGGTTGATGTTGAGCCAAATAACCGAGAAAATCCGCCATCGAATCCTCGCCGATACTATCATTTTCAAAGCCGCTAAACATTGACTGTCGCAGGCGGCGAGCTATGGACGCGACGATCTCTTCCTCGGCCCACGCAAATCTGTCTAAATCGAGATTACTTTTATAACCACCAAAAATCGTAAGAGAGAGAATGAGTTCCACGCAAATAGGATTATACCCAAAATATACGAAAAAAATAAACTTATGTCATTAAAAATCACTGTAAGCGATTCAAAAAAAAAAATGTAATCCTATAATGAAAATTAATGGTTATCTATTAAAAAAAGAAAAATTGTGATAAAACACAAAAATCAAAATTACGCAAAAAAGAAAATTTATTAAATGGTGCGTTTAAATCCATTTAACGCGCAAAAAAGGAGAGAAAAGTCAAGGCATTGCAGAGATTTTTTCTAAACTATTTAGAAGGATAAACTCGAAAATTGGAAAAAAGAAAACATACGTGAATCGAAATGCAATAATACCGCATTGTTCTTTTTTTAATAAGAAATAAAAAGCGAAGAAAGAAAATAGAGAAAGAAAATAACGTGAGAGAAGGAGAAAAAGCAGTTGTGCATTCATACATACAAATACATGCACATATGCAGAACACGCAACGTATGCCGCCGCTGTCGAATGACGAAAAAGCAAGTGGAAAAAATTGGTGTGTCTGTCCGACAGCAGCGAAGGGAACAAATTAAAAAATACGTACAAGTTTTTGCATACCAAAAAGAAAGAAAAACCATAGGAATATAATGAAAAAGCGGCAAAATTTCTCTACATATAAAAAAAATTAAAAAAAAACACAAAACGTTTATCATATATATAGATATAAAATATATAGATAACATGGAACATTTTGAATTCAAAAAAAGTTACAAATGAACAAATGAATTAAAAATTAAAAGTTTCTTTCCGTTAAATTAAATTAGAATTTATTTGGAAGAAAAAAACTCGAAGAAAATCAGTTAATTAGGAAATAATAATGCATATCTTTAAAGTAAGTAATTCAATTTAAATTTTAAAGTTGAAAAACTTTTTTTGATAAAATTCAAATATATTATAGTCCCCTAAAAATGTAAATAAGTAATGCGATGAACGTAAAAAAATAGTAATGAGGCATAAAAACTACAAATTAAGGATGTCTATTTATATTATTATGCACTTTAAAGAACTTCGAACTTAAGTATATGTAATTTGTATATAAATTTTTGAATATAGGTATATAGAATTCGAGATTTAAATACCTAATATAAAACCAATTTTTTGACTTAATTGCAACTTCTTTTAATAAGTGGTGATTAAAATTTGTATAATTAAAATTTGGATAAGTGGAAAATTTGGATAAGTGGAGATTTGTTATAGCTATTTTTAAAGCAATAAAATAAAAATAAAAAAACGAATAAATTGAATGTCGTTAATAAATCTTTTTATTAATCAAGTTCTAACTTTCAATTAAAAACAAAAACAGGACATATAAAATGATGTTGTTAAGAACAATATTTTCAAATTTCCAATCGAATTCTCTTTAAAATAATCTCTGAATCTTCATCGATTCGGATTTGCACTCGTACTTGAAAACGCGCAAAGTTCGAAGTTTTATTACCTACTTTTTCTCTTCGTTGAATTTTGCTAATAATTGTGTGAAAGAATTAAAGATTTTTTGAAAAAAGATGGGAGAAAAAAGAGAAATTGCTTTGTACCCGCAGTTTTATTATTTGGCCCTCTTTGAAAAACCGATAGCTTCAATGACGTCTTTGCGTTTGAATTGAAATGTGAAAGATAATTTTCATACAAAACTTATTAACAGCAAAGAAAAATGGTAAAGAAAAAAATTTGAAGATTATTTTAAGCAAGCAAATTCTTTTTTTTGAAATCGAAATAAAAAACTAGACTCTGCCTAACATTAAATTGAAAAAAACGAAAGCATTTTTGACAATAAAAGTCACATGGCATTAAACGACACAAGCTAGATCCATAAAAAATGATAAATAATAAATTTACTTATCTTTGAATAAATTTCCAAGTAACAATGGAAAATGGAAAGAATTTTGATTCTTCCCTATATTTGACTATCTAACAAATTTTTTGAAATTTTTTGAGGCTTTTTGATGTGAGAAATTTAGATTTCATTTCATTTCTGAACTTCTAAAATATGTAAAATTTTTTATTGTATCATATACAAATTTTGTTATATATTAACAGCAATGAAAACGAACAATGGAACAATCTTATTAGCTTTATTAACAATATAATGCTAATTTTTAGAATTTATACCTCTTAATTAATATTCTAATAGAAAAAATATAAAAATTTAAATTTTTTTGAACCAAAAAACTAGAAAGATTTTATAAAATTTTGGTGGTCCAATAACATAAAAGAATGACTTTTATTACAAAATTTCGAAAAAACCGTGCTATTTTTAAATATTATTGTAAAAGTTCACACGCAAATAGAGAAATCATACGGTGAGATTACGTGTAAAATAATAGTTTTTTTTGGAAATATAAGAGTAAGTTTAATAGAGTCTATAAAAAAATTTCTATACACAAAATGAATAAAGAAAAATTCACATTAAAAATTGATAAAACCAAATATATTATAAATTGATAAAACAAAACATAAATTACAAAAATAAAATAAATATAAAAAACTTGGAAAAAATAGGTTTAAAAAATTCCAGAAAAGAAAAACGTCTGGAAAAACATGAAAAATATCAGATATCAAAAATAGAAATCGAGCAAAAAATAAATCTTGGTCAAGCCGCTTTTTTTCGTTGCCGATCAATATACGCACAATCAAATATCTATCACATAAAAATTGCATGGAAAATCACACCTTCATTCGAAAAAAAGTTCACGTTGTTCGCTTGTTTTTATTTTTGATAAAAAAAGTTGTGTTTGAAAAAGAGATATAGATAATCCAAAATCGTGATTTAAACATCAGTTATTATTTTAAAAGAGAAAAAAAGTTACAATAGCGAAAAAAATCTTGTACCAAGCATTTTTAATTTGTTCAACTGTTGATTTCGTTATATTTGGAATGATTGCTATCAATTAGTTTATATTTTTATGAAAGCTCAAAAAAGCTCTACAAGATGTGCTAGTTGTTTTTTCAAACTGTTAACTTTTTAGTAGTGCTTTGTAGGATTTATCAATTTGTGTCAATTTTTTGATCGGAAAAAAGTCTTGCACCATTTGTATAAATCTACGTATATCAATTACATATATGATATTTTTATTAAAAAGTAATAATTATTGCCAAACTAAGTAATTTAAATCATAAAAACAATTGTAACATAAGACGCATTTATGGAATTAGAAAAATTGACCCTATAATATTTTAAGGACATAACGTTATGTCCTTAAATTAATAAAGCCTAAAAATGCACTATTTTTAATGTAAAAAACAACTTTTTTGTTGACGCTGCTTTTGTAAGATATGTTTCTAAAAAGTTTTGCGGCCAATTTTTCTAATTTTACAATATATTATGCAGAATTTCGTGCTTTTTAAGATTAATTTTTCTGAAGGACCCATATTCGGATCGGAAATCGATGTTTTCTAGATTATGGTCGATTTTTAATGTAAAATTGACTTTTTCAAGTGCGGCTTATACGAATGCTACAATTGTTTTTATGATTACAATTATTTAGTTTGGTTATAATTATTTCTTTTAAATAAAAACTATCATATATACAATTGATATACATAGATTTATACAAGTGGTGCCGGCCAGAAATTGACACAAATTGATAAATCCTACAAAGTACTACTACAATTTGTAAAAACAATTTGTAGAGCTTTTTATGGGCTTTCATAAAAATATAAACTCATCGATAGCAATCATTCAAAATATAACGAAATCCACAGTTGAACGAATTAAAAATGCTTGGTACAAGACTTTTTTCCGCTACTGTATATATAAAATATAATATGAGGAATTATGATTGGTAATTCCAAACTTATGTTTAAACCTTCAAAACATCTATGCAATATGTGGTTATGAAATGCTAATAGGCAAATATTTTTATTAAAGACAAACTATTTTGATTTCAGCATTTCGTGACGCTGTGGGGTGAAAAAACATGTTTTAGAAGCATCGAATCGGCAAGAGCCCAAAATCGTTTGGCAGCATTTGGACTCTATATATAGATAATTTAAGCTTACGTTATAAGCAATTAGAATTAAGTCGTAATAAAAAATTTAAAAAAGGCAGCCAAAAAAGAAATTTTTATCACTTTCCTATTGATATATTAAGTACAGTCAAACCTCGATATAACTGCACCCCGCTACAACGGCACCCTCGGTATAACGGCACCTAGGCCCGGTCCCGATGTTTTTACTATGCCATAACGGCACCTCCAATTTTATGAACCTTCGCTATAACGGCACCCTGTTCAAATTTTCATTGGCCGATCAGAAGCGTAAACGAGTCGTCTTCACGCTGCAGCAGAAGCATTAGATAATCGATACTGCGAAGAAGAATCCAAACCAATCAGAGCTGGTTCGAGAGTTCAACAACAAGTGGAAATTCAATATCAAGCGAACAAGCGTGTAGTCCAAGGCGATGAAGACGTGCGATTTCATTGACGATGCGATGCTGAAGCTCCGTTAGAAGAAGATGTTGCGTTTGCTTTCCAATATACTCTGCTTATTAAACCATCGCCTTAGCGGCACTCTGAGTATAACGGTACCTAGGCCCGATCCCGAAGGGTGCCGTTATATCGAGGTTTGATTGTAATGTTAAAACTTGATTATCTTAAAAATACTAAAATATGTTTATTTGTATTCTTGTATTTCCAGAGGTTATTTCTTTTTAGGAAATGTGGAAAATAAATTTTTTATTAAATAGAATATTGGAAGAGATGCCAAACAAATTAAAAAATGCTTCATTTACTTCCTTATTAACAAACGTAAAAATACAAATACAAATTTGTTTCAATTAATTAAATTAATGCTTAACTATATAAACATATTTTAAAAAATTTTCTTGTTTACCTGCAATAATTAAAATTTTTAATTGTTTCGTTTTGTTTGAAACACGCACCGTTTTTTGAAATAAAACAAAAATACATTAAATAGTGAAGGCGATAAAAGCGACAAATGATTATAAGTTTTTTTCATATGCGCAAATACAGCCGGAAATCATTTTCACATACATGTACTTTATAGCTGCTTTTAATCTTGCCCCTTATTCATTAAAAAATATCGCACCTATTAAAAGTGCTTGGTATCATAGACCGAGATTTTGGAGAAACGTTAATAAGACACTAGACAACTTTAAATAGAAATTTGAATTTAATTTATTAGCAATTATATTCTAATCTCTATTACTCGAATACTTAGCGATGAGTTTAAATTCTAGAATAAGGTTTGAAAATTTTTGTGTAAGAAAATTGAATTTTTGAGTAAACAATTTTTGATGAGACTAAGATTTTTTTGATTTTTTTTCTTATTTTTAGGTAGATTTAATTTAGCATTCATTAAAAAAAAGAATGTTAAACTCAAAAAATTAACAGGATGTTTAAATTGGAAAAATTTTAAAAATTCACGATTTTTCTCAATTTTTAATTACCCTATGTTCTGGTAAATAAGCCGCGGCCGTTCGGAGGATTTTTGAATTTTGACTTGGCTTTCATTCTATTATAAACAAAAATTTTTAAACTTCAAGTTGGGCCCGCTTAAATGAATGTGTTCATTGTGTTCATTAAATTTTATGCTTAAACGACACAAAATAACAGAATAAAGACCAACTCAAAATTCAAAAATTCTTCAAACGGCCGCGTTATACCCGAACTTAGGGTACTCACATTTAGTTCGCACAGCGCGCACCGTAGCCAAAATAGTAATAGTTGAAAATTTGAAATTAAATTGTTTTGAGAGGATTGACGACCACCGTACGTTGAAAAATACCGCCAGCGAAAAAGGCAAAGAAAAATTATTTCCATCTTCACTTTACCTTCTCTTCAACTTTTACGTTTTTTTTTCAACTTTTACTATTTTTTGCCTTTTCGAGATTAGATTTAGGAAATTGTTACCTAAATTGTTTATTAAATTTTTTATGGACTTATAAAAATGTAATATCATTTATAAAGTTGTAAGAACTTTTTTATTTTTCTTTTCATCGATTTGTTTCAGCATAAACGCCCCCACATATTTTTTTATTTATGTTTTAATATTATTTTTACAACATTCCAATTCGATTTTAGAAAATTGCTGTTGTTCTCGCTAGGCGGAGCTTTACCTAATTTTCGTATTCGACCCGTCTTCGTAGTTAATAATGCGTGCGAAGGTTAGCATTTTTTGATTCAATGGCGAGTGATTTATATTTGGCATATTTGGGCTATATTGTTCTTACGAACTAGTTTGGACTATTTATATTTGGTTGTTGCATACAATTTAGATACATAACTTTTTTGTTTAATAATTAAGAACACGAAAATCACCAAGGCAATATTAGGCCTTTTTAGATTAGTTTATAAAATAATTCAATAGAAGTATAGATTTGTAAGATGCATTCAATTCTATTTTAATTTTTCATTAAATTTATTTTTCCAGTGGCGTAAGAAGCGTATGCGTCGTCTGAAGCGTAAGAGACGTCAGGCCAAGAGTTAAACGCCTATCGTCATGCAAGCTAAGCGATTGTTTCCGTGTTCCATTACATTCAGAAGAGGAGGCACCACACGTTTCCACATTCGTCTGTTCAAAATGAGCGCGGTTTCGAGACCTTGGTTGTTTTCATTCGTCATTGTTAATTCCTTTATCGTTTATTATAAAATATTTAAAAAGAATGTTTTATTCGTCATGCACCTAAAAAATTTCTTCAAATGACTTAACTTTGACTTCAATTTATACTCATGATAGATTAATGGAAGTTTAAAAGTCGAGTCTGTTGGCTTTAAAAACATTTTATAACCGACAATAGTCAATCGAAAATATTTTAAACAAGTTTATTTCGAAAATTTCTTTCGAAAGCTCCAACTAAATTATGTATAAACAATTTTCGTGCAACACAAGAATCGAGATTTATTCTAGAATTGTTCAAAAGTGTGTAAGTCCAGTAGGAAATCGCTTACATAAAATAAAATGCCTTTCTGAATAAAATAATTTTTGAATTAATAAATTTTTACAAAACAATATTGAGAAATCATGGCTCCTGTAATTTGGGTATCCCTCAGAGTTTTAGGCATTCCAAAAATAAATTAGGTATCGAAACTAAAACCAAATAGGGCTAACGGCAAAGCCTAACAAAAAAAGGCAACGTAAGATTTTATTCCTGGAATGTTTTTCGAAAGTCTTTCGAAAAATATTTATCTTTTCGTAGCAATTTGGAAAACATAAAATTCTGCGGCTTACCTAAAAGTCTATGCTGGATATCTAATATTTTTTGGGATACCTAAAGTTCGGGATGATAAGCGGCGGCTTATAGAACAAATTTGTCCCGAAGCGGATTCATTCTTTTTGAAATTTGAAGAATTTTGCAGTCTTTTGCAATTTTTTCATGTATTTTTTTTTTGTATTTTCCTTGCTTTAATAGCACGTTTTTGAGGTTCATTCACATTATTTTACACATTTCACAGTTCGAAAGAAAAAATAATTTTTAGAGAAAGTGAAATACCTTAGTTTCGCGTGTATAAATGGCTTTGAATCAAATTTAAATTGGCGCCAATGAGTTCATTCTATTGTATGCGGATCCGCTAGGATTCGGCGGCTTATGCATGCGGGCGGCTCATCATCCCGAACTTAGTGCATATTCGAATATTTAAAGTGCAAAGGAACCCACGCAAACAAACAAATACTTCAAAATCATTCAATTAGACTAAATTCTATGAAACTTTTTCCTTGAAATTTTTTCAGCTATGTTGAAATGAGAATATTGAGCTTTAAGTGCACAACCAATGGCTGCTGACCCACTCACTAAATAATCGAACCTAATACATTTATTGTCATTAAAGAAAAAGGCGTAAAACATCAAATACAATAATAAAGGGGGAGCGAGGCAATTATTTTTGATGATATTCTTTGGGACGTTTAAAATCGGTATTCCCAAAATTAATTAACTTTCAGACTGAAGTTAAACTTTTTGGTTTTTCCCCAAAACTTGGCATTACTCATGTTCAATAAGAGCTTTGATGTTCCAATTTTACCAAAAGAAGATAGGAGCTGAGAAACATTGTCACAAAAAATCAGGGGGATTGGTCCTGAAATAATGAAGTACAGAGTTGGCGGGGGAAACACTATTTATAGTTTTAAAAGAAATCCGCAATTTTTTAATTATTCAAAGAAAGAGATGTGTGATCCAGGACTGCGAAAGAAAAAATCGTAAAACTATTAATTCGTGAGTCGTAAATGAGTGAAAAATTCATAAGCGAAAAATGCTCGGCACGCATGGAATCGTCTCAAAAAGTTCCACACAAAAAATCGAATCAATTCGACAGCTATTTTAGCGAGTCACAATATGAGATTGGTCTGGAAGTCAGTAGGTTTTAAAATTACATTCATTTCACTTTAACGCGCTCATATATGTATATTGTCCAGACGAATGGTGGGAAAGGAATGAAGAAAAAAAGGAAAAAACGAAGCGAATTCATGTCCGTATAGTCGTAGCATTCTCTATTCCGCCGTCACCAATGTGTATATAAGCCTGAAAATTGAAACAAGAAAAACGCATATAAAATTTTGATATAAGAAGGCTCATAAGAAGGCTTCAAATAAATTAAATTGTCGAAATTTCATCTCAAAATTAATTAAAGACTTTTAAAATATATTTTGAAAAAAATTAAAGAGAAAATTACCAGACAATTGTCAAGGCAACAAACAAAAAAACAAGGAGCAATTTGAGAATGATTTAAAAACGCAAATTGTTTAAAAATGTTAATTTCATGTTAATTTTTATATCAGCCTTAATTAAAAAATAATTCCATATTTATGGATGAAAATAGAGAAGAATTTATACTCACGCGTAGAGGTAGTAAAAGAAGGACAGAAGGTAGAATCCGAGTTTTACCCAACCCTCTCGTGAGACCTTTTGCAATTGGTCATGGTTCATAATCGTTGTTGGATCGTAGATGCCGGGACCGGACATCACGGGACGATTAATATACCTAAAACAGGTGAAAGAGCTGAACGCATAAAGGATAAAAAAATTTTGTTTTTCCAATCAAAGTTTTTCGCTACAATGAAAAATAATAACTTTTCGAAGAAACATTCGTAATCAAATTGAACAATAAGTTTGAAATTTAAAAAATAAAATAAAAAAGTAACCGATGAACATGGTAGGCGACCAACGGTGCGTTCAAAATAATGCTAAAAATCTGCATGGACAAAACGAAGAGCGCGGAAAAAACGATGTGCAGAATGTACTCGGGCAATATCAACTAAAAATTTATAAAACTTATAAAAAACTAACTCAAAAAATGTCCCAAACTTAACCTGATTCAAGTTTCTGCACTGCTCGATGGGATTTTTGTAGTCCGTTCTCAGCTCATCCACACAAATCACCTAAAACAAATATATTAGCCGTCATCACAAAAAATATGCTAAAAATGTCCCGTAAAAAATAAAAAGCATACCGTGTAAATGGCAAAAAATATGCAAAACGCGACAGCCAAAAATGCAACCAAATAGCAGAAAGCAGCAAAAGTAAACGCCATTAGAAGGAAAAGCTGAAAGAAAAGCGAAAAAATTACACATCAGAAAATAAGTTTTTGTGAAATTAATTATCTTAAGTTGTTTTTGGCATAATTTTTCAATAATCGAATTGAATCGGCGGAATTTCCTGCAAGATCAAACCAGCAAAAGTGAGAAAATTTGTAGGTTACCTCTGGTTACATTTTTAACTAAGCTTTTCGAATTTTTTAAACATTTTTTTTATAAAAAATAAATCAAATCGTTGCAAAACAAATTTTTTTTTCAAAATTCAAACAAACATTCAAAATTTTAACAAATATTTAACAAGTAAAAATAAATTTATATCAGGGTTGCCAGATGAAAATCAAATAAAAAAGAACGTTGGGCACGAAAAAAATATTTTATTGATAATTTCCAACAACAAAAAAGATTTTTCTAAAAATATCTAAATTGGTCTATTTCGTTAACTTTTCGGATCAGATTCTTTATTCTCTCAACAATTAATACTTCTCGGAGCTCCTGATCCTGTCTCTAAGAGAGCCATTCTCCATGGAAAAAAGGACAAAAAAGAACAAAAAATGGAAAAAAAGAACAAAAAATAAAAAAGAACAGACTCCCTCAAAAAAAGAACAAATCTTTTTAAAAAGGACATCTGGCAACCCTGATTTATATTTAATTTTTCAAGCTTTTTTGAAGCTTTCGATTCTTATTAGGTAATTGCATATTTACCTTCCGATTTTTTAGCCCACTCTGTAATCAAGTGTCACACTTTTTTATTTGAAGATTTTTTAAAAATTATTTTATTATTTTATTCGATTTTCGAAATTTTGAGTTTCTTCCGATCCGATTTCTGAAATCGCAAATTTATTTCCGCGACATCCCTGTACACGTATGCAAATAAATAATAATAAATTCAATATAAGTAATAATAATGTTTCTATGGATCCTTAAAAATGTCATGCGGCGGATGTTCAACTGTGATTGGTACGCGATCGTCGTGCACGCTTGGTGCTGCAATCGTAGCATACAATGTACCAACCAATATTGTTATCGAAAACAACACCAGCATGAGTCGATCGACGACCATGGCGACAAATCGCCAATCGGCTTGTAGCTGAAAAATATTTATGTACAAGATGCAAACACGTAAAAATAATAATTGAATGATTACATCCTCATCGTGTCGCAGTTTTCTAAGTGTTCTTTCGATGTAGCGTATGTTGTAACGGACTTGTTGGACTTTCTCGCGCAATTCATATGGTAGTGTTATATCTTCATCAGATTCATCACTTAAAAATTAACACAAACATACTGTAAGAATTAAAACGCTATAAAATTTCCATTAACCTTTTTTGTACAAAAGTATTAATCGGTTCGGAAGCTTCATATTTGCGAAAATGCTCGTTTAGAATTCGAAGTGCACTTGCAGAAGGCAATTTCTTGAAAACAAATGCACATTTATTTGTTTTCTTGTAAAAAATGTTTTATCTTAATTTCGGGTGTATAAGGCCGAATGTTTTGAGCCAAATTTAAATTGGCGCTAATGAGTTCATTCTGTTGGATTCGTTTCGGTTCAAATTTTGTCCCCACCTTCGTTTCAGTTTCATAAGAAAAGTGGGCACAAAATTTGGACGCGCTCAGATCCAATACAACAGAATGCGCTCGTTGGTGCCAATTTAAATTTGGCTCAAAGCTTTCGGCCTTATACACGCGAAATTAGGATAATTAACTTTCTATTTACATGACAGTTCAATCGACGTTTGCCGGAGTATGGCGAGGCCGGTTGTCGATAAATAAGAATATAGTGGCCAAGAAAATAGATGAAAAATCGGCGCACAAAGCTCGGCATGGGCTGTGTGTTGCGATGATGAATGTTGAGTGAGATTACGGTGAGCACGACCGAAAGGGTTACCATAAACATAGTGAAAACCAAATATTTACCAATTAACGGTGTCACGAGACTGGTCGGCGGTACAATTTCAATCTGTATTTAATAATGTTGAAATTTTCTAGGTACTTAATTGATTCTTCAAATCATTTCTTTCTTTCATACCAAAAGTAGAAAAAATATGGTTAAAGCGACAAGAATCGAAATACAAAGCGTAATTTTGTTATTGGATTCGCTGGGTAAATAGAACACAAAAGAGGTTAAAGTTGCGATGCAAATACATGGAAACATGAGGTTAATAGTGTAAAATAGCTTCTTTCGTCGAATGTTCAAATAATATGTGATATCGATGACACTGAATTTTTAAAATCATGTTTTATTATAGAGTTTAATAAACGCAAGTGTTGGGACAAAACGGAATGACCAAAACGGGACGTGACAAAACGTAAAAAGAAAGGCTTTAGGCTCAAATCTAAGTTTAGATTTTAAGCTTAGGCTTAGGTCTATCTCATACATACATAGGATTTAGGCTTTTAGCTTTAGGTTTTGGGCTTTGGCATAGTCATCCCACTTTGTCCCATCCCATTTTGGCCATCTCGTTTTGTAGCATCGCCTAATAAACACTATATATGTGTTCGAATTTATTTTATTAATCGAATATTTTACGGATAGTCACAGCATGGATATCGTTTCTCGTGTCGAATTCCGACAACAGACAACAAATCGAATTCCACTGACTTCTGATAGTCGGAAATATCTACACCCAAATTAACGCGCCATTCTGTGCCATTGTCAAAGGAAATGTGTTCAACGTCATCGGAATCTAGCTTAAATGAAACCACTAATTTATGAAAAAATTTCTTAAACAAAAAATTTACATGAACCATATCCAATTCGAATCCACCGTATGTCCAAGAGCCTGCAAAAATTTTAAAAAAAAATTTTTAAGAAATATGTATCAAATATAAAAAAATTTAGCTATTGGGTTGATGCATAATTATCCGCAGTTTTTTTCAACAAAAACAAAAAAAATATTTGACAAAATTTGACAACATGTTTAAATGATTATTCGGGAGCGTATTCACCATCCACTTTAAGGACTGGTTCCAATTTGCTTGGCAGTCGGTCGATTCCACGAGCAAGAAAGTTACTGAAGAAAAACGCGTTAACAAAAACTGCGGATAATTATGCATCAACTCAATAATTTACCAAATTTCATATCGCAAAATTGTTCGTCATATGGAAACCTGAAAATTAATATTTTTGTACAATTATAATAAAATATATAATAAATTTAAGAACCATTTTGTATCAATACGACACATTGAATTGTATATGACAGGCGGCTCCCATATAATATTTCCATTTGCGAACACATCGGCTTTTGTCACGGAGGCAACGGCTGGCGTGCCATGAGCACTGCAAATAGAATATTTTATACGTATATATCAGCAATTATTTTCGATTTTCGGAAAATTCTTCTAAAAATTTTCGATTTTCGGAAAATGAAAATTATTTTTCGTAATATGCATAAAAAATATACACACTTATTATATAGAATAATGTCAGGTAGCCAGATCAACTCGCCCGGAATGTGCAGCATCGTAACGTTGCCATAAGCATTCGGTTGCCAGGAAAGGCGATGATCCGTCCATTTCTGATAAATGGAAAAATAATCATAAACCTTAACTCAATTACATACACACATTTGTAATATATGTATGCACATACATGAATCAGAATTCCGCTACTTGTGACGACTTGATCAACTTCATGCTAAAAAATTATTTATTTTTTAAAAAATATTTGATCATTTTTCCACATAATATACGGGTAAATAAGACACGGCCGTTCGAAGAATTTTTGAATTTCGACTTGGCCTTCATTCTCTCATAAACAAAGTTTAGTCCAAAATGTTTAAACTATTGTTTTAAGGAGGATGCTTCTCAAATTTTATGCTTTAAAGATACAAAATAACAGAATGAAGGCCAAGACAAAATTCAAAAATTCTTCGAACGGCGAATTTAGAGTATTTCCACAGCTATTTATAATAATTTAATTTATTTACCACATCTAATATTTGAAGAAGTTTGAATTTGAATTGAATTTCAATCGCTTCGGAGGGCACTTTTGCTGGTCTAACAAGCTTATTATAATTGCCCATAAGTTCCTCAAAAAGACGTGTGGATTCTTGATTTGTTCGAATAGCTCCATTTAGAAATTCTAAAGTTCTTTTTTTGAAATTATTTAAGTAATTAATATTTTTGCCAAAGTTTAAATTTTTTTACCATTTGCTTTAAATCTATATATAAGTTTGGAGAATCTTTGATGCTGAATTCTAGGGTCCTATTTGGAATTTTAAATTTAAAAAAGGGTTATAATCAGTGATGGGTAAGTGGCCCAATAGTGGTCTGATTCGCGAGCCAAGATGAGCGAAATGGCTCAATTTTGAGTCAAATTCGACAAATTGAGCCAAATTTTTCAAGAAAATGCTCGCGAGAAAACCAGCCAAACATAGGATTTTTTTGGCATTTGACTGGTTTGGTCGGACCCATCGTCGAGCCATTTACCCATCACTGGTTGTAAGCAAATTAGAGACAAAAAAATTACGTAGCCAATTTTTTTTTTCAAAAATTGTCAAAAAAAAATTAAATTTTATCAGGTTAAATATCCTAATTTCACGTGTATAAGGCCGAGTGTTTTGAGCCAAATTTAAATTGGCGTCAACAAGTTCATTCTGTTGTATGCGGATTCAAATTTTGTGCCCACTTTTATGAAACTGAAACGAAGGCGGGCACAAAATTTGGAAAAATTCAAAAGAAAAAGTTATAAACAAAAGAAAAAGTTATAAATTTTATAATTTTTATCTTTCTTCGTTTAATGGAGAAAATAATAAAAAATTACCTGGAAAAGAAAAAAGCAGAAAAGGCAAAAAATTTAGCCACATTCAATTTGAATAACTTTACTCTCAATTATTTAAGCTTAAATTTCCTTATTGAGTCAATTTTCATTCTTTTTGCAAAAAAAGTGAGAATTTTTAAAATTCAATGGCCCAAGTGCACTTTTCCGTTTTCATCCTGGCTCTCACATTTTCTCTGACTTCCACTTATCCATAAGCTTATAGGCCGCATATATGGTGTCAAAATGATGAAATGAAATTTTAAAAAAACTCATGAGTTATAAAATTTTCCAAAATGAACTTTAAAATATGTTAATAAAATAAATATAAAAAAATAAAAAATAAATTTACCCTAATTTCAGGCGTATAGTTATACATATATGTATATGTGTTACGGAAAAATATATTACTCGGCCATATATGTATACATTTATGGCCTGAAATATATGGCCGGGAATATACGTATATGGCCGGGAAGATACGTTTATGGCCGGGAATAAAAGTATATGACCGAGAAAATAGTTATAAAATACATATATGGCCGGGAATATACGTTTATGGCCGGGAAGATACGTTTATGGCCGGGAATAAACGTACAGTCGACGCTCCCATTAACATAAATTCCCATTAACATAAACCTCCCATTAACATAATCGTTTTGGCAACTTGGTTGGTTTTAATGTAAATATCAATAACTAAACTTTCCCATTAACATAACTTCCCATTAACATAACTCTCTCATTAACATAACTCTCGAGAGGAATCTGTATGATATTCAACCCTCTGATTAACATAAAACCGCTTCAGACAGATCCCACTTATCCGATTGTCGAGTTTGTCGTTTGCAATTGAAAAGAATGTGTTGCGAAGTATTATATTTAAAGTGTGCGCGTGCTTAGCACGACATTTTGATTGGCATTCTATTCGTTGTAATTTGCTCATAAAATGTTTTGTTGCAAGATTTAGTATGTCTGGTGTGTGGATTATTTTTGATTAATAAAATTGTTTTTGTTGTCAGTGTCTAATACACAACAGAATGACTTATTTTTCCTTTGCAGATGGCCCCTCCAAACAAGAAGCGCAGAGTGATTACACAAGATGTTAAGAAGCAAGTCATCGATGCGTCAGCGACGAAGAGACTGAAGGAACTCAGCGAGGAATTCGAGTTGCCCCTATCGACAGTTCAGACGATTCTCAAGAACAAGACGACAATTCTGCAAGCGATTGACCAGGAGTAGAAGCCAAGCGATCTCATCTGAAAGCTGTGAAGCAGCATGATCTCGAGACGGCGGTTCTGCAGTGGTTCAAATCCATTACATATTCAGCGATGACGGAGACGTGACGGAGATCGACGACGAGCCGGAGCCACCAGTCGAAGCCGGAGAAGCCAAGAATGCTCTGAGGATTCTGCAGCGATACCTCGATGAAAATTTAGCGGATCCGCCTCTTCAGCGACTGTGCGACAAATTCGACAACTTCCTGTCCGAAGAGAGCGTGAAGAAGCTGAAGCAGAAGAGCATTCTGGACTATTTTGTCGCTTCCAATAGTTGATTGTTTGCCGCTTCAGCTTGAATAAAGAATGCTCATTGGTAGAACTTCCCCATTAACATAATCAAACATTGGAAAACATCAGTCACCCCCATTAGCATAACTTTCCCATTAACATAGCGCTCCCATTAACATAGTTAACGCGCAGTCCCTTGGCGTTATGTTAATGGGAGCGTCGACTGTATATGGCCGAGAAAATAGTTATAAAATACATACATGGTCGGAAAAATACGTCTATGGCCTTCTGGCGGAAAAATACGTATATGGCCGAGTAAAATATTTTTCCGTAACATATGTATAACCCAAAATCACTTAAGCAATTTCAAAAATTAATATTTGTAAAAAAATTTTGTTATAACTTTTTTACTTTTTAACCAAATTGTAAAATTCTTTTGCATTCAATTTTTAAGATTTTACCACTTTGTTTGACATTAAATTTGTCGATATTGGTTTCGAATTACGAATCATTTAAATTTTTTTTATCACTTTTTCGAAAGGTCAAAAATGTGTAAAATTTACGCAATTTTTGAATTGATTTTGGGTGATTTTTTTATTTAATAGCTTAAATAATATCTTCTAAAATGAATTTTTAAGCATTCATCGAATAGCTCTGCCAATACCTTCCATAGTTTGAAGTCTCCAGCTTTTAGTGCTTCGTTTGTTATTCCGTCAGGTCGGGTGTTTTGAATCAAATTTAAATTCGCGCCAATGAGTTCATTCTGTTGGATTCGTTTGGGTCCAAATTTTGTCCCCACCTTCGTTTCAGTTTCATAAAAATGAGTACAAAATTTGGACTCGCTTGGATCCGCATACAATAGAATGAATTCATTGGCGCCAATTTAAATTTGGCTCAAGACACTCGGCCTTATACATGCAAAATCAGGAAAAA